>JAQPPZ010000642.1:0-648305 GCA_028583015.1 Wollemia nobilis | reverse complement strand
TTGCACCTCATTGACTTGAAGGGGTTTTTCCTGTGCCTCATGGGCAGGCAAGGGGTCCTTGAAAACCCCCATCTATTGGTTGTTTGGCACTACGGGGTTGTCCACTACCAATGTCTTATTGTCAATCAGGTCTTGTATCAATCCTTTGAACTTCCAACATGCATTAAGGTCATGTCCCTTCCGCCTATGGAACCTACAATACAAGTCCTCTCTGTATCCCTTAGGCTTGGGAGCGTTAGGATCTATGGTTTGAATCTCTGGAAGGGTGATCAAGTTTTTCGCTGATAAGCGATCAAATAGGGAGTCCCTAGACTCCGTATAAGGTGTGTACTATCGCCTAGGGCGACGCTGCTGATTTTGCTCCTGCTTCTGATTTTCTCTTTCATAATTGTTAGGAGGCACTGCCTGATAGTTAGCCTTTTGAGGTTGTGTTTCTTGTGCAGGATTAGGGACATTTATAGCAACTTGATTAACCGCAGTGGGTTTTTGTTGCGTAGTCCCTATTTTTGTGTTCTTGTTCCATTATTTCTTCTTAGGTTTGGCAATATCACCATCCTATATCTTGATCTCTTCGATGATTCTGGCTTGCACCAGAGCTTCCTCTAAGGTGGCATATTGTTGCAGCTGCAATAGCATAGAGATCGATCTCAAACAACTTCGTGAGAACATTTGTGTAAGGTCGGACATAGGGGGAAGGTAGGGTAGCTTGGAAAGTAGAGTCCTCCATCGATTCCCATAGGCCGCCATGGTATCTTCCTCATATTGCCTGAGGCTAGCTAGGTCACTTAGTGATGCCTTCTTCTTGGTGTTGAAGGCAAAGCATTCGAGGAATGCATCCACTAACTGATCCAAGTTATTGATGCTGTGCTTCGACAACTGAGTGAACCAATCCGAGGCAAGGCCCGTGAATGTGGTTATAAATGTCCTTAGAAACAATGCATCATTGTCCTAAATGCCAAAACATTGGCTCAGGAATCTGGTCACATGCTCTTGGGCATCCTCCTCACCCTTAAAGATTGCCAACTGAGGCAGCTTGAAGTGTTCGAGGTAAGGGGGTGCAGGCACTAACGGATGCATAGGATGACTGCGAAGTTGGCATAACGTGGGCTTTTGGGGCCCAGAAGCTTTGGTTTCCACAAACTCCAAATGCTCTAGCAATGCTTTGTATGCATCGAAATATTTAATCTCTTCCTCTTTAGTTTGCTCCCGTTGTGGGTTGTGGGAGACTTGAGGCCTATGGGGGGGTGGCCGGATAGCAACCCCTCTGCCTTGGTAGGGTGTTTCGGCCCGCTCTACTTCTTGTTCATATTCCTCGTAAACTTCCTGAGGAGTCTCTAGGCGAGACCTATGACCTTGGGTGGGTCCCCGTGGAGGGTACCCATCGTTGTTTTAGGGAGTGGCCTCCCTCTCAGGTCTAGGGGGTCTCGAAGGCAAAACTTGATAAGGTCGAGGAGACCTATCTCGCACCAAGGGATTATGCCTCTCATATGGTTTCGCTCTTTGGGTGCGAGGGGTTGGAACCCTCTCAGGAACTAGGTTATGGAGCAGCTCATCTATTTGGCACTGAATGCGCTCCTTGCTAAGGCGGTATAGATGCTCTAGCTGCTGCTGATCTTGCTCAAGCCACATGATCTGGGCTTGGCAGGCGGCATGTCTGGCGACTTCCAGGTCAATTTGTTTTGCCATCTTGAGCCTAGGAGGCCTGGATGCCTCTCCTATACATTTACCTCGGTCATGATGATCCGAGATCTCAATGGGTCACTTCCCTTTATCGAGGTTGGCGACATTTACCCGAGGCTCTGGCCTCAGTGGGTAACCATGGTATCTAGCAGGTGTGAAAGTGCATGGCTCCCGCATTGTACATTGCTCTCGAGGAATGTGATGGTCTTCCTCGTACTCCCTTTTGTATGTGTGAAAGGGGTGGGTGGAGTTAGCTCGCCCTGCTTGGAGAGCCCTACGCTCTGGGGTTTGTCTATTGGTTCTAACAATGATGGGGGGCAAAGGAGGGATGCCATAGTCATGTGGCCTCTCCTCATGGACACTATGCCACTCTAGTGCTTCATCGTGCTGTGGCCACTCATATCGAGCTTCTAAGGGAGTTTTCTTATCTATGTTGAGTGCCACGTGTAAGGATTCTTCTTGAAAGGGGCTATGATGAACGGGCGTGTCCCCCAAAGGGGTGTCCCTATAGTTCCATCTTGACATGGAATGATGCGAACTCTCTTGTGGGTCAGGCCACCAAGGCGGTATGGCCAAGTCCTTAGGACTATAGCGGAGGCGACTTGTGCCCCCTCCTTGTACACTTTTCATAGCTTCTGCCCTTGATTGGGCTTGGCTACGGGTGTACACCATGGTGTTGCTCTTCTACAAGCTAAGAAGATTTTTATCTCTTTTATGATTTTTTATGCTACACTAAACAGAAAAGAACACACACATACACAAACAGTGATTATCTCATTTAACGGTTAAAAGTGTGTCCTAAAGCTGGTTTAGTGTGTTTTGTTGTTGTTTTTGAAGGTTTTTGTAAAGAATGTTTAAATGCAAAATGAGGGCTCTTATGACTCCCAAAATTGGTCGACCCTTCGATATACCATTGCCAGGTCGATATACCAACCTCTCTATATACCCGCCCTTACGTGAGGGAAACTATAGGTACGTGAGAGCAGATGGTATGTGGAACATAGGCAATATGGAAGGGGAATCACCCTGTTTATGACACCTACCATAGAAGACTTATCCTCGTATGCTAGGAATCACCCCAGCTACACTCGGTCAGCTTTCATCAGGATTTACGTCTAGCAACAATAGCGATCGGGGTTTATGAATGCAAAATTCAAGCCAAGGTGGTGATGAAATCCACCGTTGGTCTTGATCAAGGGCTAGGGTTTTACGACCAGCTCCTTGGTGTTTAAGTTTCCACGTGGTGTGTGGGGTTCCTTTTATTATGCATGGAACAAAATAAACATGCAGCAACCTTTCCTATGCATGCAAAAAGGAAACCAAGAAAAATAGAAAAACTGAAGACAGAAAATGACAGGAAAAGTGCAGAATTCTTACCTCTTCTCTGCCCAAATCTGTCGGTTCTAAGTTTCTGCCTAAAAACCTCACAGGATGGAATTCATCCCGAGGTGGAACAAATTACAGGACTATATTCATCACAGGGTGGGGTGGATTCCCATTCGTCCCTGGGTGAGACGAATTACAACTCTGTATTCGCCCTTTGCTGGAATGAACAATAGTCAGCGTATGAAAACGTGGTACCTGCAAGAAAAAACAACCAAGTTTGGATCAGATATATGATCTTAAAAATAGAGGACAACGTCCCACCATGATCACCACTAAAAGCATGAGGATACGGAAGCAAAAAGGAAAGCGAATATGCGAAATGCAAACAAAAACCGGACTCAACGCTAAATCCTAGAAACTTGAAAGTGCATGAAAAGAGGGAAAAGCATGAGCGAATCGAAATGAAACAAATGGGAATAAAGAAGACAACCCTTTTTATTGATATGTTTCAAACTCAGTTACAATGCGCATCCTCCCCTTCCAAGGGCTAGGAGCGTTTAAGCGTGAGTTCTTGTTACATCCATGGGCGCCTTTCCTTCTTTCGCGTGCCCACATGTAAAATGGGCGGACAAAAATGTCACCGCCACTTGGAATGATGAGTCTTGACTCCTCGCTGCTCCTCCGATGTCTGAACCCTATGTTCAAAAGAACAAGAAATGGTCAGTAGCACCTGCGGATGAAACAAAGCATGCAATCCCCAAGCCTACGATAAGTGAATGAGAAAAATGAATTAAACTAAGATTAAAACAGATCCAAATGCTCTAAAAATTTTACAGGGGCATCAAGATACCACCAAGAAGGTTCTACAAAAAGAACAGTCAGGAAATTCCTCACCGATTTGAATTCACTCTGGGGTGGGACGAATTCACCTACAACAAAATACCGAAAAGGTACTGTCCCAATGTCCTGCATAGGAAGCTCCAAAAGACCTAAAAACTTGGGATTAGCTAATTGGGGGCATTTTGGGAAGACCCAGATGGTCATATTTTCCCAATTTGGCCTCCATAAATGGGAATTTTATGATGCTACCTATAGATTAGTAAAAGCGAACAAAGCTAGAAATATGATCAAAATTGCTCAAAACGAGACGAAATTCAAATGAAAACCTATCTAAACATCATAGAATTGAATGCAAAAATGAAAGAAAGCAAATATGCCATGGAATTCCCATCACTCCGAAAGGGGGCGATTAGGATTGTGGCAGTGTGGGAGGGGGCGCCCATGGGGCAGGCCGCTCGTCGTTTGAGGCCTGATTTCGGCACCAATCCACTTGGGATGGGTCCAAAACCTCTTGTATGGTATTGTCGATAAATTTGGTGGGATATTGTGGCCAAATTTTGGGTTTTGGGATCAAGATTCATCCTCCCAATAGTCACCCAATGACCTCCCCTCTAAAGGAGATCAAGGATGTGAAAGGCACAAATCCAAAAGGTGTGAGGTGTATAAATAAAATGACAGCACTTTGTTGCTCTAAAATGATACTTCTCTCCATTTTGGGGTGAGGAAACTCACCAATTTATAGACCTGGAGGTCTTTTGAAATGGGCATGCAGAGGCGCCACTTGGCAATCATGTCTTCCTAGGGGGAAGGAGATTCCTCCCTGAATTGGGACTCCATGACTGACCTTGCAAATGCCCCTAACACTCAAAAACGCTCACCCATACTCCCATGCAATGAAGGAAGCGTTGGGTGGCGGATCTGAGCTGCCATTTGTCAAGATTTGACTTTTTTCCCGTCAAACCTGTAATTCGCCCCACCTTGGAGCGAATTCAGAATTCATCCCTGGGTGGGGCGAATCCCAGTTGGAATTCATCCCAAGGTGGAATGGATATTGAGAAAAGTGCCTAAAGGTGCCAAATTGATCTCTGACCTTTCAAAACTACTGTGAGAGTGGTTAGGACCACTGTTTAACCTCTGGGGGCTGCCCTTGCGGCTGTGTGTGTCAAAGTGATCACTGTTTGTAGTCACCTAATCGGATTGGTGTTGTTTTGGTGTCTACAACATGGATGCTCACATAGGATGAGGAAGTGAAGAATGGGTAGTGGAATTGTATATAGATGAAGGAATTCGGTGCTCTCATCAGATTATTCGATGATGATAATGATAGAGGATGACACATACTCATATCTAATTATCAAATTGTTATTTGGTATCATCCTCAAAAGTGTTAGGAGACTTTGGTTGAATCATGGAGACTTGGAAGAATTATATAGGGATTTCTATCAAGGATTTGGAATATTGGCTTCCGCTAGGGGAATTAACTCAATATCGATGGGATCATCTTGTTTGTCTTTAAGATATGTGATGTCAAGGTGTTGAAGTTTATCTTCTAACACATACTTAGATTCATGATAGTAGCCTAAGCCAAATTTATCCTTAAACTATTGGTAAGGAGGAGCAATGAGGTTTTGCAGAACCTGCTTATGATGACCTAGGTCAAACTCATGCTAGTTATAATGGTGGAAGTAGTGTAAGGCATATGATGGGTTGGAAAAATAATCTAGGTTTGCACAAAATTGGACCACAGGCTTGGGATACTTTGTTGCTTCTGATGAGGTGGTGATGCATCCGTATACAAAATTTGTTTGGTTTGTGGAGACACCCATTGGGATAACGATGCCTACGATCAATGGTATATTTTAAGGTCAACCAAAATCATGCATTGTTTGAATGCTAGGAGGGGGAGATACGAGTGTTGTAGATAATATATTTCCTTGATCTTAGAGTAGTCATGAGAACTGAGATATGTGGTGTCTCGGGATAAATTGGTGGTATTGAGGATGTAGATGGTTGCACTTTGGGTGGAGGATTGATAGTATGAGGGGAAATGAATGGTGATGAATTGGTTGTCAAAGTAGGTGTGGGTAAAAGTGGAGTAATATTAGAGGTAGAATTTGAATAAGGTGACAATCAAAGAGGGGTATGTGTTGAATATGTAGAAGGTGGAGAACAATCCAATAACGGTTGTTCTTTTTGATGATTTTACTGTTTTTGAATTTTCTTATTTTTGACCAAGCGATTGTGGGAATCCTTGGAGCTTTTTGGTTGACCAAGCGGTAATGGGTACCTTTGGGGAATTTTGAGATTGACCAAGCGATTGTAGGAATCCTTGGAGCATTTTGGGATTGACCAAGTGATTGTAGGAATCCTTGGAGCCTTTCAGGATTGACCAAGCGATTGTAGGAATCCTTGGAGCATTTTGGGATTGACCAAGCGATTGTAGGAATCCTTGGAGCATTTTGGGATTGGCTCTCTTAGATATGGAATGGTCACAAATGACTGATGTTCAAGGGTTCTAGTTCCTTGATTCCATCAAGAGAGGCTAGCCGGTATGTCCCGGGTCCTATTTTGCTATCAATTACATATGGACCTAACCAATTTTCCATGAACTTGTCTCTTAGATGGGATGACAAACTAGAGTTCTGTTGGTTTTCCTTCAAGACCAAATCACCAACCCGAAAGTCCCTCAGGTGAACTTTCATGTTGTATGCTTTCTTAAGTCACTCTTGATAGATACGTAAATGCTCGAGGGCATTAACACGTCGTTCATCAAGCAATGTAAGCTGGTCTAACCGGGCCTGCCACGTAGTGTCATCATCGATGAACTCTTGCATTGATATGCGTAGGGAAGGAATTTCCAACTTGAGAGGCATGACTGCCTCGGAGCCATACACGAGCAAAAATGGAGTTGCCCCAATGGGCATCCAAATGCTAGTGCGATAAGCCCACAGGGCAAGTGGGATTTGGATGTGCCAATCCTTATGATTGTCTACGATTGTCTTTTTGAGGATAGCAACTAGCATTTTGTTTGACGCCTCTGCTTGCCCATTTGCCTGCGGATAATAGGGTGTCAAAAAACTATGCTGAATTTTGTACTTTGTGGTCAAAGCACGCACGTCTTTGTTCTTGAATGACGTCCCATTATCCGAGATTATTTTGGATGGAATACCAAAATGACATATGATGTTATGCAAAATGAACTCCACAATGCGGGGTCCAGTCATAGAGGTAAGCGAAACTGCTTCCACCCACTTGGTGAAATACTCTGTGGCCATTATGATAAACATGTGATGACTTGACGATGTAGGGGAGATCTTTTCGATTAGATCTAAGCCCCACTATGAAAATGGCCAAGCCGACTGGATCGGCTACAAGGCCTAGGAAGGTACATGTGTCAAATTAGCATGGTGTTGACACTTCACGCACTTCCTCACATATGCGCAACAATCTCGCTCTAAAGATGGCCAATAATAGCCCATGCGAAGAATGCGCTTTGTGATGGCCATACCACTGAAGTGGCCACCACACGTACCATCGTGCACTTGGGCGATCGCCCAAGTGGACTCTTGCTGGTCCAAGCAATGAAGGAGGATTCCTTCATAGCTACGATGGTACAAAATGTCTCCTAACAAGACATACTTAGCTGCTTTCTACTTGAATGCTCATTTTGCGGCATGTGTCAATCCAAGTGGGAGATTACCTAACTTGAGGTAGTCCCTTACGGGTGAATACCAATCCTGCTGATCGAAAGCCTCGATGGTATGAACAACAAATCCCTCTTGAAGTTCATCCCTAGCAAACGTTGAGTGGGAGAGAACTTGTAAGAATAGCATTTTGTTGCTATTAATGGGAGTAGGGGAGAACAAGGACCCCCAGTTGGCATGTTTCAGATGATCATGGATTCGAGAGAACTTATCCAAGGATGGTTCAATCTAGATCATGTGGATTCCTGGCGTCAAGTCAGAGCTTGCACGCTCCATCATGGATTGTGATAGTGTTTTGACTTGAATGGTTGTCATATCACCGGAAAGGTCTTGCGAGATTAGTGACCCCAAGGAGGCCATAGTGTCCGCAAAATGATTCGATGACCGAGGGAGTGCCTCGATGTCGTACCACTCAAGCTTCACCAAGAATTTGTCCACAAGGGCTTTATAGGCCTGCAAAATTGGGCATTTGCATTGGAATACCCCTTTGACTTGGTTGACAATTAACAGCGAATCACCAAAGATGTTCAGTCGTTTGATGTTCATGGTGATTGTTGTCTGAAGACCTATGAGCAAGGCTTCATACTCTGCATTATTGTTGGTGCACGGGAAGTCTAATTTAAAGGACAAGGGTATGGGAGCCCCTTGCGGTGTGAAGAATACAATTCCCATGCCACCACCTTGCTCACATTTAGAACCATCAAAAAATAGGGTTATGTCGGCCTGTGACTCAGGCTCATCAGAATCTAGTGATTCTGAGACATGGAAGACCCCATCATCGGGTAGTTCTATGACTAGAGGCTGATCGTCTTTGAGAGGAGCCTCTGCTAGTTGATCGGCTATGACCTGTCCTTTGATGGATTTCTATCCAATAAACTCTATGTCAAATTCTGTCAACAACATGATCCATTTCGTCATGCGACTACTATGATAAGTACGACTCATCATGTATCGCAATGGATTCTCCTTAGACACAACATACGTAGTGTTGCTCAGCATGTAGTGGCATAGATTTTTGGTAGCAAACACCACTTCCAAGTAGAGTTTCTCGACGTATGCATAGTTAAGTTCATAACTGACCAGGGTGCGGCTAAGATAATAAGTAGCCTATTCTTTGTGAAGTTCATTCTTCTAGGCGAGCATGGCACCCAATGCCACCTTAGTAGCCGAGATGTATAAGTAGAATGACATGCCTGGTCTAGGTGGTGCCAATACTGGCGATGAAGCCAAGTATCATTTGATGTCATCAAAGATTGACTGGCACTCGTCATCCCAGTGAAATGCTACCCCCTTGTGCAATAATTTTTTCATGGGTCGGCACTTGTCAGATAGCTGTGCTATGAAGCGCTTAATTGATGCGACCTTTCCCTGTAGACTTCTGAGCTGCTTAATGGTAGTTGGGGGAACCATTTCAAGGATTGCCTTGACTTTGTTTGGGTCCACTTCGATGCCTCGCTTTGAGACTATGAAACCCAAGAGTTTTCCAGATGTGACACCAAATACGCACTTCTTGGGATTCACTCGACTTTATGTTCCATGAGGCGATCGAGGATCTTGCTTAAGTCATCGAGATGATCTGGGCACAAAAGAGACTTGGCCAACAAATCATCCATGTAATCTTCCAAAGTTTTATGCATGTAATCATGGAAGATGTACGTCATGGCACGTTGGTAGGTGGCGCCAGCATTTTTAAGGCCAAAAGGCATAACCTTATAACAAAATTTCCCCCAAGGCATTGTGAACGCCATTTTTAGTTGGTCCTCGGGATTGATACAAATCTGATTGTATCCTAAGAAACCATCCATGAGGGATAGCATTTCATGACCTGTTGTAGCGTCTACCAATGCGTCGATGCTTGGCAAGGGGAAATCATCCTTAGGACTCGCTTTGTTTAGATCTCAAAAATTAGTGCATATGCGAATCCTCCCATCGGGATTTTTGATGGGCACCATGTTGGACAGCCATGGCGGATAATCCATGCAGATGACAAACTGTGCATCCAACAACTTTTGCAATTCATATTTGACCATCAAGGCCACTTTTGGGTGCATCTTACATAGTTTTTGCTTAACTGGCTTGACTGTCGGATCAAGCGTTAGATTATGCGTGACTAGCTACGGATCTAGCCCCGACATGTCTCTGTATGACCATGCAAAAACCTCCTTCTTCTCTTTGATAAGGGCAATGTAGTCGGCTTGCTCTTCAGGGGATAAGCTTACCCCAAGCTTGATAATCTATGGATTCATTGGATCCAAGCCGATGTCTATGTCAGTCGTCTCCTCGATCGACATGTGGGATCCATCCTCCAACTGATGTGGAGTTGGGATCAAATGGATATCATTTGCTGAGTTTAAATCTGCGTTGGGAACCTCGGGTTCCTCTTCGGCATGAAAGATATCTTGAGTTTTCCTTGGGGTAAAATGAAGCATTTTATCAAAAGGCCAGTACTTTGATGGGGATGGAGGTGAATTGACGTGATCCCAGTCAATGGCATCTATGTCTAGATGCAAGGACCATGTTGGATCGGTCGGATTGTGTATGGGGGCGGTTAAATCAATGGAGATCATGTTGATGTAATGATTTTGGTCTCCATTACCATGGGTGTGATGATTCGAACACTCTGGATGTTCTCTGTGCTCCAGATCTGGCTCTAGAGGTATTGGCACGAATGGATCGGCCCTATGTGTTGATAGGAGGACAGGGTCTACCCTCGACACTGATATCACCCTAGGGTCTCGGAGTGGAAGGTGCTCTTCGTATACCTGGAGCGGTGGATCCAACACTTGATCCCACCCTGCATACCACTCGTGCCCTGGCACTATGCCCATCTGTTCAAATATGTCGTTAATCTCCAAGGGGTATGGTTGTGGCCTCTATCGCATGTGATTAAGATATGTCATTTTTGTTTCATCTTCGTAATCACTATCGGAGATCCAAAAGCCCTCATTGGCTCCAATAACTATTTGAGGCATTACAGGCTCATCCTGCTCGAGCAAATTAATCTAGCCCCATTGTGGTTGTTCCACTCTCCATGGGGGGACCTGATTCTCTTGATGCGGCAATGGCTCGCTTGGAGCCTCTAGAGGGAACATTGTCAAGAGGCTCTCTTTACGGTCATTCATGGGAATCACTTGTGAGTGATCACTATCGGATTCGAAGGGATCATATGATGTTGGTTCATATTCTGATTCATCCTCCGAAGATCCCTCTTGACACTTTTTATACCTTCCTTCAAAGTGAGTCCCCAAACTTTCACCTCTCTCTAGCAAAGGAGAAGGGTTATTGAGGTTAAAAAGGGTGGTTGTTGACCCTAGGAGGTAATCTCCCAATGTATACGTTGTGTTTGGGTTGGCATAAGGATCTGATGCCAATCCACCCTTGTTGCCTATCCCTAGGCCTTGCATGTTTTCCACCAAGATGTCCAAGGGTAGGGGGTGGTTGAACCCTACTCCCGACTTGTCATAAGGCATTTGGTATCTTGGCTGGCAAAGGACACGCACTCCTTGCTCATACCTGCCTAGCTCGTATCCATGCCAATTGCATTGGCCAAGATATCTTAGAGCGAAGTCCGGGTTAGACAGATAGTTGACATCTTCTGCAAAAGGCTCTTCATCTTCGTCCTCTTGCATGCATGGCTCAGTACCATGATCAAGGCCCCCATACACAAAATTTGTCTAGTTTGGCGGGTAGCCTAAAGGAACAATTGTACCGATGGGGAGGCGAGGTCTCCCCATGTCTTGCATGGACTCTAGCACGGTCGTTGCTACAACATTCCACACTAGATACTCCCCCAGGCCCGTACTGGCCATTTCAATAGTAATTTTTGGTGATTGAGAGGGAGGGAATGGAAGCTCTTCCTGAGTCCACTCCATGTTGGGTGAACTAGGAGCCTCAACTTCCATTGTGCTAGGCATCTCTTCGATAGAGATGGTTGATACTATTGGCAGCGCCTCTTCTAGGGGTTGAGCCTCTTCCAGGGTTTGCTTCCCTTTGTCCTTCTGTTTAGCCATGATAGGTGGCATTGGTGGTGAAGGACCTGACGATGAAGATGCACCTAGCTAGGGTTTTGATGGATTTATCACTAGTGGTGCTTGCGACATCGGACCTTGTCTAGATGGATTTAACTAAAAATCCAAGTGCGTCGATGGGAGGGTCGATTGCGGCATCAACTGCATCGCATTGCAATATTTGAAGGGTTCTAAGTCCATCGGGACTACATGTACTTCCCCTTCAAATGTATACTTCAAACACTGATGAGCTATCGAGGGGACACACTTCATGTCCCTGATCCATGGCCACCCTAGCAAGATGTTATAAGCCATATCGCCTTCCAAAATATGGCACAATGTGGGTATCATATTTTGTCCTACTTGAATGGGTAAGACAATTGTGCCAACTATCGAGCATATCGCATCATTGAATGCTTGCAGTGTATAGGTGGAAGTCATGATGTGAGAGGTTGGCAACTTCAGATGTTTCAATGCTACTGTGGTAATGATGTTACTGGATGAGCCAGTGTCTATCGACACCCTCTTATATGGGATCCCATTGACCCACATGATAACGTGCGGGGGTGGATATACCATGTCATCAGATACTGATTTAACTTCATCCTCTCGAAAGGTGATGACTGGCTCCATGCATCGTTTGACATGTCCCACAAAATTGTTGAAGGAATTCACTTCGTGGGGCTGCAACTCGATGGCTTTCAATATCTCCATTAGAGCTTCCCGATGGGGTGTTGATTGTTGTATAAGCTCATATAATGAGAGTCTAGCCGACGTGGTCCTCAAACTCTATGTGAGTTTGGTCCGAATCATGGCCATGGGTCTAGGCGGAGGTAGCTGCATAGGGTGCTATTGAGATTGTGACATCGATGGAACCTCTCTTGTGGCTACCTCAGGGGCAACTCCTGGGTATCTCTTATTCCTAGTCACTATGCTTATCATTCCTACATACCCTTGCATGGGGCAATTATGTTGCACCTCATTAACTTGAAGGGGTTTTGCCTATGCCTCATGGGTAGGCAAGGGGTCTTTGAAAACTCCCATCTGTTGGTTGTTTGGTGCTATGGGGTTGTCCACTGTCAACGTCTTATTGTCAATCAGGTCTTGTATCAATCCTTTGAACTTCCAACATGCATTCAGGTCATGTCCCCTCCTCCTGAGGAACCTACAATACAAGTCCTCTCGGTATCCCTTAGGCTTGGGAGCGTTGGGATCTATGGTTTGAATCTCTGGAAGGTTGATCAAGTTCGCCGCTGACAAGCGATCAAATAGGGAGTCTCTAGACTCTGTATAAGGTGTGTACTATCACCTAGGGCGACGCTGCTAATTTTGCTCCTGCTTCTGGTTTTCTCTTTCATAATTATTAGGAGGCACTGCCTGATAGTTAGCCTTTTGAGGCTATATTTCTTGTGCAGGCTTAGGGACATTTATAGCAACTTGATTAACCGCAGCGGGTTTTTGTTGCGTAGTCCCTATTTTTGTGTTCTTGTTCCATTCTTTCTTCTTAGGTTTGGCAATCTCGCCATCCTGTATCTTGATCTCTTCAATAATTTTGGCTTGCGCCGAGCTTCCTCTAAGGTGGCATATTGTCTACGTAGCTGCAATAGCACAGAGATCGATCTCAAACAACTTCGTGAGAACATTTGTGTAAGGTCGGACATAGGAGGGAGGTAGGGTAGCTTGGAAAGGAGAGTCCTCCATCGATTCTTGTAGGCCACCATGGTCTCTTCCTCATACTGCTTGAGGCTAGCCATGTCACTTAGTGATGCCTTCTTCTTGGTGTTGAAGGTGAAGCATTCGAGGAACGCATCCACTAGCTGATCCAAGTTACTGATGTTGTGCTTCAGCAACTGAGTGAACCAATTCGAGGCAGGGCCCATGAATGTGGTTATAAATGTCCTTAGCAACAATGCATCATTGTCCTGAATGCCAAAACATTGGCTCAGGAATCTGGTCACATGCTCTTGGGCATCCTCCTCACCCTTAAATATTGCCAACCGAGGCAGCTTAAAGTGTTCGGGGTAAGGGGGTGCAGGCACTGACGGATGCATAGGATGACTATGGAGTTGGCATAACATGGGCTTTTGGGGCCCAAAAGCTTTGGTTTCCATAGACTCCAAATGCTCTAGCAACACTTTGTATGCATCGGAAGATTTAATCTCTTCCTCTTTAGTTTGCTCCCATTGTGGGTTGTGGGAGACTTGAGGCCTATGGGGGGGTGGCCGGATAGCAACCCCTCCGCCTTGGTAGGGCATTTCGGCCCACTCTTCTTCTTGTTCATACTCCTCGTAAACTTCTTGAGGAGTCTTTGGGTGAGACCTATGACCCTGGGTGGGTCCCCGTGGAGGGTACCCATCATTGTTCCGGGGAGTGGCCTCCCTCTCAGGTCTAGGGGGTCTCGGAGGCAAAACTTGATAAGGTCACGGAGACCTATCTCACACCAAGGGATTATGCCTCTCATATGGTTCTGCTCTTTGGGTGCGAGGGGTTGGAACCCTCTCAGCTAGGTTATGAAGTAGCTCATCTATTTGGCGCTAAAGGCGCTCCTTGCTAAGGCGGTATAGATGCTCTAGCTGCTGCTGATCTTGCTCAAGCCACGTGATCTGGGCTTGGTAGGCGACATGTCTGGTGACTGCCAGGTCAATTTGGTCCACCATATTGAGCTTGGGAGGCCTAGATGCCTCTCCTATGCATTTTCCTCGATCGTAATGATCCGAGATCTCAATGGGTCACTTCCCTCTGTCGAGGTTGGCGGCATTTACCCGAGGCTCTGGCCTCAGTGGGTGACCATGGTACATAGCGGGTGTGGAAGCGCATGGCTCCCATGCTGTACATTGCTCTCGAGGAATGTAATGGTCTTCCTCATGCTCCCTTTCGTATGTGTGAAAGGGGTGGGCAGAGTTAGCTCACCCTACTTGAAGAGCCCTGCACTCTAGGGTTTGTCTATTGGTTCTAACAGTGATGGGGGGCAAAGGAGGGATGCCATAGTCATGTGGCATCTCCTCATGGACACTATGCCGCTCTAGCGCTTCATCGCATGGTGGCCACTCATATCGAGCTTCTAAGGGAGCTTTCTTGTCTATGTTGAGTGCCACGTGCAAGGATTCTTCCTGAAAGGGGCTATGATGAATGGGCGTGTCCCCCAAAGGGGTGTCCCTATAGTTCCACCTTGACATGGAATGATATGGACTCTCTTGTGGGTCAGGCCGCCAAGGCGGTATGACCAAGTCCTTAGGGCTGTAGCGGAGGTGACTTGTGCCCCCTTGTACACTTTTTGCAGCTTCTGCCCTTGATTGGGCTTGGCTACGGGTGTACACCATGGTGTTGCTTTGCTACAAGCTAAATAGATTTTTATCTCTTTTATGATTTTTTATGCTACACTAAATAGAAAAGAGCACACACATACACAAACAGTGATTATCTCATTTAAAGATTGAGAGTGTGTCCTAAACCTGGTTTAGTGTGTTTTGTTTTGTTTTTTTTTGTTTTTGAAGGTTTTTGTAAAGAATGTTTAAATGCAAAATGAGGGCTCTTATGACTCCCAAAATTGGTCGCCCCTTCGATATACCATTTCCAGGCCGATATACCAACCTCTCTATATACCCGCCCTTACGTGAGGGAAACTATAGGTACGTGAGAGCAGATGGTACGTGGAACATAGGCGGTACGAAAGGGGAATCACCCTGTTTATGACACCTACCATAGAAGACTTATCCTCACGTGCTAGGAATCACCCCAGCTACACTCGGTCAGCTTTCATCAGGATTTACGTCTAGCAACAATAGCGATCGGGGTTTATGAATGCAAAATTCAAGCCAAGGAGGTGATGAAATCCACCGTTGGTCTTGATCAAGGGCCGGGGTTTTACGACCAGCTCCTTGGTGTTTAATTTTCCACGTGGTGTGTGGGGTTCTTTTTATTTTGCATTAAACAAAATAAACATGCAGAAAAACTTTTTTCTATGCACGCAAAAAAAGGAAACCAAAAAAACAGAAAAACTGAAGATAGAAAATGACAGGAAAAGTGCAGAATTCTTACCTCTTCTCTGCCCGAATCTGTTGGTTCTGAGTTTCTACCCGAAAACTTCACAGACTAGAATTCATCCCAGGGTGGAATGAATTACAGGACTGTATTCATCCCAGGGTGGGACGAATTCCCATTCGTCCCTGGGTGAGACGAATTACAGCTCTGTATTCGCCCCTTGATGGAACGAACAACAGTCAACGTATGAAAATGTGGTACCTGCAAGCAAAAACAACCAAGTTTGGATCAGATATCTGATATTAAAAATAGAGGACAAGGTCCCACCGTGATCACCACTGAAAGCACGAGGATACGAAAGCAAAAAGGAAAGCGAATATGCGATGCAAACAGAACCGAACTTAGCGCTAAATCCTAGAAACTTGAGAGTGCATGAAAAGAGGGAAAAGCATGAGCGAATCGAAATGAAACAAATGTGAATAAAGAAGACAGCCATTTTTATTAATATGTTTCAAAATTGGTTACAATGTGCATCCTCCCCTTCCAAGGGCTAGGAGCGTTTAAGCGTGCATTCTCGTTACATCCATGGGTGCCTTTCCTTCTTTCGCGTGCCCACATGTAAAAATGGGTGGACCAAACATCACCGCCACTTGCGTTGATGAGTCTTGATTCCTCGCTACTCCTCCGATGTCCAAACCCTACATTCAAAGGAACAAGAAACGGTCAATAGCACCTACGGATAAAACAAAGCATGCAATCCCCAAGCCTACGATAAGTGAATGAGAAAAATGAATTAAACTATGACTAAAATAGGTCCAAATGCTCTAAAAATTTGACAGAGGCATCAAGACACCACCAGGAAGGCCTTGCAAAAAGAACAGTTAGGAAATTCCTCACCGATTTGAATTCGCTCCGGGGTGGGACGAATTCACCTGCAACAAAATGTCGAAAAGGTACTGTCCCAATGTCCTACCTCGGAAGCTCCAAAAGACCTACAAACTTGGGGTTAGCTAATTGGGGGAATTTTGGGAAGACCCAGATGGTCAGATTTTCCTGATTTGGCCTCCATCAATGGGAATTTAATGATGCTACCTGTAGATTAGTGAAAGCGAGCAAGGATAGAAATATGATCAAAATTGTTCAAAACGAGACGAAATTTAAATGAAAACCTATCTAAGCATCATAGAATTGAATGCAAAAATGAAATAAAGCAAGTCTACCATGGAATTCCCATCACTCCAAAAGGGGGCGATTAGGACTGTGGCAGTGTGGGAGGGGGCACCCATGGGGCAGGCCGCCCGCCGTTTGAGGCCTGATTTTGGCACCAATCCACTTGGGATGGGTCCAAAACCTCTTGTGTGGTATTGTCAAAAAATTTGGTGGGATATTGTGGCCAAATGTCAGGTTTTGGGTTCGAGATTCGTCCTCCCAATAGTCACCCAATGACCTCCCCTCTAAAGGAGATCAAGGATGTGAAAGGCGCAAATCCAAAAGGTGTGAGGTATGTAAATAAAATGACAGCACTTCGTTGCTCTAAAATGCTCCTTCTCTGTATATTTTGGGGTGAGGAAACTCACCAATTTATAGACCTAGAGGTCTCTTGAAATGGGCATGCAGAGGCGCCACTTGGCAATCATGCCTTCCCAGGGGGAAGGAGATTCCTCCCTGAATTGGGACTTCATGACTGACCTTGCAGATGCCTCTAATGCTCAAAAACGCTCACCCATACTCCCATGCGATGAAGGAAGCGTTGAGTGGTGGATCTGAGCTACCATTTGTCAAGATTTGACTTTTTGCCCGTCAAACCTGCAATTCGCCCCACCCTAGAGCGAATTCAGAATTCGTCCTTGGGTGGGGCGAATCCCAGTTTGAATTCGTTCCAGGGTGGAACGGATACTGAGAAAAGTGCCTGAAGGTGCCAAATTGATCTCTGACCTTCCAAAACTATTGTGAGAGTGGTTAGGACCACTGTTTAACCTCTGGGGGCTGCCCTTGGGGCTATGTGTGTCAAAGCGATCAGTGTTTGCGGTCACATAATCGGATTGGTGCTGTTTTGGTGTCTACACTAGGAGGGGGAGATACGAGTGTTGTAGATAATATATTTCCTTGATCTTAGAGTAGTCATGAGAACTGAGATATGTGGTGTCTCAGGATAAATTGGTGGTATTGAGGATGTAGATGGTTGCACTTTGGGTGGAGGATTGACAGTATGAGGGGAAATGAATGGTGATGAATTGGTTGTCAAAGTAGGTGTGGGTAAAAGTGGAGTAAGATTAGAGGTAGAAGTTGAATAAGGTGACAATCAAAGAGGGGTATGTGTTGAATATGTAGAAGGTGGAGAACAATCCAATAACGGTTGGGAATCCTGATGTGGCAGAGGAGTAGGGAAAGCAACTAAAGATGTTATCAGAGGTGCAAATGAGATTCCTAGTTGGGTTTATGTAGTAGACCTTATGGATATGGATGTGAGGTGTGTTGAAAGAAGCGTAGGATCTGATGAGAGGATGACAATTTTGAAAAATTTAAATGGCTTCTCATCGATAGAGATGTGATGTACTTACCCCTCATGAAGATATTTAAAGCAATAATGTATTGGGGAGGGGATGCATTTCATATCTTTGATTCATGGTCTATCAAGGAGAATGTTGTATTGCATCTCCCTTTTAATGATATGGCACAAGGTAAATATAGTTTTGATGCCTACCAAGATAGGTAGGACTATTATACCAAGTGTAGAGCACATGGTGCCATTGAAAGACTCCAAGTCCATGGTGGGAGTGAGAAGATTATTAGGTGGGATGTTTAAGTGTATGAGAGCAGGGATGGTGATTATGTTAATGGAGGACCCAATATCAATCAAAATGCATTTGTACATGATACTATAAACACATGCCATTATATGTATGGGGGATCTACCCCCACTCCCTCAAGGATTGTCATTTCATGATCGTAAAAAACAATGGAAGGTTGCATACATGTATGCACGTTGCCTATAAAGTTGGTGAAGGTATTGCTATCACTTGTTTCTATATATATAGACTGTAGGATATTTTTAAGACCTCGTGATGAGGTTGTAACTATTGTAGTAGGTTGTAGATAGATATTTTAGTTGGTGTGGCTATCAATTGGTGTGTGAGGCTACTTTTGATAGTTATGATTGATCATAGAGGTGGAGGGGGGTCTTGTGTTGGAGGGGTCATGAAGGAGGATGGTATCTGAATAGGTGTTGGTTATTGGGTAGGGAAATATGGGTATAATTGATTTCATGTCATGATATTGATCATTCTAACAAAGGTTTGACAAGTAGGGACATGATTAACCTGATTGAATTGTTGGTGTAATACTTTTAAAGTTGAGGCATATACCTATGTGTGTGGTGTATCGTGCTGAGATAAGGGATTCTGAAAGATGCTCAAGTTCTAGTTAGGAGGAGTAAGAGGATTATCAAATTGAATGGCTCATCTCTTGATGAGGTCCTAAATGAGATACCATAATTATTGATAACTATTAATGTCATACCCCTTTCGATGATGATAATCACAAAAGATGTATTATTTAAACCCTCTTGGTCTTTGATGGTTGGGATCCTCTAGAAAAATGTTTGGTAAGGCAATGTGGCCCACATCATAAATATTTTGAAATATATTGGCCAATGGCTCAGTGAGAGGAGTCCAATTGGAAGGTTGTTGATAACCCTGGCATTGTGGTTGGGCATTTGGGTGAAATGGGGCAACAAACATATTGAGCACCACATTATTTTTTTGTAGGGCCTTAGGCTAGCCTAGGTTGGTATTTCCCTTGTTGAACCTATTTGGAGAATAATTCAGCTTTTTGTGGGGTTTTATCTTCCCCTTTTCAATTTTGATGTCTTCCATCAGGTTTAGATTCAATCAAAGGATACTTAGAAGATAGCATTCAAGACTAAGTTTGGGATTTTTAAATGGTTGGTCATGCCCTTTGGTCTCATGAATGTTCTAACAACCTTCATGAGGTTGATGAACAAGGTTTTTAGGGGCAACCTTCATAATTTTGTGATCATATATTTGTATGACATACTTGTGTATTAACCCAATTGGAAGGTACATCAAGAACACCTAAATCAAGTTCTCAAAACTCTTCAAAAGAATAACCTATATGCAAACCTTCCCAAGTTCTCATTTCTCAAACCTCCATATCCTACCTTGGTTTTATCATAAATTATCAAGGTATTTATGTAGATCCTACTAAGTAGAAGTACATCATTGGCCAACTCCTTCTACAGTCACTGAAATTAAGATTTTCCTTGGACTTGTGAACTTCTATCACAAGTTCATACTTGGCTACTTTACCATAGCAACACCCTTGCATCATCTCACTAAAGCCAAAGTAGAGTTTCATTGGACAAAGAACCATGCTCATGCCTTTAATTCCTTGAAACAAAAACTATACAATACCCCATCCTTGTCCTTCTAGACCTCTCTCAACCCTTTGAGATAGAAACATATACATCATAGTTTACACTTGGAGTAGTGTTGAAGTAAAGTGGTCATCCAATGATATATCATTCAAAGACATTTTTAGTTGTCAAGAGGAACTACTTCATATATGATAAAGAGTTGTACATTTTTGTGCAAGCAATCAAGTATTGAAGACATTAATTTATGGGTAAGAAGATAATTGTACACATATATCACATGCCTTTGAAGTTTATACAATACCAAAATAATATTGAAGAAGCTAGGCATATGAAATGGGTAACATACTTGTAGCAGTTCCATTTGTTAATCAAGTACAATAAGGGAACAAGTAACACAATGGTAAATTATTTCAGTCACCCTCCAACAACTCAAGCCTTGGCTATTCTGACTACTTTCCATTTTAGTTTCTAGACTTGGCCTATACTTTATGTGAACACTATCCTATTGTGAACACTCCATGGAGGATATTTTTGGAAATAGAAGACACTCCAATATCTACAATTATTTTTCTATTGGCCTCACATGTAGAGGAAATTTTTGCAATTTTTGAGACAATATGCCATTTTTGTCACTCCAAGTCAGCGAATAAAAAATTGGGTCTATGTGTTCCATTGCCCATTCCTTCTTGTCCATGGGAGAGCATCTCCATGGACTTGGTAAGTGATTTTACAATGATATTTTGACAACATGACCATGTTTTTGTGATTATAAATCGATTTATAAAAATGACTATGTTGATTCCATGCAAAAAGAGCAACACAACACCTAACTTAGAACACCTCTTCTTTGAGACAATATGATACTCCTTTGGTCTACCAACAAGTATTGTATCTAATTGTAATCCATGTTTTATGGGACATTTTTAATGATCCTTGTGGAAGATTTTAGGAGTCTCTTAATTTCTCCATGACCTTCCATCCATAGTCAAATATGAAGACTAAAGTGGTCAATCACACACTTGTGCAAATCTTGAGGATCTATCACCACTCTTCTCCTACAAATAAGGATTTGAACCTCATGCACATAGAGCATACCTACAATTAAGCTATCCATAAATCCATAGGATATTCATCCTTTGAGGTTTTTTTTTGCATTTCAACCACTAGCCCCATATGAGTTACACTTAGCCTTGCTATCTCCAACCATTGCACACATGGAGAAGGAACAAGATAAGGTGATTTTATTTATTTAGCATTTATAGAGCCTTTATAGAGCATTTATTCCAAGGTAACATAGATCTTGTAGAAGACTCGGTAGCAATAAAAACAAGAAATGAATAAACATCGTGTCCCTCATTCATTTCAACTCAAAGGTAAATTTTAGCTTTACTTAGACAAATGACTTTTTCGGAGAAGGTACATAGTAATATCAAACCTCTTTAATATGTGCCTTATATCATCCTTTAGCAAGTCTCTAAAAATACCTTTCGTTTGGATCTTCCAACACATCTTGACATACATGATGTTGTCCATGTTGATCTCCTAAAGCCATACTAGGATTTCACTTTGGAGACTAAGCCTATCATCAACCATTCAACATATGTGGTACCTCACTTATAAATTTCACTTGATATCGAAAAATAATTTGACACAAAGACTTATCAAACTTGACAAGGGTCTTCCACATCATACCTTTTTGCTTGCCATAGTTAGCGTCCACATTAGGCTAGATGGATATATCACAACTAAATAGCCCATGAATTTCATAATTTATTGAAAACATTGGGGTCCAATGCTTCTATGGTGGGGGGAAAAATGAGGAAAATGCATGAAATATTGTATAGCCTTTGGCTCACATGGAAAATAATTTAATATTCACATGTAGTCCCTTTTTGGCTTATGTAGACTAGGATGGTTAAATTAGTTGTAGTTGACCTTGTCTTATTTAACCACCATTTAGCATGATTTGTGTGAGTCTCTAAACTCACATGGATCACTCTTTGGCAGGGATATTGTGAATGTATTAGATCTACCTTGTTTTTGTATCCACTTGAGGGGATTTGGTACCTATTTAAGAATCCTCCTCCATGATTTTAATAGCTTCATATTTCAAACCATATCAATTAAGCCTTTTTAATGAAATATTTTCTACTCCAATTATTTCATGCGTATGACTGTCACCAAGAAAAACATACTCACACTTGGGAACTTCATTGTACATTATGAACTAAACTTTCTTGGATGTCATATGTTGAATTGATCTTATGTCCAAGTACAAACACTCCATAAAGCATAATATTATAGGTGAAGTGAATGTGAATAATTGTTCTTGATCACTACATGAATCTATATTAGCTTATGCTTCTTCTTATTCTTCACCTCTTCAACCCATGCTAACATTATATTATATTGATTCTTAAAATTCCCTTGAACACCATAATAAAAGTATTTTTAGGTTCCTTTTCCTTCTCTTTTATACCCTAAATATTTTAAAAGGTATAGAGAGAATCATTTTTCATCTTTGTTTTAACCTTGGCCTTGTATACTATTGAAAATAAGTTTTAGAACTTTCGACATTCAAGTTTGCATCCTTCTCTCTCACTTCTTTCTAAAATATTAATGTTATTACATATTACAAATTCATATTGGCTTGAGTAGTAGAGCTACTATTAATTTGTATATGATTCTTGAAAGCTCCCAAGAATTCATCATTGCATTTTATTTTAAAATTATTGACCCACATGATATCCACCAATTTCTAAAGGACTTAAATTGATTTGAGTGATTTACAATACTTCATGATTAATATTTTCAATCAAAAAAACTTATTTTGAAGATACAATCTAGTATTGACATCTTTCAAGTCATATACTTAAGTCAACTAATCCCAAGAATCATTTTCTATTTTTAACGTCCTAACATGTAGAATAACATTACCCTCACATTCAAGAGTATCTAAGAGTGGTCCTTACCATATCTTGTCTCCTAGTTGTTGACTACATCTAAATCTTATGTAATCTTGGCCTTGTTTATCAACTAACCCAAATAGATCCTTGTTCAACGAGAACATGTATAATATGAGCTTGTAGAGATTAAACCCTTCACCATAAAACTACTCTACAAGCCTTTGTGATTCTCCAACATCATGTACTACCACCTCTTTATCCTCATAGGTTTAGAATCTTAAAATAATTCTTATTAATAACAAATGAGAACTTTATCTTTGACTCTAATACCATGTAAACATTTACATGCTTAACTTTTATTGCTTCAAATTAAATAACATATATTATATACAAATTGGATGATTTGTGACTCCAACTAATAATAGTAAAAGTTATTCAAATCAACTCTAACAACCTAAGACCTACTTTAATTATTGGCATATATCTACTTTCTAAAATTGGTTTTTACATACTTAATAACTTTCATTGCATCAAGTAAATCATATTTTTATCCTATGCCTTATTGAAAACAACTAATTTCATCTTATCTCTATTCTATGTTTTACTCAAAATATCCAAGACATTTGGCTATCCATTACTTTTAACAATGTTATATTCAATGTAACGAGAGGTTGAATGGATTCACATGTTATTTATGAATGTGTATTATAGCTCTAATGAATTCCTTTTAATTTAAGGTTACATCATTTATTCCTTTTCTAAGACAACATGGCCATACTGTAACCATGAGATACTTTATATATTGTATAACAATAACTATCAATAACAAAGCCTATAAAAATTATGGTTATAAATATAACATGCACCAAACTCAAAATCAAGTTAAAAAACATTAATAATTTAATGATATTTTAGTGATTCATTTCAATATCTTATAATGCATGGACATCGAGGTCTTCACAAAGTGGTGAGTAGGGAACGCTTATTATGATGAGATCAAGTGTTCAATCCTTGGTGTATTAGGTCATTATCTATGTATATATCATTTCTAATAAAAAAACACCTTATAATATGTATAAAAAATAATTCATTTTTGGGAGGATAACGTGATTTTTCTCTTTTTTCTCCTTTATTTGTTGTTTTCTTCCTCTTGACTGTTTGGTCCCGGTGGGTTCAAAGTTATATTTTTGGCTAGCTGGTTTTACCTTTTGTTTTTCCTTGGATTTTGAACAGGGGGTATTTTCCTTTCTTCTTGCTTGGTTTTTTCCCCAAGATCGATGTCGAATGCCTTAGGCATCTACAATATGTAATTTTTTTCCTTTTCGGAATAGAAATTATGATTTTTTCTTGGAAAAAAAAATAATAATTCATTTTAATATCTAATAATCATTGCATTGCATAATTATCAAAGTATTAAAAGGAAATAGAGAAGCATGATAAAATCATTTTAAACACGAAGTCACTTATTAGTCATAAGGAATAATTTTATGTGTCCATGCATGTATTAAGAAAACTCTGCTCTTTGCAAATATATAAAAGTCAAACAAAACTCTAGGAAAAATAGCTTTTAGGTGGGAAAAAATGTGAGGTTTGCTAGGTGGAAAATATTCTATTCAACTTTGATGGTACTTCACAAATAGAATTCCATTAGGATCATGCAATATATCTATCTAGAAAGGAAAAAATAAATAATACAAACAAAATCATTTCTCTTTAATAATATTTGAATTGGCTACATGGGATTAAAATGAGCCTCACCCATATTACATCATGATCACATAGTGGTATTACAATAAGCTTGAAAGTTATTTATGTATCTCTTGGCAATATTTGAACCTTAGTCTCCTCCTTGAAAGTTAAGGAATCTAAATTTTTGAGCTAATGTCATTTGACATTTGTCTTTAATATTGTATTGGATTGTTAAAATATTTAAATTTAATAAACATAATCTACGAGTTTTATAAATTTTAAAGATAGCAATGAGTCATAAATAATTTTATAAAATAATTTCAAAAGTTATAATAAACTATGTTAAAACTTAAAACTCTAAAGTTGATAAAATACAAGAGCTAAGGGAGAAAAGTCACATTTTTTTCTTGTTGTAAGTACTTGGTAATGACTTGTACATCATTACAATTCAAAAGGATTTTATCCACAATTATACATGGGATCATATTATCAATTGTAAATATAAAAGAGCCACAAAAATTTAAAAAATCCATTATTTTATGTCATTATCTCACTTTGACTGGATTTGAAAGTGAAGACTTTATCACTTTGAATAGGAGATATAAGGTTTGAAACCATGAAATGGTATATTTATACAATATTTTTTGTAAATAATGTCTGGAAGGCCTGGCTCATTGGATAAGTAACATTTTAGGTTAGCAAGATTATCCCACATGGCTTACAACATCATGGTGATTTGAGAAAAGTAGGGGTTGCTCAAATTTCTTCAAGGAATGATGTAGAATCCATTTTAGAGCATCAAATTTGGTTCCCATATAGAATATTAATCATATAGGTTGATACCAACTCTTAATTTGGTGCCAAAACTTTGTTAGCACTAATCTACTTTGAACCATAGCTACAATAGCCCAAACCTTCTGATCCAAAACTCAAAAATTTGAGTCATGGAAGATTAATAAAGAATGTAATTAAACAATAATAGAGTATAAAAAATTAAAATACATAAATATATAATCTAAATAACAATGATTTTATTGCTCAAAAAATAAAGTACAAAACAAACAATCTCTAACAAGATATGTGAGGCTATAACATTGTATTCATTACTCTTTTTTTACAGTTAAGGATACATATTTCTTTATATAATATTATTGGTGTATTTGAAATCCAATATATTGAATGTGAAAGGTCTCTCACATGAAAAATGTGGTGGTCCACTTTGAATGAGCTAGAAGGTCACCCATATGAAAATTTGGTGATTCACCTTCCATGAAACAAAAAGTGCATATTAAACAAAAATTATATACACAGAATATTCTTTCATATTTTATCTTCAATTAATGCATCAATGTGGCTATAGATGCATTTTGCCTATTAAAATCTAAAAATAGAAAATTACCATTTTCAATAAATATTTTATTTTGTATTTTTGAGGTCCTTTGTGAAAAGGAAACTAGAAAAATGTGGAACGACTTCCTAGTTAATCTTTAGAGGAAATTAGTGCAAAAAAGACTTAGACTTTTAATTCTAGCAAGAAAAATATCACATACACCTCACATAAGAAGCAACATATGCCTTAGGAAAACCCTTTTAAAAAGTACCTAATAATGAAGGAGCACTCGATGTATTTAATCAGTAATCCACAATCTACTTTTACAATATAATTATATAGTATCCACTCCTTTAGTCCCATTTATCAATAAGGCTAGAAATAGACTTGTAGTAACATAGTTGTTCTATAGTAATACAACTGACCTATAGTAATACTATTGGAAATAGACTTACAATAACACTATTGGAAATAGACCCATAGTAAAACTACTAGAAATAGACATGGAGTGACATAGTTGTAAATAGACTTGTAGTAACACAATTGTATAGAGACCTACAGTAACACTATTGGAAATATACTTGCAATAACACTTTTTTAATTAGACCTGTAATAACACATCTATAAATAGACTTGTAGTAACACTACTAGAAATAGACCTACCATAACACAAATATCCTATAGTAACATTATTGACCTACAATAATATAGTTGTCTTGCAGTAACACTGCTAAAATACCACAGACTCCTTAATGCCTTTATCTTTCTTTAATATATGCACTTAACATAAAAATGAGACAATTAGGATTTGTAAGGTGTATAACACCTATTTCCAACATTCTCTCACTTTTCATATACCTTGTAAGAGCAAAAGAGAATCACCAACAAAAGAGTAAACTAATTTGTAAGTGCATAAATACCCATACCCTTGCAACACCATATGAATTTCTTAGTGCTCACATACTTTGTCAAAGCATCTACAACATTTACTAAAGTATCCACCTTCTCAAGAATAACCTTTCTATCCTCCATAATTTCATGAAAAAAATGATATTACACATCAATATGCTTTGTCCATGCATGAAGTATAGGTTTCTTTTCCAAGACAATAGCACTTTGATTATCATAGTTAATTTGTATTGCTTCCTAACTCAACCCAGCATCCAGACATTTTTTTTGAAGTCATTCTTCCTCCTTAATAGTATGAGTAACTACCATATACTCTACCTTTATAGTGGATAAAGTGACTAAAACATATTGCTTGTTCTTTTAACTAATTGCACCACCAAATAGGCTAAACACATAGCCATTGGTAGACCTTCTACTATCAACATCTCCTACCCAATATGAGTCCACAAATAATTGTTTGTCTAGCTACTTGTAGAAATTTTTGGCTACCAAGCATCCTTGATAACAAATAGAATAATTTGAAGTACCTCGAAGATATCTAAAAACCCTCTTCATTGCTACCTAGTGATCCTTTCTAGGATTTTCCATAAACTTGCTCAAGACTCCCACTACTAGGGTAATTTCCAGTCTAGTGAAGACCATAGAATACATGAGGCTCCCAACTACACTAGCATAGGGCACATAACTCATGTTCTCCTTTTCTCTATATGTATGACACTACTCAACAAAATTTTTTGTTTCCAAAAAATAGGAACACTCACTAGTTTACAATTCTTCATGTTGAAACACTATAAAATAGAGTCAACATACTTTCTATGACTTACCAAAGTTTTCTATTGGCTCTATCTCTTCTAATCTCCATCAACTTAGCAACTTCTAAATCCTTCATTTCAAGCTATAATGAAAGTTGAGATTTCAATACCTTAATGATATCCTTATTGTTATCAATTAGTAACATGTCATCCATATACAAAGTGATAACAATAAAATGACCATCCTTTTATTTATAATAAACACAATGATATAATTTGAATTTAACAAATCCTAACCTCAAAACATAAGAATCAAATTCCTTGTACCACATTCTAGGAGACTATTTAAGACCATAAATAAATTTCTTTAACTTGCAAACTAAGTTTTCCTTACCCTTTTACATAATGTTCTAGGTGTTTCAAGTAGATCTCTTCCTATAGGTCTCCGTGCAAGAAAATTATCTTCACATACATTTTCTCAATATCAAGATCAAATGCAGTAGTAGCAGATAAAAATAATCTAATTGATATAATCTTTGCAATAGGAGAAAAAATATTACCCAAATCTATTCCCTCCACTTGGGAATATCCCTTAGCACCCAACCTTTCTTTATAATTCTCTACCTTACCCTCAAAATTGAACTTCTTGAAAACCTATTTGTAACCAACAAGTTCCCTTTCCTTAGGAATATGAACTAGGTCACATGTCCTATTCTTCTTTAGATTTTCCATCTCCTCATCCATGGCCATCTTTCAGGACTCATTGTCATTCATCTCTATTGCCTCCATAGTTCTAAGCTCACCAACATTAGTAGATAAATAAAAAATACATCTAAAATAATGTGGGCTATACCTTTTTGGTTGCCTTTGCTATCGAGTGGACCTCCTCACCCAATGATATGTAGGTTCTTCCTCCTTTGAACTATTTGAGCTTTCTAGAATCCACTTATTATTTTGTCCATCCTATACTTCTAATTCAATCTCAGGTGTAGCCTTCATGGATTTTGGCTCAAGTTGCACTATTTATTTTGCATTATCAGTTGGTTGCCCAACTTTACGAGAAGACTTGATCTCTATAAATATTATATTTTGATTGTACACCACCTTTATTATCTTAGGATTCTAAAGCTTGTATCCTTTCACACCATCAACATATCCAATGAAGATGCATTTTTCTAATTTGAAATCTAACTTGGGGTTATAGTGTTAGTGTTATATTTATACCATGGGTGCCTAGTGTGCATGGGCTTATTATGATGTAACCTTTATTTTTATTGTAAGTAGGAGTTAGTGTCTTGAGTTCCCTCTCTCATGTGGTTTGACCCTTGAGCATTAGGTTAGGGTAAGTAAAAGTGTATATAAGGACATGGGTTTGGAGTAGAAGGTATATCATATTTTAAAATTTTGTATCGAAGCTCTACTTCTAAGGAGGTTACCCCTTAAACAGTCATGCAATATCAATTCTACTTTATTAATATAAATTTGTTGCTATTTACATTAGGTTTTTGTGAGCACTTATGTTACTTTCATTTTCATGATCATTTAGTATTTCCAATTCGTGAGCATTTCCATTAATTTATATATTATTTTTTTTGGTACTATTAAGAAGAAAGAGGATTTTGAAAGGGACCCCACAACCTTTTACAGAGCAACCTGCCACAAAGGTAGCCAAAATAAAAACAACAAAACACAGCAAAGAAAAGAGGACCTACAAAAAAAAATAAGGGATATAAGATGAAAGCAATCAATGAGAAAACTGAGAGAGCTCTACAACATTAATTCGATTTCATGAGCAATATTACCAGACATTTGATTAACCTCCTCAAAAAATTCCATCACCATCTTAACAGAACTCCAAACCGCACATTGTTTAATTTCAATCAGATGTAGACTATACAAAAGAGCACTTTTCTTCGGAGAAGCTTCCCCAAGGGAATAGACATTAGCCACTGATTTATCCTTAATGTAATCTCTAGGAAGAACCTCCACATCTTCATCTATGTCTAAGAGAGAGGACTCCACCACATCCCTTTTTTTACCACTAAGCCATAATGACCTACGAGTGTCACTACCTTTTGCAACGCTGCAAGAAGAAGGATCCCCCTTCACTGGAGTAGCAATAGAAAAAAAGTTGTGGAATTCTTAGCCAACTTAGTAGAAGAGTTCTTAACCATAGATCCCCTAATGCCTTTAGCAGAAACGTTAACCTTGTGAGAGATCTTCTCTGGTCTAGAACCCATGGAAAAGGAATAAACATCCTCAAAGTCCTCACTCAAACTCTCCAAAGCAAGCAAGACATGACCATGCGTAGGGATTGGAAGAACATCCAAAGACTTCAGAATATCCTCCACAACAACCCCTTTATCCATTGTAGCTTGTTCAAAAACCAACAAGGCCAATCCCTAATGAAGGGGAAGTTGACCACACCCACCTTGAACTACCAACATCGACTTTCGCATAGAATTAAACAAAACAAGGGGATATTCATCTACATTTGTCTCCTCAAGTGATTCAAGAACATAGCATAAAAACTATGAATAACATCATACTAAGAATCCAACGTGAAAAATTCCATAACCACCTTAATCATCCTATCCCATGGTGGAGACAAAGCCTTGGCACTATACGCATTTTGGATTCTGGGTAATAATTCATCTCCTTCCAGGAATAAGTTGATTTCTTTCAATAATGAGTGCCTATCCCAATCGTGATATACACCATCCAACACTAATCCTATTGTGTGGCTAATTAACTCCACAAAAACCTCAAAGGACCATGATCCTACTCTTACCCATCCCTCCTTCCACGTAGCAGCCATCCATTTAGAAAAACTAGGTTATGTCCATGAAATTTTTGGACACATTCCAGTAAGCCTCCATTATTCAAAATTGATAAAACCTCTTCATCAACAATCAGAGCATCAAGCTCCACCCTAGATTTAACTTGCTTCAAATTGAATCCAATAACTTTAGCCTTCCCCATCTTCAAACAGGGCACAATATTCCAATTCCTTAAAACCACTATCTTCCACACTGATAATCCAAGAAAGAAGACACCCGAGTAAACTATAAAATATAGGAGACCCCATAGCAGGCCTGAGCACAAATAGTCATTCACCCCCATCATAGACCAGATGAAAACCCCCAAGTCATATCTGAAAGACCACAAAACTAGAGTCTCATGATCATCGGTAATAGCCAAAGAGCCAAAACTTCTCCATCCATACTCCAAAAAGAAGAGAACGCACCTAAGAAAATGCAAAAGAGCAACAATGATAAGGAGCACAAAAAATCAAAGTACAAATACGGGCATCCTTTTAAACCTAATAGCAAGGGGGAAAAGGCCACCTAAAACACATTCAAACATATAAATACTCCACACACTCCTAGCTGGCCAACGGACAAAAGATCTAGAGGCAAGTGTAAGATATTCGAAAGAACACATTACAAGAAATGACACCAAGGTAATTATTACTTTAGCTATATTTATTTTTATATGAAGGTTCCTAACTAACTAATGATGACTAATATACCTCAATTACCTATAACTAAGATGTCTAATTTATGATGCCACCATTGACTAACATCATCTATCGTACCACCATAACCACAAAGTCTCTCATTCTAGAGAATGAAACATGAGTCAATCTCTCACCCAACTTATATATCTCATTTGGCACATCATAATACCCTAAGGCAATTATGTTTAATCCATTATAAACATCCTTAATCACCTATTGATTAAGACAAAATTCCAATTTATTGTTTGTATAAGTGATGTAGAATATAGAGAAAAGATTGAGATCTACACTCATGACATGAAGAACCACATAAATGAGGAAGAATCAAAACTAACTGCAATCATATCCATCTACCTATAAGTACTAATTATCCCTAATAATGACATATTTTTTATAATTTTATATGTTGTAATAATATAGAAGGTGTAGGTTCTTGGTCATGTGTTAATTTACCCCTATATTTGTAATCCACTCATCATAAGAAGTGGATGTCCAATATGTTGAATGAATAACTATATATATTTGTAAATTTCACCATCACGATAATCCTTACCCTAAATATAGAAGAGAGCAATATCAATACCCCATTTTTGATTGCTTCCTCAAGCTTCTTTATGTGTCCCCAACAAAATTATACTTTGTGTCCTCCTTTCTTATAAAAATTATAATGTGTATTCTTAATCATATTCTTAGTTTTATACTTACCTTACTTTGGTTTTTGTTAGTCTCAATATTGATCACTTATTTTTCATAATCATAGATGTTAAGAGTATGACTCTTACACTAGTGTACTTGATACTAATTGTGAAAACAATGCTTGAAAACTTCATCAATCAAAGGGAGAGAAGAATCTAGGAAGTAGACATGAACACAATACTATTGAACATCTCATGTTTCAAAATACAAAAACTATCTCATGTCTCAAATACAAAAACTATCTCATGTCTCAAAAATACTATTGAACACAATGTTAAGAAGCTTAAGGTTTTCTTACCATCATCAAATTGCTTCTCCTTCTTTATAATTCTTCTATCACTACAAATAACATCTTCCAACTTCTTTATCCAAATGATATACTCATTAATGGTATCAAAAGAACCCATAGTCAAGGTAATTAGATCTTCCTCCAATCTATTGATTTATGTGAAATTAACGTGATCACACAATCCCTTAAAATTTTCAAGCAAGTCTTAGGGATTCATAATGTTGTTAGCTTGGGTGTCATAGATCTCATCAATATGAAGAGTTATTACACCAAGATCACCATTCTTTTATCCCTAAATACCTACTTCATTCTTCACAATAAATATCTAGAGGTTTCTCATTCACAATTTGGGAAACCACTTGCTTTGAATAAAACCATAAATTATTAATATTTTAAGTAGTATAGTTTAGACCATTCAACAAGGGTACATGGTAATCCATAACCTTATTTTCCAATATATAAAATCCTTTGTGCATTTATGACTAGAAATAACATTGCCAATATAGAGAAATCAAAATAATGTGTGATTTAAAAAAGGCTCAAATAACTTTTGTATGTATAAGTTTTTGGTCTTAAAATCACATAAAATATCTCCAAAAGCTATGAAAATTAAAAATAATAATTTAGTATCTATAGTGAATGGGGAGGTTGCTATGTGTCATTATATGAGTGGTTGAGGAAGTGCTAACTAGGAATTGACTAAATTAAGGAACAATGAATTATAGATTGACACACATCACTATTTTATGCACTGGGTGCCAACTAGATGTTGGCTATGCAGGTCACTAGATAATATACTAGCAAACTAGATCATGCTAATTATAATATTCAAATTCACTCTAAATCCTACCTAGATCAACTCACTTATTCCACTATGATTTACTCCAAAATTTATAATTTTCCAAATCTATTATTGATTGTGTGACTATTCAATCAATGGGTTTGATGGTTTGGAAACTATGATTGGTTAAACCCATATTTGTAACTTTTATATAGAATTCTACCTACTATGCTGGCCTCTACCATGTCAATCCCTACCATGTTAGCATTTTCCATGTCATCATATGTTATGTTAGTAAATACCATATCATTTTCTACATTGTCATCATATAATACGTTGCTAAATGCCACATCATCATTAGTTGTTATGTTATCCTATGGTGCCATATCATCATAGGATAACATGTCATCACAAGATGTCACATCATCATAAGGTACCATGTCAATATATGTGGTGTTAAGGAATATAACATCATCAACACATGCCCTATCATCATAATTCCACATCATCAAGGAGTTCAATATCATTTCACAATGCTTTGTTAAAATTACTAGCATCATTAATTGAAGGGATCACATAATTGTTGTTACCAAAAGGTGAAGGACATGAAAGTTGAACCTTGGATCTCCATGGTCCCAAGGTTTAAGGAAGGCTCCCTTAGATACCTTAGCTTGGTTCCAATGCAAATTAAAGTGCTAAGACTATGATTTGAGGGAGATAATTCCCCTATTACCTTTAAATTACATGTTAAGCAACCAAATATGCTTTGATTTCTCATTTGACCATGCTCTCAACCATACATCAATATAATGCATGCATCATTTTTATCCCCATATTGAATATTCTTTGTAATATTCATGTTAGAATAAGTAATTATTCTCTTAAGTTCTACTAGGATAGACATACTTGAGTTTCCACTCCTCCTGAGTCAGGTGAACTCTCAGTATAGTCTAGATCATATTTGATGAGTTGTTGTAATCCAACGGCTCTCAATGATCAACTTTGCTATTTATACAAAGTTGATCCATGGAATAAATCAATTAGTTCTATTTTATTTCTTCAAATCTTGTAATGCTTTGTAGTTCTACTCTTGGAAAATTCTAACATGGTACCAGAGCAGGATAGATTCTACTAAGCATTCTCTCTTGAAGGCAGTTCACAAATTGGTTCTTATCTCTTATCTTTTTTTTTTTAAAAAGGAGTTTTTTATCTATTGTAGATTGCTCATATATCATCTGCAATTTTTTTAAAAGTCTATTTATGGTTCTATCCAATTTTGTTTTAGAGTCCACTTTTACCATAATAGAATCTCCTTATGTTTTTAAAAAGATATTGATATTTGCTTCAATAGGATCAGTTTCAAATTTTTTTTGTCAATTTCCAAAGGTAATATTAAAAAAAAAATCAATTTTCCTTTGGTTTTTGCCATTTTTTTACTTGTTCTCCACAGATATCGAGAACAGATCATGCTAGTTCACATATCTTGACTTCACTTTTGCCTTGGATCCTCCTTCGCAATCGCTGCATCCTTTTTTGTGGAAGAAAATCGTGGGTGTTCCTTTTTTCGTGGAGATCATTCAAAAACGTGGCCTCTAAAATCTCATGAGTCTTTGTTTTTTTTAAATACTCCAAAGTAGATCGTGAGATCCTTTTTAAATCTCATGAGCCTTTATTTTTTTAAATACTCCAAAGTAGATCGTGAGATATTTTTTAATATCTTTTCCTCACGCCTATTTTTTAGACATTGGGTCTATTATTTAATATAGCACTTATAAATCTCTCAAGATCCTTTTTAAAATCTCTTGAGTCTTTGTTTTATTAAATACTCCAAAGTAGAATTGCCTAAATCTCAAGCTTGGAGCACAACATTTTTTCATCTTCCTCAATGGTTTCAAAATGATCTTAGAGCTCGACGGAGGCCAAATATTCAAGATTTTTTCCTCTTCACTTCACTCTAAGCTCACCTTCTATCCATTCTCTAGCGCTTCTCATATCATATTCAAATTTTTTATATACGATTGTGTGAATATTGCTCTCTCATTCAAGCTTCGATTCAGCTTCATTATTTTTTTGAATACATTTAGCTTTATTGTGAATTTTTTCTTTTTGTGTTGCTTCCATTCTATGAGAAGCAAGCATACTTAATGTTTCACAGTGTTTTTTTGCAAGCACAGCGAACACAAAATGTTCTCCTTCTCTAGCCCTTTCATTGGCTACCGGATGTTGTTCTTCGCTCTCCCTACACCTTTAAGAAATCAAGCTCATTCCCTAATGTCTTCTGCACTATGTTTTAGGTAAAAAAAACCAAGGTGTTTCTCTCCCTGTTCAAAATTTTTTGGTTGCTTCTGCCAATGTTGTGAGACGTGCTCCTTCCTCGCTACCTGTTTGTTGTCGAAGTGCTTGCCTCTTCCAATTTGGATTAGGTAAAATGTCAATAACGTTGTCCTTCAAAGAACTTCAACGGCCCTTATCTACCCACTCATTGAAACGGTACAGTGAGGCCTCTTCCAAATCAAAGTAAGTAAAAAAAAATTATCTAATCATGGGAGTATAGTGAAGAAAGCATGGTAGATCCAACGAAAGCATGGTGGACCCATATCTCATATTCATTGACGTCTATTGCAATTCGAATAGATTTTTTTTAGGGCCCTTATAAAGCTCGAGTATCTCCATTCTTGAGAAGAAAAATTCAGATCTTCTATTCACCACTGGTTTTTTTAAAAACCAGTACTAAATAGAGATCTTCTCTTTATATTAATAGAGATCTACTCTTTGTTGTTATTTCTTTCTTTAGTGCCTATTTTTTGGCCACTAAAAAGAAAAAAATATAGGTTTGTAACCTCATTAATAATATTTTTTGGGGAGGTTTTAGAGGTGCCATTTCTTGCACCTTTGTTCTAAGGCTTCAAGGGGGTGGTTGTTATTGATCTCTACTTCTTGTTTTTTCTCATTGGCTTTATTCTATTTTTTAAGAATAAGTTCTATTTTTATCAACTAAAGGAAATATTAAATGAGAAACTAATTTATGGTTTTTTTTATTATTTAGCCTCTTAGAAATCCACTTTCATTTCATTTCATATTTTTCTTTCAAAGGAACAAGAAGTAAAATTCATAATTTATATGTTTTAAAATTATTCATTACATCCATTCATTAAAAGCACTTCCAATTCAAAAAATTCCAAGTATTGCACTTCTCAAAAACTTATAGTTTCCCTCACGTAAGGGTGGGTTATTGAGAAATACAATATCTTGGTCTAGTTTATTATCTTAAAACATAAAGCCTATGTACCACGTACCTTTCTCTCATTACTTATAGTTTCCCTCTCGTAAGGGCGGGTAATTGAGAAGATAAGTATAAAGGCCTGGCCATTTTTCTTCCTACATAAGCCTATTTCAAAGTATCAAACCTCTTCATTTACTTATAGTTTCCCTCTCGTCAGGGTGGGTATATTGAGGAAATTGGTATTCATCTCAGGTTTTTTGTTTCCTTCTTTAATCTCCATTGTATTCTCTAAACTAAATATACTTGAAGTCAAAGGAGGGAATTATTGGTTCACTTCAAATTTCTTTGGAAAAATGAATACAATGAATATAATTAATCCTCTCACCCCTCATAACTATCATACATGGAAACCAAAAATATTAAATCTCATTTCTCAAAAGGGCTCACTCACTTGCTAGAAGAGAAGCAACCTGAATTTGAGAAAGAATATGAAATATTTGTTCATAAAGGCAAGATGTATGAAACAATGGGTATTATAAGCACTAATGTAAATGAAAGCTTATGGTTTCACATTACATATTGTAAAATTCCATATGAAAGTTGGGAGAAACTAAATAACTTGTTTGGGAAAGTAGATCAAATAAGATCAATGCAGCTAGAGGCAGAATTAACAACATTATCTCCTGAAGACTTCAGTAATATTATTGACTTTCTCACCAAATTTAAAGAAGTCCTCACTCAATACAAAGGCAGTGGGAAGAATAAAATATAAGAAGAATTCATATATCTAATTATTTATAAATTAAATGGTGTATTTCAAATTTTTGCAACCACCTTTCTATCTACAAAAGATGCTCTTGGTGCAAGCTTTAAAATGCCCTCCTTAGAAGAATTTTGTGATAGGCTAACTAGAGAAGAAACATAACTTGCAAAGTATGAGATCTCTTCCTCTTCCTCAAAAGCCTTAGTAGCATCCACCTTTACTAAAGAAAAATTCAAAAAGAAATAAAAGAGTCCTATAACTTGTACTCACTACAAAACGAATGGCCATTCTATGAACAAATGTTGGAAAAGACTTCAAAAACTAGAGGCAGAAATGAAGGATCAAAAGGTAGACACTAAGAAGAATATAGGAAAATCCTTAAATGTTCAAGGAAATACTATAAAAACTTCATCAAAATACCGGGTTCTAGATTCAGGAGCAACTCATCACATGACTTCCTCAAATGAGTCATTCACTTCAATCTCCTCAAGTTCAACATGTAGCATAGAATTTGGTAACTCATACTTTATCCCAGTCAAAGGAAAATGTGACATATTCATTGATGGTGGTTATATCAATAATGTTCTCTATGTGCCAAACATTGCAACAAATCTCCTCTCTATATATCAGATTAGTACTTTTGGAAATGGCAAAATAGTTCTCTTCTCCCCAATAAGAGTTGAGATAAGAGACTTTCAAGACCCTCACTCTCTCATAGCAAAAGAATATATTGATCACAATACTCACCTATTTCACTTCAAAGAATTCAAAAATTCAGAAGGGACCTCCTATTTTTTTGCTCATGGAGATTTTGAAAGCAAAAATTTGGCATGAAAGGTTTGGACATCTCAGTTATAACTACCTAAAAGAATTGAACACCCATGAAATGGTAACAGGATTACCACAAATCTCTTCTATTTATGGAGTATGTCCTAGTTGTGCTCTTGGAAAGCAACATCAAGATCATTTCCACCCAAGTAGTTCTCTAAAGGCCTCATCCCCTCTAGAGTTAATCCATATTGACTTGATGGTCTCTCTAGAACCTTTTTTCAAAGGAGCAAAATATACTTTAACCTTCATTGATGATTTTTCCATAAGAACTTGGGTCTACTTCCTAAAATACAAAAGTGATGTTCTATCCCACTTCAAAATCTTCAAAGCCTTAGTTGAAAATTATTCCTCTTGGAAAATCACGTAAATTTGTATAGATAATGGGGGGGAATACCTTAGTAATGAGTTCTCCAATTTTCTATCAGGTCATGGCATAATTCATCAACATTCTGTCTCCCATAATCCACAACAAAATGGCATTGCAGAGAGGAAAAATTAAACTTTAAAGGAAATGGTAAACTGTATGCTCCATTCAAGAGATATTCCAAAAGTATTTTGGGTAGACGTAATTAACTGTGCCAACTATACTCAAAACCAAACACCTCATAAAGCTCTTGGTCATTTGACTCCCGAGGAAGCATGAATTGGCTCAAAACCTTATGTCTTTTTCTTCATGATTTTTGGGTGTACTACTTGGGCGCATATCCCAAAGAAGAAAAGGAAGGCTCTAGATAAGAAAAGCAAAAATCTCATCTTTGTTTGTTATTGTGAGGAAATGAAAGCATACAGGCTCCTTGATCCCATAACTCATGAGGTCTTTTTTCATAGGAATGTCCAATTTGATGAAACATTCCCTCATAAATATCCTCAACCATCCTCTTCCTCCATTAATTCTCTTGAGCCTTCTCCAATGTTAGAGCCTCAATATAAAGAAGAACCAAGTTTAGAGATTAATGATCAATATAAGGAACCTATAACTCCAACTCAAAGTCCTACCACTCCTACTACTCCTTCCACTATGCCAAAATGGGCCCGCACCATTGTTAAAGAAGCTACTCCATACATCCAAAATATTCCATCATCCATATTAGGCAACTCCGTAGGCTTTGATCTTGTCTGTCAGTCCATTTTCATAGATCCTCAATATTTCAAAGAAGAAACTGGTATTAAAGAGTGGGATGATGCCATGGAGAATGAATTCTCTTCCTTAATCAGAAACAAAACTTGGGATTTAGTTCCCCTACCTAAAGGAAGGAAATTAGTTCATTGTAAATGGATTTACAGAATGAAATATGGATCTAATGGATAAATTGACAAACACAAAGCTCGCCTGGTAGCCAAATGTTTCTCTCAAATTTAAGGGATTGATTATTTTGAAACTTTTGCACCAGTTGCCAAAATAGATTATGTTAGACTAGTTCTTGCTCTAGATGCTTCCCAAAAGTGGCATGTCTTTCAAATGGATGTAAAAAGTGTTTTCTTACATGAGGACTTAAAGGAAGAGATATTCATGGAACAACCTACTGGTTTCACTCAAGACTCCTCCCTTGTTTGTAGGCTAAGTAAGTCTCTCTATGACCTCAAACAAGCTCCTAGAGCTTGGTATGAAAAATGAACTCCTTCCTTATTTCCTCAGATTTTTCTCATTGTGATTTTGATGCCACAATCTACATTTGGAGAGATGAATAAATGATGATCTACTACTCACTGGTAGTGACTTCACTCACATTTAGACTATCAAGGACTTCCTCTCTGAAAAATTTAAAATGGTTGATCTAGATTTAGCTCATTACTTCCTTGGGACTCAAATAAATCAAACAGATGTAGGAATTTCATTGTGTCAACAAAAATATACTCTAGACCTTCTTTAAAGGTTTAAGATGACAGATTGCAAACCTTCTTCTACACCTTTTCAGTCTGGAGTCACTCTAAGTACTTCATGCACATCCTCTCTATGTGATACAACTCTATACCATCATCTTGTAGGGATTCTGTTATACCTTACTCATACTCACCTAGATATCTCATATGTTGTTGGCTTGATATCCAGATTCTCACATCAACCTCATTTTAGTCATTGGCAAGTAGCAAAAAGAATCCTCCACTAATTTTAAGAAACTCCTCACTTTGGGCTCTTATATGAGGTAAAATCCATGGAAATCATTGGTTACACAGATTCTAATTGGGCAGGTTTAGTAGAAGACAAATGTTCAACTTATGGCTATATATTTTATCTTGGTTCTTCATCGATTGCTTGGTTATGCAAAAAAACAACAAGCAGTGACCTTATCATCTATAAAGGCATAATACAGGGCAACAATTTTGACAAGTCAAGAAGCTCTTTGGCTTCATCAGATACTAAGAGAATTTGGTTTTTCCCATGATAAACCTATTACTTTTTGGTGTGATAATCAGAGCACAATTCATATTGCATGTAATCTAGTTGAGCATCAGCACACCAAACACATTGAGATTCACATGCACTTCATTCGGTAGCATATTCAGAGAGGGGAAATATACTTGGACTATATTCCCACTAAAAATCAAATTGTAGATATCTTCACCAAGTCATTTCCTTCTTCGCGTTACATTCAGTTACGAGAGAAACTTTGGGTAAAGCAGTTGCATTAGAACAATAGAGGTCTTTCACCTCTACTCTCTTCGTATTGTTGTATTCTTTGGAGGATGGTTTTTTACCATGTGGTTTTTTTATCATCTCTCCTAAAGTATAAATTGTGCATGAGTACTTCATCAAGCCAAATTGTCGGGACTCATTTTTTTTTCTTGAGGACAATCTTCACCATTCAAAGACATGCCTCTATCTATATTTTTTGACAGATGGTTTTTTCCCAAGAGGTTTTTTCACCATCTATATATTGTAAATGAGTACCTCATCAAGCCCTGTTACCAAGACTCATCCCCTTTTTTTTGTTAATGAGGACAATCTTCGTAAACCAAAGACATGCCTCTTCTTTTTTCCTTTTTTATATATGGTTTTTTCCCATGTGCTTTTTACCATCTCATAAAATAGGATCATTGTACATTAGTACCTCATCATGACCTATTTCTAGGACTCGTTTGTATCATACACCCATATTATCACTTAAGGGGGGGTGTTAGAATAAGTAATTATTCTCTTAAGTTCTACTAGGATAGACATACTTAAGTTTCCACTCCTCCATGATTCAAGTGAACTCTTAGTATATTCTAGATCATATTTGATGAGTTGTTGTAATCCAACGACTCTCAATGATCAACTTTACTATTTATACAAAGTTGATCCATAGAATAAATCAATCAGATCTATTTTATTTCTTCAAATATTATAATGCTTTGTAGTTCTACTCTTGGGAATTTCTAACAATTCCAAAATTCAAAATGTAATTTTTTAAAATGGAGAAAAATAGAGCAAATATTTAACGTAACGATATAGGTACCTGGAGGTAAAATAGGAAAAGTGTCAAATTAGATACCTCTAAAATTTTGTAAATAATATTTAAAATGTTGTTGACTCATTTATATCTATCACAATTTTCCCTACATAACATTTTTATCAAATGCAACCAGTCATACCATCCTCTCATGCCAATGTAACAAAAATATTGTCATTATCTTTAGAAATTTTTTTAAGTAACTCGATGTTTTTTCTATGCAAAAAAGTCTACCTATGAGTTCATTAGCATTTGAGGGTTGTCAAAAAAATATTGTCCTCTCATCTATGTTGCAAAAGAGAAAAGAAAATGATTTTTTTTTTTTAAGATTCATATAATATAAATAAGGATTTCAAAACTTAAAAAACTTAATCTTGAAACTAGGGCATTTGTCTAGTCAAAAATAAAATACAAGATAGTGGACTAAGTATCAAGAAAGGAAATAAGAACTTATTGGTAAATATTTCTCCTAGATCATATTTATTGAGACCAGGATGAGCGTGATCCAAATCCTCATAGAGGTTACCCATGTGTTGTAGGTGAGTTGGAGAGGAGAGGGTAATCCTCCAAGGGAGGTCCCAGGTTCAAATCTCCACCCTACCAAAAAGTTGAATTGGGTATTCAAAATCCAATTGATAATGTTGGTGCGGGCAGGGTCGGGTGCGACCCCCGGGTGACTTTGATGGTGTAGAACCCCCTGTTCGTGGTCTCTCAGACCAAGGCGGCTCCACAAGGGGTTTTTTGCTTAAAAAAAATCCTCATAGAGGTTTAACACAAAACCTTTTTATATATTGTAGGCAACACAAAAAATTTCTTATGGATGCTTCCAAACAATATTATCCTTAGGAGATGCCATAGAAGATGAATTATCAAAGACAAATAATCAAATAATGGATATTTACACCCACTTTGATAACATGTTATATTTCACAATACTTTCTAGAAATGAATGGAATTAACACATTACTCAAACATATAAAAATAACTCACAAAAAATAAAATGCATGATGTAAAAAGGTATCCATGAACACCAAATATCTAATTAAAGGAAATAGAATTACACTCTAACCAATGACCAAATCATTGGTGTAAAGGAATATTTACATATAATTATGAGAAACATTTAGGTCAAGATCAAGAAATTGACCTTTAGATTAAATAATCAAGTAATATAAAATAGTCACCTATAAAAGGTGCAAAAAGACCTAACAAATGAAAAATAATATACAAATATAAATGAAGAATAATATACAAAGTTGATCATGGCCTCAATTGAAGTTTAACTACCACATAATCCAACAAGAGAATCCAACATGAGTTGCTAATTTCCCAATCCAAATACATGAATATAGTTTTGCTTAAATAAACATAGTCAAAAATTTATATTTAAGAATATTTTAAAAAATTAGAGTACCATAATTATTACCATGAGATGGATCATTGTCAAGCTAAACATGTAAACATTATTATTTAAGTTGAATAATAATAATAATCAATAATTATAAATATTTGTAGAAATAAACAATTAATTCAACTAATAGTTAAAATTAAAAGTATAATGTTAAAAAAATATATAGATCTAATTCAACACAATACATATTTATCACACACCAAACACATGAAAATTTTATCATCAAAAACAACTATCACCATAGAAGATGAATTATTTAAGTTGAAAAATAATAATCAATAATTATAAATATTTGTACAAATAAAAAATTAATTTAACTAATAATTATAATTAAAAAAATTATATTAAATAATACCAAAATATTTAAAGGTTTTAAAAATATATATAAATCTAATTCAACACAATACATATTTATCACACACCAAACACATGAAAATTTTATCATTAAATACAAAAGTATAAATGCAAAAATTAATAGATTATTAGCTCTTATAAAATTCAAGAATCAAAATAAAAATGATTCTTATGATTTGGAATCCATGGATTAAAAACAAGATGAGAGGTTCTAAAGAGCATTTGGAAGGTCTTCAACAATCTATAGGATATTATGGACCCAAATTGACATGTATGAACTCCGTTCTCAAGCTAAAGCCTATCATAGTTGAAAGTATTAAAATAAATAAAATTCAATGGAGTTCATACTACATAAATAAATAAATAAATATTTTTTTTATAAAAAAACCATGATAAGCTAAGCTGATAAAATTTTATAAAAGAATTTTATAAAAGATAATGATGAGTAAAGATACTCACACTAACCAAGCAAATGTCAATCATCAATACATCTTCATATCATGATAAAATGATTTACCAATTTGCTACAAGCGTATTTACCAAAAAGGCAGCAATATCTGGTACGCTTTAAATGCCCGCCACACGTTCACAACAAACGAGTCAGAGATAGGTTTGACATTAAGCCACTCCCCCTCCTTTGATCGAACCTCAAGCCCCCCTACATCATCTTGGTAAAGGATTGTGATGCAACCCACATCTGTGTGAGCAGGAAGAGCTCCTTCTCCTAGAGGTTTCTCCTCAAATCGATAGTGGATTATAATAATGCATCTTATGGCAAGTAGAATGATGTATAGTATATCATCATATTCCCTTCTATATTTTCTCTTCTTCTTGGTGTTCTAAATTCCTATAGAATTATTCTATATTTCTATAGAGTTATTCTATATTCCCTTGTCGTCAACGAAGGAAATGGCTTTCTATTTATAGAAATTAGTTAAGATTGGGGTGAGGTGTCCATGAGGTGGTTTAGTAGGGAATAAAGTAAGGTAGGTGGACTATGGGCTTTGCATGTCTATATGGGATGAGGTTAAGGGTTGGTGGGATACAAGATAGAAAGGGGAGTATGGACTTTGCTTTGTCTATGTAAGGAATATGGAATGGGATCAAAGATGAGACAAGACTTGTCTTATGTGGAAATGGAGCAAAAGTTAATTTGACCATGGTTAGGAAAACCTAGTGTAAGACAAGGGAGGATGGGTAAAGGATGGACCTTATTTGTTCATGTGGGATGAGACCAAAGGTTAGTGGGATACAATATGGAAAGGGGGAGTATGGGCTTTGCTTTAACCATGTGGGGTGAGGATACAGGTGAGACACGTCTTTTGTCTTATATGGAAATGAAACATGAGTTAGGTTCATCATGGTTACGAAAACTTAAGGTAAGAGTTGATCAAGGTTAAGAATTGGCCAAGGTTTGAGAGGGGTGCACCTAGAGTTAGGTTGATCATAATGTGGAGTTTGACCAAGATTGAGAGGTAATCAAGGTTAGCCTAGGGTGATCTAGGCTTAGGTGGCAAGTAGATTAGTCAAAGGATAGACTAGGATGAGGTGTCCCTTGGTTAGGCCATAGGAATGGTTACATGGTGACTAGAGGTTAGGTGTAGGAGAGGGCTTAGGTAGCCAAAGGAGCTTAGTGAATAGTGAATAAGGGATAATGTGATATTTTTTAGATGTTGACAAGGATATATAGAATTTCAACCCTAATGTGTTAGGGAAACGTGGAAATTACCATAAATTATTACCATGAGATGGGTCTATGTTAACATGAAACATTGTCAAGCTAAACATGTAAACATTAGTATTTAAGTTAAAAAAAATCAATAATTATAAATATTTGTACAAATAAACAATTAAGTTAACCAATAATTATAAAAATAATATTAAAATGTTAAAAAAATATGCCAAAAGATTTAAAGGTTTTAAAAAATATAAATCGAATTCAACACAATACACATTAATTAACATACTGAACACAAGAAAATATATCATAAAAAATAATAGATTAAAAAGTACATAGTTTATCAAATCTTATAGAATTTAAGAATAAAAATAAAAGATTCTTATTATTTGGAATACATATATTAAAAACAAACTAAGGACCATTTGGAAGACCTTCAACAATCTATAGTATATTATGGACCCAAATTGACATGTATGAACTCCATTCTCAAGCTAAAGCCTATCATAGTTGAAAGTATTAAAAAAATAAAACTCAAACATTAAGTCGTGGAAGGAATGCATTAAGATAGACAAATGTCCATCATCAATACAGCTTCAAATCATGATATAATGATTTACCAATTTGGTATAGCATATTCACCAAAAAAGGTACCAAACATCTGGTATGCTTTATATGCCTGCCACACATTCGAGATGCGTTGCTAAAATTTCTTCATTACTTCTATCTAGATGCCTGATCTGATGAAATGTGAAAGATCAATAACATTGTGGATTGACCTTGTCCACAAGCTCTACAGGAGCCGAGATCTGTATATCGTGTGGAAAGCACAAGAAGAACACCACAGACAAGTGATTCGTCCATCCATTACAAACTACGCGATGCTCTGTGCTACGATATCTATCGTTTTTCCATCCCTACAATCACAAAGCCTAAATTTTAGCCCCAAATATGAACATATTAACACACAAGAATGCTTCATCTACGAAGGATTCCTATCTTAAGATAGTCTCCTATGTTCACAACAAACGAATCAGAGATAGGCTTGACACTAAGCCACTTTCCCTCCTTTGATCAAATCTCAATCCCCCTACATCATCTTGGTAAAGTATTGTGATGCAACCCACATCTATGTGACCAGGAAGAGCTCTTTCTCCTAGAGGTTTCCCCTCAAATTGATAGTGGAGTATAGGTAAGTTGAACAAGCACTTTTCAAAATCAGATCAGTTGAAAGTATTGACATCCAAACCGAGGCTTGCAAGAATGATCGTGGTGACTTTGTCTACTAGAGTCAATAGACAGGAGGCATACGTTCAAATGATGTCACTGCAAGTGCAAACAATTAAGATATTTCAGTTAACATTAGCATACCTTGAAGTTGTTATCAGAAAAGACAAATACGAAGACCTTAAATTCTTTAGGAACTATGATAATTTGGTAGTAATGACTCAACATGATATGTGTAATTGGAAAATGCATGATTTGAGAATTATTTATTAGTAGGATTATTTAAATCATGTGTTTATTAATATTTTAAAAAATTACCAAATTTATCTAATTTTAGTGATAGATAGGGTTATCCTTTATCAAACCAAGTAAGGGAGGGTACCATCAAGGAGTGTTTAAATTTGCAATATTTTACATAAACCTTTCAAAACATTTATTAACCATAATTGTATGTCAAAAGGAAGAAAATGAAATTACAAATAGTAGTAGTGAACAATAAAAAAGAAATAAAAGGAAATAAATGGGGACAACAAGAAGTATAAAATGCGTTCCCATGGACATAATAATATATAACATTTTTATTTTCATACAAATGGATCATCATTGAGATGTATATATTATCATACAAAATCCCAAAGAGGTCAACCTTGTTAGAAATTATTATATCATGAATAATTTGAATGTAAGTTGAGTAACCACTCAATACCTAGTTTGTAAGGTTTACTAGAAGACAAGGGTAGTTACAAGATTATTTAATATTTGGTATGTCATATTTGGACATTCATTGTATTTAAATACCCTTCATTTCATAATACAAAATCCATGAAGCATTAAAATTTAACATGTGGTATTAGATCAATTAAAAGAAATAGTAATTTCTCCTTTTGATCCTCCTCAACCTTTGACACGGAGAAGTCATAAAGAGCTATATGTTGTAAAGAGTTTTTTAAGGGTAAAAAACCCTACAAATATTGATTAAGTTTAACCTCAAAAGAAGAGGTAACCATATTTTTTGTGAAGCAAATTCATGGAAGAATAAAAAAATGGACAATTTCCCAATTAAGAACTATGGCCTACCAGTAAATACTTTACAATTATATTTACAAAATATTATCAAAGAACATGAGTATCTAACATTCTATAAACCAAGTGAATGATCCCAAAGAACATAATATGTTTCACCAAGTAGGAAAAAAGCATCATGAAATAAATACCAAGGAAGTATTTCTCTCATATAAGACCATGAATATTTTGCAAAGCATAGTCCTCAATTTGGTGTGAGATATCCTTATTAGTGTTATCAACTCCTCTATCTTAATGTGGTATGCATCAATTTGTATAAATATTTATCTCAGTTAGCATTAGTGATTTTCTAATTTGCAAGATGAATTCTCTTAATATAGTAAGTTATCCCAATTTGTAATAGTTTAACAACCTAGTTCATTAGGTTTTCCAAAAATAGTCTCTTTCCATATAAAATCTCATTTTTGTTTATTTCAATACCATATTATTCATTATCTATTTAATATCAAGCTTGAACATAATCAACTGGTATGTTTAGAATAGTATTGTTCAAATGAATTTTACCTAGGCTTGCTTAAGAGTATTCATTGATGCTAATGATAGTTGGTTATGGTTTATGATTCATTGTAATTGAGAATTTCCTATCTTTAGAGATCATTAATTCATATGTACTTAAAATTCATATATGAATCTCATAAACAAATAGTTTGTTAATAAGGTGAACTTGTTATGCTCTCACATACCTTAGAACATTAGCCCTAGACTGTAAAGAGAATATGGGTTCAATCAAAACTTAATATTTATGAAAAATCATAAAATTTTGTAAGTGTACAATGTTGTAATAAACCTATTTTGTGGTACTTTGAAAATCATTTCAGCATAGAGAATGTAAGTTTACTTAAAGCAAATTTTGATAGAGATATTAATCATCCAATTTTGGTAAGGAGGGTATCTAACAATGTATAATCCAAATGTGCCTATATTTATATTAAGGTAGTATATGCACATTTTATTCCAAGAGGTTACTCATTTGATATTATCACTTATACAATTATGTTTCTATATTTTATAATTTACCTTTTATTATAGGTTTGTTGTCCATTAATATATAAAAAATACATTTGATCCATTTATTCTTATCGAAAGTGCTAGAAATTGTAAATCTTTAATTGAATGTTGTTGCTTAATAACATACAATGTATTGGAATAATTTCAATCAGAAGGAAAATTTTAAGGATGTTAAATCAGGAAATAACAACCAAAATTTCATACAAGCAATGCATTTTTCAAATTTTGATTACTTAATATTTAATCGAACTAAGACATGAATCCATCATAAAGCAATTTAGATAATAGGTCATATTTGTCTTCATTGTTTTTGTAAATGAAGTATAACATTATCACTTAGCAATTAATTCCTAAAACACTATTTAGTTGTTTACATATTTAATACATAATATTATGTACCAACTGTTCCATTTTAAAATTTATTCAAAGCGAACAAATTTTTGATAATTTAAATGTTATCATCATCATTTTCATTAAAAATTAAGAACTACGGTTATGAATACAAGCATTTAATAATAATACTCTTTCTCATTTATTCTTGGATTTCGTTCCTTTTAATCAAGTGTACAATAGTGCCAGCAATAATTTCCCTCTCAAAGCTTACACAACTCAATATAATGCCATCATAGTATAATTTACATTAATGGTTATGATGTCTAGTCTAATACATATTAGATTTGATATGTTTTATTATAGAATCATTATCAAATAAAATATCATAATTATTGCTTTAAAATAGAGAGGGAAAATATTGTTTAGACGTTTATCTACAAAACCAAAAAAATTCCACCGTTGAATCACTATTTCAACTTCCTTCATAGAAGTTTTAACCCTCCAAGGGAGGTCTAGATGAATAGCACCATCAAGACAAAGATAAATATGTAAGTGCACATCCTTCTTCATGCATTCCATAAAACCACATAGCTATATACAATGAACATATGACTACATAATTATAGACTTGATCAAAACTTTTGTATGCAATGATAAAATCCATACCTAAGGAGGATGCAACCATTATGCATTCTATAAGCACTCGTCAATATTTTATACACACTAGTATGCCATAAAATAGCATATGTTGAAAGCAACTATCCATGCATGTATAAAAGTCTATACATATTTCTTGTGTTCACCCACATAAACCTAAACATTTAATCTACTCTCATAATGATGCTTAGACCTCTTGCAAAAGCAGTTTAAACAAGTATTTATATCAAAGTAAAATCAACAAAAATTTAGCTCATATAGTCCTTTACTAATGAACATAATTATGAGTTAACAATAATAGCCTATATACTTCTACTTTTCCTTATGATGGATGTAAATATTGAAATAAATAGAATACATAGAAGCTATATGGAAGGAAACAAAGCTAATCACTTAATAAAATACATCATATTTTTTATAATACTTTCAAATTTAGTTAATAATAACAACAATCCTCATGATAGAGGCTACAAATTTTATGATGCATGTAAATATTAATTGTAAAACAAATCAAGGTTCATCAATAGAAATCTAGTATATATGCTAAGTTTGAAAATGTATACAATAAACTGAGGCATTTGTAGTATCCTAAACCACCTATGCTTAAGGCTATATTCAAAATTATTTGACACATATTGAACTTGCAATTTGTCTAAAGAAATCCTTTACTATAGTGAAGGCCTCTTAAAAATAATTCTACAATACTTTGATAGAAATAAACTAGATGTTCTAACCTGTATCAAGAGATTTTGAGATTCAAAATACTTTAAGTCTAAGGTATTGAAACAAACCCCAAGCAATATTCTTAATCTACAAATATTGAACCACTTAGATATTGTTTCTACAATATGGTTTAAAGAAGAAATATTTAAATATTTCTTATCAAAATTCTTGAGACCAAAATGCATACTACAAAATTTCTATAGATAGGTTATAATATCTTGGGATCTTCCATGAATTTGGAATAGGGATTATTTGACAAGCATAGAAGAAATTTGATATCTTTTCATTAAGACTATACAAGTATAGGTGTTCATGGTTTTGCATGTGTTTACACATTTATACATATTTGTAACTTTGCATAACAACTTCTCATTCAACCCATGAAAGATAAATCCAACATGATACAAAAACTTGTTCAATAATTTAGTCTTAATATACCCAACAAGCAATATACAAAGCATTCTCATATAATCATAAAACATAGATATAATATTTCTACAATAATTTTTTTAAAGTTAAAAAATCCTTGACGCTATATGGATAAGCTAAAACTCTAAATAATAGAAATATCTTTATTTTTCCCATTTCTTCAAACTTGTTCTAATACAATATTTGGAAACCAATAGAAATACAATAACAAATTTCGTATATTTTTAATGTCTAGGATGAAATATTCTCAAATCCATAGCAAATAATTTTAAATGTAAAAATATTAACATTCATTACATCCTTAATCGGTATCCTCAAAATTGAAATATGGGTATTTGTATTTTTGTGATATTTATTTTTTACACATTATAATATAGATAAATCTCATCTACATAGACCATATAGTCACTTTTTCTTAAATAGCAATAATCTTTCTCTACATAGGCCATATAGTCACTTTTTTCTTAAATAGCAATAATAGCCATATAAGAGTTTTTGTAATTCATATTTGACCATTATGGCAATGGTAGGGTGCATATTTCAAAGTTTTTTCTTGACTGGTTTCACGTTATTGTCAAGCATGAGGTTGTGGACCACAAGCGAGGGGTCAAATCCAAGCATATCGGTATAGGACAAGGTGAATACTTTCTTTTACTTCTTGAGGAGTGCAATGAAATCAACATGTTATTTAGGGATAAGTTTACTCCTATTTTGAGAATATGGGGTCGTTAGGGTCATCATTTATATTTGATGTTGATGGTATCTTCCACAAGCATGTAGGAGCTATCTTCAAGTTGGGTAGGTGTGGGGATGAGATGCATATCATTAGCTACAATTTCCACATGTACTTCATCTTCATGGATGACCTTGACCTGGTGTACGAAAATATGAAGAGGAGGTGGGGGAACGTAAGCATTAGAATAACATATGACCTTATGTGGAAGGGAGGAAATCATGTGGGGAAGGATTTGGAGGAAGGTGATCAAAGTCAATGTATTTGATATTAATGCTAAAAATTTTGTTGGGGTGAGTTGCGTAGTGAAGCGGGGCAAAAATTTCAACATAAATCATGTTAACTTTAGGGTGGATGTCTAATGCATGTCACGTGGTACTATTGGCTACAATAGATATTGTTAGGTCTTGTGGTCATGGTAAGAGTTGGTGAAGAATTGGAGGAGAGTTAGGTCGAGATGGTGGTTGACATGGATGCTCACATAGGATGAGGAAGTGAAGAATGGGTAGTGGAATTGTATATAGATGAACTAATTCGGTGCTCTCATCAGACTATTCGATGATGATAATGATAGAGGATGACACATATTCATATCTAATTATCAAATTGTTATTTGGGATCATCCTCAAAAGTGTTAGGAGACTTTGGTTGAATCATGGAGACTTGGAAGAATTATATAGGGATTTCTATCAAGGATTTGGAATATTGGCTTCCGCTAGGGGAATTAACTCAATATCGATGGGATCATCTTGTTTGTCTTTAAGAGATGTGATGTCAAGGTGTTGAAGTTTATCTTCTAACACATACTCAGATTCATGATAGTAGCCTAAGCCAAATTTATCCTTAAACTATTGGTAAGGAGGAGCAATGAGGTTTTGCAGAACCTGCTTATGATGACCTAGGTCAAACTCATGCTAGTTATAATGTTGGAAGTAGTGTAAGGCATATGATGGGTTGGAAAAATAATCTAGGTTTGCACAAAATTGGACCACAGGCTTGGGAGACTTTGTTGCTTCTGATGAGGTGTCGATGCATCCGTATACAAAATTTGTTTGGTTTGTGGAGACACCCATTGGGATAACGATGCCTACGATCAATGGTATATTTTAAGGTCAACCAAAATCATGCATTGTTTGAATGCTAGGAGGGGGAGATACGAGTGTTGTAGATAATATATTTCCTTGATCTTAGAGTAGTCATGAGAACTGAGATATGTGGTGTCTCGGGATAAATTGGTGGTATTGAGGATGTAGATGGTTGCACTTTGGGTGGAGGATTGACAGTATGAGGGGAAATGAATGGTGATGAATTGGTTGTCAAAGTAGGTGTGGGTAAAAGTGGAGTAATATTAGAGGTAGAAGTTGAATAAGGTGACAATCAAAGAGGGGTATGTGTTGAATATGTAGAAGGTGGAGAACAATCCAATAACGGTTGGGAATCTTGATGTGGCAGAGGAGTAGGGAAAGCAACTAAAGATGTTATCAGAGGTGCAAATGAGCTTTCTAGTTGGGTTTATGTAGTAGACCTTATGGATATGGATGTGAGGTGTGTTGAAAGAAGCGTAGGAGCTGATGAGAGGATGAAAATTTTGAAAAAATTAAATGGCTTCTCATCGATAGAGATGTGATGTACTTACCCCTCATGAAGATATTTAAAGCAATAATGTATTGGGGAGGGGATGCATTTCATATCTTTGATTCATGGTCTATCAAGGAGAATGTTGTATTGCATCTCCCTTTTAATGATATGGCACAAGGTAAATATAGTTTTGATGCCTACCAAGATAGGTAGGACTATTATACCAAGTGTAGAGCACATGGTGCCATTGAAAGACTCCAAGTCCATGGTGGGAGTGAGAAGATTATTAGGTGGGATGTTTAAGTGTATGAGAGCAGGGATGGTGATTATGTTAATGGAGGACCCAATATCAATCAAAATGCATTTGTACATGATACTATAAACACATGCCATTATATGTATGGGGGATCTACCCCCACTCCCTCAAGGATTGTCATTTCATGATCATAAAAAACAATGGAAGGTTGCATGCATGTATGCACGTTGCCTATAAAGTTGGTGAAGGTATTGCTATCACTTGTTTCTATATATATAGACTGTAGGATATTTTTAAGACCTCGTGATGAGGTTGTAACTATTGTAGTAGGTTGTAGATAGATATTTTAGTTGGTGTGGCTATCAATTGGTGTGTGAGGCTACTTTTGATAGTTATGATTGATCATAGAGGTGGAGGGGGGTCTTGTGTTGGAGGGGTCATGAAGGAGGATGGTATCTGAATAGGTGTTGGTTATTGGGTAGGGAAATATGGGTATAATTGATTTCATGTCATGATATTGATCATTCTAACAAAGTTTTGACAAGTAGGGACATGATTAACCTGATTAAATTGTTGGTGTAATACTTTTAAAGTTGAGGCATATACCTATGTGTGTGGTGTATCTTGCTAAGATAAGGGATTCTGAAAGATGCTCAAGTTCTAGTTAGGAGGAGTAAGAGGATTATCAAATTGAATGGCTCATCTCTTGATGAGGTCCTAAATGAGATACCATAATTATTGATAACTATTAATGTCATACCCCTTTCGACGATGATAATCACAAAAGATGTATTCTTTAAACCCTCTTGGTCTTTGATGGTTGGGATCCTCTGGTTTAATTTTTGGTAAGGCAATGTGGCCCACATCGTAAATATTTTGAAATATATTGGCCAATGGCTCAGTGAGAGGAGTCCAATTGGAAGGTTGTTGATAACCCTGGCATTGTGGTTGGGCGTTTGGGTGAAATGGGGCAACAAACATATTGAGCACCACATTATTTTTTTGTAGGGCCTTAGGCTAGCCTAGGTTGGTATTTCCCTTGTTGAACCTATTTGGAGAATAATTCAGCTTTTTGTGGGGTTTTATCTTCCCCTTTTCAATTTTGATGTCTTCCATCAGGTTTAGATTCAATCAAAGGATACTTAGAAGATAGCATTCAAGACTAAGTTTGGGATTTTTAAATGGTTGGTCATGCCCTTTGGTCTCATGAATGTTCTAACAACCTTCATGAGGTTGATGAACAAGGTTTTTAGGGGCAACCTTCGTAATTTTGTGATCATATATTTGTATGACATACTTGTGTATTAACCCAATTGGAAGGTACATCAAGAACACCTAAATCAAGTTCTCAAAACTCTTCAAAAGAATAACCTATATGCAAACCTTCCCAAGTTCTCATTTCTCAAACCTCCATATCCTACCTTGGTTTTATCATAAATTATCAAGGTATTTATGTAGATCCTACTAAGTAGAAGTACATCATTGGCCAACTCCTTCTACAGTCACTGAAATTAAGATTTTCCTTGGACTTGTGAACTTCTATCACAAGTTCATACTTGGCTACTTTACCATAGCAACACCCTTGCATCATCTCACTAAAGCCAAAGTAGAGTTTCATTGGACAAAGAACCATGCTCATGCCTTTAATTCCTTGAAACAAAAACTATACAATACCCCATCCTTGTCCTTCTAGACCTCTCTCAACCCTTTGAGATAGAAACATATACATCATAGTTTACACTTGGAGTAGTGTTGAAGTAAAGTGGTCATCCAATGATATATCATTCAAAGAAATTTTCAGTTGTCAAGAGGAACTACTTCATATATGATAAAGAGTTGTACATTTTTGTGCAAGCAATCAAGTATTGAAGACATTAATTTATGGGTAAGAAGATAATTGTACACATATATCACATGCCTCTGAAGTTTCTACAATACCAAAATAATATTGAAGAAGCTAGGCATATGAAATGGGTAACATACTTGTAGCAGTTCCATTTGTTAATCAAGTACAATAAGGGAACAAGTAACACAATGGTAAATTATTTCAGTCACCCTCCAACAACTCAAGCCTTGGCTATTCTGACTACTTTCCATTTTAGTTTCTAGACTTGGCCTATACTTTATGTGAACACTATCCTATTGTGAACACTCCATGGAGGATATTTTTGGAAATAGAAGACACTCCAATATCTACAATTATTTTTCTATTGGCCTCACATGTAGAGGGAATTTTTGCAATTTTTGAGACAATATGCCATTTTTGTCACTCCAAGTCAGCGAATAAAAAATTGGGTCTATGTGTTCCATTGCCCATTCCTTCTTGTCCATGGGAGAGCATCTCCATGGAATTGGTAAGTGATTTTACAATGATATTTTGACAACATGACCATGTTTTTGTGATTATAAATCAATTTATAAAAATGACTATGTTGATTCCATGCAAAAAGAGAAAAACAACACCTAACTTAGAACACCTCTTCTTTGAGAAAATATGATACTCCTTTGGTCTACCAACAAGTATTGTATCTAATTGTAATCCATGTTTTATGGGACATTTTTAATGATCCTTGTGGAAGATTTTAGGAGTCTCTTAATTTCTCCATGACCTTCCATCCATAGTCAAATATGAAGACTAAAGTGAAAGCATGAGGATACGGAAGCAAAAAGGGAAAGCGAAGATGTGATGCAAACATAACCGAACTTAGCGCTAAATCCTAGGAATTTGAAAGTGCATGAAAAGAGGGAAAAGCATGAGCGAATCGAAATGATACAAGTGTGAATAAAGGAGATAGCCCTTTTTATTGATATGTTTCTATAGACACCAAAACAACACCAATCCGATTATGTGACTGCAAACACTGATCGCTTTGACACACACAACCCCAAGGGCAGCCCCCAGAGGTTAAACAGTGGTCCTAACCACTCTCACAATAGTTTTGGAAGGTCAGAGATCAATTTGGCACCTTCAGGAACTTTGCTCAATATCCGTTCCACCCTGGAATGAATTCAAACTGGGATTCGCCCCACCCAGGGATGAATTCTGGATTCGCTCCAGGGTGGGGCGAATTGCAGGTTTGACGGGCAAAAAGTCAAATCTTGACAAATGGCAGCTCAGATCCGCCACTCAACGCTTCCTTCATCGCATGGGAGTATGGGTGAGCATTTTTGAGCGTTAGAGGCAATTACAAGGGCAGTCATGAAGTCCCTATTCAGGGAGGAATCTCCTTCCCCCCGGGAAGGCATGATTGCCAAGTGGCGCCTCTGCATGCCCATTTCAAGAGACCTCCAGGTCTATAAATTGGTGAGTTTCCTCACCCCAAAATATAGAGAGAAGGAGCATTTTAGAGCAACGAAGTGCTGTCATTTTATTTTCATACCTCACACCTTTTGGATTTGCGCCTTTCACATCCTTGATCTCCTTTAGAGGGGAGGTCATTGGGTGACTATTGGGAGGACGAATCTTGAGCCCAAAACCTGAACATTTGGCCACAATATCCCACCAAATTTTTCGACAATACCACACAAGAGGTTTTGGACCCATCCCAAGTGGATTGGTGCCAAAATCAAGCCTCAAACGATGGGCGGCCTGCCCCATGGGCGCCCCCTCCCACACTTCCACAGTCCTAATCGCCCCCTTCGGAGCGATGGGAATTCCATGGTAGACTTGCTTTCTTTCATTTTTGCATTCAATTCTATGATGCTTAGATAGGTTGTCATTTAAATTTCGTCTCGTTTTGAACAATTTTGATCATATTTCTATCTTTGCTCGCTTCTACTAATCTACAGGTAGCATCATCAAATTCCCATTGATGGAGGCCAAATTGGGAAAATATGACCATCTGGGTCTTCCCAAAATGCCCCCAATTAGCTAACCCCAAGTTTGCAGGTCTTTTGGAGCTTCCTAGGTAGGACATTTGGGACAGTACCTTTTCGGCATTTTGTTGTAGGTGAATTCGTCCCACCCCGGAGCGAATTCAAATCGGTGAGGAATTTCCTGACTGTTCTTTTTGCAGGGCCTTCCTGGTGGTGTCTTGATGCCCCTATCAAATTTTTAGAGCATTTGGACCTATTTTAGTCATAGTTTAATTCATTTTTCTCATTCACTTATCGTAGGCTTGGGGATTGCATGCTTTGTTTTATCCGCAGGTGCTACTGACCATTTCTTGTTCCTTTGAACATAGGGTTTGGACATTAGAGGAGCAGCGAGGAGTCAAGACTCATCAATGCAAGTGGCGGTGATGTTTGGTCCGCCCATTTTACATGTGGGCATGCGGAAGAAGGAAAGGCACCCATGGATGTAACAAGAACGCATACTTAAACGCTCCTAGCCCTTGGAAGGGGAGGATGCACATTGTAACCGAGTTGTGAAACATATCAATAAAAAGGGCTGTCTTCTTTATTCACATTTGTTTCATTTCGATTCGCTCATGCTTTTCCCTCTTTTCATGCACTTTCAAATTCCTAGGATTTAGCGCTAAGTTCGGTTCTGTTTGCATCGCATATTCGCTTTCCTTTTTGCTTCCGTATCCTCATGCTTTCAGTGGCGATCATGGTGGGACCTTGTCCTCTATTTTTAAGATCAGAGATCTGATCCAAACTTGGTTGTTTTTGCTTGCAGGTACCACGTTTTCATACGCTGACTGTTGTTCGTTCCATCAGAGGGCGAATACAGAGCTGTAATTCGTCTCACCCAGGGACGAATGGGAATTCGCCCCACCCTGTGATGAATACAGTCCTGTAATTCATTCCCCCTAGGATGAATTCTAGTCTATGAAGTTTTCGGGCAGAAACTCAGAACCGACAGATTCGGGCAGAGAAGAGGTAAGAGTCCTGAACTTTTCTTGTCATTTTCTGTTATTATTTTTCTATTTTTTTGGTTTCTTTTTGCATGCTTAGGAAAAGTTTTGCTGCATGTTTATTTTGTTCCATGCAAAATAAAAAGAACCCCACACACCACGTGGAAAATTAAACACCAAGGAGCTGGTCGTAAAACCCCAGCCCTTGATCAAGACCAACGGTGGATTTCATCACCACCTTGGCTTGAATTTTGCATTCATAAACCCCGATCGCTACTGTTGCTAGACGTAAATCCTGATGAAAGCTGACCGAGTGTAGCTGGGGTGATTCCCAGCACATGAGGATAAGTCTTCTATGGTAGGTGTCATAAATAGGGTGATTCCCCTTCCGTACCGCCTATGTTCCACGTACCATCTGCTCTCACGTACCTATAGTTTCCCTCACGTAAGGGCGGGTATATAGAGAGGTTGGTATATCGGCCTGGCAATGGTATATCGAAGGGGCGACCAATTTTGGGAGTCATAAGAGCCCTCATTTTGCATTTAAACGTTCTTTACAAAAACCTTCAAAAACAAAAAAAAACAAAACACACTAAACCAGGTTTAGGACACACTTTTAATCTTTAAACGAGATAATCACTGCTTTGTGTATGTGTGTGCTCTTTTCTGTTTAGTGTAGCATAAAAAATCATAAAAAGAGATAAAAATCTATTTAGCTTGTAGAAAAACAACACCATGGTGTACACCCGTAGCCAAGCCCAATCAAGGGCAGAAGCTATGAAAAGTGTACAAGGGGGCACAAGTCGCCTCCGCTATAGCCCTAAGGACTTGGTCATACCGCCTTGGCGGCCTGACCCACAAGAGAGTCCGCATCATTCCATGTCAAGATGGAACTATAGGGACACCCCTTTGGGGGACACGCCCGTTCATCATAGCCCCTTTCAGGAAGAGTCCTTACACGTGGCACTCAACATAGACAAGAAAGCTCCCTTAGAAGCTCGATATGAGTGGCCACCACGTGATGAAGCGCTAGAGCGGCATAGTGTCCATGAGGAGAGGCCACATGACTATGGCATCCCTCCTTTGCCCCCCATCACTGTTAGAACCAATAGACAAACCCCAGAGCGTAGGGCTCTTCAAGCAGGGCGAGCTAACTCCACCCACCCCTTTCACACATACGAAAGGGAGCACGAGGAAGACCATTACATTCCTCGAGAGCAATGTACAACGTGGGAGCCATGCGCTTCCGCACCCGCTATGTACCATGGTCACCCACTGAGGCCAGAGCCTCGGGTAAATGCCACCAACCTCGATAGAGGGAAGCGACCCATTGAGATCTCGGATCATCACGACCGAGGTAAATGCATAGGAGAGGCATCCAGGCCTCCAAGGCTCAAGATGGTGGAACAAATTGACCTGGCAGTCACCAGACATGCCACCCACCAAGCCCAGATCACGCGGCTTGAGCAAGATCAATAGTAGCTAGAGCATCTATACCGCCTTAGCAAGGAGCGCATTCAGTGCCAAATAGATGAGCTGCTTCATAACCCAACTGAGAGGGTTCCAACCCCTCGCACCCAAAGAGCGGAACCATATGAGAGGCATAATCCCTTGGTGCGAGATAGGTCTCCGTGACCTTATCAAGTTTTGCCTCCGAGACCCCCTAGACCTGAGAGGGAGGCCACTCCCCGAAACAATGATGGGTACCCTCCACGGGGACCCACCCAGGGTCATAGGTCTCATCCAGAGACTCCTCAAGAAGCTTACGAGGAGTATGAACAAGAAGAAGAGCGGGCCGAAATGCCCTACCAAGGTGGAGGGGTTGCTATCCGGCCACCCCCCATAGGCCTCAAGTCTCCCACAACCCACAATGGGAGCAAACTAAAGAGGAAGAGATTAAATCTTTCGATGCATACAAAGCATTGCTAGAGCATTTGGAGTCTATGGAAACCAAAGCTTCTGGGCCCCAAAAGCCCATGTTACGCCAACTCCGTAGTCATCCTGTGCATCCGTCAGTGCCTGCACCCCCTTACCCCGAACACTTTAAGCTGCCTCAGTTGGCAATCTTTAAGGGTGAGGAGGATGCCCAAGAGCATGTGACCAGATTCCTGAGCCAATGTTTTGGCATTCAGGACAATGATGCATTGTTGCTAAGGACATTTATAACCACATTCATGGGCCCTACCTCGGATTGGTTCACTCAATTGTCGAAGCACAACATCAATAACTTGGATCAGTTAGTGGATGCGTTCCTCGAATGCTTCACCTTCAACACCAAGAAGAAGGCATCACTAAGTGACCTGGCCAGCCTCAGGCAGTATGAGGAAGAGACCATGGCGGCCTACGGGAATCGATGGAGGACTCTACTTTCCAAGCTACCCTACCTCCCTCCTATGTCCGACCTTACACAAATGTTCTCACGAAGTTGTTTGAGATCGATCTCTATGCTATTGCAGCTACAGCAATATGCCACCTTAGAGGAAGCTCTGGTGCAAGCCAGAATCATCGAAGAGATCAAGATACAGGATGGCAAGATTGCCAAACCTAAGAAGAAAGAATGGAACAAGAACACAAAAATAGGGACTACACAACAAAAACCCGTTGCGGTCAATCAAGTTGCTATAAATGTCCCTAAGCCTGCACAAGAAATACAGCCTCAAAAGGCTAACTATCAAGCGAGTGCCTCCTAATAATTATGAAAGAGAAAACCAGAAGCAGGAGCAAAATCAGCAGCGTCACCCTAGGCGATAGTACACACCTTATACGGAGTCTAGGGACTCCCTATTTGACCGCTTGTCAGCGGCGAACTTGATCAACCTTCCAGAGATTCAAACCATAGATCCTAATGCTCCCAAGCCTAAGGGATATAGGGAGGACTTGTATTGTAGGTTCCACAGGTGGAGGGGACATGACCTGAATGCATGTTGGAAGTTCAAAGGATTGATACAAGACCTGATTGACAATAAGACGTTGGCAGTGGACAACCCCGTAGCGCCAAACAACCAACAGATGGGAGTTTTCAAAGACCCCTTGCCTGCCCATGAGGCACAGGCAAAACCCCTTCAAGTCAATGAGGTGCAATAGAATTGCCCCATGCAAGGGTATGTAGGAATGATAAGCATAGTGACTAGGAACAAGAGATACCCAGGAGTTGCCCCCGAGGCAGCCACAAGAGAGGTTCCATCGACATCACAACCTCAACAACACCCTATGCAACTACCTCCGCCTAGACCCACGGCCACGATTCGGACCAAACTCACGTAGAGTTTGAGGACCACGTCGGCTAGGCTCTCCATATACGAGCTTATACAACAATCAACACCCCATCGGGAGGCTCTAATGGAGATATTGAAAGCCATCGAGTTGCAGCCCCATGAAGCGAATTCCTTCAACAATTTTGTGGGACATGTCAAACGATGCATGGAGCCAGTCATCACCTTTCGAGAGGATGAAGTTAAATCAGTGTCTGATGACATGGCAGATCCACCCCTACACGTTATCGCATGGGTCAACGGGATCCCGTATAAGAGGGTGTTGATAGACACTGGCTCATCTAGTAACATCATTACCACAACAGCATTGAAACATCTGAAGTTGCCAACCTCTCACATCATGGCTTCCACCTATACACTACGAGCATTCAATGATGCGATATGCTCGATAGTTGGCACAATTGTCCTACCCATTCAAGTAGGACAAAAGATGATACCTACATTGTGCCATATTTTGGAAGGCGAGATGGCTTATAACATCTTGCTAGGGCGGCCATGGATCAGGGACATGAAGTGTGTCCCTTCGATAGCTCATCAGTGTTTGAAGTATACATTTGAAGGGGAAGTACATGTAGTCCCGACGGACTTAGAACCCTTCAAATATTGCAATGCGGTGCAGCTGATGCCGCAATCGACCCTTCCATCGATGCACTTGGATTTTTAGTTAAATCCATCTAGACAGGGTCCGATGCCGCAAGCACCACTGGTGATAAATCCATCAAAACCCCAGCCAGGTACATCTTCATCGTCCGGTCCTTCACCAACAATGCCACCTATCATGGCTAAATAGAAGGACAAAGGGAAGCAAACCCTGGAAGAGGCTCAACCCCTAGAAGAGGCACTGCCAATAGTATCAACCATCTCTACCGAAGAGATGCCTAGCACAATGGAAGTTGAGGCTCCTAGTTCACCCAACATGGAGTGGACTCAGGAAGAGCTTCCGTTCCCTCCCTCTCAATCGCCAACAATCACTATTGAAATGGCCAATACGGGCCTAGGGGAGTATCTAGTGTGGAATGTTGTAGCAACGACCATGCTAGAGTCCATGCAAGACATGGGGAGACCTCGCCTCCCCATCGGTACAATTGTTCCTTTAGGCTACCCACCAAACCAGACAAATTTTGTGTATGGGGGCCTTGATCATGGTACTGAGCCATGCATGCAAGAGGACGAAGATGAAGAGCCTTTTGCAGAAGATGTCAACTATCTGTCTAACCCGGACTTCGCTCTGAGATATCTTGGCCAATGCAATTGGCATGGATACGGGCTAGGCAGGTATGAGCAAGGAGTGCATGTCCTTTGCCATCCAAGATACCAAATGCCTTATGACAAGTCGAGAGTAGGGTTCAACCACCCCCTGCCCTTGGACATCTTGGTGGAAAACATGCAAGGCCTAGGGATAGGCAACAAGGGTGGATTGGCATCAGATCCTTATGCCAACCCAAACACAATGTATACATTGGGAGATTACCTCCCATGGTCAACAACCACCCTTGTTAACCTCAATAACCCTTCTCCTTTGCTAGAGAGAGGTGAAAGTTTGGGGACTCACTTTCAAGGAAGGTATAAATAGTGTCAAGAGGGATCTTCGGAGGATGAATCAGAATATGAACCAGCATCATATGATCCCTTCGAATCTGATAGTGATCACTCACAAGTGATCCCCATGAATGACTGTCAAGAGAGCCTCTTGACAATGTTCCCTCTAGAGGCTCCAAGCGAGCCAGTGCCACGTCAAGAGAATCAGGTCCCCCCATGGAGAGTGGAACAACCACAATGGGGCCAGATTAATTTGCTCGAGCAGGATGAGCCTGTAATGCCTCAAATAGTTGTCGAAGCCAATGAGGGCTTTTGGATCTCCGATAGTGATTACGAAGATGAAACAAAAATGACATATCTTAATCACATGCGATAGATGCCGCAACCATACCCCTTGGAGATTAATGACATATTTGAATAGATGGGCATAGTGCCAGGGCATGAGTGGTACGTAGACCCAGAGGTGGGATCAAGTGTTGGATCCACTACTCCAGGTATATGAAGAGCACCTTCCACTCTGAGACCCTAGGGTGATATCAGTGTCGAGGGTAGACCCTATCCTCCTATCAGCACATAGGGCTGATCCATTCATGCCAATACCTCTAGAGCTAGATCCAGAGCATAGAGAACATCCAGAATGTTCGAGTCATCACACCTATGGTAATGGAGACCAAAATCATTTCATCAACATGATCTCCATTGACTTAACCCCCCATCCACAATTCGGATCTAGCATGGTCCTTGCATCTAGACATAGATGCCATTGACTGGGATCACGTCAATTCACCTCCATCCCCATCAGAGTACTGGCTTTTGATAAAATGCTTCATTTTACCCTAGGGACAACTCAAGATATCTTTCATGCCGAAAAGGAACCCGAGGTTCCCAATTCAGATTTAAACTCAAAATATGATATCCATTTGATCCCAACTCCACATCGGTTGGAGGATGGATCCCACATGTCGGTCGAGGAGATGACTGACGTAGACATCGGCTTGGATCCAATGAATCCACAGATTATCAAGCTAGGGGTAAGCTTATCCCCTGAAGAGAAATCACTTGGTCAATCCCAAAATGCTCCAAGGATTCCTACAATCGCTTGGTCAATCCCAAAATGCTCCAAGGATTCCTACAATCGCTTGGTCAATCCCAAAATGCTCCAAGGATTCCTACAATCACTTGGTCAATCCCAAAATGCTCCAAGGATTCCTACAATCGCTTGGTCAACCAAAATGCTCCAAGGATTCCCACAATCGCTTGGTCAAAAATAAGAAAATTCAAAAATAGTAAAATCATCAAAAATAACAAAAATTTGCATCTCATTTCTAGGCATACTCAAACTCATCACAACAATAAAAAGCTATTCTCGCATCTCATCTTCATATTCACAAAAAATCAATCCATCAAAAACACAAAAATATGTAGCTGCATTAAGCATCACATCCATACATTGCATATTTGTGGTCATACAGGTCAAAGGCACCATAGACTGTAATTACTCCGCCAATCCATCTTGTTCCACATTTCTCCATTCTATAAGCAGTCCATCAAATATAAACGCCATTCACTTCTTTTTACCATACCAGAGTCAGTGGTCTTCTAATGTATCAAGAGTTTTCGTCCTTCAGTCATTATATAGCTTTCTAGCCACGTACTGTACCAAGTCAGACAGATTTTACAAAGGTAGAGTTCTACTTGGATCACACCTTGTTACGTAGCATCCCAACACAAATTAAAACACATAAAAATTCCCAAGTTGTGTGAATGAAAGATGAAACTTGCACAACAATCCAGGTCACCATAAGCGAAATGGTTATCTTGCTCATCCCCCTGTGCGAATGACCCCAAGAATGCTGAGAGTTGGCAAAAGGACAAGCATCTTCCCTACCCAATTCCCCAAGAATCCCAAGTTCTCAAAAAGTTGCAAACATCATAAAATCTTGCAAAAAGTCAAAACTCCAAAAATTTGACATCACCACCAAAGTGCATACATCAAAAGGCACATACAATAGTGATTCTCATCACTCGAAATTCAAATCCCTTGCTCAAAAGAAAAATATATAAAAATAAATAGTGATTTTTATCACTACAAAAGAGCAAGTATCCCAATACAATTGAAGAAAAGAAGGGAGTCGAACTTGAATCCCTGGAACTCTCAGCATTTCGACAGGTCATGAGGCAAACCTCAATACTGGTTTGGTGGATAGCCTATCGGTCACTGGTGGTAAACCTCCCGCATGACGATATATCTGTCACATTAACTCGTGTACAGATCAATGTTTGCATGTGGATGAGCTAGCTTATGGTATCCTAGATAGCACCATAGATTAATCTGACTAAATACAACAAAGGAGTTAGTGGAGCTAATTAGGTGATCCTCAGTATAGGTTTGGTTGACAGCCTATCTGGCACTGGCGGTATCCTGACAAATACCACATAAATGAACTCAATTGCACACACAGGGATGTGAAATAACTTGGTCAAAGACAAGTCCGATTCATACCTTGTCCAAAAGTCTTGTAAGATAAAGTACAGTCATGGCTAGTTAGTTAAAACTGTCTGAGTCTCAAAAAACCTTAGCTACATTTCTAAACCAACTGTGCTATCTTTCATCCTCGCATTGCCATCATAAAATAAAAAATAAAAAATAAAATCACAAATTCAATTCATCCATTCCATTTGCATATCCTAAAATTAGAAACATTTGCATTCATCATAACATATGCATCCATCAAAATAAATTAACATGCAAAACATATACATCCACCCTAGAACGAATTCAGCACACAAATTTCAAAAATAGCAAAAAAAATGCATAAAAATGCACCAAAAATAGCTAATAAGCTTGCCCGATGAAAGTGCTTTTGCACTTGACATCCCAGGCATGCAAAATGGATGTCGGGGTCACAAATCCTCACTATCCTACTCCCTAAGAAGGCTACCATAGCCGGACCGCTCCACGGGAAGACGGATCTTCGAGAATTTCATCCCCAAACGATATCGCCAAAAAGGGTCAAAACCCACCCAAAAATAGTAATAACATTGCCGAACGAAGGCGCCTTCGTGCCTGACATTCTTGGCATCCAAAATAGACATTGGGGTTACAAATTGTCACTATCCTACTCCCTAAGAAGGCTACCATAGCCGGACCGCTCCACGGGAGGACGGATTTTTGCCAATTTTAGCTCCAAAAAGCGTCACAAAAAGGGTTAACACCCACCAAAAATAGGTCTAAATGTCGAAAAACTGCACACGCTTAATGCTAAAACATCTAAAGGCACCCTCACACAAGTCATCTTGGGTCAAGCGACTCGTCACTTTTCTCATGAAGGTCATTCCCTCATCGATTCGTCGCTTGAGGGGGTAGTCACACTTAGTCACCAGCCAACAAGTACACACCCAATTAAGGAAAATGACATGCATTCAAAGAATCATTGACAAAGACAATTACGCTCCTGCTTGGGGCAGTAAACAAGCAATAATCACAAGCTGATCAAATCACTTGGCATTTCGTGAATCATGAACTCAAGGTTCTCACAGACAAAAGGTTGCGCCCTTTGCCTATTCATGACCGATCAATGTCCAAGATCAAGTAACACCTCACCGAAAAAGGTTAACACTTGAATTGAGTTCCTTCGCTCGTCAGAAGCAAGGATTCAAGAATGCATGCCCTTTCCATACTTGGGGCATCAAAAGTTGGTTAGGTTACTGAGAAACCCTAATCATTAGTGCTTTGGTTATCTATTTTTGCTCGGCATTGCGCCATGCACAACGCATCCCAAAAAGGGGCATCTGTAGACACCAAAACAGCACCAATCCGATTATGTGACTGCAAACACTGATCGCATTGACACACACAGCCCCAAGGGCAGCCCCCAGAGGTTAAACAGTGGTCCTAACCACTCTCACAGTAGTTTTGGAAGGTCAGAGATCAATTTGGCACCTTCAGGCACTTTGCTCAATATCCGTTCCACCCTGGAACGAATTCAAACTGGGATTCGCCCCACCCAGGGACGAATTCTGGATTCGCTCCAGGGTGGGGCGAATTGTCAGGTTTGACGGGCAAAAAGTCAAATCTTGACAAATGGCAGCTCAGATCCGCCACTCAACGCTTCCTTCATCGCATGGGAGTATGGGTGAGCGTTTTCGAGCGTTAGAGGCAATTACAAGGGCAGTCATGAAGTCCCTATTCAGGGAGGAATCTCCTTCCCCCTGGGAAGGCATGATTGCCAAGTGGCGCCTCTGCATGCCCATTTCAAGAGACCTCCAGGTCTATAAATTGGTGAGTTTCCTCACCCCAAAATATAGAGAGAAGGAGCATTTTAGAGCAACGAAGTGTTGTCATTTTATTGTCATACCTCACACCTTTTGGATTTGCGCCTTTCACATCCTTGATCTCCTTTAGAGGGGAGGTCATTGGGTGACTATTGGGAGGACGAATCTTGAACCCAAAACCCGACATTTGGCCACAATATCCCACCAAATTTTTTGACAATACCACACAAGAGGTTTTGGACCCATCCCAAGTGGATTGGTGCCGAAATCAAGCCTCAAACGACGGGCGGCCTGCCCCATGGGCGCCCCCTCCCACACTGCCACAATCCTAATCGCCCCCTTCGGAGCGATGGGAATTCCATGGCAGACTTGCTTTCTTTCATTTTTGCATTCAATTCTATGATGCTTAGATAGGTTGTCATTTAAATTTCGTCTCGTTTTGAACAATTTTGATCATATTTCTATCTTTGCTCGCTTCTACTAATCTACAGGTAGCATCATCAAATTCCCATTGATGGAGGCCAAATTGGGAAAATATGACCATCTGGGTCTTCCCAAAATGCCCCCAATTAGCTAACCCCAAGTTTGTAGGTCTTTTGGAGCTTCCTAGGCAGGACATTTGGGACAGTACCTTTTCGGCATTTTGTTGTAGGTGAATTCGTCCCGCCCCGGAGCGAATTCAAATCGGTGAGGAATTTCTTGACTGTTCTTTTTGTAGGGCCTTCCTGGTGGTGTCTTGATGCCCCTATCAAATTTTTAGAGCATTTGGATCTATTTTAGTCATAGTTTAATTCATTTTTCTCATTCACTTATCGTAGGCTTGGGGATTGCATGCTTTGTTTTATCCATAGGTGCTACTGACCATTTCTTGTTCCTTTGAACGTAGGGTTTGGACATCGGAGGAGCAGCGAGGAGTCAAGACTCATCAATGCAAGTGGCGGTGATGTTTGGTCCACCCATTTTACATGTGGGCACGCGGAAGAAGGAAAGGCACCCATGGATGTAACAAGAACGCATACTTAAACGCTCCTAGCCCTTGGAAGGGGAGGATGCGCATTGTAACCGAGTTGTGAAACATATCAATAAAAAGGGCTGTCTTCTTTATTCACATTTGTTTCATTTCGATTCGCTCATGCTTTTCCCTCTTTTCATGCACTTTCAAATTCCTAGGATTTAGCGCTAAGTTCGGTTCTGTTTGCATCACATATTCGCTTTCCTTTTTGCTTCCGTATCCTCGTGCTTTCATTTTCACAACTCGGTTACAATGCGCATCCTCCCCTTCCAAGGGCTAGGAGCGTTTAAGTATGCGTTCTTGTTACATCCATGGGTGCCTTTCCTTCTTTCGCGTGCCCACATGTAAAATGGGCGGACCAAATGTCACCGCCACTTGCATTGATGAGTCTTGACTCCTTGCTGCTCCTCCGATGTCCAGACCCTATGCTCAAAGGAACAAGAAATGGTCAGTAGCACCTACGGATAAAACAAAGCATGCAATCCCCAAGCCTACGATAAGTGAATGAGAAAAATGAATTAAACTATGACTAAAATGAATCCAAATGCTCTAAAAATTTGATAGGGGCATCAAGACACCACCAGGAAGGCCCTACAAAAAGAATAGTCAAGAAATTCCTCGCCGATTTGAATTCGCTCCGGGGTGGGACGAATTCACCTGCAACAAAATGCCGAATAGGTACTGTCCCAAATGTCCTACCTAGGAAGCTCCAAAAGACCTGCAAACTTGGGGTTAGCTAATTGGGGGCATTTTGGGAAGACCCAGATGGTCAGATTTTCCCAATTTGGCCTCCATCAATAGGAATTTGATGATGCTACCTGTAGATTAGTAGAAGCGAGCAAAGATAGAAACATGATCAAAATTGTTCAAAACGAGACGAAATTTAAATGACAACCTATCTAAGCATCATAGAATTGAATGCAAAAATGAAAGAAAGCAAGTCTACCATGGAATTCCCATCGCTCCAAAGGGGGGCGATTAGGACTGTGGCAATGTGGGAGGGGGCGCCCATGGGGCAGGCCGCCCGTCGTTTGAGGCTTGATTTCGGCACCAATCCACTTGGGATGGGTCCAAAACCTCTTGTGTGGTATTGTCGGCAAATTTGGTGGGATATTGTGGCCAAATGTCAGGTTTTGGGTTCAAGATTCATCCTCTCAATAGTCACCCAATGACCTCCCCTCTAAAGGAGATCAAGGATGTGAAAGGCGCAAATCCAAAAGGTGTGAGGTATGAAAATAAAATGATAGCACTTCGTTGCTCTAAAATGCTCCTTCTCTATATATTTGGGGTGAGGAAACTCACCAATTTATAGACCTAGAGGTCTCTTGAAATGGGCATGCAGAGGCACCACTTGGCAATCATGCCTTCTCAGGGGGAAGGAGACTCCTCCCTGAATAGGGACTTCATGACTGCCCTTGTAATTGCCTCTAACGCTCGAAAATGCTCACCCATACTCCCATGCGATGAAGGAAGCGTTAAGTGGTGGATCTGAGCTGCCATTTGTCAAGATTTGACTTTTTTCCCATCAAACCTGCAATTCGCCCCACCCTGGAGCGAATCTAGAATTCATCCCTGGGTGGGGCGAATCCCAGTTTGAATTCGTTCCAGGGTGGAACGGATATTGAGCAAAGTGCTTGAAGGTGCCAAATTGATCTCTGACCTTCCAAAACTATTGTGAGAGTGGTTAGGACCACTGTTTAACCTCTGGGGGCTGCCCTTGGGGCTGTGTGTGTCAATGCGATCAGTGTTTGTAGTCACATAATCAGATTGGTGCTATTTTGGTGTCTATAGATGCCCCTTTTTGGGATGCGCTATGCATGGCACAGCGTCGAGCAAAAATAGATAACCAAAGCACTAATGATTAGGGTTTCTCAGTAACCTAACCAACTTTTGATGCCCCAAGTATGGAAAGGGCATGCATTCTTGAATCCTTGCTTCTGACGAGCGAAGGAACTTAATTCAAGTGTTAACCTTTTTTGGTGAGGTGTTACTTGATCTTGGACATTGATCAGTCATGAATAGGCAAAGGGCGCAACCTTTTGTCTATGAGAACCTTGAGTTCATGATTCATGAAATGCCAAGTGATTTGATCAGCTTGTGATTATTGCTTGTTTACTGCCCCAAGCAGGAGCGTGATTGTCTTTGTCAATGATTCTTTGAATGCATGTCATTTTCCTTAATTGGGTGTGTATTTGTTGGTTGGTGACTAAGTGTGACTACCCCCTCAAGCGACGAATCGATGAGGGAATGACCTTCATGAGAAAAGTGACGAGTCACTTGACCCAAGATGACTTGTGTGAGGGTGCCTTTAGATGTTTTAGCGTTAAGCGTGTGTGCAGTTTCCGACATTTAGACCTATTTTTGGTGGGTTTTAACCCTTTTTGTGACGCATTTTGGAGCTGAAATTGACAAAAATCCGTTCTCCCGTGGAGCGGTCTGGCTATGGTAGCCTTCTTAGGGAGTAGGATAGTGACAATTTGTAACCCCAACGTCTATTTTGGATGCCAAGAATGTCAGGGAAAGGCACCTTCGTTCGGCAATGTTATTGCTATTTTTGGGTGGGTTTTGACCCTTTTTGGTGATTCGTTTGGGGATGAAATTTTCGACGATCCGTCTTCCCGATGGAGCGGTCCGGCTATGGTAGCCTTCTTAGGGAGTAGGATAGTGAGGATTTGTGACCCTGACATCTATTTTGCATGCCGGGATGTCAAGTGCAAAAGCACTTTCATCGGGCAAGTTTATTAGCTGTTTTGGTGCATTTTTGATGATATATACAGATGACTTTATTTTGTTTATGCATGTGATGATTTGATTTTATGCATGATGAGTGATGAGTATGGATGTATGCATGTTAATTTATTTTGATGGATGCATATGTTATGATGAATGCAAATGTTTCTAAATTTGAGGATATGCAAATGTAATGGATGAATTGAATTTGTGTTGTTTGGCGAGGGCACCATAGACTATTTAGAACTTTGTGGTTTTGGCGATTGTTGATGGCAATGCGAGGATGAAAGATAGCGCAGTTGGTTTAGAAATGTAGCTAAGGTTTTCTGAGACTCAGATGGTTTTAACTAACTAGCCATGCCTGTACTTTATCTTACAAGACTTTTGGACAAGGTATGAATCGGACTTGTCTTTGACCAAGTTATTTCACATCCCTATGTGTGCAATTGAGTTCGTTTATGTGGTATTTGTTAGGATACCACTAGTGCTAGATAGGTTGTCAACCAAACCTGTACTGAGGATCACCTAATTAGCTCCACTAACTCCTTTGTTGTATTTAGTCAGATTAATCTATGGTGCTATCTAGGATACCATAAGCTAGCTCATCCACATGCAAACATTGATCTGTACATGAGTTAATGTGATAGATATATCGTCATGCGGGAGGTTTACCACCAGTGACCGATAGGCTATCCACCAAACCAATATTGAGGTTTGCCTCATGACCTGTCGGAATGCTGAGAGTTCCAGGGATTCAAGTTCGACTCCCTTCTTTTCTTCAATTGTATTGGGATACTTGCTCTTTTGTAGTGATAAAAATCACTGTTTATTTTTTTATTTTTCTTTTGAGCAAGGGATTTGAATTTCGAGTGATGAGAATCACTATTGTATGTGCCTTTTGATGTATGCACTTTGGTGGTGATGTCAAATTTTTGGAGTTTTGACTTTTTGCAAGATTTTATGATGTTTGCAACTTTTTGAGAACTTGGGATTCTTGGGGAATTGGGTAGGGAGGATGCTTGTCCTTTTGCCAACTCTCAGCATTCTTGGGGTCATTCGCACAGGGGGATGAGCAAGATAACCATTTCGCTTATGGTGACCTGGATTGCTGTGCAGGTTTCATCTTTCATTCACACAACTTGGGAATTTTTTTTGTGTTTTAATTTGTGTTGGGATGCTATGTAACAAGGTGTGATCCAAGTAGAACTCTACCTTCGTAAAATCTGTCTGACTTGGTACAGTACGTGGCTAGAAAGCTAATGACGACTGAAGGATGAAAACTCTTGATACATTAGAAGACCACTGACTCTGGTATGGTAAAAAGAAGTGAATGGCATTTATTTTTGATGGACTGCTTATAGAATGGAGAAATGTGGAACAAGATGGATTGGCAGAGTAATTACAGTCTATGGTGCCTTTGACCTGTATGACCACAAATATGCAATGTATGGATGTGATGCTTAATGCAACTACATATTTTTGTGTTTTTGATGGATTGATTTTTGTGAATATGAAGATGAGATGCGAAAAGAGCTCTTTATTGTTGTGATGAGTTGGAGTATGCCTGGAAATGAGATGCAAATTTTTGTTATTTTTGATGATTTTACTGTTTTTGAATTTTCTTATTTTTGACCAAGCGATTGTGGGAATCCTTGGAGCATTTTTGGGATTGACCAAGCGATTGTAGGAATCCTTGGAGAATTTTGGGATTGACCAAGCGATTGTGGGAATCCTTGGAGAATTTTGGGATTGACCAAGCGATTGTAGGAATCCTTGGAGCATTTTGTTTGGGATATGGCTCTTTTAGATATGGAATGGCCACAAATGACTGATGTTCAAGGGTTCTAGTTCCTTGATTCCATCAAGAGAGGCTAGCCGGTATGTTCCAGGTCCTATTTTACTATCAATTACATAGGGACCTAACCAATTTGCCATGAACTTGTCCCTTAGATGGGACGGCAAACTAGAGTTCTGTTGGTTCTCTTTTAAGACCAAGTCACCAACCTGAAAAATCCCTCAGGTGAACTTTCATGTTGTATGCTTTCTTAAGTCGCTCTTGATAGATACGTAAATGCTCGAGAGCATTAACGCGTCGTTCATCAAGCAACGTAAGCTGGTCTAACCGGGCCTACCGTGCGGTGTCATCATCGATGAACTCTTGCATTGATATGCGCAGGGAAGGAATTTCCAACTCGAGAGGCATGACTGCCTCGGAGCCATACACGAGCGAAAATGGAGTTGCCCTAGTGGGCGTCCGAATGCTAGTGCGATAAGCCCATAGGGCAAGTGGGATTTGGATGTGCCAATCCTTATGACTGTCTGCGACTATCTTTTTGAGGATGGCAACTAGCATTTTGTTTGACGCCTCTGCTTGCCCATTTGCCTACGGATAATAGGGTGTCAAAAAACTATGCTGAATTTTGTACTTTGTGGTCAAAGCATGCACGTCTTTGTTCTTGAATGACGTCCCATTATCCGAGATTATTTTGGATGGAATACCAAAATGACATATGATGTTATGTAAAATGAACTCCACAATGCGGGGTCCTATCGTAGAGGTAAGCGAAACTGCTTCCACCCACTTGGTGAAATACTCTGTGGCCATTATGATAAACGTGTGATGACCTGACGATGCAGGGGAGATCTTTTCGATTAGATCTAAGCCCCACTATAAAAATGGCCAAGCCGATTGGATCGGTTGCAAGGCCTAGGAAGGTACGTGTGTCAAATTAGCATGGTGTTGACACTTCACGCACTTCCTTACATATGCGCAACAATCTCGCTCTAAAGATGGCCAATAATAGCCCATGCAAAGAATGCACTTTGCGATGGCCATACCACTGAAGTGGCCACCACACGTACCATCGTGCGCTTGGGCGATTGCCCAAGTGGACTCTTGCTGGTCCAAGCAATGAAGGAGGATTCCTTCATAGCTGCGATGGTACAAAATGTCTCCTAACAAGACATGCTTGGCCGCTTTCTGCTTGAATGCTCATTTTGTGGCATGCGTCAATCCAAGTGGGAGGTTACCTAACTTGAGGTAGTCCCTTATGGGTGAATACCAATCCTATTGATCGAAAGCCTCGATGGTATGAACAACCAATCCCTCTTGAAGTTCATCCCTAGCAAACGCTGAGTGGGAGAGAACTTGTAAGAATAGCATTGTGTTGCTATTAATGGGAGTAGGGGAGAACAAGGACCCCCAATTGGCATGTTTCAGATGATCATGGATTCGAGAGAACTTATCTGAGGATGGTTCAATCTGGATCATGTGGATTCCTGGCGTCAAGTTAGAACTTGCACGGTCCATCATGGATTGCGATAGTGTTTTGACTTGAATGGTTGTCATATCACCAGAAAGGTCTTGCGGGATTAGTGACCCCAAGGAGGCCATAGTGTCCACAAAATGATTCGATGACCGAGGGAGTGCCTCGATGTCGTACCATTCAAGCTTCGCCAGGAATTTGTCCACAAGGGCTTTGTAGGCCTGCAGAACTGGGCATTTGCATTGGAATACCCCTTTGACTTGGTTGACAATTAACAACGAATCACCAAAGATGTTCAATCATTTGATGTTCATGGTGATTGTTGTCTGAAGACCTATGAGCAAGGCTTCATACTCTGCATTATTGTTGGTGCATGGGAAGTCTAATTTAAAGGACAGAGGCATTGGAGCCCCTTGCGGTGTGAAGAATACTATTCCCATGCCACCACCTTGCTCACATTTAGAACCATCAAAAAATAGGGTTATGTCGGCCTGTGACTCAGGCTCATCAGAATCTAGTGATTCTAAGACATGGAAGACCCCATCATCGGGTAGTTCTATGACCAGAGGCTGATCGTCTTCGAGAGGAGCCTCTGCTAGTTGATCGGCTATGACCTGTCCTTTGATGGATTTCTATCCAATAAACTCTATGTCAAATTCCGTCAACAACATGATCCATTTCGTCGTGCGGCTACTATGATAAGTACGACTCATCATGTACCGCAATGGATTCTCCTTAGACACAACATACGTAGTGTTGCTCAACATGTAGTGGCATAGCTTTTTGGTAGCAAACACCACTGCCAAGCAGAGTTTCTCGACGTATGCATAGTTAAGTTCATAACTGACCAGGGTGCGGCTAAGATAGTAAGTAGCCTGTTCTTTGTGAAGTTCATTCTTCTAGGCTAGCATGGCGCCCAGTGCCACCTCGGTAGCTGAGATGTATAAGTAGAACGACACTCCTGGTCTAGGTGGTGCCAATACGGTGGCGAAGCCAAGTATCGTTTGATGTCGTCAAAGGCTGACTGGCACTCGTCATCCCGGTGAAATGCTACCCCCTTGTGCAATAATTTGTTCATGGGTCGGCACTTGTCAGATAGCTACGCTATGAAGCGCTTGATTGACGTGACCTTTCCCTACAGACTTCGAGCTGCTTAATGGTAGTTGGGGGAAGCATTTCAAGGATTGCCTTGACTTTGTTTGGGTCCACCTCGATGCCTCGCTTTGAGACTATGAAACCCAAGAGTTTTCTAGATGTGACGCCAAATACGCACTTCTTGGGATTCAGTCTGACTTTATGTTCCATGAGGCGATCGAGGATCTTGCTTAAGTCATCGAGATGATCTGGGCGCAAAAGAGATTTGGCCAACAAATCATCCATGTAATCTTCCAAAGTTTTATGCATGTAATCATGGAAGATGTACGTCATGGCACGTTGGTAGGTGGCGCCAACATTTTTAAGGCCAAAAGGCATGACCTTATAACAAAATGTCCCCCAAGGCATTGTGAACGCCATTTTTAGTTGGTCTTCGGGATTGATACGAATCTGATTGTATCCCGAGAAACCATCCATGAGGGATAGCATTTCGTGGCCCATTGTAGCATCTACCAATGCGTCGATGCTCGGCAAGGGGAAATCATCCTTAGGACTCACTTTGTTTAGATCTCAAAAATTAGTGCATATGCGAATCCTCCCATCGGGCTTTTTGATGGGCACCATGTTGGACAGCCATGGCGGATAATCCATGCAGATGACAAACTATGCATCCAACAACTTTTGCAATTCATCTTTGACCATCAAGGCCATTGTTGGGTGCATCTTACATAGTTTTTTCTTAACTGGCTTGACTGTCGGATCAAGCGTTAGATTATGCGTGACTAGCTATGGATCTAGCCCCGACATGTCTCTGTATGACCATGCAAAAACCTCCTTCTTCTCTTTGAGAAGGGCAATGTAGTCGGCTTGCTCTTCAGGGGATAAGCTTACCCCCAGCTTGATGATCTGTGGATTCATTGGATCCAAGCCGATGTCTACGTCAGTCGTCTCCTCGACCGACATGTGGGATCCATCCTCCAACTGGTGTGGAGTCGGGATCAAATGGATATCATTTGCTGAGTTTAAATCTGCGTTGGGAACCTCGGGTTCCTCTTCGGCATGAAAGATATCCTGAGTTGTCCCTGGGGTAAAATGAAGCATTTTATCGAAAGGCCAATACTCGATGGGGATGGAGGTGAATTGATGTGATCCCAGTCAATGGCATCTATGTCTAGATGCAAGGACCATGTCTTGGATCGGCCGGATTGCGGATGGGGGCGGTTAAGTCAATGGAGATCATGTTGATGAAATGATTTTGGTCTCCATTACCATGGGTGTGATGACTCAAACACTCTGGATGTTCTCTGTGCTCCGGATCTGGCTCTAGAGGTATTGGCATGAATGGATCGGCCCTATGTGCTGATAGGAGGATAGGGTCTACCCTCGGCACTGATATCACCCTAGGGTCTCGGAGTGGAAGGTGCTCTTCGTATACCTAGAGCGGCGGATCCAACACTTGGTCCCACCCCACTGGGTCTACGTACCACTCGTGCCCTGGCACTATGCCCATCTATTCAAATATGTCGTTAATCTCCAAGGGGTATGGTTGTGGCACCTACCGCATGTGATTAAGATATGTCATTTCTGTTTCATCTTCGTAATCACTATCGGAGATCCAAAAGCCCTCATTGGCTCCGACAACTATTTGAGGCATTACAGGCTCATCCTGCTCGAGCAGATTAATCTGGCCCCATTGTGGTTGTTCCACTCTCCATGGGGGGACCTGATTCTCTTGACGCGGCACTGGCTCGATTGGAGCCTCTAGAGGGAACATTGTCAAGAGGCTCTCTTGATAGTCATTCATGGGGATCACTTGTGAGTGATCACTATCGGATTCGAAGGGATCATATGATGCTGGTTCATATTCTGATTCGTCCTCCGAAGATCCCTCTTGACACTATTTATACCTTCCTTGAAAGTGAGTCCCCGAACTTTCGCCTCTCTCTAGCAAAGGAGAAGGGTTATTGAGGTTAACAAGGGTGGTTGTTGACCATGGGAGGTAATCTCCCAATGTATACATTGTGTTCGGGTTGGCATAAGGATCTGATGCCAATCCACCCTTGTTGCCTATCCCTAGGCCTTGCATGTTCTCCACCAAGATGTCCAAGGGCAGGGGGTGGTTGAACCCCACGCCCGACTTGTCATAAGGCATTTGGTATCTTGGCTGGCAAAGGACACGCACTCCTTGCTCATACCGCCTAGCCCGTATCCATGCCAATTGCATTGGCCAAGATATCTCAGAGCGAAGTCTGGGTTAGACAGATAGTTGACATCTTCTGCAAAAGGCTCTTCATCTTCGTCCTCTTGCATGCATGGCTCAGTACCATGATCAAGGCCCCCATACACAAAGTTTGTCTGGTTTGGCGGGTAGCCTAAAGGAACAATTGTACCGATGGGGAGGCGAGGTCTCCCCATGTCTTGCATGGACTCTAGCATGGTCGTTGCTACAACATTCCGCACTAGATACTCCCCCAGGCCCGTATTGGCCATTTCAACAGTGATTGTTGGCGATTGAGGGGGAGGGAACGGAAGCTCTTCCTGAGTCCACTCCATGTTGGGTGAACTAGGAGCCTCAACTTCCATTGTGCTAGGCATCTCTTCGATAGAGATGGTTGATACTATTGGCAGCGCCTCTTCTAGGGGTTGAGCCTCTTCCAGGGTTTGCTTCCCTTTGTCCTTCTATTTAGCCATGATAGGTGGCATTGTTGGTGAAGGACCGGATGATGAAGATGTACCTGGCTGGGGTTTTGATGGATTTATCACCAGTGGTGCTTGCAGAATCGGACCTTGTCTAGATGGATTTAACTAAAAATCCAAGTGCATCGATGGAAGGGTCGATTGCGGCATCAGCTGCACCGCATTGCAATATTTGAAGGGTTCTAAGTCCGTCGGGACTACATGTACTTCCCCTTCAAATGTATACTTCAAACATTGATGAGCTATCGAAGGGACACACTTCATGTCCCTGATCCATGGCCGCCCTAGCAAGATGTTATAAGCCATCTCGCCTTCCAAAATATGGCACAATGTAGGTATCATCTTTTGTCCTACTTGAATGGGTAGGACAATTGTGCCAACTATCGAGCATATCGCATCATTGAATGCTCGCAGTGTATAGGTGGAAGCCATGATGTGAGAGGCTGGCAACTTCAGATGTTTCAATGCCGCTGTGGTAATGATGTTACTGGATGAGCCAGTGTCTACCAACACCCTCTTATACGGGATCCCGTTGACCCGCATGATAACGTGCAGGGGTGGATCTGCCATGTCATCAGATACTGATTTAACTTCATCCTCTCGAAAGGTGATGGCTGGCTCCATGCATCGTTTGACATGTCCCACGAAGTTGTTGAAGGAATTCTCTTCGTGGGGCTGCAACTCGATGGCTTTCAATATCTCCATTAGAGCCTCCCGATGGGGTGTTGATTGTTGTATAAGCTCGTATATGGAGAGCCTAGCCGACGTGGTCCTCAAGATCTGCATGAGTTTGGTCCGAATCATGGCCACGGGTCTAGGCGGAGGTAGCTGCATAGGGTGTTGTTGAGGTTGTGACATCGATGGAACCTCTCTTGTGGCTGCCTCGGGGGCAACTCTTGGGTATCTCTTGTTCCTAGTCACTATGCTTATCATTCCTACATACCCTTGCATGGGGCAATTCTGTTGCACCTCATTGACTTGAAGGGGTTTTTCCTGTGCCTCATGGGCAGGCAAGGGGTCTTTGAAAACTCCCATCTGTTGGTTGTTTGGTGCTACGGGGTTGTCCACTACCAACGTCTTATTGTCAATCAGGTCTTGTATCAAACCTTTGAACTTCCAACATGCATTCAGGTCATGTCCCCTCCGCCTGTGGAACCTACAATACAAGTCCTCCCAGTATCCCTTAGGCTTCGGTGCATTGGGATCTATGGTTTGGATCTCTGGAAGGTTGATCAAGTTCGCCGCTGACAAGCGGTCAAATAGGGAGTCCCTAGACTCCGTATAAGGTGTGTACTATCGCCTAGGGTGATGCTGCTAATTTTGCTCCTACTTCTAGTTTTCTCTTTCATAATTATTAGGAGGCACTGCCTGATAGTTAGCCTTTTGAGGCTGTATTTCTTGTGCAGGCTTAGGGACATTTATAGCAACTTGATTGACCACAGCGGGTTTCTGTTGCGTAGTCCCTATTTTTGTGTTCTTGTTCCATTCTTTCTTCTTAGGTTTGGCAATCTCGCCATCCTGTATCTTGATCTCTTCGATGATTCTGGCTTGCGCCGAGCTTCCTCTAAGGTGGCATATTGCTGCAGCTACAATAGCATAGAGATCAATCTCAAAAAACTTCGTGAGAACATTTGTGTAAGGTCGGACATAGGAGGGAGGTAGGGTAGCTTGGAAAGCAGAGTCCTCCATCGATTCCCATAGGCCGCCATGGTTTCTTCCTCATACTGCTTGAGGCTGGCCAGGTCACTTAGTGATGCCTTCTTCTTGGTGTTAAAGGTGAAGCATTCGAGGAACGCATCCACTAACTGATCCAAGTTATTGATGTTGTGCTTCGACAATTGGGTGAACCAATCCGAGGTAGGGCCCACGAATGTGGTTATAAATGTCCTTAGCAACAACGCATCATTGTCCTGAATGCCAAAACATTGGCTCAGGAATCTGGTCACATGCTCTTGGGCATCCTCCTCACCCTTAAAGATTGCCAACTGAGGCAGCTTAAAGTGTTCAGGGTAAGGGGGTGCAGGCACTGACGGATGCACAGGATGACTATGGAGTTGGCATAACATGGGATTTTGGGGCCCAGAAGCTTTGGTTTCCATAGACTCCAAATGCTCTAGCAGCACTTTGTATGCATCAAAATATTTAATCTCTTCCTCTTTAGTTTGCTCCCGTTGTGGATTGTGGGAGACTTGAGGCCTATGGGGGGGTGGCCGGATAGCAACCCCTCCGCCTTGGTAGGGCATTTCTGCCCACTCTTATTCTTGTGGCCTATGGGAGGATGGCTGGATAGCAAACCCACCATGATCACCACTGAAATCATGAGGATACGGAAGCAAAAATGGAAAGCGAAGATGCGATGCAAACAGAACCGAACTTAGCGCTAAATCCTAGGAATTTGAAAGTGCATGAAAAGAGGGAAAAGCATGAGTGAATAAAAACAAAACAAGTGTGAATAAAGGATACAGCCCTTTATATTGATATGTTTCACAACTCGGTTACAATGCGCATCCTCCCCTTCCAAGGGCTAGGAGCATTTAAGTACGCGTTCTTGTTACATCCATGGGTGCCTTTCCTTCTTCCGCGTGCCCACATGTAAAATGGGTGGACCAAATGTCACCACCACTTGCATTGATGAGTCTTGATTCCTTTTTTCTCCTCTGATGTCTAGGCCCTACACTCAAAGGAACAAGAAACAGTTAGTAGCACCTACGGATAAAACAAAGCATGCAATCCCCAAGCCTACGATAAGTGAATAAGAAAAATGAATTAAACTATGCCTAAAATGAATCCAAAAGCTCTAAAAATTTGATAGGGGCATCAAGACACCACCAGGAAGGCCCTGCAAAAAGAATAGTTAGGAAATTCCTCGCCGATTTGAATTCGCTCTGGGGCGGGACGAATTCACCTGCAACAAAATGCCGAAAAGGTACTGTCCCAAATGTCCTACCTAGGAAGCTCCAAAAGACCTAAAAACTTGGGGTTAGCTAATTGGGGGAATTTTGGGAAGACCCAGATGGTCATATTTTCCCAATTTGGCCTCCATAAATGGGAATTTGATGATGCTACCTGTAGATTAGTAGAAGCGAGCAAAGATAGAAACATGATCAAAATTGTTCAAAACGAGATGAGATTTAAATGACAACCTATCTAAGCATCATAGAATTGAATGCAAAAATTAAAGAAATCAAGTCTGCCATGGAATTCCCATCTCTCCAAAGGGGGGCGATTAGGACTATGGTAGTGTGGGAGGGGGTGCCCATGGGGCAGGCCACCCATCGTTTGAGGCCTGATTTCGGCACCAATCCACTTGGGATGGGTCCAAAACCTCTTGTGTGGTATTGTAGGAAAATTTGGTGGGATATTGTGGCCAAATGTCGGGTTTTGGGTTCAAGATTCATCCTCTCAATAGTCACCCTATGACCTCCCCTCTAAAGGAGATCAAGGATGTGAAAGGCATAAATCCAAAAGGTATGAGGTATGAAAATAAAATGACAGCACTTCGTTGCTCTAAAATGCTCCTTCTCTATATATTTGGGGTGAGAAAACTCACCAATTTATATACCTGGAGGTCTCTTGAAATGGGCATGCAGAGGCGCCACTTGGCAATCATGCCTTCTCAGGGGGAAGGAGACTCCTCCCTGAATAGGGGCTTCATGACTGCCCTTGTAATTGCCTCTAACACTCGAAAACGCTCACCCATACTCCCATGTGATGAAGGAAGCATTAAGTGGCGGATCTGAGCTGCCATTTGTCAAGATTTGACTTTTTGCCCGTCAAACCTGCAATTCGCCCCACCTTGGAGCAAATCCAGAATTCATCCCTGGGTGGGGTGAATCCCAATTTGAATTCGTTCTAGGGTGGAACGGATATTGAGCAAAGTGCCTGAAGGTGCCAAATTGATCTCTGACCTTCCAAAACTATTGTGAGAGTGGTTAAGACCACTGTTTAACCTCTAGGGGCTGCCCTTGGGGTTGTGTGTGTCAATGCGATCAGTGTTTGCAGTCACATAATAGATTGGTGCTATTTTTGTGTCTACATAAAGTGGTCAATTACACACTTATGCAAATCTTGAGGATCTATCACCACTCTTCTCCTACAAATAAGGATTTGAACCTCATGCACATAGAGCATACCTACAATTAAGCTATCCATAAATCCATAGGATAATTCATCCTTTGAGGGTTTTTTTTGCATTTCAACCACTAGCCCCATATGAGTTACACTTAGCCTTGCTATCTCCAACCATTTCACACATGGAGAAGGAACAAGATAAGGTAATTTTATTTATTTAGCATTTATAGATCCTTTAGTCCAAGGTAACATAGATCTTGTAGAAGACTCGATAGTAATAAAAACAAGAAATGAATAAACATCGTGTCCCTCATTCATTTCAACTCAAAGGCAAATTTTAGATTTACTTAGACAAATGACTCTTTTTGAAGAAGGTACATAGTAAGATCAAACCTCTTTAATATGTGCCTTATACCATCCTTTAGAAAGTCTCTAAAAATACCTTTCGTTTGGATCTTCCAACACATCTTGACATACATGATGTTGTCCATGTTGATCTCCTAAAGCCATACTAGGATTTCACTTTGGAGACTAAGACTATCATCAACCATTCAACATATGTGGTACCTCACTTATAAATTTCACTTGATATCGAAAAATAATTTGACACAAAGACTTATCAAACTTGAAAAGGGTCTTCCACATCATACCTTTTTGCTTGCCATAGTTAGCATCCACATTAGGCTAGATGGATATATCACCACTAAATAGCCCATGAATTTCATAATTTATTGAAAACATTGGGGTCCAGTGCTTCTATGGTGGGGGGCAAAATGAGGAAAATGCATGAAAGATTTTATAGCCTTTGGCTCACATGGAAAATAATTTGATATTCACATGTACTCCCTTTTTGTCTTATGTAGACTAGGATGGTTAAATTAGTTGTAGTTGACCTTGTCTTATTTAACCACCATTTAGCATGATTTGTGTGAGTCTCTAAACTCACATGGATCACTCTTTGGTAGGGATATTGTGAATGTATTAGATCTACCTTGTTTTTGTATCCACTTGAGGGGATTTGGTACCTATTTAAGAAAACTCCTCCATGATTTTAATAGCTTCATATTTCAAACCATATCAATTAAGTATTTTTAATGAAATGTTTTCTACTCCAATTATTTCATGCCTATGACTATCACCAAGAAAAACATACTCACACTTGGGAACTTCATTGTACATTATGAACTAAACTTTCTTGGATGTCATATGTTGAATTGATCTTATGTCCAAGTACAAACACTCCATAAAGCATAATCTTATAGGTGAAGTGAATGTGAATAATTGTTCTTGATCACTACATGAATCTATATTAGCTTATGCTTCTTCTTATTCTTCACCTCTTCAACCCATGCTAACATTATATTATATTGATTCTTAAAATTCCCTTGAACACCATAATAAAAGTATTTTTAGGTTCCTTTTCCTTCTCTTTTATACCCTAAATATTTTAAAAGGTATAGAGAGAATAATTTTTCATCTTTTTTTTAACCTTGGCCTTGTATACTATTGAAAATAAGTTTTAGAACTTTCGACATTCAAGCTTGCATCCTTCTCTCTCACTTATTTCTAAAATATTAATGTTATTACATATTACAAATTCATATTGGCTTGAGTAGTAGAGCTACTATTAATTTGTATATGATTCTTGAAAGCTCCCAAGAATTCATCATTGCATTTTATTTTAAAATTATTGACCCACATGATATCCACCAATTTCTAAAGGACTTAAATTGATTTGAGTGATTTACAATACTTCATGATTAATATTTTCAATCAAAAAAACTTATTTTGAAGATACAATCTAGTATTGACATCTTTCAAGTCATATACTTAAGTCAACTAATCCCAAGAATCGTTTTCTATTTTTAACGTCCTAACATGTAGAATAACATTACCCTCACATTCAAGAGTATCTAAGAGTGGTCCTTACCATATCTTATCTCCTAGTTGTTGACTACATCTAAATCTTATGTAATCTTGGCCTTGTTTATCAACTAACCCAAATAGATCCTTGTTCAACGAGAACATGTATAATATGAGCTTGTAGAGATTAAACCCTTCACCATAAAACTACTCTACAAACATTTGTGATTCTCCAACATCATGTACTACCACCTCTTTATCCTCATAGGTTTAGAATCTTAAAATAATTCTTATTAATAACAAATGAGAACTTTATCTTTGACTCTAATACCATGTAAACATTTACATGCTTAACTTTTATTGCTTAAAATTAAATAACATATATTATATACAAATTGGATGATCTGTGACTCCAACTAATAATAGTAAACGTTATTCAAATCAACTTTAAAAACCTAAGACCTACTTTAATTATTGGCATATATCTACTTTCTAAAATTGGTTTTTACATACTTAATAACTTTCATTGCATCAAGTAAATCATATTTTTATCCTATGCCTTGTTGAAAACAACTAATTTCATCTTATCTCTATTCTATGTTTTACTCAAAATATCCAAGATATTTGGCTATCCATTACTTTTAACAATGTTATATTCAATGTAACGAGAGGTTGAATGGATTCACATGTTATTTATGAATGTGTATTGTAGCTCTAATGAATTCCTTTTAATTTAAGGTTACATCATTTTTTCCTTTTCTAAGACAACATGGCCATATTGTAACCATGAGATACTTTATATATTGTATAACAATAACTATCAATAACAAAGCCTATAAAAATTATGGTTATAAATATAACATGCACCAAACTCAAAATCAAGTTAAAAAACATTAATAATTTAATGATATTTTAGTGATTCATTTCAATATCTTATAAAAAAATTTAAGTAACTCGATGTTTTTTCTATGCAAAAAATTCTACCTATGAGTTCATTAGCATTTGAGGGTTGTCAAAAAAATATTTTCCTCTCATCTATGTTGCAAAAGAGAAAAGAAAATGATTTTTTTTCTATAAGATTCATATAATATAAATAAGGATTTCAAAACTTAAAAAACTTAATCTTGAAACTAGGGCATTTGTCTAGTCAAAAATAAAATACAAGATAGTGGACTAAGTATCAAGAAAGGAAATAAGAACTCATTGGTAAATATTTCTCCTAGATCATATTTATTGAGACCAGGATGAGCGTGATCCAAATCCTCATAGAGGTTACCCATGTGTTGTAGGTGAGTTGGAGAGGAGAGGGTAATCCTCCAAGGGAGGTCCCGGGTTCAAATCTCCACCCTACCAAAAAGCTGAATTGGGTATTCAAAATCCAATTGATAATGTTGGTGTGGGAAGGGTCGGGTGTGACCCCCAGGTGACTTTGATGGTGTAGAACCCCCTGTTCGTGGTCTCTCAGACCAAGGCGGCTCCGCAAGGGGTTTTTTGCTTAAAAAAATAATCCTCATAGAGGTTTAACACAAAACCTTTTTATATATTGTAGGCAACACATAAATTTTCTTATGGATGCTTCCAAACAATATTATCCTTAGGAGATGCCATAGAAGATGAATTATCAAAGACAAATAATCAAATAATGGATATTTACACCCACTTTGATAACATGTTATATTTCACAATACTTTCTAGAAATGAATGGAATTAACACATTACTCAAAAATATAAAAATAACTCACAAAAAATAAAATGCATGATGTAAAAAGGTATCCATGAACACCAAATCTCTAATTAAAGGAAATATAATTACACTCTAAGAAATGACCAAATCATTGGTGTAAAGGAATATTTACATATAATTATGAGAAACATTTAGGTCAAGATCAAGAAATTGACCTTTAGATTAAATAATCAAGTAATATAAAATAGTCACCTATAAAAGGTGCAAAAAGACCTAAAAAATTAAGAATAATATACAAATATAAATGAAGAATAATATACAAAGTTGATCATGGCCTCAATTGAAGTTTAACTACCACATAATCCAACAAGAGAATCCAACATGAGTTGCTAATTTCCCAATCCAAATACATGAATATAGTTTTGCTTAAATAAACATAGTCAAAAATTTATATTTAAGAATATTTTAAAAAATTAGAGTACCATAATTATTACCATGAGATGGATCATTGTCAAGCTAAACATGTAAACATTATTATTTAAGTTGAATAATAATAATAATCAATAATTATAAATATTTGTAGAAATAAACAATTAATTCAACTAATAGTTAAAATTAAAAGTATAATGTTTTTTTGAAAAATTTGAAAAAACTTGTATTAAAACAAAGAACAATTACAATTTGGGAAGAGACACTTCCCAGAAGAAATCAGAGAGAACACATGCTTACTATAGTAAAAGAAGATTTGCAATGGAGCCAAATCTCTTGAACCATTAACTAGCTAACAGGGGGATCGACATGATCAGTTGATGCAACTAGTCGAGAAAGCCCTCATAAATGTCATAAATATCACCCCTCATAAATATCATACATGGAAACCAAAAATATTAAATCTCATTTCTCAAAAGGGCTCACTCACTTGCTAGAAGAGAAGCAACCTGAATTTGACAAAGAATATGAAATATTTGTTCATAAAGGCAAGATGTATGAAACAATGGGTATTATAAGTGCTAATGTAAATGAAAGCTTATGGTTTCACATTACATATTGTAAAATTCCATATGAAAGTTGGGAGAAACTAAATAACTTGTTTGGGAAAGTAGATCAAATAATATCAATGCAACTAGAGGCAAAATTAACAACATTATCTCCTGAAGACTTCAGTAATATTATTGACTTTCTCACCAAATTTAAAGAAGTCCTCACTCAATACAAAGGTAGTGGGAAGAATAAAATATAAGAAGAATTCATATATCTAATTATTTACAAATTAAATGGTGTATTTCAAATTTTTGCAACCACATTTCTATCTACAAAATATGCTCTTGGTGCAAGCTTTAAAATGCCCTCCTTGGAAGAATTTTGTGATAGGCTAACTAGAGAAGAAACATATCTTGCAAAGTATGAGATCTCTTCCTCTTCCTAAAAAGCCTTAGTAGCATCCACCTTTACTAAAGAAAAATTCAAAAAGAAATAAAAGAGTCCTATAACTTGTACTCACTACAAAACGAATGTCCATTCTATGAACAAATGTTGGAAAAGACTTCAAAAACTAGAGGTAGCAATGAAGGATCAAAAGGTAGACAATAAGAAGAATATAGGAAAAGCCTTAAATGTTCAAGGAAATACTATAAAAACTTCATCAAAATACCGGGTTCTAGATTCAGGAGAAACTCATCACATGACTTCCTCAAATGAGTCATTCACTTCAATATCCTCAAGTTCAACATGTAGCATAGAATTTGGTAACTCATACTTTATCCCAGTCAAAGGAAAATGTGACATATTCATTGATGGTGGTTATATCAATAATGTTCTCTATGTAGATTGCAACAAATCTCCTCTCTATATATCAGATTAGTACTTTTGGAAATGGCAAAATAGTTCTCTTCTCCCCAATAAGAGTTGAGATAAGAGACTTTCAAGACCCTCACTCTCTCATAGCAAAAGAATATATTGATCACAATACTCACCTATTTCACTTCAAAGAATTCAAAAATTCAGAAGGGACCTCCTATTTTTTTGCTCATGGAGATTTTGAAAGCAAAAATTTGGCATGAAAGGTTTGGACATCTCAGTTATAACTACCTAAAAGAATTGAACACCCATGAAATGGCAATAGGATTACCACGAATCTCTTCTATTTATGAAGTATGTCCTAGTTGTGCTCTTGGAAAACAACATCAAGATCATTTCCACCCAAGTAGTTCTCTAAAGGCCTCATTCCCTCTAGAGTTAATCCATAGTGACTTGATGGTCTCTCCATAACCTTTTTTCAAAGGAGCAAAATATACTTTAACCTTCATTGATGATTTTTCCATAAGAACTTGGGTCTACTTCCTAAAATACAAAAGTGATGTTCTATCCCACTTCAAAATCTTCAAAGCCTTAGTTGAAAATTATTCCTCTTGGAAAATCACCTAAATTTGTATAGATAATGGGGGGGAATACCTTAGTAATGAGTTCTCCAATTTTCTATCAGGTCATGGCATAATTCATCAACATTCTGTATCCCATAATCCACAACAAAACGACATTGCAGAGAGGAAAAATTAAACTTTAAAGGAAATGCTAAACTGTATGCTCCATTCAAGAGATATTCCAAAAGTATTTTGGGTAGACGTAATTAACTATGCCAACTATACTCAAAACCAAACATCTCATAAAGCTCTTGGTCATTTGACTGCCAAGGAAGCATGAACTGGCTCAAAAACTTATGTCTCTTTCTTCAAGATTTTTGGGTGTACTACTTGGGCACATATCCCAAAGAAGAAAAGGAAGGCTCTAGATAAGAAAAGCAAAAAACTCATCTTTGTTTGTTATTGTGAGGAAATGAAAGCATACAGGCTCCTTGATCCAATAACTCATGAGGTATTTTTTCATAGCAATGTCCAATTTGATGAAACATTCCCTCATAAATATCCTCAACCATCCTCTTCCTCCATTAATTCTCTTGAGCCTTCTCCAATGTTAGAGCCTCAATATAAAGAAGAACCAAGTTTAGAGATTAATGATCAATATAAGGAACCTATAACTCCAACTCAAAGTCCTGCCACTCCTACTACTCCTTCCACTATGCCAAAATGGGCCCACACCATTGTTAAAGAAGCTACTCCATACATCCAAAATATTCCATCATCCATATTAGGAAACTCCATAGGCTTTGATCTTGTCTGTCAGTCCATTTTCATAGATCCTCAATATTTCAAAGAAGAAATTGGTATTAAAGAGTGGGATGATGCCATGGAGAATGAATTCTCTTCCTTAATCAGAAACAAAACTTGGTATTTAGTTCCCCTACCTAAAGGAAGGAAATTAGTTCATTGTAAATGGATTTACATAATGAAATATGGATCTAATGGATAAATTGACAAACACAAAGCTCTCTTGGTAGCCAAATGTTTCTCTCAAATTTAAGGGATTGATTATTTTGAAACTTTTTCCCTAGTTGCCAAAATAGATTCTGTTAGACTATTTCTTGCTCTAGATGCTTCCCAAAAGTGGCATGTCTTTCAAATGGATGTAAAAAGTGTTTTCTTACATGAGGACTTAAAGGAGGATATATTCATGGAACAACCTACTGGTTTCACTCGAGACTCCTCCATTGTTTGTAGGCTAAATAAGTCTCTCTATGACCTCAAACAAGCTCCTAGAGCTTGGTATGAAAAATGAACTCCTTCCTTATTTCCTCAGATTTTTCTCATTGTGATTTTGATGCCACAATCTACATTTGGAGAGATGAATAAATGATGATCTACTACTCACTGGTAGTGACTTCACTCACATTTAGACTATCAAGGACTTTCTATCTGAAAAATTTAAAATGGTTGATCTAGATTTAGCTCATTACTTCCTTGGGACTCAAATAAATAAAAAAAATATAGGAATTTCATTGTGTCAACAAAAATATACTCTAGACCTTCTTTAAAGGTTTAAGATGACATATTGCAAACCTTCTTCTACACCTTTTCAGTCTGGAGTCACTCTAAGTACTTCATGCACATCCTCTCTATGTGATACAACTCTATACCATCATCTTGTAGAGATTCTGTTATACCTTACTCATACTCGCCTAGATATCTCATATGTTGCTGGATTGATATCCAGATTCTCACATCAACCTCATTTTAGTTATTGGCAAGTAGCAAAAAGAATCCTCCACTAATTTTAATAAACTCCTCACTTTGGGCTCTTATATGAGGGAAAATCCATGGAAATCATTGGTTACACAGATTCTAATTGGGAAGGTTTAGTAGAAGACAAATGTTCAACTTATGGCTATATATTTTATCTTGGTTCTTCATCGATTGCTTGGTTATGCAAAAAAACAAAAAGCAGTGACCTTATCATCTATAAATGCATAATACAAGACAACAATTTTGACAAATCAGGAAGCTCTTTGGCTTCATCAGATACTAAGAGAATTTGGTTTTTCCCATGATAAACCTATTACTTTTTGGTGTGATAATCAGAGCACAATTCATATTGCATGTAATCTAGTTGAGCATCAGTGCACCAAACACATTGAGATTCACATGCACTTCATTCGGTAGCATATTCAGAGAGGAAAAATATACTTGGACTATATTCCCACTAAAAATCAAATTGTAGATATCTTCACCAAGTCATTTCCTTCTTCGCATTACATTCAGTTACGAGAGAAACTTTGGGTAAAGCAGTTGCATTAGAACAATAGAGGTCTTTCACCTCTACTCTCTTCGTATTGTTGTATTCTTTGGAGGATGGTTTTTTACCATGTGGTTTTTTTATCATCTCTCCTAAAGTATAAATTGTGCATGAGTACTTCATCAAGCCAAGTTTTTGGGACTCATTTTTTTTCTTGAGGACAATCTTCACCATTCAAAGACATGCCTCTATCTATATTTTTGACAGATGGTTTTTTCCCAAGAGGTTTTTTCACCATCTATATATTGTAAATGAGTACCTCATCAAGCCCTGTTACCAAGACTCATCCCATTTTTTTTGTTAATGAGGACAATCTTCGTAAACCAAAGACATGCCTCTTATTTTTTCCTTTTTTATATATGGTTTTTTCCCATGTGCTTTTTGCCATCTCATAAAATAGGATCATTGTAGATTAGTACCTTATCATGACCTATTTCTAGGACTCGTTTGTATCATACACCCATATTATCACTTAAGGGGGGGTGTTAGAATAAGTAATTATTCTCTTAAGTTCTACTAGGATAGACATACTTAAGTTTCCACTCCTCCATGATTCAAGTGAACTCTTAGTATAGTCTAGATCATATTTGATGAGTTGTTGTAATCCAACGACTCTTAATGATCAACTTTACTATTTATACAAAGTTGATCCATATAATAAATCAATTAGATCTATTTTATTTCTTCAAGTATTATAATGCTTTGTAGTTCTACTCTTGGGAATTTCTAACAATTCAAAAATTCAAAATGTAATTTTTTAAAATGGAGAAAAATAGAGCAAATATTTAACGTAATGATATAGGTACCTGGAGGTAAAATAGGAAAAGTGTCAAATTAGATAACTCTAAAATTTTGTAAATAATATTTAAAATGTTGTTGAATCATTTATATCTATCACAATTTTCCCTACATAACATTTTTATCAAATGCAACCAGTCATACCATCCTCTCATGTCAATGTAACAAAAATATTGTCATTATCTTTAGAAATTTTTTAAGTAACTCGATGTTTTTTCTATGCAAAAAAGTCTACCTATGAGTTCATTAGCATTTGAGGGTTGTCAAAAAAATATTTTCCTCTCATCTATGTTGTAAAAGAGAAAAGAAAATGATTTTTTTTCTATAAGATTCATATAATATAAATAAGGATTTCAAAACTTAAAAAACTTAATCTTGAAACTAGGGCATTTGTCTAGTCAAAAATAAAATACAAGATAGTGGACTAAGTATCAAGAAAGGAAATAAGAACTCATTGGTAAATATTTCTCCTAGATCATATTTATTGAGACCAGGATGAGCGTGATCAAAATCCTCATAGAGGTTACCCATGTGTTGTAGGTGAGTTGGAGAGGAGAGGGTAATCCTCCAAGGGAGGTCCCAAGTTCAAATCTCCACCCTACCAAAAAGCTGAATTGGGTATTCAAAATCCAATTGATAATGTTGGTGCGGGCAGGGGTCGGGTGTGACCCCCGGGTGACTTTGATGGTGTAGAACCCCTCGTTCGTGGTCTCTCAGACCAAGGCAGCTCCGCAAGGGGTTTTTTGCTATAAAAAAAATCCTCATAGAGGTTTAACACAAAACCTTTTTATATATTGTAGGCAACAAAAAAAATTTCTTATGGATGCTTCCAAACAATATTATCCTTAGGAAATGCCATAGAAGATGAATTATCAAAGACAAATAATCAAATAATGGATATTTACACCTACTTTGATAACATGTTATATTTCACAATACTTTCTAGAAATGAATGGAATTAACACAATACTCAAACATATAAAAATAACTCACAAAAAATAAAATGCATGATGTAAAAAGGTATCCATGAACACCAAATATCTAATTAAAGGAAATAGAATTACACTCTAAGAAATGACCAAATCATTGCTGTAAAGGAATATTTACATATAATTATGAGAAACATTTAGGTCAAGATCAAGAAATTGACCTTTAGATTAAATAATCAAGTAATATAAAATAGTCACCTATAAAAGGTGCAAAAAGACCTAACAAATGAAGAATAATATACAAATATAAATGAAGAATAATATACAAAGTTGATCATGGCCTCAATTAAAGTTTAACTACCACATAATCCAACAAGAGAATCCAACATGAATTGCTAATTTCCCAATCCAAATACATGAATATTGTTTTGCTTAAATAAACATAGTCAAAAATTTATATTGAAGAAAATTTTAAAAAATTAGAGTACCATAATTATTACCATGAGATGGATCATTGTCAAGATAAACATGTAAACATTATTATTTAAGTTGAATAATAATAATAATCAATAATTATAAATATTTGTAGAAATAAACAATTAATTCAACTAATAGTTAAAATTAGAGCATGTAATTTTTTTTGAAAATTTTGAAAAAACTTGTATTAAAACAAAGAACAATTACAATTTGGGAAGAGACACTTCCCAACAGAAATTAGAGAGAACACATGCTTACAATAGTAAAAGAAGATTTGCAATGGAGCCAAATCTCTTGAACCATTAACTAGCTAACAGGGGGATCGGCATGATCAGTTGATGCAACTAGTCGCGATATCGCGACCCTCTTTCCTTCTTCTCCTTTGGCCGCGAAAATGCAACATGTCACGATATCGCGACACTTTTCTCCTTTGGCCGCGAAAATGCAACATGTCGCGATATCGCGACACTTTTCTCCTTTGGCCGCGAAAATGCAACATGTCGCGATATCGCGACACTTTTCTCCTTTGGCCGCAAAAATGCAACATGTCGCGATATCGCGACACTTTTCTCCTTTGAACATGTGTATTTTAATGCAACATGTCGTGATATCGCGACACTTTTCTCCTTTGTCCACGAAAATGCAACATGTTGCGATATCGCGACACTTTTTCTTCCTTTGGCCACGACGAAGCAACATGTCGCGAAATCGTGACACTTTTCTCCCTTGGTCGCGGTGATGCAACATGTCGCGATATCGCGACACTTTTCTCCTTTGGCCTTTCCGAAGCAACATGTCAGATATCGTGACACTTTTTCTCCTTTGGCCGTGACGATGCAACATGTCGCGATATCGCGACACTTTTTCTCCTTTGGTCGTGACGATGCAACATGTCGCGATATCGTGACACTTTTTCTCCTTTGGCCGTGACGATGCAACATGTCGCGATATCGTGACACCTTTCCTCACTTGGCCGCGATGAGGCAACATGTCACGAAATCGTGACAACTTTTCAACCTTGGCCGCGATGAAGCAACATGTCACGAAATCGCGACACCTTTCCACCCTTGGCCGCGACGAAGCAACATGTCACGAAATCATGACACTTTTTCTCTTTTGACCACGACGAAGCAACATGTCACGAAATCGTGACACCTTACCACCCTTGGCCGTGATGAAGCAACATGTCACGAAATCGTGACACCTTTCCACCCTTGGCCGTGACGAAGCAACATGTCATGAAATCGTGACACCTTTCCACCCTTGGCCGCGATGAAGCAACATGTCACGAAATCATGACAACTTTCCTCCCTTGGCCACGATGGAGCAACATGTCATGAAATCGTGACACCTTTCCACCCTTGGCCGCGATGAAGCAACATGTCATGAAATCATGACAACTTTCCTCCCTTGGCCACGATGGAGCAACATGTCGCGATATCACGACAACTTTCCTCCAGAGACCACGATGGCGCAACATGTCGCGATATCGTGACAACTTTCCTCCAGTGACCACGACGGTGCAACATGTCGCGATATCGTGACAACTTTCCTCCAGTGACCGCGATGGCGCAACATGTCATGATATCATGACAACTTTCCTCCAGTGACCGCGACGGTGCAACATGTCGCGATATCACGACAACTTTCCTCCAGTGACCGCGACGGCGCAACATGTCGCGATATCGCGACAACATTCCTCCAATGGCCGCGATGGCGCAACATGTCGCGATATCGCGACAACTTTCCTCCCTTTGCTTTTTCTTTGATCATTGGCTCAAGGACCTTTCAAGACCCTGCCTAATCACCTCATCCTCAATATCCATGTCACTGTGCAACTGAACTCCAACCTCCTTTTCCGCACCCATCTTAGCCAGAAAGTCAGCCGCTTTGTTCAAATCTCTACTCGCATAAACTGGGATCACGTCCTCCAATTCCTTCCATAATTCCTTAATTTGGGTAACAAGAGCCCTCAACCTCCAAGCTTTCAGATCAAAGTTCCTCATGCAGTCTAGAGCTCCAACCATTATTTGCGAGTCTGATTCAAGAATAATCCTGCGGTGGCCATGTTTCACTGCCCAAATAGAAGCAGACTTGATGGCAATGGCTTCGGCTTCATTGTTAGTGGTTCTTCCCAGGCCTTGCAATTCCCAATAGAGCACAGTCCCAGCATGGTTCCGGCACACCACTCCAATTTCGGCTCTACCCGGATTGCCTTTTGCAGCTCCATCAGTATTGATTTTAATCCAACCTTCAGGGGGAGGTTTCCAACAATTTTTGTCCTGTCCCTCTTGCAGTTCAACGCGTTCTTCCATAGCTCCAATGTCAATTTGAGCTTCCTCCTCAGCATGAACAGCCACAGTTTCGGTAACCTTGCTCCAAATGGTCTGCCAAACCCCGTCTAGAGCAGTAAAAGTTTCTCTAAAAATTTTGGCATTTCTTTCCAGCCATACTTGCCACCAGATAAAGCTTAAACCGAGCTCCCAGCCAATACGAAGAGCTTTAGATTTGAATCTACCTTTCTGCCATTTTGCCCAGATATTCATCCGGTTCAGGTCATCACTTACTTGAATTCTAAAGTATGCAAACCAACGCAGCCAAATCTGTCGGGTGAAAGGGCAACCAAACAGCAAATGGTCAGCAGTTTCCTCGCTCTTGTAGCATAGTACACATTGAGAAGGGCCGATGATACCTTTTGATCTGAGATTATCAAAAGTGAGGATTCCATTGTGCATGCATTGCCAGGCAAAAAAGTTAACTTTCGGCCAGCCTTTAGAGTGCCAGATTTTCCTCCAGTCCTCAACTTGAAAAGTATGAGGGGGGGCTCTAGGAGAATGTTGTCATATCCGTCCTTTACTGTATAGACGCCAAGACTCCCAAAGCCCCAGGCTAATTCATCCTCCACGTCTCCCCCTGTAAGAAATATTTCTGTCAAAATTTTAGTCATGATGGGAGTCAAATCCGGAGGGATTGAAATGGGCCACTCATCCAACTTCTTGAACTGCTTAAACTTACACTCCCCCAGTTGAGTAGTTGTGAAATAACTTTCAATACGGATCCATCCCTTGGCTTCAATGGTTGCTTTAATTGGCTGTAATTCTAGAAATTCAACAATGATGGGTGGGAACTGATCCCAATAATTTGTCCAAAAATGAGCCTTCTCCCCTCTTCCCACTTTCCAAAATAAGCGGTCTTTAACAACTTTGAGACCCTAACTTGAGAGCCTGCCAAACTAGGGACCGAGTACCATCCAAGGGGATGCGAGCTACATCGTTTGGGTTGGCCTGTCCCCGGTATTTGCTAGTTAGGATTCTACTGAAAAGGGAGGTGGGTTGGGAGATCCATCTCTGAGTATAACTTTCCAACCAAAGCTTTATTATTCAGCTTAGATTTTCTCAAACCCAGACCTCCTTTAACCTTGGGTTGGGTAACTTTGTCCCAGCCCACTAAGGCCCACTTTCTCTCTCCCTTTGCTCCTTCCCATAAAAACTTTCTAGCCATCCTGTCCAACTCTTTCCATATTGTAATCGGGGCAGCCAGGATAGAGAATTTGTAAATTGGCATGGCTTGAATGACTGACTGTAAGAACGTTAATCTGCCACCATAACTTAACCACTTGTGAGACCAGTGATTAATTCTGTCCTTGATACACTCCAGAAGATTCCTCCATGTGTCTAATTTTAGCTTCTTAAAGTGCAAGGGGACCCCCAAGTAAACCACTGGGAGAGAAGTCCTTGTGAATCCCAGGATTTCTAAAATTCTGTTCTGAAGCCTTTGCTCCAGATTAAAAAAAACCACTTTGGATTTCTTGTCATTAATGACCTATTGAGTAGCCCTGAGATAGACATTAAGAGTATCCCTAATCATTCTTGCTTCCCTGAAGCTGGCCACTCCCACCAAACCGAGTGTCATCCACAAACTGCAGGTGCGTTAAAACTTCGTCACCCACCCTGATACCCAATAATCTACCTTGTTGTCTTCTCCTCAAGAAAAGTCTGCCAAGACCTTCAGCCAAAATGAGAAAAAGATAAGGAGAACATGGATCCCCCTGGCGCAGTCCTCGAGTAGCTCCAAAAGGTTGCGAAGGAAGGCCCTTGATTAGCACAGAGTAAGTCGGGGAAGAGACACAGCTCATGACCCACTCTATCCAGTCCTGAGAGAAACCAAAGGCTGCCATCATTTTAGCCAGGAAACTCCATTCAACCCTGTCATAAGCCTTTGACATGTCCAGTTTTATGAACATCCCTTTATTACCAGAAGTGTGCATTGAATGGATTGCTTCTTGGGCCACAACCACCCCATCCAGAATCTGTCGTCCCTCAACAAAACCCCCTTGCTCAGAGGAGACAATGTTGTGAAGAAGAGGTTTTAGGCGCTCAGCCATTACCTTTGTGATTATTTTGTACAACACATTACATAAGGCAATAGGCCTATAATCTGAAATATGAACCCCCTCCTCCCCTTTTGGAATTAAGGTAATGAAAGTGTGGTTTATAGCTTTAAGCATTCTCTTATTTTCTCTGGACTCTTCTACAACAGCCATTACATCTTCCTCTAAGTAGTCCCAGAAAGCCTGAAAAAACTCAATTGGGAAGCCGTCTGGACCTGGAGTTTTACCAGTGCTCATTCCAAAGACCACAGTTTTCAATTCATCTCTATCAATGGGTTTGAGGAGGGCCTGATTTTCATCCTCAAAAATAACAGCAGGTATGACAGAAATAACTTCATTTTGGGCCTCTACATCTTGTACCACACTTTCCTTAAAAAGCTTAGAAAAATAATCCATAGCATGGGAATGCATACCTGGAAGTGTATCAAAGGAATGACCGTTCTCATCTTGAAGGGCCTCCATCTTGTTCATCTGTCTTCGAGCACAAGCAGTCCGATGAAAGAATTTTGTATTTTTGTCCCCTTCTAATAACCAGGTGGTTCTTGCTCTCTGCTTCCAATAGGTCTCCTCCTGGTTGTCAATGTCCTCAACCGTTGTACGCAGGGCATCATCCTCAGCTTTGAGCTGGTCTGTAATTACTCCTTCTCTGAACTATTTTTGGACCTCATCCCATCTGGCCACCAAAGGAGCTCTTTGGGCCTGGAAGTCTGTTTTATTAGCACGCCTCCAATACTTCAACTGAGTTTTGACATATTGTAGTTGTTTGTGGATTCTGAACATTGCTCTCCCATAAGTTGGGCGGCCTTCTTCCCACCACTGTGGAATTTTCTCCCGAAGTTCTTCTTTCTGAAGCCAAAAATTCTCAAATCTGAAAGGTTTGTGATGCTGCCCCATCCTAGTCCCGCCTTCCAACAGAATGGGACAGTGATCCGAAACTGGGCCTTCTAAAATCTAAAAATTTATATTCCATTTTACAAACGCCTCCTCTGAAACCAGAAAATGATCTAGCTTAACCTTCCTGCTATGTGGCTCCCGCCTTTTATTAGTCCAAGTGTAGTTAATGCCAGGACATTTAATGTCCACTAAGTGCAAAGCCTGGACTTGGGCAATCATGAAACGGTCCCCTGAGTCCAAAAATGGTGTTCCCCCTTCCTGATCTCTAGAAGATAATTTAGCGTTAAAGTCCCCCGCTATAATCCAGTCTAGATCTTCCCTTGAGGTTTGCATGTTATGCACGACCTTCCACTTGCCGCCTCTGACCCTCTAGGTTTTGAGACCCATAAAAGTTTGTGATTAGAACGTGTTCCGCAGTGACATTATTCCTAAAAAGAGAAGTGAGAACACCCCTCCAGGCAAGATGTTCTATTGCAGACCATTCAAGAGAGTTCCACAGAGTAACAATCCCCCCTGAGGCACCTTGGGCAGCCACATCCATATGACCAGCACCCCTCCAAATTCTGTTGACTATTTTGGACATAAGATCTAATGACATCTTAGTCTCCTGTAAAAGCAAAAAATTAGTATTACGATTCTCTAAAAGTCTTCGAACAACAGATTGATGGGTTCTGTTGTTTAAACCCCTCACATTCCATGATTGTATAATCATTGGTTACCCTGGGAGCAATAAGAGTCTATTGGCCTCACCGATCCTCCCGTGATCAGTTTGTCTCCTTGGGCTGCTAGCAACTCCTTATTGGATCTTCTACCTACTCCCTGAGAATTGCTGTTTTTTGATCTTTTTTCTACCTGGGTTATCCCCAAAGTTGGCCTTTCCCTGTTCTTCTCTGCTATTCCCATGCTGACATCCTGAGATACTGTCTGCTCCTGGTTATGCACTACTAAAGCCCCTGAACACACTGGCTGTGATACCTCACAGAGTTCAACTACCTGTTGTATGACGGGAGGAGATGAGAGGGGGAGTTGCACGGGAATATTAGAATTTTCCTTATTACCCTCCATGCCCTCCATAAATTGTTCCTCTTCGTCAACCAGTGACTTAAATATCTCATACCTATTGGCAGGTCTGAGATGGGATTGCTCCTTTCCCTCTTTTTTCTTTGTCCGTCTTTTTCTTCTAGGCTGTTCAAAACCCTCTCTCTGAGCTTCCTGGCCCTGAACGGTGCTATTAGAATCTTTATTAAGTGTTGCCTTATCCTCTTTAGGCAGGTTTGGCATTCCTAAAGGGGCCTCCATTTTAGCATTCATATTATTAGGGCAAAAATGGGCCAAATGTCCATGTTTGTGACAAACCCTACATCTAAAGGGTAGGGCCTCATAGTCCAGTTGTTGAATCCAGGAGAGACCTGCCAATTCAATTTCCATCTCTATCGACAAAGGTTGGTTGAGATCCATCTCCACACATATTCTTGCATACACCGCCATGCTCCCTTCAATTGTGTCTCTGGCAACACCCAGATGTCTTCCAATAGAATTGCCAATCCTTGCCAACACTTGCTCACTCCAGAATTCCATTGGAAGAGCATATAGTCGGATCCATATTGGGACAACAGTAGGTTCAACTCGGGGATCGAATCCCACTCTCCATGGTTGAACAAATAGCCCTGTCGGGCCATGATTTTTCTTCTCTGACTCGAAAGCCCTATTTCTATCGACCAAAGATGAAAAGCTAACAATAAAATATCCATTGCTAATAAACCACAATGAATACTCACCGTGAGGCTCCCAGTTTTGGCGGATCCAAGAGTGCAAAAAATTTAGGGAAGGACGTATACCCATGAACTTGCAGATTAAATCGTGATTAGCTCTATAAATGACTGATTCTTCAACCATACTTGGCTCGATGACAATTTTTGGCCTGGTTTCGGCCTGCGGCAAACATCCATTCACACGATGTGCTGTCGACCTATTCCCAGCAGTCGTGAAGAGCATTTTATATGCCATTTTTTGAGCTTCGTCGTTCTTTGGAGGAGATTTTCCTTTAAACAAATCTGCGTATGAGCTGCTACTCCCTGGAAAAGGAGCCGGAGAAGTCCCCATTGGACCCTCCTGGGGCACCAATCTAGCCTTCAGATCCACCGTACCCCGAAAGCACTTCTGCAATCCAGTTGATGCCCTAGATTTTTTGAAGTTCCAAAAACCCTAGTTCAGAGGAAAAAATCGCCAGAGCTCATTTCCCGCCCCTTCTATGCATCAATTTTCAATTAAAAGTATAATGTTAAAAAAATACATAGATCTAATTCAACACAATACATATTTATCATACACCAAACACATGAAAATTTTATTGTCAAAAACAACTATCACCATAGAAGATGAATTATTTAAGTTGAAAAATATTTCTACAAATAAAAAATTAATTTAACTAATAATTATAATTAAAAAAATTATATTAAATAGTACCAAAATATTTAAAGGTTTTAAAAATATATATAAATCTAATTCAACACAATACATATTTATCACACACCAAACACATAGAAAATTTTATCATTAAAGACAAAAGTATAAATGCAAAAATTAATAGATTATTAGCTCTTATAAAATTCAAAAATCAAAATAAAAACGATTCTTATGATTTGGAATCCATGAATTAAAAACAAGATGAGAGGTTCTAAAGAGCATTTGGAATCCATGAATTAAAAACAAGATGAGAGGTTCTAAAGAGCATTTGGAAGGTCTTCAACAATCTATAGGATATTATGGACCCAAATTGACATGTATGAACTCCGTTCTCAAGCTAAAGCCTATCATAGTTGAAAGTATTAAAATAAATAAAATTCAATGGAGTTCATACTACATAAATAAATAAATATTTTTTATAAAAAAACCATGAAAAGCTAAACTGATAAAATTTTATAAAAGAATTTTATAAAAGATAATGATGAGTAAAGATCCTCACACTAACCAAGCAAATGTCAATTATCAATACATCTTCATATCGTGATAAAATGATTTACCAATTTGCTACAAGCGTATTTACCAAAAAGGCAGCAATATCTGGTACGCTTTAAATGCCCGCCACACGTTCACAACAAACGAGTCAGAGATAGGTTTGACATTAAGCCACTCCCCCTCCTTTGATCGAACCTCAAGCCCCCCTACATCATCTTGGTAAAGGATTGTGATGCAACCCACATCTGTGTGAGCAGGAAGAGCTCCTTCTCCTAGAGGTTTCTCCTCAAATCGATAGTGGATTATACGCAAGCTGAACAAGCACTTTTCAAAATCAGATCGGTAGAAAGTATTGACATCCAAACCCAGGCTTGCAAGAATGATCTTGGTGACTTTGGCTACTAGAGCCCATAGACAGGAGGCATACGTTCGAATGGTGTCGCTGCAAGTGCAAACAATTAATATATTTCAGTTAACATTAGCATACTTAGAAAAATACACAGAAGACAGGTTCTATTACATTTATAGACAAAGAAGAGTCTAAAGGGAATCGGCACCGATCACCTTATCAGTCGGTGACAAAATGTATACAGAACCCACTGTGCAATAACTTCAGGCCACTCTTGTTGCAATAAAATTCATGTTTGGTGCAAGAAAAAGACGAAAGAGGTTACATACCACAAGTTTGGATTTCCTTCTTCGGGCCATATCTTTCTGCAGCTTTCCTCGACAGTATCTGAATTGAATAAATCGGGAAAAGAGAAGGCCTCGTAGTTAGGGGCAAACTTAGGGCTACGGCAGTAACTTTCCACTGGATTACAGGTTGTGGCTCTGTCTTTGGCCTCCGTGGAGGCGGACAATAACTTCCAGCTAACAGTCTCGACCTTTTGGAAAAGATCTGGTGGAATTCCATGGTTGACAAGGCGGAAGAATCCCCATTCGTTGCAAGCTTCTTTGATTGTGGCAACACCCTGATGATTTTGAAGACGGCTTATATCTTGCTCGTCAAAGTCTGCCGGCGAAAACTGTGAAATATCAAGGACTGGAAGATCTATTTCATTTGCACTAGCTTCACCTGGGGATTGCAGCGAGGAAGGCATTTTCAGAGTAGAGTAAATGAATGCCTTGATACTTCTTTTATCAAGTAATGTCGTGCAAGGATATGGGAAAGTGTGAAGAGCACCTCAAAAGTTAGGGAGATGATCATCGGTCCAGCCACGAGTAAGAAGGTACAATCCAACTACAGTTAAATATACAATTATTGATCAAATACTATCAATCACATGGGGAAATGTCTTGTCATATCAATTAAATAATTGAAATGAAAGGATCATAATGCGCCTCCATACTTTGTAAAAGACAGCGAGATTCTTTAATATCCTTCCCATTTAACCAAAGATTATCGGATGCTTCACTTTAAAAATAAATATTATGCTAAGAATTATTATTTTTTTTATAATTAATTGTATGGGAGAGGTGAAGTTTTATATATATATAAAAAATGATTATATAATAATAATATTATTTATTGTATTTTATAATTAATTATATGGGATAGGTGAGGTTATATATATATATATATATATATATATATATATATATATATATATATATATATATATCATTTATTAACATTAAGGTTCTTTTTTAGGAGAACTTTTACAAATTACATCAACAACCACCTTCAATGGGTTTGAACACAAGACCACTTAAGAAACAACCACCATATTTAGCCACTAGGGCAACTGCCTGTGGGCAACATTAAGGTTCTTTTTAAAATTAATAGAATTAATTGAACTAATTTTTCCTATATCCAGATGGTGGTCTTAGTTGTACCATCCATTACTTTAATATAATTAATTAATTTATAAATAAATAAATAATAATATTATAAATCTGTCTCTAAAAAATAAAACTAATTAATTGAATTAATATTATTTTATTTTTACTGTCAATTTAATTAATTAATGGTACGATAACTGGATCACAGTAATATTTATGTATCATTTGCTAAAATTAAGTTTCCTAACTAAATCACATATTAGTATTATAACATCTTAGCAACTATGTATGTATCATTTGCTAATATTAAGTCTTCTCTTAATGTAATGATGCAAGTCTAGTGACATATTTTATGATTGAAATTTTGTTCCAAGTTAACGACTGCCTTGTCAGTTCTTATTATTGTGTTTGTGAGACTTGATTGATTGATAAACCCAACACTTGCCATACTCTTTACCAAACTTTGTGGGATTTTTTACCCTTATTAACATCAAGTTTAGGCATGTGTGAGGGGTTGGCCCTTTTACTTTCTAACCGATTAATGTGATTATGTGAGTCTAGTGGTATATTCTAGTGGTATATTTCATGATTGGAATTTTGTTTTGCATAATATCTATCAGTCGTAATTTCAATTTCATTTATTTATTATTAGTTTATTTAATTATTTGAGCTACAAATTAATGATATAATGATTAAATATACTTGAAACACATTTTACTAGTTAAAAAATATATAATTAATTGAGGTAATTTTATTTATTTATTATTATTTTATTTAATTAATAAATGGATATAAGCGATGAAGTTCCATTGGCGAAAGACAGGACTGCCCAAACTTCTGAACTCGTTTCGGCCATATCTCACTCATCCAAACTGGGATTGAGCTAAAATTTTGAGGGTAGATGCCTGAAAAACCCTAGAAAATATCCACCAATTTTCATATCATTTGGAGCAACACAACCTTAACCAATGGTGATCTACTTCCTTTTCTAACCATAGCAGATGATCATCTATGCATTAATTGATATTTAAAGAACTTAATTATCTATTTTTTGTCTTGGCATTAAATTCACCCACTAAAACCACATTTTCAAGCTTGTTATATTTTATGATATCTTTTTCTAATGCTATATATGGATCCTCATGATCTAAGTCATGTTTCTTATAAAACTTTGATTGTTATAGAGAAAAATAATAAACTATAATGCTAATCAATTTGTTATTATCTATGATTCTAATCAATATATACTATATATTTAGGTCTTCTTTCTCAACCTATATCAGTATACTCCAAGATTTTTGTATTGGTATTCTTACTCCTTTATGTCCTTTTTTATTTGTTATTGTTTCATTTGATATTGATATTTTTATATCCTTCACAATCTAGAATTTTGCATCCATAATGTTCATGTGTTTCTATTAGCACAATTACATCATTTGCTTTAGCTATTAGCCCTAGAATAGGATTTCTTCTCTATAGATATCCATGACAATTTTGACTCACCAATGTAAAGTGTTCCTGGTGGGCCCCAATTTCTAATTTGTTTTGGTTGTTAACAAGTGGGAAATCAGATATTCTAACGAATCTCCTACATGCACACTTGATATTAAATTATACTTTAAAAGGAAAAATGAACTTTTTCCCATCTACATAAATTGGTGAACTTGACATGAACACTCCTTTTGCCTTTAAATTTTTTGTTAAGTTTAAACAAAATAATCTAATTTTCTTGCCTATATTACATCACATTAAATTAAGATAACAAGAACATAAATAGTTTCTAATCCTACTAGGGTAAGGATAATGACCCCTTGAGTAAATTGAAGTATGAACCTTAGGGTAGCAACCTTATTTGGTAAGTATATCATGGTGGATTAGTGGGAGTCATAATAAGGGCTCCTTATCTAGTTGGCATAAATATCTCAAACATCTTCTCTTATTTTCTATAAGTACTTTCGAAACAAAACCTTAATAAATCAATCAACCCTCTCTTTTCAAACCCTACTCAATGGTCATTTTTCTAGACCTTATAAGTTTATTAAAATGGATTATCTTCCTTTTTAAAATATTTCTAAAACCTAGAACATACTATAAAACTCATAAAGTAGTTACCCATCCAAAATTTTTTATGGAATATTATAAAGAATCTAACATCCATAAAAGTCTAAATTCCAACAACGAAGATAAATATGTCATTTTTATTGACTATTTAATATCCTTTTATGATGGTATTAATTAAGAGATAACTTATTTGCAATAACACAATGATATTATCAATGCATTTATTAACAACGATCAAAAGAAAATAATTTCCAAACCACTTAATCATACATATTTTTCACAAGAACATGAAACTATCATCCAATAATTTATTGATAATGAGAGCTATAAAAATGATGAAAAATAAATCATAGTTCCCTTAGTCATATAGAAACTCTTTACAAGAGCATGAATAAATCATCAATGAATTTCTTCATAACATTAGAAATGAACAAAACATTCCCTTAAAGGAAAATTCCATTAAGGAGAAAATTAGCAATGAACAAGACATTCCCGTAAAGAAAAATTCCATTACGATTTACCCCTTTAAGGAAGATATCATTAAGGAGAATATTAGAAATAAATAAGACATTCCCTTAATAGAATAATCCATTAAGGATTACCCCTTATAATAATCCTTAGAATCATGTTCCAATCAATTATCCTCTTGTTCTATACCCATTCCCATAGAAAACAATAACAATAAACAAAACACTCCCTTAAGCTAGGATTCCCCTAGCAATTTCTCCTTTCCTTCTAATTCCATTTCTACACAAGATATTCTAAACATCGATGCTTTACATCCTAATCCTATTTATGAAAATATTAGGATCCAATAGGAATAACCTTCAATACACCATAATTCCTTATCTCAAGGTAAACTCTTAAGAGATAACATTATTTACCCCCTATCTCAACAATACAATATGGCAGACACCCCTAATTTAGGGATTCCACCTAGTTTTTCAATCCCTCATACTTTCACCAACACAACTTCTGGTTCCACTAGTGAAAATGTGAGTCTTGCTAAAAATTCTATCTCTCCTACCACTTGTCCTACATTTTTCAAACCTCTTAAACTAAGCATTCTAGGGAAAATCCATAGGATATCACCTTTGATACAATCACTTACAACATATCCATATTATACTTATGTTAGTTCACAACCTTATTTAACCATACCTTAACCACCTTCAAAACCACTTCTCCATGACTAACAAAGCATAAACCCTAGACTAGAGCAATTAAAAAAGCAACACTCTAAATTGGAGAAAATAAAGAAACAAATAGCCTCTCTCCAAATATATTCCAAGTCTAAGTATTCCTATGAATACTTGTTCAAACAACCACTAGATCTTACCAATACCATAGTCATCCATTCCTTTCCTTCAATCTTGAAGATATCCAAACTTCATAAAAATGAAGGAAATAAATATCGTATCAAACATGTTAAGACATTCCAAATTACATGTACTAACATTGAACATGATGAAATATTATTACTCAAAAATTTCTCTAAAAGCCTTAGTGGCCCCACATTGTCTTCGTATTTATAATTTCCAAGGCACTCCAATAAAAAATATGGAGAATTTATAGAATTATTCATTAAACAATTATCCATTTACGTCAAAGAGAAGCCCACACTTAGTGGCCTTGAACTCAAAAAAACTCAAAATAAGAGTCTTCTTGATTTCCTAGAAAGGTGGCAAGCTTTGATATGGAGTCTTTAATTTGTCCCTCCACCAAAATAACTCTTAAACATTTTCATAAGAAACATCAATGAATAGTTATCCTTTTACTTAGAAATATTCAGTGTGAATTCCTTTGAAGATGCCATAGAGATGGCCAAAATGATATAAACCATACTCAATAGAAGGGGGAAGTTAAATACCTATACTTATAAGAAAGTAGATCAAAATTCCCCTTATCCAAAGGAGAAAAATGAGAACATAAATATTATAGGCAACAAAGTCATAATGAAGAACACAAGCTTATACTGAGAGGGGGGGTGAACAATATAAGACCACTTTTTATTTTTCTTTACCAATAAATATTATGCAATGTATAGATAGCAATATCAGCAACAATAATCAAATCAATACACAAATCACCACACATAATAGAGACACCAAATTTACGTGCTTCACCCAATGTGGGCTACTCCAAGGAGAAAATATTTCACTAAAATTTTCTCAATCAATCTCTTGGGAATCCTTTCCCTATTACAATGTTTATGGAACTTTGTCCAAAGGAGACACCAATCCCATAATCAATTTTGTGTATATCTATCCATAGGAGATGCCGATCTCCAAACTCTTCTTTGGTTGGTGATCCTCTAGAAGACCTCTTCCTCTACTACCCTTAGAAAATGGAAATCTATCCATAGAAGACACATTTTCTCCCTACTTTGGCTGGAGATATCTATCCTCAACTCTATCACCTCCAAATATTTGTCTTGAATTTGCACTAAATACAATCCTTCGATCTAGCACAAATCTATCCTCATTATCTATCTCTGATCTGGCACAAACCTATCCTTAAATCTATACCAAACATTTTTCTCAAATCTGTACTAAACACAGTCCTTTGTTCTAGCACAAATATGTCCTCAATTTTTGTCCTCAAGCCTTAACTCAAAGATTTACTCAATCTCAAATAAACTCTGTTGGATATGCCCCAAACCTCAACTCAAGGTTTGCACAAATCAATCAATCAACTCTTCTCACAAGCCTTCTCAAATACTTGTCTCAAATATACCTTGTAAGCTTCCACAAAATATCACACTAATATGTCCTCAAGTCCTCTCTAGAACTTTTCCAATATGCTCAATAAGTTCTCACAAGAACTTATCCAAATATGCTCTCAATCTATATTGTAAGCTTCCACAAAAGCTTACCCAAATCTATCCACAAGTCTTCTCAAAGACTTACCTCAAATATGCTCAAAAATTCCACACTAGAACTTGTATAATATCATAAAAATATAAAGATAATTTTTAGAGACTCAATATGCTCTACACTCATCACAATGCTCAATTAATTTCAATCACTCTCTTAGAAACATATAGAGAATTGTTAGAGACTCAATATGCTTCACATTCACCTCAATACTCAATCACTTTCAATCACTCTTTTAGAAACATATAGAAAATTGTTAGAGACTCAATATGCTTCACATTCACCTCAATACTCAAACACTTTCAATCACTCTTTTATCATAAAAACATATAGATAATTGTTAGACTCAATATGCTTCACACTCATCAATACTCAAACTCTTTCTCAAAACAATTCAAAATATAGAATAATTTGTTTCACAAAACTTGAACAATCACTTCACACATTAACTTGACTAGGCTCAACAAACTCCACTCAACCAATCACTCAATAAAATGATACTTACTCACAAACCCTATTCCAATCCTATTAATACTCACTCAAATATTTCCAATAATGCTTTATCAACCAATCTCATGTAACAATAATACTCATGTTATTTCCAAACCCTAGTTCAAGTTCTTCACTCAACAACTCACTTCAAAAACAATTTTTATAAGACAATATTCACATAACAATGATACTTATGTTCTTTGCAAATCCTAGTTCAAGTTCATAACTAAATTCAAGCACTTCAACAACAATGCTTATAAACAATGTTTTATCAACAACTCTTAATTCCATAAAATCTTGAAGCAATAAATCAAAACACTCTCAACAATGCAAACCAAACAATATTTTTCACTCCAACCTTTCATTCAAAATTTTCAACAATCACTCACTAGGAATAATATGCCCATACCTTTTGTTGGACATCAAAGTGCCTTTAGAAAAACCTATCTTAATAACAATTTCCTTCTTTCCAATTTCAAACGTTAAATACAACAATATCACTTCAATACTCTCTCAAAAATATTTTTTTAGACACAAAATAATCACAACTCAATTTAGGCCTTATTTCTCCCTTTTAAAAATAACACTTATCATTACATACATAGAAATCATTTCTTTGATACACCTTATAAACTCCAAATTAAAATAATATTCAACACCATAAAATATCAACCAACCACCTTACAATCCTTTCAAAACCTTTGAGCAAATAACATTAAAATTTTAATTTTGCAAAATCCTTATAACTCCCTTGCAACCTTAGAACCAAATAAAAATATGCAAAAAATAATTTTTAAATGCCCAAACTATATCCCCAAAATTTTTGGTGACCAATTATCAAAGCATACCTCTTTCTTCCCCAAAAGGGGATTCAGCGAGATTTGATCCGACGTTCTCCTCTTTCCTAAATGCCTTAGTGCTTGGGAGCCCACTGTGTGGGCTACAAAGGCCCACTTGAGGGAAGGATAAATTCCTTCCTCTTATTCCTCCACTGTCATCTTGTTTCTCATGAATTTCGCATGCTTTCTCTCTTCCTTGGACATAGCACAAATTACAAAGCTCGCATGTATTTCAAAAAGGCATGGTAATTTTTGGTAATGTGAGTGTTCCTCCTTTTATACACTTTTTCAAACTTCTCTTTACATCGGCGCTATGACATTCAAATTTTAATTTTGAATTTTATTTTTAATAACCCACCTTAGGATTTTAAACATTAACTTAAATTAATTTATAATTAATAATTAATTTAAATAACTTTATAAGTTAAATAAATTAACTAATAAATAAATTTAAAATTAATTTATAATTAATTTTAAACTTCCTTTGTATAATATTATAAAATAATATTATAATATTAATTATTTGGGATTTTTCTCGCACTTTGGCCCTCATCTAACTTTTTGGAACTGGGTCTTGAAATTGAAACTGAAATGAATGCTGCCAACTAAAACTGGCATTGATCGGTGTTGTAAGTTCGATATCAATGACCATGTACTATTGACATCAATGACAACTTATCACTCAAAATTTCCAACAATATTTCCCTTTGTCATTGATGGCAAACCAAATTCTTTTTACCAAAACTTGACATTTTTTCTATTATTCTCCCCTTGGGAAACTTCTCCCCCTGACACAACGCTCTCTCCTTAAACCAAATCTCTCACCTTACTCAAATATCTCCCCCTTTGACATCAATGGAAAATGGTCACCTTTAGGGCTTGGGGCTAAGAATGAGTCTCTTAGCTTAGCCCCTCCCCTACCTCCTCTTGAGGTGCCTAATTCTGGGGTGGGATTATTTCTACTCCCAACAAGCACTGGTATTTACCTTTATCCTCTTTCCTACTTATCTAATCCTTCTATTTTTTTAACTATTCTTATTCCTATTCATGTCTATTTCTACATTCCTATTCCTATTCATATCCATATTCATATTATCGTTCCTGTCCATACCCATATTCTTGTTCCTCTTCATGTTCTTTTTCTTGTTCATGCTTGATTCTGGAACATTTGCTCTACACCATTTTACTGTATTTCCATAATTATTGCACTTATGTCACTTAATTTTATTATTACTTGGAGGTGCAATTGTCTTAGGATTTCTCCTAGTGAAGCCATATCCTTTTATTTCATGAACCCTGCAATTCATTGCCTTGTGACCAAACTAATTACATGAGTAGAAATACCCATGGAAAAGTTGTTTGTTACTAAAATTCCCATTTTACTATCTTTCATGTGTCCTGCACTATGAAGCCATATGTCCAAACCTGTGACATGAGAAACACCTTCCATTGAAATTTTCCTGTCTTGACCTCATTGGTCTCATAGTCTCAACTTATTTTAATTTTTGGTCTATTTGTTTCCTCTTTGTGCATTATTCCTTTTCTTGTTGAACTTTTTATTATCCAACTCATCCTCAAATGTCTCACTTTCTCTTACACTATATTGTTTTGAAGTTTCTTCTTCTGAAGTTTTTCCTTCTTCAGAACTTGAGGTTGACTCTTTTTCTTTTTTCTTTTGAGCTTATTCAAAGCCAATATTTGTCTTGTTTGTTGACCTTATTTGTACCTTGATCATATTATCTACAATATTTGAATTCTTTTCAAACTTGTGTAGCTTATCCTTGGATTTTTCTACATCTTCCCTTATTAGAGCTACTTATTGTTCCAACCTTTCACATTCTAAGACCTTTTATTCTAACTTATCCTTGAACTTCTTTGTCTTAGCCATTGTCTTATTTAGATCCTCTATAATATTTATCTCTGTTCATCGTATTCTTGAAACTGAAACTCAATTTTAGAGTTTTTTTTCTTACCCTTTTTACTATGTCAATAGCATAAATAAGTTTTGCCTTAAGATCATATATTTCTTTATCTTATTCTTTCTCTATTTTTTTGCTTTTTTCCACATCTTCATTTTATTTTGAATTATCTTCTAGAGGATCACCTTCTTCTTATTCTAGTGCCATTAGAAGATTTGCTTCTGGTCCTTCAATTGCATCCTCATATTCATCATTCTTAATCTTTCAAATTGTGCTTTGAGATTTCATATATTTACTTTTTTTATACTTTTATCTCCTTCATCTATACTTTGCAACTTATCCGTAAGTTGTTGACAATGCATAACTTTTACGTAAGTTGTTCTATGCAAACCTCTAAAAATTGCATTTATTGCTTTTAAATTGTAATGTTGTAGAATCTTACCTTCATTCTCTATAGGTGAATCAACTAGTGGTACATATCCATTTTAAATTACTTCCCAAATTTTATTTCCAAGTGCCGTCAGGTAAATCTTCATTCTCATACTCCAATATATATAATCACTTCCATAACATACTGGTATTGAATTATCTTAGGACACATTCTTAGAATCCATTGTGTTCTTGAAAGCTTTTATTTTAAGTTTTTAAACTCTTATGAAGGAACACACTCTGATACCAATTGAAGAACACAAGATTATACTGAGAGGTGGGGTGAATAGTATAATACCACTTTTTACTTTTCTTTCCCAATCAATATTATGCAATGTATAGATAACAATATCAATAATAGTAATCAAATAAATGCATAAATAACCACACACAATAGAGACACCAAATTTACGTGGTTCACCTAATGTGGACTACTCCACGGAGAAAATATTTCACTAAAATTTTCTCAATCAATCTCTTGGGAACCATTTCCCTATTATAATGTTTATGGACATTTTCCTAAAGGAGACACCAATCCCCTAATCAATTTCATGGATATCTATCCATAAGAGACACCAATATCCTCACTCTGCTCTAGTTAGTGATCCTCTAGAATACCTTTGCCTCTACTTCCCTTAGCAAATGGAACTCTATCCATATAAGACACCTATCCTTCCTATTTTTTCTAGAGATATTTGTCATCAACTCTATCACCTCCAAAGCTCTATCTCAAATCTACACTAAACACAATCCTTCGATCTAGCATAAATATATCCTCAATATCTATCTCTAATTTAGGACAAACCTATCCTTAAATTTGAACCAAACTCTATCCTCAAATATGTACTAAACATAGTCCTTAGATCTATAACAAATCTATCCTCAATATCTATCCTCAAATCTTAACTCAAAGCTTGACTCAATCTCAAATCGTCTCTGCTAGATCTGCCACAAACCTTAACTCAAGGTTTGAAAAAATAAATCGATCAACTCTGCTCACAATCCTTCTCAAAGACTTGTCTCAAATCTACCTTGTAAGCTTCCAAAAAAGCTCAAACTAATCTATCCTCAAGTCCTCTCTAGAACTTGTCTAATATGCTCAATAAGTTCTCACAAGAACTTATCCAAATATGATCTCAATCTGTATTGTAATTTTCTTGCAAAATCTTACCCAAATCTATCCACAAGTATTCTCAAAGACTTACCTAAAATCTACTCAACAAGTCCACACTAGAACTTCTCCAATATCATAGAAAGATAAAGAGAATTGTTAGAGACTCAATATGCTCTACACTGATTATAATGCTCAATTACTTTCAATCACCCTCTTAGAAACATATAGAGAATTTTTAGAGACTCAATATGCTTCACATTCACCTCAATACTCAATCACTTTCAATCACTATTTTAGAAACATATAGATAATTGTTAGAGACTCAATATGCTTCACATTCACCTCAATACTCAAATACTTTCAATCACTCTTTTATCATAGAAACATATAGAGAATTTTTAGAGACTCAATATGCTTCACACTCATCAATACTCAAACTCTTTCTCAAAACAATTTAGAATATAGAATAATTTGTTTCACAGAACTTGAACAATCACTTCACACATTCACTTGACTAGGCTCAACCAACTCCACTCAACCAATTACTCAATGAAATTATCCTTGATCACAAACCCTAGTCCAAGCATATGAATACTCACTCAAATATTTCCAACAACGTTGTATCAACCAATCTCACATAAAAATGATACTCATGTTATTTCCAAATCCTAGTTCAAGTTCTTCACTCAACAAACCACTTCAAAAACAATGCTTATAAGACAATATTCACATAACAATTATACTTATGTTCCTTCCAAGTCCTAGTTAAAGTTCTTCACTCAATTCCAACACTTCAACAACAATGCTTATAAATAAGGTTTTATCAATAAATATTAATTCTAGAAAACCTTGAACCAATAAGTCAAAACACTCTTAAAAATGTAAACAAAACAATTATTTTCACTCTAACCTTTCATTCACAATTTTCAACAATCACTCACTAGGAATACTATGCCCATACCCTTTGTTGGATGTCAAAGTGCATTTGGAAAAATGTGTCTTAATCATAATTTACTTCCTTTCAATTTCAATGGTTAAACACAACAATATCACTTCAATAATCTCTCAAAAATATTCCCTTAGACAAAAAATAATCACAACTCAATTTATTCCTTATTTCTCCATTTTAAAAATAACACTCATCATTCCATACATAAAAATAATTTCTTTGATACACCTTATAAACTCCAAATTAAAATAATATTCAACACCATAAAATATCAACCAAACACCTTACAATCCTTTCAAAACCTTTGAGAAAATAACATTAAAATTTTAATTTTGCAAAACCCTTATAACTCCCTTGCAACCTTAGAACCAAATAAAAATATGCAAAAAATAATTTTTAAATGCCCAAACTATATCCCCAAAATTTTTGGTGACCAATTATCGAATCATACCTCTTTCTTCCCCAAAACGGGATTCGGCAAGATTTGATCCGTCGTTCTCCACTTTCCTAAATGCCTTAGTGCTTGGGAGCCCACTGTGTGGGCTACAAAGGCCCACGTGAGGGAAGGATAAAGTCCTTCATCTAATGCCTCCATTGTCATCTTGTTTCTCATGAATTTTGCATGCTTTTTATCTTCCTTGGACATAGCACAAATTACAAAGCTCGCATGTATTTCAAAAATGCATGGTAATTTTTGGTAATGTGAGCGTCTCTCCTTTTATACATGTTTTAAAACTTCTCCTTACATCGGTGCTATGAAATTCAAATTTTAATTTCAAATTTTATTTTAAATAACCCACCTTAGGATTTTAAACCTTAGCTTAAATTAATTTATAATTAATAATTAATTTTAATAACTTTATAAGTTAAATAAATTAACTAATAAATTAATTTATAATTAATTTTAAACTTCCTTTGTATAATATTATAATATTATTTATTTGGGCTTTTTCTCGCACTTTGGCCCTCATCTAACTTCCTGGAACCGGGTCTTGAAATTGAAATCGAAACGAATGCTGCCAACTAAAACTGCCACTGACTGGTGTTGTAAGTTCGATATCAATGACTATGTACTATTGACATTAATGACAACTTATCACTCAAAATTTCCAACAATATTCCCCTTTGTCATTGATGGCAAACCAAATTCTTTTTTCCAAAACTTGACCTTTTTCCTATTATGCTCCCCTTGGGAAACTACTCCCCCTGACACAATGATCTCTCCTTAAACAAAATCTCTCCCCCTTACTCAAATATCTCCCCCTTTGACATCAATGGAAAAGGGTCACCTTTGGGGCTCGGGGCTAAGAATGAGTCTCTTAGCTTAGCCCCTCCCCTACCTCCTCTTGAGGTGGTTAATTTTGGGGTGGGAGTATTTATACTCCCAAAAAGCACTGGTATTTACCTTTATCCTCTTTCCTACTCATCTAATCCTTCTATTTTTTTAACTATTCTTGTTCCTATTCATGTCTATTTCTACATTACTATTCCTATTCATATCCATATTCCTATTCCCATTCCTGTCCATGCCCATATTCTTGTTCCTCTTCATGTTCTTGTTCTTGTTCATGCTTGATTCTGGAATGTTTGCTCTACACAATTTTACTGTATGTCCATAATTATTGCACTTATATCACTTAATTTTATAATTACTTGGAGGTGCAATTGTCTTAGGATTTCTCCTAGTGAAGCCATATCCTTTTATATCATGAACCTTGCAATTCATTGCCTTGTGACCAAAACGATTACATGAGTATAAATACCCATGGAAAATTTGTTTGTTACTAAAATTCCCATTTTACTGTCTTTCATGTGTCCTGCACTATGAAGCCATGTGTCCAAACCTGTGACATGAGAAACACCTTACATTAAAAATTTATTTTCTTGACCTCATTGGTCTCGTAGTCTCTCTTAACTTATTTTAATTGTTGTTCTATTTGTTTCCTCTTTGTGCATTATTTCTTTCCTTGTTGAAATTTTTATTATCCAACTCATCCTCAAATGTCTCACTTTCTCTTACACTATATTGTTTTGAAGTTTCTTCTTCTGAAGTTTCTCCTTCTTTAGAACTTGAGGTTGACTATTTTTCTTGTTTCTTTTGAGCTTATTCAAAGCCAATACTTGTCTTGTTTGTTGACCTTCTTTGTACCTTAATCATATTATCTACAATATTTGAAATCTTTTCAAACTTGTGTAGCTTATCCTTGGATTTTTCTACATCTTCCCTTATTAGAGCTACTTATTGTTCTAACCTTTCACATTCTAAGGCATTTTCTTCTAAATTATCCTTGAACTTCTTTGTCTTAGCCATTGACTTGTTTAGATCCTCTATAATATTTATCTCTCTTCATCATATTCTTGAAACTAAAACTCATAGTTTAGAGTTTTTTTTCTTACCTTTTTTAATGTGTCAAGAGCATAAATAAGTTATGCCTTAAGATCATATATTTATTTATCTTATTCTTTCTCTAGTTTTTTACCTTTGTCCACATATTCATTTTATTTTGACTTATCTTCTAGAGGATTACCTTCTTCTTATTCTAGTGCCATTAGAAGATTTTCTTCTGGTCCTTCAAGTGCATCCTCATATTCATCATTCTTAATCCTTCAAATTGTGCTTTGAGATTTCATATCTTTGCCTTTTTGACACTTTTATCTCCTTCATATATACTTTGCAACTTATCCCAAATTCCTTTTGCATATTGACAATGCATAACTTTTATGGACTCTATTCTATGCAAACCTCTCAAATAGCATTTATTGCTTTTAAATTGTAATGTTGTAGAAGCTTACCTTCCTTATCTATAGGTGGATCAACTGGTGGTATGTATCCATTTTGCATTACTTACCAAATTTCATTTCCAAGTACCATCAGGTAAATCTTCATTCTCATACTCCAATATATATAATCACTTCCATAAAATACTGGTGCTAAATTATCTGAGGACACATTCTTAGAATCCATTGTGTTCTTGAAATATTTTCTTTCAAGTTGTTAAAATATTATGAAGGAACACACTCTGATACCAATTGAAGAACATAAGCTTATACTGAGAGGTGGGGTGAATAGTATAAGATCACTTTTTACTTTTCTTTCCCAATCAATATTATGCAATGTATAGATATAAATATCAATAATAGTAATCAAAGCAATGCATAAATAACCACACCCAATAGAGACACCAAATTTACGTGCTTCACCCAATGTGGGCTACTCCACGGAGAAAATATTTCACTAAAATTTTCTCAATCTCTTTGGAATCCTTTCCCTATTATAATGTTTATGGACCTTTGTCCAAAGGAGACACCAATACCCTAATCAATTTCATGGATATCTATCCACAAGAGACACCAATATCCTCACTCTGCTCTAGCTAGTGATCCTCTAAAATACCTTTGCATCTAATTCCCTTAGCAAATGGAACTCTATCCATATAAGACACCTATCCTTCCTATTTTTTCTAGAGATATTTATCCTCAACTCTGTCACCTCCAAAGCTCTATCTCAAATATGCACTAAACACAATACTTCAATCTAGCATAAATCTATCATCAATATCTACCTCTAATTTAGCACAAACCTATCCTCAAATTTGTACCAAAATATATTCTCAAATATGTACTAAACATAGTCCTTCGGTCTAGAATAAATCTATCCTCAAGCCTTAACTCAATCTTGACTCAATCTCAAATCAAATCTTCTGGATCCTTCCCAAACCTTAACTCAAGGTTTGAAAAAATAAATTGATCAAATCTGCTCATAACCCTTCTAAAATGCTTATCTCAAATCTACATTGTAAGCTTCCACAAAATCTCAAACTAATCTATCCTTAAGTCCTCTCTAGAACTTGTCCAATATGCTCAATAAGTTCTCATAAGAACTTATCCAAATTTGATCTCAATCTATATTGTAAGATTCCTATAAAATGTTACCCAAATCTATCCACAAGTCTTCTCAAAGACTTACCTCAAATCTACTCAACAAGTCCACACTAGAACTTCTTCAATATCATAGAAACATAAAGAGAATTGTTAGAGACTCAATATGCTCTACACTCATCACAATGCTCAATTACTTTCAATCACTCTCTTATAAACATATAGATAATTGTTAGAGACTCAATATGCTTCACATTCACCTCAATACTCAATCACTTTTAATCACTATTTTAGAAACATATAGATAATTGTAAGAGACTCAATATGCTTCACATTCACCTCAATACTCAAATACTTTCAATCACTCTTTTATCATAGAAACATATAGAGAATTGTCAGAGAATCAATATGCTTCACACTCATCAATACTCAAACTCTTTCTCAAAACAATTTATAATATACAATAATCTGTTTCACAGAACTTGAACAATCACTTCACACATTCACTTGACTAGGCTCAACCAACACCACTCAACCAATTACTCAATGAAATGATCCTTGATCACAAACCCTAGTCCAAGCATATGAATACGCACTCAAATATTTCCAACAATGCTTTATCAACCAATCTCACATAAAAATGATACTCATGTTCTTTCCAAATCCTACTTCATGTTCTTCACTCAACAAATCACTTCAAAAACAAAGATTATAAGACAATATTCACATAACAATGATACTTATGTTCTTTCTAAATCCTAGTTCAAGTTCTTCACTCAATTCAAACACTTCAACAACAATGCTTTTAAATAAGGTTTTATCAATAAATCTTAATTCCAGAAAACCTTGAAGCAATAAGTCAAAACAGTCTAAAAAATGCAAACAAAACAATTCTTTTTACTCCAACCTTTCATTCACAATTTTCAACAACCACTCACTAGGAATACTATGCCCATACATTTTGTTGGATGTCAAAGTGCCTTTTGAAAAACTTTTCTTAATCACAATTTACTTCCTTCCAATTTCAATGGTTAAACACAAAAATATCACTTCAATACTCTCTCAAAAATATTCCCTTAGACAAAAAATAATCACAACTCAATTTATGCCTTATTTCTCCATTTTAAAAATAACACTCATCATTACATAAATAAAAATAATTTCTTTGACACACCTTATAAACTCCAAATAAAAATAATATTCAACACCATAAAATATCAACCAAACACCTTACAATCCTTTCAAAACCTTTGAGCAAATAACATTAAAATTTTAATTTTGCAAAGTCCTTATAACTCCCTTGCAACCTTAGAACCAAATAAAAATATGCAAAAATTAATTTTTAAATGCCCAAACTATATCCCCAAAATTTTTGGTGACCAATTATCAAAGCATACCTCTTTCTTCCGCAAAAGGGGATTCAGCGAGATTTGATCCGTTTTTCTCCTCTTTCCTAAGTGCCTTAGTTCTTGGGAGCCCACCGTTTGGGCTACAAAGGCCCACGTGAAGGAAGGATAAATTCCTTCCTCTTATGCCTCCACTGTCATCTTGTTTCTCATGAATTTCGCATGTTTTCTCTCTTCCTTGGACATAGCGCAAATTACAAAGCTTGCACGTATTTAAAAAAGGCATGGTAATTTTTGGTAATGTGAGCGTTCCATACATTTTCAAACTTCTCCTTACATCAGCGCTATGAAATTCGAATCTTAATTTAGAATTTTATTTTAAATAACCCACCTTTGGATTTTAAACCTTAGCTTAAATTAATTTAGAATTAATACTTAATTTAAATAACTTTATAAGTTTAATAAATTAACTAATAAATTAATTTAAACTTAATTTATAATTAATTTTAAACTTCCTTTGTATAATATTATAAAATAATATTATAATATTAATTATTTGGGTTTTTTCTCACACTTTGGCCCTCATCTAACTTTCTGGAACTGGGTCTAGAAATTGAAACCGAAATGAATGCTGCCAACTAAAACTGCCACTGACTGGTGTTGTAATTTCGATATCAATGACCAAGTACTATTGACATCAATGACAACTTATCACTCAAAATTTCCAAAAATATTCCCCTTTGTCATTGATGGCAAACCAAATTCTTTTTTCCAAAACTTGACCTTTTTCTTATTATACTTCCCCTGGGAAACTACTACCCCTGACACAATGCTCTCTCCTTAAACAAAATCTCTCACCCTTACTCAAATATCTCCCCCTTTGACATCAATGGAAAAGGGTCACCTTTGGGTCTTGGGGCTAAGAATAAGTCTCTTAGCTTAGCCCCTCCCCTACCTCCTCTTGAGGTGGTTAATTCCGGGGTGGGAGTATTTCTACTCCCAACGAGCACTGGTATTTACCTTTATCCTCTTTCCTAATCATCTAATCCTTCTATTTTTTTAACTATTATTTTTCCTATTCATGTCTACTTCTACATTCCTATTCTTTTTCATATCCATATTCCTATTCCCGTTCCTGTCCATACCCATATTCTTGTTCCTCTTCATGTTCTTTTTTTTGTTCATGCTTGATTCTGGAATGTTTGCTCTACACCATTTTACTGTATGTCCATAATTATTGCACTTATATCACGTAATTTTATAATTACTTGGATGTGCAATTGTCTTAGGATTTCTCCTAGTGAAGCCATATCCTTTTATGTCATGAACCCTGCAATTCATTGCCTTGTGACCAAACTGATTACATGAGTAGAAATACCAATGGAAAAGTTGTTTGTTACTAAAATTCCCATTTTACTGTCTTTCATGTGTCATGCACTATGAAGCCATGTGTCCAAACCTGTGACATGAGAAACACCTTCTATTGAAATTTTCTTGTCTTGACCTCATTGGTCTCATAGTCGCTCTTAACTTATTTTAATTGTTGTTCTATTTTTTTCCTCTTTGTGCATTATTCCTTTCCTTGTTGAACTTTTTATTATCCAACTCATCCTCAGATGTCTCAATTTCTCTTACACTATATTTTTTTGAACTTTCTTCTTCTGAAGTTTCTCCTTCTTTAGAACTTGAGGTTGACTATTTTTCTTGTTTCTTTTGAGCTTATTCAAATCCAATACCTGTCTTGTTTGTTGACCTTCTTTGTACCTTGATCATATTATCTACAATATTTGAAATCTTTTCAAACTTGTGTAGCTTATCCTTGGATTTTTCTACATCTTCCCTTATTAGAGCTACTTATTGTTCTAACCTTTCACATTCTAAGACATTTTATTCTAAATTATCCTTGAATTTATTTGTGTTAGCCATTGACTTGTTTAGATCCTCTATAATATTTATCTCTCTTAATCGTATTCTTGAAACTAAAACTCAAGTTTAGTGTTTTTCTTCTTACCCTTTTTACTGTGTCAAGAGCATAAATAATTTATTCCTTAATATCATATATTTCTTTATCTTATTATTTCTCTAGGTTTTTGCCTTTGTCCACATCTTCATTTTATTTTGACTTATCTTCTAGAGGATCACCTTCTTCTTATTCTAGTGCCATTAGAATATTTTCTTCTAGTCCTTCAAGTGCATCCTCATATTCATCATTCTTAATCCTTCAAATTGTGCTTTGAGATTTCATATCTTTCCATTTTTGATACTTTTATCTCCTTCATATATACTTTGCAACTTATCCCAAATTCCATTTTGCATATTGACAATGCATAACTTTTATGTACTCTATTCTATGCAAACCTCTCAAAATTGTATTTATTGCTTTTAAATTGTAATTTTGTAGAACCTTATCTTCCTTATCTATAGGTGGATCAACTTGTGGTACGTATCCATTTTAAATTACTTCCCAAATTTCATTTTCAAGTGCCATCAGGTAAATATTTATTCTCATACTCCAATATATATAATCACTTCCATAAAATACTGGTGCTAAATTATCTGAGGACACATTCTTAGAATCCATTGTGTTCTCGAAAGATTTTCTTTCAAGTTTTTAAACTCTTATGAAAGAACACACTCTGATACTAATTGAAGAACACAAGCTTATACTGAGAGGTGGGGTAAATAGTATAAGACCACTTTTTACTTTTCTTTCCCAATAAATATTATGCAATGTATAGATAGCAATATCAATAATAGTAATCAAAGCAATGCACAAATAACCACACACAATAGAGACACCAAATTTACATGCTTCACCCAATGTGGGCTACTCCACGGAGAAAATATTTCACTAAAATTTTCTCAATCAATCTCTTGGGAATCCTTTCCATATTATAATGTTTATGGACCTTTGTCCAAATGAGACACCAATCCCCTAATCAATTTCATGGATATCTATCCACAAGAGACAACAATATCCTCACTCTACTCTAGTTAGTGATCCTCTACAATACCTTTGCCTCTACTTCCCTTAGAAAATGGAAGTCTATCCATATAATACACCTATCCTTCCTATTGTTTCTAGAGATCTTTGTTCTCATCTCTGTCACATCCAAAGATCTATCTCAAATCTGCACTAAACACAATCCTTCGATCTAGCATAAATCTATCCTCACTATCTATATCTAATTTAGCACAAATCTATCCTCAAATTTATACCAAACTCTATCCTCAAATATGTAATAAACATAATCTTTAGGTCTAGAATAAATCTATCCTCAATATCTATCCTCAAGACTTAATTCAAAGCTTGAATAAATCTCAAATCAACTCCGTTGGATCTGCCCTAAACCTTAAATCAAGGTTTAAAAAAATAAATCGATCAACTCTGCTCACAATCCTTCTCAAATACTTGTCTCAAATCTACCTTGAAAGCTTCCACAAAAGCTCAAACTAATCTATACTCAAGTCCTCTCTAGAAATTGTCCAATATGCTCAATAAGTTCTCATAAGAACTTATCCAAATCTGATCTCAATATGTATTGTAAGCTTCCTAAAAAATCTTAACCAAATCTATCCACAAGTCTTCTCAAAGAATTACCTCAAATCTACTCAACAAGTCCACACTAGAACTTCTCCAATCTCATAGAAACATAAAGAGAATTGTTAGAGACTCAATATGCTCTACATTCATTACAATGTTCAATTACTTTCAATCATTAGAGACTCAATATGCTTCACATTCACCTCAATACTCAATCACTTTCAATCACTATTTGAGAAACATATAGATAATTTTAAGAGACTCAATATGCTTCACATTCACCTCAATACTCAAATAATTTCAATCACTCTTTTATCACAGAAACATATAGATAATTGTCAGAGACTCAATATGCTTCACACTCATCAATACTCAAACTCTTTCTCAAAACAATTTAGAATATACAATAATTTGTTTTATAGTACTTGAACAATTACTTCACACATTCACTTGACTACGCTCAACCAAATCCACTCAACCAATTACTCAATTAAATTATCCTTGATCACAAACCCTAGTCCAAGCATATGAATACTCACTCAAATATTTCCAACAATGCTTTATCAACCAATCTCCCATAAAAATGATACTCATGTTCTTTCCAAATGCTAGTTCAAGTTCTTCACTCAACAAATAACTTCAAAAACAATGCTTATAAGACAATATTCACATAACAATTATACTTATGTTCTTTGCAAATCCTAGTTCAAGTTCTTCACTCAATTCAAACACTTCAACAACAATGCTTATAAATAAGGTTTTATCAATAAATCTTAATTGCAGAAAACCTTGAAGCAATAAGTCAAAACACTCTTAAAAATGCAAACAAAACAATTCTTTTCACTCCAACCTTTCATTCAAAATTTTCAACAATCACTCACTAGGAATACTATGCCCATACCTTTTGTTGGATGTCAAATTGCCTTTGGATAAGCCTGTCTTAATCACAATTTACTTCCTTCCAATTTTAATTGTTAAACACAACAATAACACTTCAATACTCTCTCAAAAATATTCCCTTAGACAAAAAATAATCACAACTCAATTTATTCCTTATTTCTCCATTTTAAAAATAACACTCATCATTACATACATAAAAATAATTTCTTTGATACACCTTATAAACTCTAAATTAAAATAATATTCAACACCATAAAATATCAACCAAACACCTTACAATCCTTTCAAAACCTTTGAGCAAATAACATTAAAATTTTAATTTTGCAAAACCCTTATAACTCCCTTGCAACCTTAGAACCAAATAAAAATATGCAAAAAATAATTTTTAAATGCCCAAACTATATCCCGAAAATTTTTGGTGACCAATTATCAAAGCATACCTCTTTCTTCCTCAAAAGGGGATTCAACGAGATTTGATCTGTCATTCTCCTCTTTCCTAAATACCTTAGTGCTTGGGAGCCCACCATGTGGGCTACAAAGGCCCATGTGAAGGAAGGATAAAGTCCTTCCTCTTATGCCTCCACTGTCATCTCTTTTCTCATGAATTTCGCATGCTTTCTCTCTTCCTTGGACATAGCGCAAATTACAAAGCTCGCATGTATTTCAAAAAGGCATGGTAATTTTTGGTAATGTGAGAATTCTTCCTTTTATACACATTTTCAAACTTCTCCTTGCATTGGTGCTATGACATTCGAATTTTAATTTTGAATTTTATTTTTAATAATCCACCTTAGGGTTTTTAACCTTAGCTTAAATTAATTTATAATTAATAATTAAATTAATTATTAATTAATTTAAATAACTTTATAAGTTAAATAAATTAACTAATAAATTAATTTATAACTAATTTTAAACTTACTTTGTATAATATTATAAAATAATATTATAATATTATTTATTTGGTTTTTTTATTGCACTTTGGCCCTCATCTGACTTCCTAGAACTGGGTCTTGAAACGGAAACTGAAACGGATGTTGCCAACTGAAACTGCCACTGAATGATGTTGTAATTTCAACATCAATGACCACTTACTATTGACATCAATGACAACTTATCACTCAAAATTTCCAACACATAAACACTCAATAAATCAATGATATCAGTGCTACTACCAATCCTAAAATGATTGTTATACAACCAAAACCAAAACTAAAATTTACTACATTAGATCAAACTTCCACAACTATCCTAACACATCTCCTTGAAACTAAAGTGGTATAACTTCCAAGGTTATGCATAAGGGGTCAGCCCCAAAAAGTATTTATAAAAATTTTGCGAATTAGTTTCAAAATCTAGGCGAATAGTATCAAAACACATGTAGAAGGTTAACTATTATTAGGGGCAATGTTGGAAATTTAAACTTAAAATTGTCAAATTATTATAAAATTAGGGCGAATCGACCCCCCCAAAAATATTGCACACAAAATTTTTTGGCTAATGGGCCTTAGTCAAGGGTCCAAAATATTAGCCAATTTCAAATTTCAAAAATCCTAATTTTAGCCAATTTGCTATAAATAGCCACTATCCATAACCCTGATAACTTCCACATATCAAACCTATCAACCTTACGAAATGGAGAACTCATTCATTCCATTCTCATGAACATTATGCCTTCCATCGCATTAATGGCCATGCAACAAATAATTGTAGAGGTCTTAACAATATAATCCAAGACTTGATATACAATACAAACCTTAACCTTAGTGGTTCTAAATTCCAACATTATTTAGATCAATATATTAGAACCTTCCATGATCCATCATTCATCCATAACCATGGAGCAACAAACTATGCTTGCTCCAATGAGACCCCCTTTTCATTAACCTTTTCTATAAAATACTTTTAGCTCCTAGTTGAATCTTAAGTGTATTAAGGGATCTTCTACCAATATGATAGGATAACAATGTCATAGGATAGGGTCCATCCTAAGTGGTAGTATTCTTTAGCTACACCATATCTATAAAAAAGATTAAAATAGATAGGGGTCATTTTCTAGGTCATAGCCACCCTTTCAATCCACATATGTTCTTAATTACCTACTCAAATGACTATTTGCATTGGCTCCTCATCTGCATGGTTGTCTTTCACAAATAGATTATTGCACATGCTTAGTCATAAACTCAATCCTCATCATCATTCACTTAGACACATCAAACTAAAAATAAATCATCTATCTCTATCACATATTTGTCAAACTATTACACTCTTGAAAGCCATAAAACTCTCCCTACCATAAGAAGAGTACATCCACATAAATATCACCACAAAAATCTCAATCTTCTTCCTTTACACATAATAACACAAATAAAAACACATTACAATTATACTTAACTTTAAATATTAATCAAAAAATCATATTTTATGGCTACATCAAAAAAATGTATTTCATACCTATTCCTTTAAAACATTACATATTTTTTCCCTCATATAGAGAAAAATAAATACCTTGAAACTTTCCATATATATTTGACCAAGGGTGGATCATCCTTGGAAACACTTTATCATAACCTACAACACCATTTCCACTTAAAGGGATAAAACATTTAAACTCCCTATTGGGAATAAACATTTAAAAGTCCCCCTTGGGGCAATCACTTAAAGTCCTCCTTTGGAGAAATCATTTAAATTGCACCATGGGACAATCATTTAAAGTCCCTCCTTGGAGAAATCATCTAAAAACTCCTTTGGGACAATAATTTAAAATTCTCCCTTGGGGAAACCATTTAAAATCCCCTTTGGAACAATAATTTAAAATTTCCCCTTGGGAAAACCTTTTAAATTCCCCTTTGGGACATACACATTTAAAATCTCCCTTGGGGTAAGAATTTAAAGTTCCCTTTAGAACATACACATTTAAACTCCCCTTTGGGGTAAACTTTTAAAAATCCCCATTGGGGAATTAATTTAAATATCCCCTTTGAAGCAATCGCTTTAAGTCCCTCCTCAGGGCAACCATTTAAAAAGTCCCCTTTGGAACACACTCATTTACATGATTTAAAAATATCTCTTGGTAAAATAATTTTAAGTAATTAAAAGTTCCCTTTGGGACATGCACATTTAAACTCCCCCTTTGGGGTAAACATTAAAAAATACCCCTTGGGAAAATTATTTAAAGACCCCTTTTGGGGCAATCACTTTAAGTCCCTCCTTGGATCAACCATTAAAAATGTCCTCTTGGGACACACACATTTTCATTTAAAATTTCCTCTTGGTACAATCATTTTAAGTCCCTCTTGGGAGTAGACATTTTATGTCCTCCTTGGCCACATTTAAATGAAAATCCCCACTTTTTGACATTAAAAAATGGTAACTCCATTTATGTTATCATCACATGATATATACATATATTATATCACAACAAATACCATAACAAATACTCCTTATGCACTTACATAAGGATTAATCATTAGATAAATTTCATCTCAAAACATAGCCCAAGCGTTGTTGTACATGTTTTTTTGCTTGGTATATATCATATCATATCATATCACCAAACTAAGTCCTCTAGGCAATCTAACTAATTCCTTTGGGAAATACTAACTAAGTTCTCCAAGCAATACTAACTAAGTCCTTTGGATGATGCTAACAAATTTCTTTGAGTAACTCTAAGCACTATCCAATTGATATTTTTCTCACTTGTATGCATCATCATTCGAGATATCCTTTAAGTATGTATCAAAAGCCACCACTTAAGGGTTAATTGATATCAATCCTTGTATATACATGATTTAAACCTACCCCCACACATATAAGGACATAAATTCTAAAATAATAATTAGGTTCATCCAATCATACACTCTTTCACAATCAATCATTATCCCAAACAACTCACCTATTTTCAACTCATTCCTATCATCCCCATGAAAATTTAATTCCTCAATTCAATTTTAACCTCCCCTATGAAGCCCAAGGGGGTACACATGGTGTATGGTAGTATTTAATGCTTCTCAAAATATGATCTTAACTCCAATAATCCTTGCTAGCCTATAAATAGGCTAGGGAGGGGATATCTACCAATCATATTCTCTCCTTCATGATGATAATAAGATTTTTTTTATCATCACATTTTTTAGAGACTTGTGGAACATAACATGCAAGGCATATCATCAATTTAAAATCAATGCATCTACAAAATTATATTTACACATTACTCGGGTGCATCTCATTCTCCCAAGTCTCTATCTTATTATTCAAACCTTAGAATACCTATACATCTGTATCTTCTCCCCATTTGGGGATAAGTATGCAATTATAACAAAACTCAAAATAATACCTATTAAGATAGTTAGATATTATTTATATTTTCATAGTCAATAGATAGAGAACTTCCTCCATATTGATATGCAACAAACTATCATTTCTATTTTCCTCCAAAAATCACTACATCTAACAAAATAAATGTATCCTAGCTAATTCATAGGCCCTTAAATTGGGGTTTGGTGATCAATAATTTACGTATCCATAATCATTTATGACTATGCCAAGGAGTTTATTACTAAAATACTATGTCTTTTGATGGCCTATAAGCCAGCATAAATATTAACTATTTCTCATACATCAATATCCTTTAGACTAAGGACCATGCTATCACATTGACCTCCTATAAAATGGAATTTATTTTTCTAATGTTTTGCATATATACAATTATTTGTGCACATGCCAAGCAAGAGAGAAGAGTTTCTTCTTTTATTTGGAGCGTTACCCTTAGTTTAAAAGATTTTATTTACCTTACAAACTCTCAAATATTTTAAACACATCATATGTGCTCCAAGTACTAGCGGTGTACCTCATGTGAATGTAAATATTTACATATGCATTATATAATGGACCTATGTATTTGGGGTTTTATCTTATGCATTCAAAATTTAAGAAAATATAAATTCCACACCATCAATATGTTGCCTCTAAACCTTATTTGTTATTTCCCTCATAAATTGCATACTTACAATTACATTGTAAATACATCAATATTGGGCATATGATCTTTTAGACAACCCTTGCTGGTAAATCTTATAAAAACAATCTCAATCAATATTACATCATCATCTTTATCAAAGAATTTTCTTTCATACAATGAGGGCAAAATAAAAATATGTCATTTGCAAAATCATCTCGTAAATATCATAACATTACATTACACTACACCATATTTTCAAGAAGTATTCCTTTACATCATAAAACATTTGTGAAGGTCATATCATACCTTAAAAAAGCACCATAATATACTACAAAATATTTTGTGATTATCATTTCATTACTTTGAAAAACATTTACAAAGGGTAACAAAAGTATTTTCAATCATGATTACTTTGCAAAAACATTTGCAAAGGATCAGAAGAACATTTTTAGACCACATTTCATCATATTACAAAAGCATTCAATGTCATATTACAATATATTTTGTAATAACACGAACATTGGAGTATAAACTTCATCTTGACACCTTTCAAAAACCTTGTAAGCATCAACATAATTACCTAACATTGCAAAGTATTTTACAATAACAAAAATACATTTGCAAAAACTCAAACATATACTTTGCAAAACATTTGCAAAGATCAAAATATTTACTTTGCAAAACATTTGCAAATATCAAAATGTTTACTTTACAAAAATATTTCGCGAAGATCATTTCAAAAATATTCCATCACTTTGTAATACATATACAAATACTGCAGGTTCAATTACAAAAGCATTTCAAAATGTTGTAGATCATTAACAAAAAATCATTTCACTACTTTGTAGAACATTTGAAAAGGTCATCCTATTAATTTACAAGAAACTTGTAAATATCATTTTCCATTACTTTGCAAAAACATTTGAAAAGAATATAAATTAAGTCATAAAAGCATTTGTATAATCTTCCTATCACCTTACAGAATATTTGTAAAGAGCATTTTCCATCACTTTACAAAAATATTTACAAATAACATAAAATCAAATCACAAGATGCATTTTTAACAATCATCCTATTAATTTACAGCAACATTTGTAAAGACCGCTCTCCCTCACTTTTCCAGACCATTTACAAATAACACTAAACCAACTACATCATCATTATTTTACAAAAGAAATCAAATCTAAACTCTTATCTACGTAGTCAAATGTTTGTCGAAAGCAATATTCAAACACTAATAAGGATAATACTACATCTATCTTATATATGTAGTTGAATTTTTGCAGAGAGAAGCATTCAAACACTGATAAGGATCATGCTACATATACCTTATCTATGTAGTTGAATTTTTATAGAGAGAAACATTCAAACATTGATAAGGATCATACTACATCTATCTTAACTACGTATTCGAATGTTTGTAGGTAGAAGCATTTAAAAACTGATAAGGATCATACTACTTCTATCTTATGTATGTAGTTGAATTTTTAAAGAGAGAAACATTCAAACACTAATAAGGGTCATACTATAAGTATCTCATCCATACAGTCAAATATTTGTAGAGATCAAAATTTAAATATTGATGAGAGGACAACATATACATTTTATATCTCTTACAGGTACCTCATTATGTTCTAAATGATATCATAAATATGACATTATGGGCCATCATTTAGGCATAATGATATCATATCCCGGACTATGGGAACATTATGGTAAGTTTTACCTCCTAACAAGCATTATCCTATATCAGGTCTAGATACCACCGCTCAAATACAAATATATCAAGATATTCATTCATCATCTAAATACTCAACACATATCTCAATCAGGGGTATCTTTCCTCATCTATGTCATTCCTAAAATATAAACATCATTATACTAAAACAAATCAATCAAAAATACTACTTAGTCAATTACACCATATAAAATCATCATCACACCAAAAGCATCAAAGCATCATATTTTCAACAATCAATATGATTTCACATCATAAAATCAATACATCAATACAATAAAATCAAATAATCATATCATCCAGTTTAATTTGGGGCATCCATGGGGTAAAAGTTTCCCCCATACGATGACTATTTTGATAACAATGCAACATAGTATCAAAATTGAGTTTTACTACTTAAATTTTGATGCAATCCCATAGGCATCATATCAAAATTAGGGTAAAATGTAGACACCCAATTTTGACACACCTAGCCAACACCATCCTCAATCAAGACATCAAACAACACCTCATTAGGGTATCCTAACCTTGTCAAATTAGGCATCATTTATCAACTTCTAATCCTAGTAAAACTCATCAATTTCCTTATCTTCACAAGCCTTTTAATCAAGTAAATCAAATCAATCATCTTCATACCCAAATTTAGGGTGTTTATAACCCTAAAAAGTAAGGTCATATTTGATAAAAAAATTTACTTATAAAATAATCTCCAACTTTCACAAGACCACCACCATTGGATAGCCCTCAAAATGAGCTTTCTGACAAGCATAAATATGCCTATATTTAGATTCATATCGATGCCTAAAACTGTAAAAAAAAAATTGTTATCCAAAACCAAATTCGCCACTCATAACTAAATTGGCCACCCCTGTAGCGAATTTGGTCAATAGTGGTGAATTTGGAAAACATCCAAATTTCAAAATTTGAAAAGTTAGACTTTGCATCCTTACCAAATTTTCCACTAAAACCAAATTTGCCACCCCTATGGCGAATTTGGTCAATAGTCGTGAATTTGGAAAAATGGTTGGGAATATTCCACACAAACTAGAGAGGCATGGATTGACCTCCATTTCACCTCTGCCATTGATTTCACACACCCTAGCAATGCATTATATGCATTAATTTCAAATTGATCTTATCCAATTCTTCCCCCCAATCCTCCTCTAAATCCTATTTAAGGACCCCCTTGGGTAGGCATTTTGCAAGGAAAATCACTGTAGCAAATCTCTGCCCACATTACTATAGCATTTGCATCTCTTTTCATAATTCTCCTCAAGCAATATCATAGGTTTTTGTCAAAGCATTAGAGTGCTCTTTGCAAGCATTGGAGGTAAGCCAAGCAAGGCTAGGGAGGACTTGGGAGCAAGGAGGTCACCATTGGAGGCAAGAAGGGAAGCTCTCCTAGATTCCTTCTTCTCTCCTTTCACCTTGATTCCACAACATTTTTTCCCCTAGGTTGTAGCCTTGCTAGCTTAATTATTTTCTCCTTTTATTTTATGCATCTTATTTCATATGCTAAATCTTTTATTATATAATCTCTAACCTCTTCCTTGGAAGCATCTAACTCTATTTTTTTAGTGCTCTAACAGTGTTTGAAAACATTTCTATTCAATCCTTATATCTTTATTATCATTAACTCTTATTATCATTTCTAACTCTTATTATCATTTCTAGTTTACCATTTCCTTTTTCATAGTTTATGACTCTAATCCTCTATTTTGTAGGGTTTTTGCCATATTTCCATTCACATATTTCGTATAAAATCTTCATTAATATTTTGTCTACAAGTTTTATATTCTTCCTACAACATACTAATCCATTTTTTTTCCTTTTGTGCTACTTTATTTCCATAGATTTAGCATTCTTACATGTTGCTTCTTTTATTTCAAGCATTTACATTGCATTTCCTTCAATCTCATATGTAAAATATCTCACCATTTAAAAGGATAACTTATATTTTTATTTTATTTGATTGTAACCAGTATTTACTATTATATAGCATATAATTTCACATACATTTATACTTCTATTGAATCTAATTCCAATTTTCTTTTACATTTACTTGTTATTGTTCATTTACTTTGAAGTTTGAGCAATTTTTTAACATATTTTGTCAATTTCTTAAATCAGTCCTCTAATCCACCCTTATAACATTGTTAGGAGGTGGTTTTACCCTAATATAGAATTCCCTAAACTTTTTTTCTCATTTTACAGCCTGTTACAAAACTTATTTCTCATATTTGTAGATCCCTTAGGGGATTTCACTCTTTTTCTCTGTTAATACAATTTTAGTCTTTTAATTATCTTATTTAAGGGTTTATTTCCTTTATTTCTCTACACACATATATTCTAAGATACACTAGGATCCTTCCCTATCAGTTTTATCCAAAACCCCCCTCATATTAATCTAAAATCTGCCCTAAAACTTCAAAAATCTCATCTAGGACCAAATTCACCACCCTTGTGGTGAATTTGGAAAAACCAATTTTTAGAGGTTCAATACTCTGAATTTTTTATCTACAAAAATTCTATATCATAGTAGGATTATTCTCACAAAGTTTCATATCAAAAGCACACTGTAACCCATCAAAATGGAAAAAAATCCCAAACTCACCCATTCTACCAAGATTTTATCTTAGTTGTTAATTTGGCATCCCTAAAGCAACATTTAGGGAAAATTCACACTCAATTTCATCTCAAAACTATTTGACTTTCTATCATAAAATAGATTTATTTATCAAATTGTGGTAAATTTTTCATTTTGTTTTCCACTTCAAGGAAGGCATGTATACTCATTTTTATTTTAAATAGGGGGTTTGATCATCTAGATAGATAACTTATCATCTCACTGCACTTAGACAGACCCCCCAAATCAAATACACCTAATTTATTTTGTTTAAGTTTTTTAGATTATCAAACTCTCCATCAAATTCTAGAAAATTTGCACTTCTGAACTTTGATACATAGACTCTGAGAGAGGTAATTCGGCCACTTGGCCCATCCCTAGCTTTCCAATTTCCATTTCTCTATTTATTATTATTTTTTGCTGATTTTTTATAGCTAAAATCACATTTCTTTTGGGAAATTAAGGAATCTTAGCTAGAAAACCCTAATCATTTACAAAACATTACAATTTCTTTACAAAATACCTTAATCTCTTTATAAAAAATCTCTAAAATAGCCAATCAAGGAACCTTAGGACTCATTTGAACACCTTATTTCATTTTCAAGTACTTAGGCAAGAAATTGAAAGTCATCTAGTTGCATCTAGGCTAGCTTGTTTGCTTGCATTTTCTCTTGTTTGCCCTAAAATCAAAATCTCCTTAGCTTAGCTCATTCAAATATGAAAAGCATATAGGTTAGCTCTTGTTTGCATGCATTTTGTGTGATTTAAACTTAAGCATTGCATTTAGATGATCCTTGATGATTTAGGTTTAAATAACCGTTAAGGCTCGATAAAGAGTCAGATAAATAGAGATCCAAAAACTCTTAGGTGTTTGTCTTAATTGAACTCCTAAAACACCGACAACACAAGCATTACATCAACTCACACACAACCATAGGAAAAAGTATTTGAGTAGGAGTCTAGTTGTGTTGAGGATCTTCATATCCTCGAGGATCTCCTTTGGAAAGAGATCCTCAAGTGGGGAAGCATATATTCTAATGAATCTCCCCATGCACACTTGACATTAAATTAGACTTTAAGAGGAAGAACAAACATTTTTCCCCATCTACATAATTGGTGAACCCAACGTGAACACTCCTTTTGCCTTAACAAATATAAAATTTTGTTAAACTTAAACAAGATCATCTAATTTGATTGCTTAGCTTACATCACATTAAATTAAGATAACAAGAACATAACCAATTGCTAATCCTACTAGGGGAAGGATAACGACCCCTTGAGTAAACCAAAGTATGAACCTTAGGGGAGAAATCTTCTTTGGCAAGTATATCATGGTGGATTAGTGGGAGTCATAAGGAGGGTTGCTTATCTAGGTGACATAAGGATCTCAAACATCTTCTCTTCTTTGCTATAAGTACTCTGGAAATAAAACTTTAATAAATCAATCAACCCTCTCTTTCCAAACCTTACTCAATGGCCATTTTCTTAGACCTTACAAGTTTATTAAAATGGATTGTCTTCCTTTTTCAAATCTTTCTAAAACCCAAAACATACTATACAACTCATAAAGTAGCTACCCATCCAAAACTTTTGGTGGAAGATTATGAAGAATCTAACATCCATAAAAGTCCAAATTCCAACAAAATGAGATAAATATGTCATTCTTCTTGACTCTTTAATCTCCTTTCATGATGACCTTAATCATGTGATAACCTCTTTGCAAGAACACATAGATGTTATCAATGAATTTCTTAACAATGATCAAAAGAAAACAACCTCTAAACCACTTAATCATACATATTTTTCACAAGAACATGAAACTATCATCCAAGAATTTCTTGATGATGAGAGTCATAACAATGATGAAAAGAGAACTCATAGTTCCCTTAGTCATATAGCAACTCTTTCACAAGAGCATGAAGAAATCATCAATGAATTTCTTGATAACATTAACGATGAACAAGACATTCCCTTAAAGGAAGATTCCATTAAGGATTTACCCCTTAAAGGAAGATTCCATTAAGGAGAACATTAGCAATGAATAAGATATTCCCTTAAAGGAAGATTCTATTAAGGATAACATTAGCAATAAACAATATATTCCCTTAATGGAAGATTCCATTAAGGATTACCCCTTAGAATCATATTCCAATCAGTTACCCTCTTATTCTACACCCATTTCCATAGAAAACAATAACAATAAACAAAGCACTCCCTTGAGGGAGGATTCCCCTAGAGATTTCTCCTTTCCTTCTAATTCCATTTCCACACAAGATACTCCAAACCTCAATGCTTTACAACCTAATCCTATTGATGAAAATATTAGGATCCAAGGGGATCAACCTTCAATACATCATCACTCCTTATCTCAAGATGAACTCTTAAGAGATAACATGAGTTACCCCTTTTCTCAACAAGTCAACATGGAAGACACCCCTAATTTAGGGATGCCACCTAGTTCTTCAATCCCTCATCCTTTCACCAACATATCTCCTAGTTCCACTAGTGCAAATGTGAGTCTTGCTCAAACTTCTATCTCTCCTACCACTTGTCCTACATTTATCAAACCTCTTGAACTAAGTGATCTAGGGATAATCCATAGGATATCACCTTTGGTACCATCCCTTCCAACATATCCATATTATCCTTATGTTAGTTCACAACCTTCTTTGATCATACCTCAAGCACCTTCAAAACCACTTCTCCATGACTATCAAAGCATAAACTCTAGACTAGAACAATTAAAAAAGCAAGACTCTAAATTAGAGCAACTAGAGCAACAAATAGCCTCTCTCCAAATATCCTCTTCCAAGTCTAAGTATTCCTATGAAGACTTGTTCAATCAACCACTAGATCCTACCATAGTTAGTTATCCCTTCCCTTCTAACTTGAAGATACCCAAACTTCAAACATATGAAGGAAATAAATACCCTATCAAACATGTTAGGCTCTTCCAAATTGCATGTACTAACATTGAACATGATGAAAAATTGTTACTCAAAACTTTCCCTAAAAGCCTTAGTGGCCCTACCTTGGATTGGTATTTCCAATTACCAAGGTACTCCATCAAAAACTATAGATATTTTATCGAATTATTCGTCAAACAATTCTCCATTTACATTGAAAAGAAGCCCACACTTAGTGACCTTATTGAACTCAAACAAAATCAAAATGAGAGTCTCCTTGACTTCCTAGCAAGGTGGCAAGCTTTGGTATGGAGGCTTGAATTTGTCCCTCCACCAAAATAACTCTTAAACATATTCATAAGAAACATCAATGAACAACTATCCTTTCACTTAGAAATATCCAATGTGTCTTCCTTCGAAGATGCCATAGAAATGGCCAAAAGGATAGAAATCATCCTCCATAGAAGGGGACAACTAAATACCTATACTTCTAAGGAAGTAGAGCAATATTCCCCTTACTCAAATAGGTAAAAAAAGAACATAAATATTATAGGCAACAAAGTCATAAACACTCAACAAATCAACAATATCAATGCTACTACCAATCCTCAAAGGATTGTTATACAACCAAAACCAAAACCAAACTTCACTACATTAGATCAATCTCCTACAACTATCCTAACACATCTCCTTGAAACTAAGATGATAGAACTTCCACCTATAAAGCCTATCAACCTTGCAAAAGAGATAACTCATTCATCCCATTCTCATGAACATTGTGCCTTCCATCGCATTAATGGCCATGCAACCAATAATTGTAGAGGCCTTAAAAATATAATCCAAGACTTGATAGACAATGGAGACCTTGACCTTAGTGGTCCTAGATTCCAACCTTGCTTAGATCAAGATCTTAGAACCTTCCATGATCCATCACCCATCCATAACCAAGGAGCAACAAACTATGCTTGCTCCAACAATGCCCCATCTTCATCAACCTTTCCCATAAAATCCTTTTAGCTCCTAGTTGAATCTTAGGTGCATTAAGGTCCCTTCATTCAATTTGATAGGATAAGAATGTCATAGGATAGGGTCCATCCTAAGTGGTAGTATGCTTTAGCTACACCATATCTACAAATAAGATTGAAATAGCTAAGGATCCTTTGCTAGGTCATAGCCACCCTTTCAATCCACATATCTTCTTAACTACCTACTCACATGACTATTTGCATTGGCTTCTCATTTGCATGGTTACCTTTCATAATTAGCTTGTTGCACATGCTTAGTCATAAACTCAATCCCCATCATCATTCACTTAGCCACCTTTTTGCCAACCTAAACATAAATCATCAATCTCTATCACATCTTTGTCAAACTATTACACTCTTGCAAACCACAAAACTCTCCTTACCATAATAAGAGTACATCCACATAAATGCCACTACAATAATCTCAATCTTCCTCCTTTACACATAAGGACACAAATCAAAACACATTACAATTATCCTTAACATTAAATATTAATCAACAAATCATCCTTTATTGGATACATCAAAAACACATATCTCATACCTATTCCTTTAACACATTACATATTTTTGCCCTCATCTAGGGGAAAATAAATACCTTGAAACATTGCTTATACATTTGACCAAGGATGGATCATCCTTGGAAACACTTTATCATAACCTAAAACACCCTTTTCACTTAAAGGGATAAAACATTTAAAGTCCCTCTTGGGACATAAAATATTTAAAATCCCCCTTTGGGACAAATCATATTTAAAGTCCCTCTTGGGGCAATCATTTAAAGTCCCTCCTTGGGACACATCATTTAAAGTCCCTCCTTGGGAAATCATTTAAAATCCTCCTTTGGGCACAGTAATTTAAAACTTTCCCTTGGGAAAACCATTTAAAGTCCCCTTTGGGACAATAATTTAAAATTTAACCTTGGGAAAACCATTTAAAGTCCCCTTTGGGACATACACATTTAAAATCCCCTTGGGTAAGCATTTAAAACCTTTGGGATAAAAATTTAAAAATCCCCCTTGGGGCAATAATTTAAAGACCCTCTTTAGGGTAATCAATTTAATTCCCTCATTGGAGCAACCATTTAAAAAGTCCCCTTTGCGACATACACAGTTAAATTTCCCTCCTTAGGAAACATCATTTAAAAATCCCTCTTCGTACACTCATTTTAAGTCCCTCTTGGGGCAATCATTTTAAGTCCCTCTTGGAGCAATATTTTTAAGTCACTCTTGGGCATAAGCATTTGAAAATCCCTTTGGTACATACACATTTAAAATCCCCCTTGAGGTAAGTATTTAAAGTCCCCTTTGGGATAGACACATTTAAACTCCCCTTTTGGGGTAAACATGAAAATAATCCCCCTTTGGGGCAATCATTTAAATACATGTTCCCTTGGGGCAATGAACTTAAATAAGGATTAATCATTAGAAAATTTTCATCTCAAAACATGGCCCAAGCATTATTGTACATGTTTTTTTGCTTGGTACATATCATATCATATCACCAAACTAAGTTCTCCGGGCAAGTGAAATAAGTCATCTAGGTAATACTAACTAAGTCCTTTGGGTGATGCTAATAAATCCTCCAGGAGACTCTCAATACTATCCAAGTGATATTTATACATATTTTTATCACTTGGATGCATCATCACTCGAGATATCCTTTAAGTGTGTATCCAAGGCCACCTGTCATGACCCTCCCTAGTAGACTATTTGGCACAAAGAAACAATGTATTAACCTATGATGTGGTAATACCTAGTTTGAACAATTGAACCAACTATATGATGTTTAGTTGATTTAGAAGGGTATGTTATCACTAACATATTTCCAAGTGTGCAGGATCAGGTACACTCGTAGGTGGAGAAGGCAAAAACATCCACCAAAAATGAGGGTACTTAAGATCAAGGGAAATGATGATTAAGGTACTCGAAGGTAACATGGATAGATACCTTCATATATAGGCATGCATCGTTAGAAGGGATAATCATCAATGAATGATCACCTTGAGCCTTAGTTGATAGCCTAGTAGCTATCGTAAATCCTTTGGTTGAGATGGGCGATTGGGTTGATGGAAAGACTCCCTCTTTGTTGTTTTGTAAACTTGATTGCTCTTTACTGCATCATGGTTTGGGTAACATAATGTTGGAATTCAATAGGAGAACAACTACAAAAATATATGTGGATGTATAAGGTAAACTGTTATTTTGAAGTGATAATAGAGCATCATTTTTATGAAGAAAAGTGAATTAAGTTTAAATGATAAATGAAGATTCATTTAAATTAATTAATGAGGTTATGATTAAATGATGATATGAATTCATTTAAACTCATTGATAAACTTTATTTTAATGAATAATGAAAATTCATTTAAAATAATTAAAGAAGTTTATTTTAATGATAATGCAAATTCATTAATAAACTTTAATTAAATGAAATTAATAAAAAAAATCCATTTAGGAATAAATAGAAAATATTTTATATTTAAAAGCAATTATGGAATTTGTTTTTAAATAAAAAGTAATATATTTTAAATGGTGATAAAATATCATGTAAGAGATATTTTATTAGAAAAGGGTACTATTGTTTCATTTAAAATGATCTAAATATCCTTTTCCCCTATATAGTGCAACCTACGTAAATGACCTTGGGTACTATTAATTTCCAAAGATGGAAATTAGAGATTAAAGAATACTTACTGCTAGGGTATGATATGATTAGGGACAAAAGCATTGAAGGAAAGGAGGCTCGAGGTTAGGTCAAATTTTGAGAAAGGGGGACGACATATGGGCCATCTAGGAGGAAGGAAGAAAATATGGAGAGGGATGCAGAGGAAGGAGAGTAGATGCAGAGGAGCGCGCAACAAGCAAAGGAGGGGAAGTGACAAAGAAGCCACTGGATTCCAACATGTAGGAGTACTAAGGTTGGAGGTTTCTAAGCTTTATCCATTTACATGCTTTTGGTAAGATGTGAGATTGAGTATGTAACCTGATTAAACCCCCCTTGTAGCATGATAATCTCCTTCGAAGGATTTGAAACCTTGATGTTTTTAATTAAAACATAGGCAAAAATATAATTCGGGCTTGGGCGTCCTATGAGAGTCTTCTACTATTTTAAATGCATGGGAGTTTTAGCTTTACCATTGTTCAAGCCTTTGGGAGGTGTCGTTTAACTTCCTTATGTTTAAAAAAAACAATCAGTGCCTCTATTGTGTTCTCCCATTCTATGAGATGTCGCACTGTGTTTAAGTTAAACCACTATGTAGGAGTGGAAGCTCTATGTTTAAGTTAAACCACTATGTAAGAGTGGAAGCTCTGTGTTTAAGTTAAACCACTATGTAAGAGTGGAAGCTTTGTGTTTAAGTTAAACCACTGTGTAAGAGTGGAAGCTCTATGTTTAAGTTAAACCACTATGTAAGAGTGGAAGCTCTGTGTTTAAGTTAAACCACTATGTAAGAATGGAAGCATCGGGTTTAGTGAGATCATCATGTAGAGTGGAAGCACCTATGGTTAGTGAAACCCCTAGGTAGAGTGGAAGCATTAGGTAGAGTAAAACCACCTACACTTTGGTTGGGAAGCATCCAAGGTGCATGATGGTGTGGGAGTTCACTGCTACACAAGCTCAGTCCCCTTGGGATAGGTAGGATAGCAGAGAAGTAAACCTAGCATCTCTTGTTAGTGGTGTAGTTGAGGGCGTTAAGCACTTAAGGTAGCTTGGGTGGATATTCCTTCTATATCCTTGGGTGGATAGTACCTGGTTTTACCTCCTTTGGACTCTAGGATAGCAGTCATTTGACCTCCCTATCGAAGCATGAAATCATATTAGTCTAGGTTCTTGGTAACTATAATAAGATATATTTTGAGGGATTTTAATTAAAGTAAGACCTTTGATTAATATGATATATTTTGAGGGATTTTAATTAAAGTAAGACCATTTGATTAATATGATATATTTTGAAGTATTTGTAATTAAAGTAACCTTTGATTAATATGATATATCTTTATGGATTTTATTTAATTTAATATTAGTTAATATTATTTTGTTGATTAATATGAAATAACTTATGAGATTTTAATTAAAGTAAGACCTTTGATTAAAATGATTTACCTTATGAGTTTTTAATTAAAGTGAGACTTTTGATTAGTAAGATCATGAAGGGGTTATGCTTTAATTAAGGTTGAGAATATTTGAGTAGATTTGATTGAAGTTGTGAATTAAAAGGATGTTAAATTTATTCTTTGAATTGAAGTTATGGGGCTTTGATTTAGTGAATGAATGAAGGATTGTTTTAGAGGTTAAAGGTATGGGACTTTAATGCTTTAAAACATGTGTAGATTTGATTGAAGTTGTGAATTAAAAGGATGTTAAATTTATTCTTTGAATTGAAGTTATGGGGATTTGATTTAGTGAATGAATGAAGGATTATTTTAGAGGTTAAAGGTATGGGACTTTAATGCTTTAAAATATGTTTAGATTTGATTGAAGTTGTGAATTAAAAGGATGTTAAATTTATTCTTTGAATTGAAGTTATGGGGCTTTGATTTAGTGAATGAATGAAGGATTGTTTTAGAGGTTAAAGGTATGGGACTTTAATGCTTTAAAACATGATTAGATTTGATTAAAGTTAGACCTTGATCTAAGTAGTATATGTTGGATGGCTCTCTAAGGGAACTTGAGAGGTGAAGATAAAAGTAAAGGATATTTTATAATATCCACTATGCATTAGATGGTTGGAAACTTATTTGTTGTTTTTGAGTAAATGATTTGGTGTGTATTAGATGCATTTTAGAGGTATGCCTATCTTGAACCATGAGTACCCTGATCCCCTACTACCCTCAAAGAACCAATGGGAAGCAAGGAGAAGCAAGGAGTTCAATGGAAATCAAAGTATAGGTAATTGTATTTTATGTTGATTTACTTATGCTCAAATAGACTAGGATTGTGGGGAGATATCCTTGATGCAGTTAATGTAATATTATTTGAAGTAGGAAGGATTTACCATGCAAATATTTAATGCAATAATTGTTTATTGGTTTAGAGAAGATGCTTTTACTTTATTACCATGTTGGGTTATAATATGTAATTGATTCTCTTTCCATTGATGATATTCTCTTTTAGTGTTATTCTTTCCTTTATATTATGTATGCTTAGTAATAAGGTTTGTTTGTTTTAGTATCTAGATGTATTCTTGTTGTGTGCTTAGTAATGAAATCCAAGAGTAGAGTTCTAGGGTGAACTCGGAGGTGACCTAAGGGAATTAAGAACCCCTTAGGGTGAACATAGGAGACCTAAGGGAATTGAGACCCCCTTAGGGAGATAAAGGACTAAGTTGTGGAGAGACTACATCTGAGTTAAGATAGCTCATCGTGTAGATGATATGGATAGCTTAACTCATAATACTCATAGCATACCTACACATAATGGCTTGTGCATGGTATGGTGATGCGTGTATACCTTCGATTGATTAAGGGTGATAAGTCTAGCTCATCAAGAGTGATGGGATAGATAGGCTTATTTGTAGTAACACATGATACACCTACATAGATGGAACTTGTGTTAGGGTACCTCATGAGATGTAGCTTTCAGGAAAACTTAGGGGATTTAAACTTTAGGTAAATATTAGTTTGGGTTAGGGGTTCATGAATGGTTCATGGATCTCTCCTTAGTAAAAAGAAAACTTTTTCTATTTTTGTATTTTTCTGTTTGTGTGTTTTTGGGTCATTACATTTGGTATCAGAGCTCTAGGTACGAGGGTATAGAGCTTCTATGTGTGCTAAAGGGAATTAGATGTCTCCAATGAAGGCTTGCTTAAGGTATAGGCTAAATCTGGGATGATCTAGAATACCCTATTTTCTAGAATCTAACGGGAATTAACCCCAAGGGAGAGTGGATGTTAGGATACCTTAGTATGGGCTTCGGTATCAATGACACATCCTAGCCTAGGATATTACCCTAGTTAGATTGTTAATGCATCTAGCAAGAGAACTTTGTATTATGGCTTGAATTAGAGATACAACTTAAGATGAAACTATAATCTAATATTCTTTCTTGGATGGAACCAGGTTAAGATGCCACCTAAGACCAGAAGAGGGAGGCCTACACCTAGGAAAACTTGACAAAGTAATGTTGAAGAAGAAAACTAGGATGGGGGACCAATAAGCCCCAATAGGGAGGTAGAAGACCTCACCGTAATGGTCGCTTCTATGCAGGATCAGATAAGACAATTGCTGGAAACAACTATGAACTAGAATTTGCAAGTTAGAGGCTCAGAGGTTGGTCCAGATAGTGGACTAACTATGGAATAAGTGCAAGCTAGAGCCTTGGTAGAAAATGAGACATCTAGGGACATGAAAAACATTAGTATCTCCAAGTTTTATGGGGAGGGTGAAGGGGATGCAGCGGAAGCATGGTTGAGAGAAGTAGAGGTTCACTTTACGGTAAAAGGCTACTCATCAGGAACCCAAACACTTTGGGCTATGATCAACCTGGAAGGGGCTACTCTAGAATGGTGGGAAACCCACTATGAGGAAACTAAGATTGAACCTATTGACACTCCATGGGAAGAATTTATAAAAATATTTAAGAAAATATTCCTAACAGAGCATTTCTATACCTTAAAGTTTGAGGAATTTTCCAGTCTAAAACAAGGAACCAACATAGTGGAAGTGTACTACAAAAATCTGGTAAGATTGTTTAAATATGTACCTATTTATAATGAGAAAATGTGGGTCCACAAGTTCACTCTTGGATTGGAGTCTAGGATAAAGCATGATGTAGACATGCAGGAGCCTAAATCATTGTAAAATGTGTATGACCTAGCAAAGAAAGTAGAGTCACACTTCTATTATAAATACGACACCTTACCCGAGCAAGCTCGGTAGGAACTAAAGAAGAGGAATAGTGATGGGTTTGTGAAATGGGAGGCTGATCAAGATCGAAAGGCTAAGAACCCCCAAAATCCTAGGAAGAAACCTAATGGAAATCAAAAGAAGTTCAAGAAGAACTTTCATAAGAAGGATAACAAACCCAATAATACCAAACCTCAACTACAGAAGTTGTAAGCTCCAGCTCCAGTAGTTAAAATAGGGTATCAAAAACCTAAAAAATAGTAAGGACCCAAGGAAGGGTGCTACAATTTTTGGGGACCTCATTACTATAATCAATGTCCATATCAAGTAGGGACTAGCACAACTAATGCAAAAGGGAAGGAACCATAACATCGAATCTATGCCACAACTGGGAAGCAGAAGCTAGAGGGACAAGCCACCCCATTACTTGTGAAAGGTAAGATTTTTAATAAGCAAGTAAACATTTTGATAGATAGTGGAGCCATTGATAATTTTATTTCTTCTAGTCTAGCAAGGACTATGTCAAAAAGGCCAGGATATTTGGCTCAAGGGTGGAAGGTTGAGTATGGTTCTGGGTAGACCTACTCGATGAACCAGTGTTATCCTATGGCAGAAATCACTCTATCTAATGGGACTATGAAATGTTGTTTATATGTAGCTCCCCTACATGCCTTTGATGTGATCCTAGGGATGGATTGGCTATAGGCTCATAAAGCCTTGGTCAATTTTCAAGATAGATGGATTGAGTATTTAGAAGAAGGTAGGAGGAGACTAAGAATTCATAGCAAACAAGGGGCGTTTGAGCCTCAGATGTTGTCATCTATGCAATTGAAAAAGACCCTAAAGAAAGGAGGAATAGTGTATGTAGTAAAACTTAATGAAGTGGAAGACTATGAGAAGGGTGAAATACTAAGACAACATCTAATTTTATAGGATTTTAAGGATGTATTTCTAGAGGACTTACCTGGACTACCTCCTGTATGGGAATTTGACTTCACAATTGAGCTGATGATAGGAGTTAAACCTATTCATAGATCCCCATATAGGATGAATCCTATTGAAATGCAAGAACTAAAGGTTCAATTGCAAGGATTATTAGAGAAGGGTTTAATAAAACCAAGTGTGTCACCGTGGGGTGCACCAATTTTGTTCATGAAAAATAAGGATGGTTCTTTAAGATTGTGTATTGATTACAGGATGCTAAATAAGGCTACAATCAAGAATTAATATCCTCTACCTAGGATTGAAGATTTATTTGATCAACTAAAATATGCCAAGGTGTTTACTAAGATCGATCTAAGATCAGGGTATCACCAATTAAGAATTCATGAGGAAGACACTCACAAGATGACATTTAAGACTAGGTATGGGCATTATGAGTTTACGGTTCTACCCTTTGGACTGACTAATGCCCCAACTGCTTTCATGAACTTAATGAATAGTGTGTTCAGAAGACACTTGGACCAGTTTGTCTTGGTATTCCTAGATGATATCCTTATATACTCTTGAGATAGAGAAGAGCATGATAAACATCTTAGGATCATGTTAGAATTGCTAAGGAAAAATCAACTTTATGGAAATCTAGCTAAGAGTGAATTCTATGTTCTAGAGGTACGATATCTTGGACACATCATATCAAAAAAGGAAATTTTTGTGGATCCAGAGAAGATAGAGGCTATCCTAAATTGGCCACCCCCTACTAATGTGACTGAAGTGCGAAGCTTCATGGGGTTAACGGGCTACTATAGATGTTATATAAAGGATTACTCCAAGATTGTCAGAACCCATAACTAACCTTCAGAAGAAGGGAAAGGAATTCAAGTGGTCATAAAAGTGTGAGGTTGCCTTTGCACTACTAAAGCATAAGCTTACTACCACACCAATACTAAAGGTTCCCGATCCACAAGGGGACTTTTCAGTGTGCACGGATGCATCAATAGAAGGGTTAGGAGGGGTACTCTCACAAGAGGAGTTAGTAGTGGCATATACTTCAAGGAAGCTCAAAAAGCATGAAGTTAATTATGCTACGCATGATCTAGAGCTAGTTGTAGTGGTGCATGCTTTGAAGGTTTGGTGCCACTACTTGGTGGGAAGACCCTTTGAATTAAATACTGACCATCAAAGTCTGTGGTACATATTCACCCAACCAATACTCAATGCAAGATAGAGAAGATGGGTGGAATTTCTCGTTGAGTATGATTTTGAGATTGAGTACATAAAAGGAAAGGAGAATAAAGTAGCTGATGCTTTGAGTAGAAGAAAATATATAGCAACCATAACTAAAATTCACATGGACCTGATGGACCGAGTGAGACAGGAGCAATCTCAGGATGAGTATTGCCAAGAAATTCGAGTTAAGATGAACAGAGATCCTGAAGGAAATAAGGAATTTAGTATGAAATATGACTTTCTATGTTATAAGGGAAGGGTCATCATACCAAAAATGGGTGATTTGAGGAACTTGATAATGCAAGAAGCTCATAGATCTCCTTATTCTGCTCATCCAGGAGGAGCCAAAATGCGAGAAAACATGAAAAGAACCTTCTTTTGGGTAGGAATGAAGAAGGACATCACGGATTTTGTTGCTCAATGCCTCAAATGTCAGAAAGTTAAGGCAGAACACCAACATCCTATAGGAAAACTATATCTGCATGATATACCTACGCAAAAATGGTAGGTTATATCCATGGATTTTATAGTAGGTTTACCCAAGACTCGGTACCAACATGATGCCATATTTGTAGTGGTCAAAAAATTGACTAAGGTTACCCATTTCATACCCAGGAATACCAAGGATGATGCTCAGGTGGTGGCTAGCAGATTCATCAAAGAGGTATTTCGATTGCATGGATTCCCTGAGGTAATTATCTCAGATAGAGACTCCAAATTCACTTTTGAATTTTGGAAATCCCTTCATAGTGCAGTGGGTATGAAATTGAATATGAGTTTAGCATACCACCCTAAAATAGATGGCCAAATGGAGTGGGTAAACCAAGTTCTGGAAGACATGCTCTGCATGTACTGCATGGATCACAAGTCTCATTGGGAAGATTGTCTACCTTTGGTAGAGTTTGCCTACAATAATGGACATCACTCCTCGCTAGGAATGGCACCTTTCGATGCCTTGTATGGGTGAAAGTGTAGAACACCATTGTCTTGGGATAACCTAGAAGACCGAGTTGTGATTGGGCTAGAAATGGTCAGGGTGATGGAAGATCAACTAAAGGAAATTAGGCAAAGGCTTAAAGAAGCTGTGGATAGGCAGAAGAGTTATGCAGATCTAAAAAGGACTCCAAGAGAGTATTCTATTGGAGATAAGGTGTTCTTAAGGGTTAAGCCAAAGAAGAGTGCTATCAAATCCATGAAGTTGGATCCACATTTTTTGGGGCCCTTTGAGATCATAGAAAATATCAGTCTGGTTGCATACCGACTTGCATTACCACCCAACCTATCCAAAATCCATGACACCTTCCACATATCCTTGCTTAGGAAATATGTTGCTGACCCTGAACATGTGTGGGATGTTTCTAATTTGTAGATGGCAAATCCGAAGGCCATTGAAGTACTACCAGTGAAGATTCTTGAGTTTCATTCTAAGTCTATGTGGAATCAAACTCTTGAACAATGTAAGGTCTAGTGGGACCAGTTCTCTGAGAAAAATGCCACTTGGGAGAAAGTGGAGGTTATGTGAAAACATTTTCCCTTTTTGTTTGAAGCTATATGATGTAATAATTTTTATTTTCTATCAAAACAAAAGAAACTGGAAACACCGAGGATGATGTTTAATTCTAGTGGGGGAGGATGTCATGACCCTCCCTAGCGGACTATTTGGCACAAAGAAACAATGTATTAACCTATGATGTGGTAATACCTAGTTTGAACAATTGAACCAACTATATGATGTTTAGTTGATTTAGAAGGGCATGTTATCACTAACATATTGCCAAGTGTGCAGGATCAGGTACACTCATAGGTGGAGAAGGTAGAAACATCCACCATAAATGAGGGTACTTAAGATCAGGGGAAATGATGATTAAGGTACTCAGAGGTAACATGGATAGATACCTTCATATATAGGCATGCATCATCGAAAGGGATAATCATCAATGATTGATCACCTTGAGCCTTAGTTGATAGCCTAGTAGCTATCGTAAATTATTTGGCTGAGATAGGTGATTGGGTTGATGGAAAGACTCCCTCTTAGTTGTTTTGTAAACTTGATTACTCTTTTTTGCATCATGGTTTGGGTAACATAATGCTGGAATTCTTGCTGTTGGAATGCTCTTTTTTGCATCATAAAGAATACTTATTTCGGGCTAGGGTACGATATGATTAGGGATGAAAGCATTGAAGGAAAGGAGGCTCGAGGTCGGCTCATATTTTGAGAAAGGGGATGGTGGATGGGCCATCTAGGAGGAAGGAGAGGAGAGGAAGAGGGACGCATAGGAAAGAGAGTAGATGCACAGTAGATATAGAGTAGACATAGAGGAGCATGCAACCAAGCAAAGGAGGGGAAGTGACAAAGAAGCCACTGGATTCCAACGTGCAGGAGTACTAAGGTTGGAGGTTTCTAAGCTTTATCTATTTACATGCTTTTGGTAAGACGTGAGATTGAGTATGTAACCTGATTAAAACCCCCCTTGTAGCATGATAATATCCTTCAAAGGATTTGAAACCTTGATGTTTTTAATTAAAACATAGGCAAAAATCTAATTTGGGCTTGGGCATCCTGTGAGATTCTTCTACTATTTTAAATGCATGGGAGTTTGGCTTTACCATTGTTTAAGCCTTTGGGAGGTGTCGTTTAACTTCCTTATGTTTAAAAAAATAATTAGTGCCTCTACTGCGTTCTCCCATTCTGTGATACATCGCACTATGTTTAAGTTAAACCACTGTGTAAGAGTGGAAGCTCTATGTTTAAGTTAAACCACTATGTAAGAGTGGAAGCTCTATGTTTAAGTTAAACCACTGTGTAAGAGTGGAAGCTCTATGTTTAAGTTAAACCACTATGTAAGAGTGGAAGCTTTGTGTTTAAGTTAAACCACTGTGTAAGAGTGAAATATTTATATTTAAGTTAAACCACTATGTAAGAATGGAAGCATTGAGTTTAGTGAGATCATCATGTAGAGTGGAATGGTGACGAGTGGAAGCACCTATGGTTAGTGAAACCCTTGGGCAGAGTGGAAGCATTGGGTAGAGTAAAACCACCTACGCTTTGGTTGGGAAGTAGCCAAGGTGCATGATGGTGTGGGAGTTCATTGCTACGCAAGCTCAGTCCCCTTGGGATAGGTAGGACGATAGAGAAGTAAACCTAGCATCTCTTGTTAGCGGTGTAGTCGAGGGTGTTAAGCGCTTAAGGTAGCTCGGGTGGATAGCACCTAGTTTTACCTCCTTTGGACTCTAGGATAGTAGTAGTTTGACCTCCCTATTGAAGCATGAAATTATATTAGTCTAGGTTCTTGGTAACTATAATAAGATATATTTTTGAGGGATTTTAATTAAAGTAAGACCTTTTATTAATATGATATACTTTGAGGGATTTTAATTAAAGTAAGACCTTTGATTAATGTTGGGGGGGGTTTAGGGTTTTTTTTTTTTGGGGTTTTTTTGGTTTTTTTTTTTTTTTTTTTTGGGTTTTTTGGGCCCTTGTTTTGACCCTGGGGTTTATTGCCCTTTTATAAATGATTTACCTTATGAGTTTTTAATTAAAGTGAGAATTTTTATTAGTAAGATCATGAATGTATTATGCTTTAATTAAGGTTGAGGATCTTTGAGTAGATTTGATTGAAGTTGTGAATTAAAAGGATGTTAAATTTATTCTTTTAATTGAAGTTATGGGGCTTTGATTTAGTGAATGAATGAAGGATTTTTTAGAGGTTAAAGGTATGGGACTTTAATGCTTTAAAACATGTGTAGATTTGATTGAAGTTGTGAATTAAAAGGATGTTAAATTTATTATTTGAATTGAAGTTATGGGGCTTTTATTTAGTGAATGAATGAAGGGTTGTTTTAGAGGTTAAAAGTATGGGACTTGTGTGTTGGGCGCTGTGCTCTCCCTCTCCCCCCCCCGGGGGGGGGGGGGTCGGGGGTTCATATATTTTCCCTCCTCCGCTGGCCTGTGTCCCCCCCCCCTCGCTCTTTGTGGGGGGGGGGGGGGGGTGTGGGGTGTTGGGGGGGGGGGGGGGGGGGGGGGGGGGGGGCGGGGGGGGGGGGGGGGTGGGGGGGGGGGGGGGGGGGGAGGAGGGGTGCGCGCGCGTCCCGCCCGCCCCCCCCCCCCCTCGTGGGGGGGGCCCCCCCCCCCCCCCGATTTTAAAAAAATATATAAATATATATATATATATATATATATCTCTATATATATATATATATATATATATATATATATATATATATATAATGTATGGGACTTTAATGCTTTAAAACATGTGTATATTGGATTGAAGTTGTGAATTAAAAGGATGTTAAATTTATTCTTTGAATTGAATTTATGGGGCTTTGATTTAGTTAATGAATGAAGGATTGTTTTAGAGGTTAAAGGTATGGGATTTAATGCTTTAAAACATGTGTAGATTTGATTGAACTTGTGAATTAAAATGATGTTAAATTTATTCTTTGAATTGAAGTTATGGGGCTTTGATTTAGTGAATGAATGAAGGGTTGTTTTAGAGGTTAAAGGTATGGGACTTTAATGCTTTAAAACATGATTAGATTTGATTAAAGCTAGACCTTGATCTAAGTAGTATATGTGGGATGGCTCTCTAAGGGAACTTGAGAGGTGAAGATAAAAGTAAAGGATCTTTTATAATATCCACTATGCATTAGATGGTTGGAAACTTAATTGAATTTTGTATAGTTGCAATTTGGCAAAGTAAATGATTAAATGCATTTAGAGGTATGCCTATCCTAAACCATGAGTACCCTGATCCCCTACTACCCTCAAAGAACCAATGGGAAGCAAGGAGAAGCAAGGAGTTCAATGGAAATCAAAGTATAGGTAATTGTATTTTATGTTGATTTACTTATGCTCAAATAGACTAGGATTGTGGGGAGATATCCCTGATGCAGTTAATGTAATATTCTTTGAAGTAGGAAGGATTTACCATGCAAATATTTAATGCAATAACTATTTATTGGTTTAGAGAAGATGCTTTTACTTTATTACCATGATGGGTTATAATATGTAATTGATTCTCTTTTCATTGATGATATTCTCTTTTAGTGTTATTCTTTCCTTTATATTATGTATGCTTAGCAATAAGGTTTTGTTTGTTTTAGTATCTAGATGTATTCTTGTTGTGTGCTTAGTAATGAAATCCAAGAGTAGAGTTCTAGGGTGAACTTAGAGGTGACCTAAGTGAATTAAGAACCCCTTAGGATGAACATAGGAGACCTAAGGGAATTTGGGATCCCCTTAGGAAGATAAAGGACTAAGTTGTGGAGAGACTACATCTGAGTTAAGATATCTCGTCGTGTAGATGAGATGGATAGCTTAACTCACAATACTCGTAGTATACCTACACATAATGGCTTGTGCATGGTATGGTGATGCATGTATACCTTTGATTGACTGAGGGTGATAAACCTAGCTCATCAAGAGTTATGGGATAGATAGGCTTATTTGCAATAACACATGATACGCCTACATAGATGAAACTTGTGTTAGGGTACCTAGTGAGATGTAGCTTTTAGAGAAACTTAGGGGATTTAAACTTTAGGTAAATATTAGTTTGGGTTAGGGGTTCATGAATGGTTCATGGATCTCTCTCCTTAGTAAAAAAAAAACTTTTCTATTTTTGTATTTTTTTATGTTTGTGCATTTTTGGGTCATTAGAGCCACCACTTAAGGGTGAATTGATATCAAAAATTCTATATACATCATGTAAACCTACCCCCACATATATAAGGACATAAATTATAAAATAATAATTAGGCTCATCCAATCATACACTCTTTCACAATCAATAATCATCTTAAGCAACTCACTCCTTTTCAAATTATTCCTATCATCCCCATGAAAATTGAATTTCTCAATTCATTTTTAGCCTCACCTTTGAAGCCCAAGGGGGAACAAATGGTGTATGGTAGCATTTAATGCTTCCCAAAATATTATCCTCAATATTACTTTATAATAATGATCTTCACTCCAATAGTCCTTGCTAGCCTATTAATAGGCTATGGATGGGATATCTATCAATCATATTCACTCCTTCATGATGATAACAAGCTTTTGTTTATCATGATATTTTCTTAGAAACTTGTGGAACATAAAATTCAAGGTATATCATCACTTTAAAATCAATTCATACACAAAATTATATTTACACATTACTTGGGTGCATCTCATTCTCCTAGGTCTCTATCTTATCATTTAAACCTTAGAATACATATGCATATTTATCTTCTCCATATTTAAAACATAAAATACTTCCTCTTGATACAATTATATATTCTTTATCTATTCATAGTCAATAGATAGAGAACTTCCTCCATCTTGATATGCAACAAACTATAATTTCTATTTTTCTCAAAAAATTACTACATCTAATAAAACAAAAGTATCCTTGCTAATTTTTAGGCCCTTTCATTGCAGATTGGTGATAAAAAAATTGTGTATCCATAATAATTTATGATTTCTCCAAGTAGTCAATTACTAAACTCCTATGCCTTTTTATGGCCTATAATCCAACATAAATGGTACCTATTTCTCATACATCAAGATCCTTCAAACTAAGGACCATGCTATCACATGGACCTCATATAAAATGGGTTTTATTTTTCCCATATTCTATGTATATACAATTCTTTGTACACGTGCCAAGCAAGAGAGAAGAGTTTCTTCTTCTCTTGGGAGCGTTACCCTTAGTCTAAAATATTTTGTTTACCTTACAAACTCTCAAATATTTTAAACACATTATATGTATTCCAAGTACAAGCTTTGTACTTCTCGTGCATGTAAATATTTACATATGCATTAGCTAAAGGATCTATGTCTCTAGGGTTTTATCTTATTCATTCAAAATTTATGAAAATAGACATTCCACACCATCAATATGTTGCCTCTAAAAGGTAAACTTGTTTATCATGTCCCTCATAAATTGAATACATGGAATTAAATTGTAAATACGTCTATATGGGGCATATGATATTTAAGACAACCCTTGCTAGCAAATATTATAAAAACAATATCAATCAATATCACATCATCATCTTTATCAAAGCATTTGCTTTCAAGAAATGAAGGTAAAATAACAATACAATTTCATTTGCAAAATCATCTCACAAATATCATAACATTACATTACACTACACCATATTTTCAAGAATAATTCCATTACATCATAAAAAAATTGTGAATGTCATATCATTCTTTCAAAAAGCACCATAAAATACTAAAAAATCTTTTACGATTATCATTTCATTACTTTTCAAAACATTTACAAAGGATAACGAAAGCATTTTCAATCATCATTACTTTGCAAAGGATCGTAAGAACATTTTTATACAATATTTAATCATATTACAAAAACATTAAACATCATATTGCAATATATTTTGCAATAACATGAACATTGCAGTACAAACTTCATCTTGATGCCTTGCAAAAACCTTGTAAGCATCAACATCATTACATAACATTGCAAAATATTTTGCAATAAAAAAACCTACATTTGCAAAAAATCAAACATATACTTCATAAAATATTTGCAAAGATCAAAATATTTACTTTGAAAAAAAATTGCAAAGATAAAAATATTTACTTTGCAAAAAATTTTGTGAATATCATTTCAAAATAATTCTATCACTTTGCAATACATTTGCAAATATTGCAAGGTCAATTACAAAAGCATTACAAAACATTGTAGATCATTTACAAAAAGCATTTCACTACTTTGCAGAACATTTACAAAGGGCATCCTATTACTTTACAAGACACTTGTAAAGATCTTCTTCTATTACTTTACAAAAACATTTGCAAAGAATACAAAATCAAGTCATAGAAGCATTTACAAAATCATCCTATCACCTTAAAAAATATTTTTAAAGAGCATTTTCCATAACTTTGTAAAAACATTTGTAAAGAACATAAAATAAAATCACAAGATGTATTTTTAAGAGTCATCATATTTCTTTACAACAACATTTATAAATATTTCTCCCCCTCACTTTATGGGACCATTTGCAAAGAACACTAAAACAACTACATCATCATTATTTTGTAAAAATAATCAAATCTAAACTCTTATATACGCACTCAAATATTTGTAAAAATCAACATTTGAACATTGATAAGGATCATACTACATCTATATTATATGTGTAGTTGAATGTTTGCAGACAGTAGCATTAAAATACTGATAAGGATCATACTACATCTACCTTATCTACACAATAGAATATTTACAGAGAGCAACATTCTAACATTGATAAGGATCATACTACATCTAGCTTATCTACGCAGTCAAATATTTGCAAAGAGTTGAATTCAAATACTTACAAGGATCATACTACATTTAACTTTTCTACATAGTCGAATGTTCATAGAGAGAATCATTTTAACACTAATAAGGGTCATACTACAAGTACCTCATCTATGCAGTCAAATATTTATAGAGAGTAGAATTTGAACATTGATAAGAGGAAAACATACACATTTCATACCTCTTACAGGAACCTCATTATGTTCTAAATGATATCACAAATATGGCATTATGGACCACTATTTAGGCATAATGAGATCATATCCCTGCCTATGATAACATTATGGCAATTTTAGCCTCCTAGCGAGCATTATCCTATATCAAGTCTAGTGACCATGACTCACATACAAATATATTAGGATATTCATTCATTATCTAAATACTCAATACATCTCTCAATCTGGAGCATCTCCCCTCATATATGTCATTCCTAAAATCTAAACATAATTATACTAAAGCAAATCAATCAAAGATACAACTAGTTAGTTAATTACACCACATCAAAGGATCATCACACCAAAAACTTCAAAGCATCATATTTTCAACAATCAACATGATTTAATATCATACAATAAAATACATCAATACAATTAAATCAAATCATCATGTCATCCAATTTAATTTGGGGGCAACCTTTTATTCCATATGATGACTATTTCGACAACAACACATTATGCTATCAAAATTTAGTTTTACTAGTTAAATTTTGATGCAATCTCATAGGTATAGACACTAGAATCATGTAAATCATAAAATAATACCAAGGTACAACTCTTATTGACATCATATGGCCCCATTGGGAAACCCTCAAGGGTTAATTAAGGGTCCCAACCACTTTTGGGAAGGTTTACCCAAATTTTGGAAGGTTTTGGGCCATGTAGCCATGACCATCCCACCCCAAGATGACCACAGTTCATGATCGTCTCACCCAGCGATGACCACAAGCAACCATCCTTGGGTGGGACGGACATGTTCCAAACCCTTCAAAATTCAAAGGGTGGGACAAATGGCAATATGTCACCCAGATAAGCAACCCTCCTTATGACTCCCACTAATCCACCATGATATACTTCCTAAAGAAGATTGCTCCCCTAATGTTCATACTTAGGTTGAATCAAGGGGTAATTATCCTTCCCCTAGTAGGATTACCAATTGGTTATGTTATTGTTATATTAATTTAATGTTATGTAAGCTAAGCAAGCAAATTAGATGATTTTTTTTAAGTTTAACAAAATTTTATATTTGTTAAGGTAAAAGGACTGTTCACGTTGGGTTCACCAATTTATGTAGATGAGGAAAAACTTAGTTCTTCCTCTTAAATTCTAATTTAATATCAAGTGTGTGTAGGGGATATTTGTTAGAATATCTGATTCCCCACTTGAGGATCTCTTTCCAAGGGAAATACTGAGGAATTGAAGATCCCCAAAACAAATAGACTCCTACTCAAATGCTTTTTATATGGTTGTGTGTGAGTTGATGTAATGCTTGTGTTTTCAGTGTTTTAGGGGTTTAATTGAAGCAAATATATAAATTTTTGGATCTCTATTTAACTAAATCTTTTATCAATCCTTAATGATTATTTAAACCTAAATTGTCAAATATCATCTAAATGCAATTCTTATGTTTAAATCACACAAAATGCATGAAAACAAGACCTATACTATATGCTTTTCAATTTAATGCCTAAGTGCTTAAATATGAAATAAAAAAATAAAAATTAGTCTAAATTTCCTTGATTGGTTAGCCTTTTAGTTTTTTGTAAAGAAATTAAGGTTTTTTGTAAAGAGATTGTGAGATTTTGTAAACAATTAGGTTTTGTACCTAATGTTCCTTAATTTGCCAAATGAAATGTGGTCTTAGCTATAAAATAATCAACAAATAAAAATAAAACATAGAGAAATAGAAATTGATAGTTTAGGGAAGAGCCAAGTGGCCAAATTACCTCTCTCAAAGCTTAAGTCAAAGTTGAAGTATTGCTAGAATTTGATGGAGATTTTGGTAATCTATAAAACTTGAACCAAAAAAATTTGTGTATCTAATTTGGGAGGTCTGTTTAAGTATAGTGAGATGATAAGATATATCCCTAGCTGATCAGAACCCATGTTTAACATAATAATGAGTATTCATGCCTTCATTGGAGTGGAAAAATAAATGACAAAGTTAGCACAATTTGATAAATGAATCTATTTTATGATAGAAAGGTGAATTGTTTTGAGATGAAATTGAGAGTGAATTTTCCATTTTCCCTAAATGTTGCTTTAGGGATGCCTACAAAAAACTAAAAAAATACCTCCTAGAATGGTATTTTTGGCCTTTTTTTAAAATTCACCATAGGATCTTTCCAAATTTACCACTGGTGAATTTGGTCTGAGTGGTGAATATGGTTCTATAAAATAGACCACAAAATACACCATAGGGGTGGCAAATTTGGTCTTAGGTGGGGAAGCTAAGTTTTTAGGCTGATTTTGGTGGGTTACATTGTGATTTTTGAGATGCAAATTTTTTGGAGGGTTCCTACTGAAGTCTAGAGGACTTGTGAGTGATAAAATTAGAGAGTACAATTTCAGAAATCAAGTTTTGCCAAATTCACCACAAGGGTGGTGAATTTCGTACTGGATGAGGTTTAAAGTTTTTAGAGCAAAATTGGGGCTTGATATGATCAAGACATGGTTTGTAAATAACAAGGGAGGTTCCCACTATGCTCTAGAAAGTATGTATATAGAGAAATTTAGGTATTAAACTTTCAATTCTAAAAGTCAATAGGTTGAAAATATTAAATCTATGAAGGTAGAATAGCATGGAATGAAACAAGGTATGTTAGTATGTTGTAGGAAGAGTAATAAAGCTTGTAGATAAAGATATTAGTGAGAAAATATGTAAATAGAAAATATGACAAAACCTACAAAATAGAGGATTATAATCATAAATTATGACAAAATAAATGGTGAATTTAAATGAACCTGTAAGAGAGGTGTGAGAAATGATAATATAGAAGAAAAATATGTAAAAATGAGGCTACAAAAATATAGTTAGAGAGATACAAATACTAATTTAGATACTGCCAAGAAGAGAGTTACAAGATGTGAAGATGAAATATCTAGCATATAAGAGGAAATACACAAAATAAAGTGAGAGGTTTTAAGCTAGAAAAACTACAACCATAGGGTACAATTTTGTAGAGCCAAGGTGAAAGGAGAGAAGAAGGGAGCTAGGAGATATTCCCTTCTTGCCTCCAATGGTGACCTCCTTGCTCCCAAGTCCTCCCTAGCCTTGCTTGGCTTGCCTCCAATGCTTGTGAAGACTACTCTAATGCTTGAAAAAACCTATGTTATTTCTTGAGAAGAGCTTAGAGAAGAAATGCAAATGCTAGAGAAATGTGGATAGAGCTTTGCTATAGTGAATTGCCTTGCAAAATGCCTACCCAAGGGGGTCCTTAAATAGGATTTGGAGGAGGAATTGGAGGGAGAATTGGATAAGAATAAATTCAAACTAAAAAATATCCGATCTTGCTAGAGCATGTGGAATCAATGGCAGAGGTAAAATATGCTCAACCCATGGTTGCTTAGTTCGTGTGGAATATTCTTGACCATTTTACCAAATTTACCACTATTGACCAAATTTTCCATAGGGGTGGCAAATTTGGTTTTGAGTGGCAAATTTGGTAAGGAGGGAAAGTCTGAATTTTTAAATTTTGAAATTTGGATGTTTTCCAAATTCGCCATTGTTGACCAAATTCACCATAGGGGTGGCGAATTTGGTTCTAGACAACAATTTTTGTTTTGCAGTTTTAGGCATCGATATGAATCCAAATATAGGTATATTTATACTTTTGGAAAGCTATTTTCGAGGGCTATCCAATGGTGGTGGTTTTGTGAAATTTGGAGATGATTTGATAGGTCAAAATTTGTCCCAAATATGAACTTACCTTTTAGGGTTATAAAAACCCTAAATTTGGGTATGAGGATGATTGATTTGATTTTCTTGATCGAAAGGCTTGTAAAGGCAAGGCAATTGATGAGTTTTACTAGGATTAGAAGTTGATAAATATGCTAAATTTAATGCCTAATTTGATAATGTTAGGATACCTTGATGAGGTGTTTTTTGATGTCTTGATTGAGGATGATGTTGGCTAGGTGTGTCAAAATTGGGTGTCTATATTTTACCCTAATTTTGATGTGATGCCTATGGGATTGCATCAAAATTTAAGTAGTAAAACTCAATTTTGATACTATGATGGATTGTTGTTGAAAAAGTCATCCTATGGGAGAAAATTTACCCCATGGATACCCCCAAATTGAATTAGATGACATGATGATTTGATTTGATTGTATTGATGTATTGATTGTATGATGTGAAATCATGTTGATTGTTGAAAATATGATGCTTTGATGCTTTTGGTGTGATGATGCTTTGATGTGATGATGATTTTATGTCATGTAATTAACTAAGAAGTATATTTGATTGATTTGCTTTAGTATAATTATGTTTATATTTTAGGAATGACATAGTTGAGGGAAGATACCATATATTGAGAGATGTGTTGAGTATTTAGATGATGAATGAATATCCTAATATATTTGTATGTGAGTGGTGGTCTCTAGACTTGATATAGGATAATACTTGTTAGGAGGTAAAACTTGCCATAATGTTCCCATAGGCAGGGATATGATCTCATTATGCCTAAATAGTGGTCTATAATTCCATATTTTTTATATCATTTAGAACATAATGAGGTACTTGTACAAGAGATATGAAATATGTATTTTTTCCTCTCATAAATGTTCAAATGCTACTCTCTATGAATATTTGAATGCATGGATGAGGTACTTGTAGTATGATCCTTATCAATGTTTGAATGCTACTCTTTGCAAACATTAGACTACGTAGATAAGGTAGATGTAGTATGATTCTTATTAGTGTTTGAATGTTGCTCTCTACAAATATTTGACTACGTAGATAAGGTAGATGTAGTATGATCCTTATTAGTGTTTGAATGCTACTCTCTACAAATATTCAACTGCATAGATAAGGTAGATGTAGTATGATCCTTATTAGTGTTTGAATGTTGCTCTCTGCAAATATTCGACTGTGTAGATAAGAATTTAGATTTGATTTTTTTTGTAAAATAATGATCATGTAGTTGGTTTAGTGTTCTTTGCAAATGGTCTAGCAAAGTGAGGGGGAGTAATATTTACAATTTTTTTTGGTAAAGCAATAGGATGATTGTTAAAAATTCATATTGTGATTTGATTTTATGTTATTTTCAAATATATTTGCAAAGTTATGGAAAATGCTCTTTACAAATGTTTTGTAAGGTGATAGGATGATTTTGCAAACACTTTTATGACTTGATTTTATATTCTTTGCAAATGTTTTTACAAAGTAATGTAATATGATCTTTACAAGTATCTTGTAAAGTAATAGGATGACCTTTACAAATGTTCTACAAAGTAGTGAAATTCATTTTTCTAATGATCTACAATATTTTGAAATGCTTTTGTAATTGACCTTGCAATATTTGCATATGTATTGCAAAGTGATGGAATGCTTTTGAAATGATTTCGACAAAATGTTTTTGCAAAGTAAACATTTTCATATTTGCAAATATTTTGCAAAGTAAATATTTTGATCTTTTCAAATTTTTTGCAAAGTATATGTTTGAATTTTTGCAAATGTATTTTGTTATTGTAAAATATTTTGGAATTTTAGGTAATGATTTTGATGCGTACAAGGTTTTTGAAAGGCGTCAAGATGAAGTTTGTACTGCAATGTTCATTTTCTTGCAAAATATTTTATAATATGATGTTGAATGTTTTTGTAATGTGATGAAATGTTGTCTAAAAATGTTCTTGTGATCCTTTGAAAATGCTTTTGCAAAGTAATGATGATTGAAAATGCTTTCGTTATCCTTTGCAAATATTTTGCAAAGTAATGAAATGATAATCGCAAAATATTTTGTAGTATTTTATGGTGCTTTTTGAAAGCATGATATGATGTTTGTAAATGTTTTGCGATGTAATGGAATGCTTCTTGAAAATATGGTGTAGTGTAATGTAATGTTATGATATTTATGGGATGATTTAGCAAATGACATTGTATTGTTATTTTGCCCCCATCGTTTGAAAGCAAATGCTTTGATAAAGATGATGATGTGATATTGATTGAGATTGTTTTTGTAAGATTTACCAGCAAGGGTTGTCTTAAATATCATATGCCCCATATTGATGTATTTACAATGTAATTGTAAGTATGCAATTTGTGAGGGACATGATAAATAAGGTTACCTTTGAGAGGCAACATCTTGATGGTGTGGAATATCTATTTCTTAAATTTTGAATGCATAAGATAAAATCCCAGAGACATAGGTCCATTATCTAATGCATATGTAAATATTTACATGCACGTGAGGTATGGAGCTAGTACTTGGAGCACATATGATGTGTTTAAAATATTTGAGAGTTTGTAGGGTAAACAAAATATTTCAGACTGAGGGTAATTCTCCCAAGAGAAGAAGAAACTCTTCTCTCTTGCTTGGCATGTGTACAAAGAATTGTACATGCACAGAACATGGAAAAAAAAATTCCATTTTCTAGGAGGTCAATGTGATAACATGGTCCTTAGCCTGAAGGATCTTTATGTATGAGAAATAGGTAACATTTGTGTTGGCTTATAGTTCATCAAAATGCATAGGAGTTTAGTAATAAATTGCATTTCACAATCATAAATGATTATGGATACACAAAGTGTTGATCACCAAACCCCAATGTAAGGGCCTACAAATTAGCTAGGATATTTTTGTTTTGTTAGATGTAGTGATTTTTGGAGGAAAGTAGAAATGATAGTTTATTGCATATCAAGATGGAGGAAGTTCTCTATCTATTGACTATGAATAGATAGAGAATATCTAACCATCTCAATAGGCAGTCTTTTGAGTTTTGTTGTTATTGCATACTTACCCCCAAATGGGGAGAAGATACAAATGGATATGTATTCTAAGGTTTGAATGATAAGATAGAAACTTGGGAGAATGAGATGCCCCCAAGTATGTGTAAATATAATTTTGTATATGCATTAATTTTAATGTGATGATATGCCTTGGATGTTATGTTCCACAAGTTTCTAAGAAAATATGATGATGAACAAAAGCTTGTTATCATCATGAAGGAGAGAATATGATTGATAGATATCCCCTCCCTAGCCTATTTATAGACTAGCAAGGATTATTGGAGTGAATATAATTATTCTAAAGTAATGTTGAGGATCATATTTTGGGAAGCATTAAATGCTACCATGCACCATGTGTACCCCCTTGGGCTTTAGAGGGGAGGCTAAAATTGAATTAAGAAATTCAATTTACATGGGGATGATAGGAATGAGTTGAAAAGGGATGAGTTGTTTAGGATGATGATTGATTGTAAAAGAGTGTATGATTGGATGAGCCTACTTATTGTTTTAGAATTTATGTCCTTATATGTGTGGGGGTAGGTTTACATGATGTATATACAAGGTTTGATATCAATTCACCCTTAAGTGGTGGCCTTGGATACACACTTAAAGGATATCTCAAATGATGATGCATCCAAGTGAGAAAAATATGTACAAATATCACTTGGATAGTGTTGAGAGTTGCATGGAGGACTTTGTTAGCATCAACTAGAGGACTTAGTTAGTATTTCCTAGAGGAATTAGTTAGTATTAGCCAAGAGGACTTAGTTTGCTTACCCAAAGGACTTAGTTTGGTGATATGATATGATATGTACCAAGTAGAAAAATATGTACAACAATGCTTGGGCCATATTTTTGAGATGAAATTTATCTAATTATTAATCCTTATGCAAGTGCATAAGGAGTGTTTGTTATGATATTTGTTGTGATATAAGATATGTATATACATCATGTGATGATAACCTAAATGGGGTTCCCATTTTTTAATGTCAAAAAGAGGGTATTTTTCATGTAAATGTGCCCAAGGGGAACTTCAAATATCTATTCCCAAGAGGGACTTAAAATGATTGTACCAAGAGGTAATTTTAAATGATGTTACCTAAGGAGGGAAATTTAAATGTGTGTGTCCCAAAGAGGAATTTTTAAATGGTTCCCCAAGGAGGGACTTAAAGTGATTTCCCCAAAAGGGGATATTTAAATGATTTCCCCAAGGGGTATTTTTAAATGTTTACCCCAAAGGGGTATTTTAAATGTGTATGTCCCAAATATAACTTTAAATGCTTACCCAAATGGGGATTTTTTTTGTATGTCCCAAAGGGAACTTTAAATGATTACACCCAAGAGGGACTTAAAATGATTGCCCCAAGAGGTATTTAAAATGATTACCCAAAGAGGGACTTAAAAGGATTGTACCAAGAGGAATTTTTAAATGATGTTTCCTAAGGAGGGGAATTTAAATGTGTGTGTCCCAAAGGGGACTTTTTAAATGGTTTCCCCAAGGAGGGACTTAAAGTTATTTCCCCAAAGGGGATATTTATATGATTTCCCCAAGGGGGATTCTTAAATGTTTTCCCAAAGGGGAGTTTAAATGTGTATGTCCCAAAGGGGAATTTAAATGCTTACCCCAAGGGGATTTTAAATGTGTATGTCCCAAAGGGGACTTTAAATAGAAATTTTAAATTATTGTTCCAAAGAATATTTTAAATGGTTTTCCCAAGGGAAAATTTTAAATTATTATCCCAAAGGGGATTTTAGTTGATTGCCCCAAGGAGGGACTTTAAATGATTGTACCATGGTGGACTTTAAATGATTTCTCCAAAGAGGAACTTTAAGTGATTTCCCCAATGGGGACTTTTAAATATTTATGTACCCAAGAGGGACTTTAAATGTTTTATCCCTTTAAGTGAAAAGGGTGTTGTAGGTTATGATAAAGTATTTCCAAGGATGATCCATCCTTGGTCAAATGTATAGGCAATGTTTCAAGGTATTTATTTTCCCCTAGATGAGGGTAAAAATATGTAATGTGTTAAAGGAATAGGTATGAGATATGTGTATTTGATGTATCCAATAAAGGATGATTTGTTGATTAATATTTAATGTTAAGTATAATTGTAATATGTTTTGATTTGTGTCCTTATGTGTAAAGGAGGAAGATTGAGATTTTTATAGTGGTATTTATGTGGATGTACTCTTCTTATGGTAAGGAGAGTTTTGTGGCTTGCAAGAGTGTAATAGTTTGACAAATATGTGATAGAGATTGATGATCTATGTTTAGGTTGAAAAAAGGTGGCTAAGTGAATGATGATGGGGATTGAGTTTATGACTAAGCATGTGCAATAATCTAATTGTGAAAGGCAACCATGCAGATGAGGAGCCAATGCAAATAGTCATGTGAGTAGGTAGTTAAGAAGATATGTGGATTGAAAGGGTGGCTATAACCTAGAAAATGATCCTTAGTTATTTAAATCTTGTTTATAGATATGGTGTAGCTAAAGCATACTACCACTTAGGATGGACCCTATCCTATGACATTGTTATCCTATCGGATTGAATGAAGGTCCCTTAATGCACCTAAGATTCAACTAGGATCTAAAAGTATTTTATGGGAAAGGTTGATGAAGAGGGGGTATCATTGGAGCAAGCATAGTTTGTTGCTCCTTGGTTATGGATGGGTGATGGATCATGAAAGGTTCTAAGATCTTGATCTAAGCAAGGTTGGAAGCTAGAACCACTAAGGTTAAGGTTTCCATTGTCTATCAAGTCTTGGATTATATTTTTAAGGCCTCTACAATTATTGGTTGCATGGCCATTAATGTGGTGGAAGGCACAATGTTCATGAGAATGGGATGAATGAGTTCTATCTTTTTCAAGGTTCTATAGGTTTGATAGGTGGAAGTTCTATCATCTTAGTTTCAATAAGATGTGTTAGGATAGTTGTAGGAGATTGATCTAATGTAGTGAAGTTTGGTTTTGGTTTTAGTTGTATAAAAATCCTTTGAGGATTGGTAGTAGCATTGATATTGTTGATTTGTTGAGTATTTATGACTTTGTTTCCTATAATATTTATGTTCTCATTTTCCTCCTTTGGGTAAGGGGAATGTTGCTCTACTTCATTATAAGTATAGGTATTTAAATTACCCTTATATGGAGGATGGTTTCTATCCTTTTGGCCATTTCTATGGCATCTTCAATGGAAGAAACATTGGATATTTATAAGTGAAAGGATAGTTGTTCATTGATGTTTCTTATGAAGATTTTTAAGAGTTATTTTGGTGGAGGGACAAATTCAAGCCTCCATATCAAAGCTTTCCACCTTTCTAGGAAATCAAGGAGACTCTCATTTTGAGTTTGTTTGAGTTCAATAAGGTCACTAAGTGTGGGATTCTCTTCGATGTAAATGGATAATTGTTTGACAAATAATTTGATAAAATATCTATAGTTTTTTATGGAGTGCCTTGGTAATTGGAAATACCAATCCAAGGCAAGGCCACTAAGGCTTTTAGATAAAGTTTTGAGTAACAATATTTCATCATGTTCAATGTTAGTACATGTAATTTGGAAGAGCCTAATATGTTTGATAGGATCTTTATTTTCTTCATTTGTTTGAAGCATAGGTATATTTAAGTTAGATGGAAAGGAACGGTTAACTATGGTAGGATCTAGTGGTTGATTGAACAAGTATCCATAGGAATACTTAGACTTGGAAGATATTTGGAGAGAGGCTATTTGTTGCTCTAGTTGCTCTAATTTAGAGTCTTGCTTTTTTAATTGCTCTAGTCTAAGGTTTATGCTTTGATAGTCATGGAGAAGTGGTTTTGAAGGTTCTTGAGGTATGATCAAAGAAGGTTGTGAAATAACACAAGGATAATATGGAGATGTTGGAAGGGATGGTATCAAAGGTGATATCCTATGGATTATCCCTAGACTTCTTAGTTCAAGATTTTTGATAAATGTAGGACAAGTGGTAGGAGAGATAGAAGTTTGAGAAAGACTCACATTTGCACTAGTGGAACTAGGAGATGTGTTGGTGAAAGTATGAGGGATTGAAGAACTAGGTGGAATCCCTAAATTAGGGATGTTTTCCATGTTGTCTTGTTGAGATAGGGAAAAACTCATGTTATCTCTTAAGAGTTCATCTTGAGATAAGGAGTGATGGTGTATTGAAGGTTGATCCCCTTGGGTCCTAATATTTTCATCAATAGGATTATGTTGTAAAGTGTTTTAGGTTTGGAGTATCTTGTGTGGAAATGGAATTAGAAGGAAAGGATAAATTTCTAGGGGAATCCTCCCTCAAGGGAGTGCTTTGTTTATTTTTATTGTTTTCTATGGAAATGGGTGTAGAAAAAAAGGGTAATTGATTGGAATATGATTATAAGGGGTAATACTTAATGGATTCTTCTATTAAGGGAATGTTTTGTTCATTTCTAATATTATCCTTAATGATATCTTCCTTAAAGGGGTAAATTAAAATGGAATTTTCCTTTAAGGGAGTGTCTTGCTCATTTCTAATGTTCTCCTTAATGGAATCTTCCTTTAAGGGAATGTTTTATTCATTTCTAATGTTATCAAGAAATTCATTGATGATTTCTTCATGCTCTTGTGAAAGAGTTTCTATATGACTAAGGGAACTATGAGTTATCTTTTCATCATTGTTATGGATCTCATCATCAAGAAATTCTTGGATGATAGTTTCATGTTCTTGTGAAAAATATGTATGATTAAGTGGTTTAGAGGTTGTTTTATTTTTATCATTGTTAAGAAATTCATTGATAACATCTATGTGTTCTTGCAAAGAGGTTATCACATGATTAAGGTCATCATGAAAGGAGATTAAAGAGTCAATAAGAATGACATATTTATCTCCTTTGTTGGAATTTGGACTTTTATGGATGTTAGATTCTTTATAATCTTCCATCAAAAGTTTTGGATGGGTAGCTACTTTACAAGTTGTATAGTATGTTTTGGGTTTTAGAAAGATTTGAAAAATGAAGATAATCCATTTTAATAAACTTGTAAGGTCTAGGAAAATGGCCATTGAGTAAGGTTTGGAAAGAGAGGGTTGATTGATTTATTAAAGTTTTATTTCCAAAGTACTTATAGAAAATAAAAGATGTTTGAGATCCTTATGTCACCCAGATAAGTAACCCTCCTTATGACTCCCACTAATCCACCATGATATACTTGCCAAATAAGATTGATCCCCTAAGGTTTGTACTTTGATTTACTCAAGGGGTCGTTATCCTTCCCCTAGTAGGATTAGCAATTGGTTATGTTATTGTTATATTAATTTAATGTGATGTAAGCTAAGAAAGAAAATTAGATGATCTTGTTTAAGTTTAACAAATTTTTATCTTAGTTAAGGCAAAAGGAGTGTTCACGTCGGGTTCACCAATTTATGTAGATGGGAAAAAATTTCATTCTTCCTCTTAAAGTCTAATTTAATGTCAAGTGTGCATGGGGGAGATTCATTAGAATATCTGCTTCCCCACTTGAGGATATCTTTCCAAAGGATATATCGACGATTCGAGGATCCCAACAGAACTATACTCCTACTCATATGCTTTTTCTATGGTTGTGTGTGAGTTGATGTAATGCTTGTGTTGTCAGTTTTTTAGGTGTTTAATTGAAGCAAACACCTAAAGTTTTGGATCCTTATTTATCAAACTCTTTATCAAGCCTTAATGGTTATTTAAACCTAAATTATCAAAGATAATCTAAATGCAATGCTTAAGTTTAAATCACACAAAATGCATGAAAATAAGAGCTATCCTATATGCTTTTCATATTTGAATGAGCTAAGCTAAGGAGATTTTTATTTTAGGGCAAACAAGAGAAAATGCAAACAAAAAAGCTAGCCTAGATGCAACTATGTTCTTTTCAATTTCTTGCCTAAGTACTTAAAAATGAAATAGAAACCAAAAAGTAACCTAAATTTCCCTGATTGGTTAGCCTTTTAGTATTTTGTAAATAAATTAAGGCATTTTTTAAATAGATTGTGAGATTTTGAAAATTATTAGATTTTGTAGCTAAGGTTCCTTAATTTTCCAAATGAAATGTGGTCTTAGATATAAAAAAAACCAAAAAATAAAAATAAAACATAGAGAAATGAAAATTGCTAGGCTAGGGAAGGTCCAAGTGGCAGAATTACCTCTTCCAAATCTTGAGTCGAAGTTGAAGTGTTGCTAGACTTTGGTGGATAGTTTGGTAACCTATAAAACTTAAAATAAAAAATTTGGTGTGTCTAATTTGGGGGAGTCTATCTAAGTGTATTGAGATGATAAGCTATCTCCCTAGCTGATCAAACCCTCCGTTTAAAACAATATTGAGTATGTGTGCCTTCCTTGGAGTGGAAAAATAAATGACAAAGTTGCCACAAATTAATAAATGAATCTATTCTATGATATAAATTTTAAGTATTTTGAAATGAAATTGAGGGCGAATTTGCCTTAAATGTTGCTTTAGGGATGCCTAAAAACAACTAAAAAATACCTACTAGAATGATATTTTTGGCATTTTTCCAAATTTTCCACAAGGTCTTGCCAAATTCACCACTAGAAAATTTTTTCTGAGTGGTGAATTTGGTTCTATAATACAGATCATCAAATTCACCACAAGGGTGGCAAATTTGGTCCTAGACAGGGAAAGCTAAGTTTTGAGTTGACTTTGGGTTACACTGTGAGTTTTGAGATGGAATTTTTTCTAAGAAGATCCTACTAAAGTCTAGAGAACATGTGAGTGATAAAATTAGAGTATACAATCTTAGAAGTTGGGTTTTTTCAAATTTACCACAAGTGTGGTGAATTTGGTACTAGACAAGATTTTAATATTTTAGAGCCAAATTGGGGCTTTATTTGAGTGATAATTGGTTTAAAAATGATAAGGGATGTTCCCACTATGCTCCAAAATATCTAAATATAGAGAAATTTTGGGATTAAGCTTTCAATTCTAAGAATAAACAGACTAAAATTCTATTGACAGTGGAAAAGAATGAAATCCTCAAAGGGGAATTTGTAAATATTGAGAAATCAGACTTATGACTATCTTAGGGGGATAACAGAGGCTTAGGAAATGCTAAAATAAGGTAAAACCAATTCCTAACAATGCTATAAGGATGAATTGGAGGACTGATTTGAAGACTTGGTAGAATGTGTTAAGAAATTTGTACAATTCTTCAAAGTAGATGAGCAAGAACAAGTGAATGTATGAAGCTAAAAATAAAACTCAGTTGAAGCAAAATTGCATGTAAAATTAGATGTAATATAATAGAAAATTATAACTACACCTAGTCCAAATGAAAATATAAGTAATATTCCTAACAGAAGATAGATCTTCACATATGAAATTGGAAATATTATAAGTGAAATGCATACAATAAAGGAACAATGTGTAATATAAAATAATAAATTTGTGAAGGTAGAATAGCATGGAATGAAACAAGATATGTTAGTATTTTGTAGGAAAATAGATCTTGTAGACAAATATATTTGTGATAAAATATGTAAATGGAAAATATGGCAAACCCTGTAAAATAGAGGATTATAATCATAAATTATGACAAAAATAAATTATGAATTTAAAGGAACCTGCAAGAGAGCTGTGACAAAGTGACAATATAGAAGAAAAAATGTAAAAGGGAGGCTATAAAAACTTAGTTATAGAACTATAAATACTAATTTAGAGGCTTACAAGAAGAGAGTTAGAGGAATTTAAGATGAAATATCTAGCATATAAGAGGAAATGCACAAAACAAAGTGAGAGGTGTTAAGCTAGAAATGCTACAACCATAGGGGAAAAAAATTGTGGAACCAAAATGAAAGGAGGGAATAAGGGAGCTAGGAGAGATTCCCTTATTACCTCCAATGCTGAATTCATTTCTCCCAAGTCCTCCCTAGCCTTGCCTGGCTTATCTCCAATGCTTATGAATAGTGTAGACACTAAAATCATGTAAATCAGATAATACTACGATGATGACACTCTTATTGACACCATATAGCCCCATTGGGCAACCATTAGGGTTTAATTAGGGGTCCTAAAAACTTTTGGAAAATTTTACCCCACTTTTAGGAGGTTTTGTGCCATGTAGCCATGGTCATCCCATCCTAGGACAACCATAGTTCATGTCCATCCCACCCAGGGATGGCCACAAGAAACCATCCCTGGGTGGTATGGCCATGGTCTAGACCCCTCAAAATGGAAAATGAGGGACAAATGATAATAAATTTCTACCATTTATCCTACCTAATGACTTATTATATGTTGGGAGATTATTTAGGCCATTACCAACTGCAAATTGGAGGCCTCTTCCACCCTATGCATGGCAAAGGTATTGACAAGTGGTGACACCTTTCTTGCATGTCCCAAATTTCCCATTTACCCAATTTTCCCTCTTGGGCTATAAATTAGAGTCTTTTAACTCAATTTGAGATAGATACTGTTGGTCATCAAATCTGCCTAGGAAAGGATTTGGGTGAGTGTATGCGCCCTAGACTTGGACCAAAATTGAAAGGCTGAAGGAAAGAGATGCCCCTCATTCCAATATACAGAGAAAGGCCAGTTCCTATGCTAAACTACTTGGGGATTTTGAGATAAGGGTGCAGGAAAGAGATAAAAGGAGTAGGGTTAGAGAAAGAAATAAAAAAGGGGTAAGGGAAGAGAGATTGGTGATTTAAGGTGGGAGAGAACAGGAAGCATGATCACTAACTAAAAACTTGAATAGAAGCAAAGAACACCAAGAATAAATGAAAGAAACACAATATCAACCTTCCTATGTATCCTTCAAGAAAGTTTTAGGGTACATTCCCTGATCGCACACCGAACGCAGGATTCAGCATCCAGTATACAAATGAAGAAAGACAAAAGAATCAAACATAGAAGGCAGCATAAAAGAAATCCAATACGATGCTTTTCAACTCCTATGTATCCTTCAAAATGAGTTTTAGGGTACAGTCCATTCGCACACCGGACACAGGGTTTAGCATCTCAGTATACAAACGAACAAAGACAAAAGAATCAAGCACAGAAGGCAGCATAAAAGAGAAGAATTGATCCCAAGCTCTTTAGTATTAATCGTAGGACATCAAGTTACAGCAGCTTTCTAGCAGATAGTTCCCCCCCTTTTACATTATAAAATCTAGGTTTTTATAGAGGACCCAACCCTCTAAGTCATAATTACACAGAATGGCAAAGTATACTCTTGAGATCTGAGAAGTCAACTCCTCACGGCCCTCGAGACTGAGCTTTCAAATCCATTACCAGAACTGGTAACTGTGACTCGAGTCAACCGTGGAAATATGCAATGATGAGCCATCTGAGTGTCCTTGGTCTCTGGGTGCAATGCTCGAGTGGCTGCCATGCTTGATTGATACTTCGTTAGGGACTGATACTTTGCTTCCAACTGCCAAAAATGAGCAGTGAGCTTACCAAGAAAGTAAAAATGCATTTATGAGGTACTTTGATGGTCTCGAGAAAAACCTGTCTTTGAGTGTGTGCCCCTCGCGAAAAAGCAACATGTCGCGATATCATGACATTTCTACTTCAGCTTGATCCTTCTTCTTGCATCATGAAAATATGACATGTCGTGAAATTGTGGCATTTCTATGTCTTTGTCTTCTTTTTTTTCTTTGAGTCATGAAAATGCGACATGTCGCGATATCACGACACTTTTCGTCCTTTGCCCCTTTTCCTTGCTTCGATCGCAAAAATGCGACACGTTGCGATATCGTGACACTTTTTCATTCTGGCGCCTTCTCCATGCTTTGGGTCATGAAAATATGACATGTCAGGATATTGCAATACTTTTCATTTCTTGCGCTTCTTTCTTGCTCTGAGGTGAGAAAATTCAACATGTCGTGATATCGCAACAGTTTTCATCCTTTGCCCCTTCTCCTTGCTTTGGGTCATGAAAATGCGACATGTCATGATATCATGACACTTTTTCATCTTTGGTCTTTCTTGTCGCTGTGAGCCATGAAAATGCGACATGTCACGATATCATGATACTTTTTTCTTCTTGCACTCTTTCCTCATTGTGAGCCACGAAACTGCGACATGTCGTGATATCGCGACACCTTTTTCTTTCTACTCTTCCTCCTTGCTATCTGCCGCAAAATTGCAACATGTCACGATATCACGACACCTTTCTTCTTTTGCTCCTTCTTGTTGCTTCGAGCCGTGATAATGTAACATGTCGCGATATCGCAACACTTTTTCCTTCTAGCACTTCTTCTTGCTCTGAGCCACGAAACTGCAACATGTCGCGATATCTCGACACTTTTCCCTTTCTTGTGCTTTCTCCTCGCTGTCGATCACGAAAATGCGACATGTCACGATATCGTGACACTTTTTCCTTCTTGCACCCTCTTGTCGCTGTTGAACGCGAAAACGCAACATGTCACGATATCGTGACATTTTTCCTCTTTTGCTCTTTCTCTTTGCTGTCGACCATGAAAATGCAACATGTCGCGATATTACAACACCTTTCTTCTTTTTCTCCTTGTTGCTTTGAGCCGCGATAATGTGACATGTCGCGATATCGCGACACTTTTTCCTTCTGGCACTTCTTGCTTTGAGCCGCAAAAATGCGACATGTCACGATATCATGAAACTTTTCCCTTTTTTCTCTCCCTTGTCGCTCTGAGCTATGAAAACACATGTCGTGATATCACGACACTTTTTCTTTCTTCCTATGAAGCTATCTTCTTTGGCCTATTTGGCAGCGAAGCTTTTCCTTCTTCATCTTCTGTACAAGGGGATGGCATTGAAAGCCAAAATTGCTGCAACACTTACAAACAAAAAGAAATACTTTTGCAAAAGGAAAGACTATACAAAATTTTGATTTTTTTGATTTTTTTCTACCCCTTGTGCAATGTGACAAAATTGTCAACATTCTTGGCGGCTCGTGGGGCATTTAGCTTGTCTGAATGTAGAGATCCCAGGCCTTTATCCATTGGGAAACAGAGTCATTCCCATTGTCTTCTTCTTTGAATATCCACTGATAGCATATTTTTTTTTTCTTTTTTTTTGTTTGTGCCTAAGCTCCTAGAAACACTTAGTGTTTTCAACATTTATTTACTAGCCGATCTATTTGCAGTATTTACACAAAATTTTGTGACATGATTGGCATGCCGCCACCATAAACCCAGCTTCGGGTGCCTATCCAGTGAACCTGCAATGTTCGAACCAGATTTGATTGAATTTTAGTTGATCTTTGAAGTTCGGCTGGGCTCTTCCCAAAGTTGTCCATGTTGCAAATAGGGAATAACATGATGAGTTGTCGCTCCTGCCAGTACCCATACTGGTGATGAATTATGTGGCGAAGAAGTTTACCGCATGGGGATTTTTTGTGGGTATCAGTTGTGGTGATGGACAAAACCAATACCACCATTTTAGAGAGTCCACTAGCTATAGACTCTTGAATATGGGCTCCTCCAACTTCTTGATGCGACAACAGGGCTTTTCCCGTGATAAGTCTGCTTCCAAGATCTCCTTGGGTTTAGCATCCTGATGAGGCATGCTTAATGGGCTTTGGCTGGGTACTTACATTTCATCCAATGGGATACAAAAAGGGTGCAAGAAAGTGCCCTCTTTGTTCTCAGGTTCCACCACTTGAGTCTGTTTCTCTCCCTGGCCCATCTCTTGATGGAGACTATAAGCAACCATATTGTTCATTACTAGGGCAAAGCTTGCATATCTCCATCGTTGGACTTGGATGGAACCCGCCTCTTGAGCTTTAGACGACTGTATCTCAGGCCTCTACTCAGTATGAGGAGTCTGCCATGATGAACACTGTGTAGGATAGATAGGAGCAGCAATTATTGGAGGAAGTGATGGAGTTTCCCCCCACTACCACTTTCTAGTTAGGAGCAGGAGTTGCTCTACTCGTACTACTTCCTCAAAAATTTGAGGAAATATTCGTTCACCTGATCATAGTAAGAGGAGGCCCATGTCCGGGTGAAAGGCCCAAACATAGAAGAGGTGGGCTTGGGTGGGCATCGGTTGGATCTCCCCTAGAATTCTCTTCCAACTTCTACAGAATCGAACATTGAAGTTTGTGACACTCTCCAAAGGTGCTCTTGTGATTGTAGAGAAGTACGTCAAAATCTAGAAGGGGTCTTGAGAGCCATAAAATGCTTCGAGTAGTGCTCTCGCTAATTCATCCCACGAGTAGATGCTTCCACACCTGAGTAGTCTATACCATTGCAGCACCCTTCCTTCTAGAGACAGGACCAAAAGTCTGACCATGACATCTTCATGGATTATGTCAAAGATAGACCTTAAATAAACAAGATATTCAAGGTGCTCTAGGGCCATTCCATTAGTGCCATTGTATTTTGTCAATATCTCTAAGGTGCTTTTGGGAATTTCATGTTAACTTTGAATATTCAGAGGGCCACGATCATCCCAGCTAGGATAGCATACCCTCTCCATTATAGCAGTGGCCTGTAGAGACCACGGTTCTTGCCACTAAGTTGGAGCCACCAGGTGAACATTCTTTCTTCGCTTGTGAGGTCAAGTCTGCTCACCGAACCTTGATTCCTCTAGGGTGTCTTCCTTCAGCTTAAAAAAGGTGCCTATGATCAAGAAATCTAGATCTTCAGCTCAGTCAGAGTTTCCAGGTGATTTTTTTAGATGGAGGTAAGCCAGAGATTCACCAAACTCGAACTTCCTTAAAACATGGGGACTTTTGCCATGAAGGCACAGGTTTAGGTACTGGTCTTTACAACTTAGAGATTTTCGGGTTGAACAAAGTCGCCAGATGCTAAGAGTCTTTTAGTAATGAGAGCATCGATTCTCACTACCACTCAAAAGGTGAGATTGATAGGGTCACACCGGGAACTGGTTAGAACTATTGGCCCCAGTGTAGACGGGTTTGAGATTTGCACTTAAAATATGGGACTTCGGTCCCACCGGGCGTGCCAAAAACTGTTGGTCATCAAATATACCTAGGAAAGGATTTGGGTGAGTGTATGCACCCTAGACCTGGAACAACATTGAAAGGCCGAAGGGAAGAGATGCCCCTCGTGCCAATCTCTGGAGAAATGTCGGATCCTATGCTAAACTACTTGGGGGTTTTGAGATAAGGGTGCAGGAAAGAGATAAAAGGAGTAGGGTTAGAGAAAGAAATAAAAAAGGGGTAAGGGAAGAGAGATTGGTGATTTAATGTGGGAGAGAACAGGAAGCACGATCACTAATTAGCAACTTGAATAGAAGAAAATAACACCAAGAATAAATGAAAGAAACACAATTTCAACCTTCTTATGTATCCTTCAGGCGAGTTTCAGGGTACATTCCTTGATCGCACATCGGAAGTAGGATTCAACATCCAGTATACACATGAAGAAAGACAAAAGAATCAAGCATAGAAGGCAACATAAAAGTAAGCAAATATGATGCTTTTCAACTCCTATGTATCCTTTAGAATGAGTTTTAGGGTACAGTCCCTGATTGCACACTGGACACATGGTTCAACATTTCAGTATATAAATGAAGAAGGACAAAAGAATCAAGCACATAAGGCAGCATAAAAGAGAAGAATTTATCCCAAGCTCTTTAGTATTAATCGCAGGACATCAAGTTATAGCAGCTTTCTAGCAGATAGTTCCCCCCCTTTTACATTATAAAATCTAGGTTTTTATAGAGGACCCGATCCTCTGAGTCATAATTACATAGAATGGCAAAGTATACTCTTGAGATCTGAGAAGTCGACTCCTCGTGGCCCTCGAGACTGAGCTTTCAAATCCATTACCAGAACTAGTAACTGTGACCAATTCAACCATGGAAATATGCAATGATGAGTCGTCTGAGTGTCTTTGGTCTCTGGGTACAATGCTCGAGTGGCCGCCATGCTTGACTGATACTTCGTCAGGGACTGATACTTCACTTCCAATTACCAAAAATGAGCAGCGAGCTTATCGGGAAAGTAAAAATGCATTTATGAGGCACTTTGATGGTCTTAGGAAAAACTTGGCTTGGAGTGTGTGCCCCTCGCAAAAAAGCAACATGTCACGATATCACGACATTTCTACGCCTTCAGCTTGATCCTTCTTCTTGCATCATGAAAATATGACATGTCATGAAATCGTGACATTTCTATGTATTTGTCTTCTTTTGTTGCTTTGAGTCATGAAAATGCGACATGTCATGATATTGTGACACTTTTCGTCCTTTGCCCCTTTTCCTTACTTTGGTCATGAAAATGCAACATGTCACGATATCGCGACACTTTTTCATTTTGGCACCTTCTCCATGCTTTGGGTCATGAAAATGTGACATGTCGCGATATCGTGACACTTTTCATTTCTTGTGCTTCTTTCTCGCTCTGAGGCGTGAAAATTCAACATATCGCGATATTGCGACAATTTTCATCCTTTGCCCTTTCTCCTTGCTTTGGGTCACAAAAATGCGACATGTCGTGATAGCGCAACACTTTTTCATATTTGGTCTTTCTTGTTGCTGTGAGCCATGAAAATGTGACATGTCACGATATCGCGACACTTTTTTCTTCTTGCGCTCTTTCCTCGCTGTGAGCTGCAAAACTGTGACATGTCACGATATCACAACTTTTTCTTTTTGCTCTTCCTCCTTGTTGTCGACCGTGAAACTGCAACATGTCGCGGTATCGGGACACCTTTCTTCTTTTTCTTCTTCTTGTTGCTTTGAGCTGCGATAATGTGACATGTTGCAATATCGTGACACTTTTTCCTTCTGGCACTTCTTGCTCTGAGCCGCAAAACTGCAACATGTCACTATATCGTGACACTTTTCCCTTTATTACGCTTTCTCCTTGTTGTCGGTTGTGAAAATGCGACATGTCTCGATATCGTGACACTTTTTCCTTTTTGCACCCTCTTGTAGCCGTCGACCGGGAAAACGCGACATGTCGCGATATCACGACATTTTTCCTCTTTTGCTCTTTCTCTTTGTTGTCGGCTGCGAAAATGCAACATGTCGCGATATCGCGACACCTTTCTTCTTTTGCTCCTTCTTGTTGCTTCGAGCTACGATAATGTAACATGTCACGATATCGTGAAACTTTTTCCTTCTAGCACTTCTTCTTGCTCTGAGCCGCAAAAATGTGACATGTCACGATATCATGACACTTTTCCCTTTCTGCTCTCCCTTGTCGCTCTAAGACATGAAAACGCAACATGTCACGATATCGCAACACTTTTTCTTTCTCCGAAGCTATCTTCTTTGGCCTGTTTGGCAGCGAATATTTTCCTTCTTCATTTTGTGTACAAGGGGATGGCATTGAAAGCCAAAATTGCTGCAACACTTACAAACAAAAAGAAATACTTTTGCAAAAGGAAAGACTATACAAAATTTTGATTTTTTTGATTTTTTTCTACCCCTTGTGCAATGTGACAAAATTGTCAACAGATACCTTTCCAAGTGTTAACCATGAAGTGCTACCGATATTATCTCTCACCTTTTACCCTCGTATTTGCCCTTGGAAACCTCATTAATTTAAGGCATTTCCAATGCATACCCAAATACATACATACTTTATAAAACCTATCCATTTCTATGAGTTTAATCACCAAATTTTATGACAACACCCCTATGAGGATTCTAGACTAGATCCAAGTGGAATTGGTGGTAAAAACCACCCTATTTTGTGGTCATCCCCACTTGGGATGGTTAATAGTCCCAATTGGAACACCCAAGGATGACCATGAATTGGCCCATAATTTTGAATAAATTTTAGTGTAGATCATTTCTATAGTAATATATATGCATCATACTTGATTTTGGTGAAGTTTGGAGCAGTTTTGAATTATCAATTAGGGTTTTGGTGATAATAGTCCTAATTGTCCCACCTAGGGATGGCCACAAATTTTGCTAATAATTTCACTTCAATTTCTACATAGATCATTACAAAAGTATATAATATACATCATTTTAAGTTTTGGTATCATTTGGAGTAGTTTAGCCCTATCGATTGCACTTTTTACATTCAATATTGCATGCATTCCTTTGATTTTATCATAATCCGCACATGCTATTAACCCATTTCAATTTCTTGTGTGTAGGTACAAGTATTCCAGTGCATGAGGAAGGAGCTAAAGATTTGAATATGGATAGCTCAAAGTAGTAGTAGTGAAATTGCACTCTTCAATCATGAGTGCGAGAAGAACATTGAAAGCACACCATAAGATTATGAAAGGATTGGATCCTTCAACTTTGTAACTTGGATTGTATCAATTGAGAGCCCTCAAGGGGATTTTTTGTAACCTTGTATTTGAAAATTGATCAATATAAAGAGAACCCCCCATTTATTTCAACTATTTATCACTTATTTGCTTACGTGAAAGTCTCTTTGAATTATTAGAATAGAATAATAGGTGTAGTTTAATTTCCTTTTCTAGGTGCACTATTTTTTCTACTCTACAATGGTGATCATGGTGGGACCCTTGTCCCTTTTCATTTTTTCCATTTTTAACCTTATTTTTCACTTTGGATGTTGCAGGTTTTGGTTGTTCTTGACTGAAAAAACCCTTGAATTTATAATTGGAACACTGAAGGATGGCCACAACAACCATCCAACCCAAGGACGACCCCCAAATTTGCAGCCATCCCACCTTGGTATGGACACAAAATAGGGGGTTTTCATCCAAAATTTCTAGAAATAGCAACTTATCATACTATCAAGGTAAGTGCCTAAACCTTCAATTTGCATTAATGCTATTCAGAAAAGGGTATATTTAGTTTTTCTTGTCTTCTCCTAGTTGATTGAAAGATAGATTTCCCCTTTAGTAAATTTCAAAATAATAAACAAAAGAAAAATAGGAAAAATAAGAGTCTTAGTATGAGATTGAATGGTTTATCTGTGTGTGACCTACCTAAGGGTTAGGTTGTCATATAGAATAAGTAGTTTGTAGGTTCTTTATTCATGTATATATTTTTAAAAGTGAAACATTTTTTTGTGTATTTAGTGAACTAGAATTGAGTGCTCTCTTGTTTTGATTTCTTAAAGGATAAAAGGAACCACACACACCATGTCATATTTGAATATTAGTGAGTTGGAATCTCATCCCCAAACACTAATAGATACCAATGATGATGTGTTTCATATCCACCCATTGGATCACATCCTATTAACCCTATTTTAGCCAAAACTAGCTCTAAGAACCATCATAGATTGTGGAATAAAGCACACATCTATCTTTGGAGATGTATATCGCTGACCACGATGAAATGGATGAAGACTCACTAAAATTGTAATCCCTTATTGGGTATGGGTTTCATATTCATACTTTGATTGGTTTATGTGACCAAACATTCATTACTAGTTGTTGAGTTGTGAGTATACAGGTGAAATATTTTGAATAAATTGAGAATTACATCAAAAATATTTTAACACATGAAAAAAGATTCCTTTGCAAAAAAACAAATAAAAAATACACCAACCATTTTAGGAAAACATAAATATTTAAAATATATAATCACTTTTATTATTGTGTGTTGCTATTTTTGTGTGTTGAATAAATAAAATTTATAAAGGACATAATCACGTAGGGATTTAGAAGGAAGTAGTCATGGTATACATCCGTAGCAAATCCCACTTAAGGACTAACACTACAAGAAGTAGGCAAGGATATGTATACTATCTCTGATTTGACCCTAAGGATTTGGTTATCCCTCCTTGGTAGACTCCTACTCACCCAAGTCCTAGAGTATCAAATAAGGGACCTAGCATACAAGGTATCCCTACATGAGACACCCCTACATGTGGTGGTTCCAACTAGAGAAATTACTTCCCAAGTATAGATACTTCAAACTCATTATTTCCATAAAGGCAACCATGCATTGATGCACCAACACATAGAGTAATACCATGCCTTCACATACCTGCTCATTCTAACTCACACATGTGTATGTAGGATTAAGACTATGCACCATGGGCAATGCTAAATGATCACATTACACTTTTCAAATCACCTTGATAGGTCTCATAAGTACAAGTACCAAGATGAGTATGATACTCATAACATGGGGTGAGCCAATTATATCCTTCCCTTCCTCATTTATGAAGGAAGATATGAGGAAAATATTGACTATCCTTAGCTTAATTACTCCATGCACGATGTGCCTTTGCACCAATTAAGTACCAAGAATATCTATTTATGAGTGAACCTCAAGTATATGTGAAATATCTCAATCGAGGGAAGCTCATAGTAGATCTTTCAAATTATAATGAACAAGATAGGTATCATGGAAATAGTGCTAGGGCTCATAGGCCTTACATAGTTGAGTAGATAAACCAAGTTATCAAAATGTATGCTAACTTTCAAGCTAAATTTAATCATCTTTGACTATATAAACAATGATCCGATCTCTTATATCACTAGCATAAATTAGAAAGACAAATGATTGAACAATAGATTCAAGAAACCTTGCACAACGAGGTTTCTACACCAAGTACACATAGATAGAAGGCTCATCATAGGCATCCCAATTTAAATAAAAATAGGCCTCCTAGGCCTAATCAAATATTGCCACGTTGACCTCTTAGGCCTAATCAGGACTTACTTCATAGACCAAACATAGATCGCCTTTGGTAGGTGTTAGTTCCTCCTTGTAGGCCCATTGAAGAAACACCTTATGGGGCCTATGATGATTTGGAACCAAAATAGGAATACCTAGAAGCACCTTATGGAGGTATGGTTGATGAAAATCAACCACCACACCATATTCTTAATATTCCTTGCCCCCCATCATGGGGAGAAAGTAAACAAGAGGATATTAAATCCTTTGATGTGTATAGAGCATTTCTTGAATGCATAGAAACCATAGAAAGTAAGAAAACTGTGTATGGATAACAAAAGCCCATGTATTGCCAACTACATAGTCAATAGTTTTATCCATCTATACCTTCTCATCCATACCCAAAACATTTTAAAATGCCCAAATTAGATAGATTTAAGGGAGAGGAATATGCATAGGAACACATTACTAGGTTCATGAACCAGTGTTTTAGTATCCAAGATAATGATGCCTTACTATTGAGAAATTTTTTAATCACCCTCTCTGGTCCAACCATAGAGTGGTATAATCAACTTCCAAGGGACAATGTATACACATTTGAACAATTTGTAGATGCATTCCTAGAACGTTTTGTCTTCAACACTAAGATAAATATGACCTTAACCAACCTCACAAGGTTAAAGCAATATGAAGATGAGTCAATCATAGACTATGGTAACAGGTGGTGAATTCTCCTAAGTTATCATAACTATTTCCAGTATCTGAGTTGACTCAGATGTTTTCAAAAAGTTATCTAAAACCAATATCATTGTTATTACAACTCCAATAGTATCCAACTCTTGACGATGATCTAGCGCAAGTTAGAACTATAGAAGAAATTAAAATTCAAGAGGGAGAAATTGCGAAACCCCACAAGAATGAGTGGACTAAGAACCCAAAGGAAAATATGACATAATCAAAGCTTGCGACAGTTAAACAAATTTCCATCAATGTCCTAGGTTCTACATAAAAAATGCTACCTCAAAAGGTAAATTATTAGGCACAACCTCCTTCAAGTTACAACAACAACACCCAAGCGAATCAGTTCCAAAATCATTAATATTTCCCTAGAAAACAATTTATGCCCTTCGTTGAGTCAATGGACTCCATATTCGATCATCTATTGGCTACCAAAGTGATTGTTCTACCAAAAATCTAGCCTATAGACCTGAGTACAGGTAAACACAAGCCTATGCGATGTTGGGAAGACCTATATTGTAGATATCATAGGCAGATTAGGCATTAATTGCCGATATGCTATGGTTTCAAAAACCTAGTACAAGATATGATTGAGAGAAATGACATTCAAGTGGATAATCCTCTAACTAAAAGAAATAAAAAAATAGGTGTTTTTAAAGACCCATTACCCACTCATGAGGTACAGGTAGTTCCTACCAAACATGTAAATGAGGTCTATGCGACACCCCATAAACAAGGGTTTATCTGGATGGCTAGCATTATGACTAGGAATAGATGCTACCCAAGTCAAGTTGCACTAATTGCAACTTCAAGCTATATTCGCTTAACATCACAATGTCAACCACGTCCAATGTAAAGCCTTCCACCTCATCCAATGACTACAGTAAAAAGTAAGCTTTATCAAATATTATGAACAACATCGACTAGAATTTTCATATATGAGCTTATTCAACAATATCCACCTCATAGAGAAGCTCTTATGGATATTATTAAGTTGATTGATCTATAGACCAAATATTCTAACTCCTTTATCGATTTTGTGGGGCACGTTTAGTAGTGTAAGGAATCAATAATCACATTTCGTTAGCATGAACTCAAACTAATAGCAAGTGATGTGGTTGATCCTCCTCTACACATCATTGCATGTATAAATGGAAAACCCTATAAGCGAGTTTTAATTGACACTAGTTCATCAAGTAACATAATCACTTCTAATGCTCTAAAACATCTAGGACATTCAAAATCCCATATTTTTGCATCCACCTACACCCTTTGAGCATTCAATGATATGATATGCTCAAAAGTCGACACTATAGTCGTATCTATTTAGGTGGGACACAAAACTATACTAATATTGTGTCATATTTTAGTGGATGCAATGGCCTACAATATATTGTTGGGCAGACATTTGATTAGGGACATGATGTGTTGGAAATTTTGAGTAATTATGTTGTCATTGATGTCAAGTGTTTGATGCAAGGCAAAGTTCATTTTGATACAAGAAAATTGGTAAAAATAAATGGTTATAATATTTTATATTATAAGCCAAAGTGGTTGGTCAAAAGGTTGAAGACAAAATTTTATGCCAAAGTTTTAAAAGAAAAAAGAAAATTTTATAATATTTTAATATTATAATAATTAAGCCAAAAGGGATTATTAAAAGGAAAAAAAAAAAATGACGAAGGCCCCCATGCAAAAGTATTGTTTAAAATCTAAATTTAAATAATATAATATTTAAACAAAGTTAAATATTATATTAAATGTAGAATTAAAGTTGAAATTGGCAAAGGACGTCAAAATTCAAATTTAAATGAAGGCAATTAAGGTTTTCACCGACGTCATGAAAATGCTTTGAAAGCATATAAAAGGGAGAAGCAAAAAATATTTTCAAATGTATCCAAAGTTAATGCGCATGAAAAATTGATCATCGAGAATAGTGAAAATAGTTGGAAACCCTTTTATCGAACGAGCGACAATAGATAAGGATAAGGTAGTGGAATTTTTACTTCAGCGAGGACGTGTAGCCCAAGTGGTAGGTGAGTCCTGCATAAGGTGTTGGTAGAGGAAAGGTTTGGGGTTCGATTCTCCCTAGAAATGTTTGAAGCATTTTTATTTAATTTTCATTAGAGGTAGCAAGGGATAAAATGTTGAGGCCAACAGTTAGGTCTCAATCGCTTGGCTAGTGCAAGAGGTCGAGTGCTACGCTTGGAAGGTAGAGGTTGGAGGGTCAATTCCCATCCATGCCAGAAAGAAATATTTTTTAAGATATGCTCAAATTTTATAAATGTTGCTTATAGTGTATGTTTGGTGGATGTGATTTGGTGTGTAGTTTGGCATATAGGAGTTATAAGGAGAAATAATTTTTTTGTATAATATTTTAAAAAATATATCTACTAGTTATTTTAAATGCAAAGGTTGGAGTGATAAGTTTGTAAATGGTTTATTTAGAATTGTGATTTTTGGTTCTTGGAAATTAAAATAAATTAGAAATTATTTTATGATAGAGGGTGAAATCATGTCTATGGAATCACTGGCACACCGAGTGCGATGCAAACAAAAGCAGTTGTATTAATGAAATGCTAAGTGCTACGAAGATGCAAAGAACTTAAAGTGCATGAAAAGGGAAAATGAACAAAATGAAATGAGATGTAAAGAAAAATCAAATGTGCAGCCTTTTTTATTAATATTTCTTGATATCAGGTTACAATATGTCTCCCCCATTTTCATGGGCTAGGAGCGTTCGATACAATTTTGTTACACCAATGGATGGTACACTTCCCTTCAGGATCTTCCGCGTGCCCACATTCAAAATGAGTGGGCCAAATGGCACCGCCGCTTGTGTGAGTGCATCTATCATTACTTTCTGCCCCTCCAGTGTCAGGATCCTATGTATAGATAAACAACAAATGATTAATAGCATATGCAGATGGAGGGAAACATGCAATCCCCAAGGCCTCCGGTTAATGCATACATGAAATAATTTAAACAATGATCAAAACTTATCAGAACATAATTAAATTTAAACAGAGGCATTTAACACCATCAAGGACACATTGCAAAAATAATAGTCGAGAAATTTGTTGTAGATTTCTAATCGCTCCGGGGTGGGATGATTAGGACTGTCATAAAATGCCCAAAAGTGACCTCCAAAATGTCCCATCCAGATGTATCCAAAACACCTACAAACTTGGGGTTAGGAAAAATGGGACATTTTGAGACGACCCAGAAGGTCGGATTTGGCTGATTATGCACCGATCATCCTAAATTTGAAGGCACTCCTTGTATGTTAGTAAAAGCATAAAACAATGAAAACATAGTCAAAACAAGTCAGAATGCTTTGAAATTTGAACTACAGCATATATGAAACACAAAAAACATGATGCAAAATAAATAGTGAAGAAATATTCTATAGATTTTTAATCACTCTGGGGTGGGGCGATTAGGACTGCAATAGTGGGGGGGGTGCCCAGGGGCAGGATGCCCCCCATTTGGGGCTTGGTTTTGACACCAATCCACTTGGTATGGGTCCAAAACCTCCTAGGGGGTTGTGTCGATGAATTGGGTGTGGGGTTGTGGCCAATTTTTTGGTTTTTGGGTCCGTATTGCACTCCTAATATTCACCCGATAACCTCCCTTCCAAAAGAGAGATCAAAGATGTAGGATGCAAAATGAGGGTGAGGGTATAATTCGGTAGCACTCCATTGCTCCAAATGCTCCTAATTTGTCCTCCATTTGGGGTGAGAAGACTCACCATTTTATATAATTGAAGTTCTACTTTTAATGTGCATGCAGGGGCACCACTTGGCCATCATGCCTTATTAGGGGAGAGAATATTCTTCCCTGATTAAGGGCTCTATGACTGCCTCTATGACTACCTATTTGAGCTTTGAAATGCTCACTCGCACTCCCATGCATTGAATGTGGAGTTGAGTGGTGGATTTGGGCTACCATTTGTCAAGGTTTGACCTTTTACCCATCAAACCTACTATTCGCCCCACCTTGGAGTGATTGCTGCTAATCGTCCCGACCCGAGGTGGGGCGAATAGCATTCTAATCATCCTAGGGTGGAACAAATAAGGAGCAGGGTGTTTGAAATGTGCCAAGTTGACCTCTGACCTTATAAAACTAATGTGGAAGTGGTTAGGACCACTGTTTAACCTTTGGAGGGTGCCCTAAGGGCTGTGTATGCCAATTCAATCAGTGCTTGTAGCCACCTAATCAGATTGGTGTTGTTTTGGTGTCTATAGATGCCCCTTTTTGGGATGCACTATGAGTGGTGCAGTGCTGAGAAAAAATAGATAACCAAAGCACTTAATGATTAGGGTCTCTTAGTAACCTAACCAAATTTTGATGCCCCAAGTATGGAAAGGGTGTGTATTCTTGAATCCTTGCTTATGATGAGCTAAGGAGCTTAATTCAAGTGTTAACATTTTTCAGTGAGGTGTTACTTGATATTGGATATTATTCAGTCATGAATAGGCAAAGGGCGCAACCTTTTGTCTGTGGGAACCTTGAGTTCATGATTCTAGAATGCCAAGTTTTTGATCAGCTTGTGATTGTTGCTTGTTTGCTGCCCCAAACAGGAGCGTGATTGTATTTATAAATGATTCTTTGAATGCATGCCATTTCCTTGATTGGGTGTGTATTTGTTGATTGGTGACTAAGTGTGACTACCCCCTAAAGCGATGAATCGATGAGGGAATGATCTTCATGAGAAAAGCGACGAGTTGCTTGATCCAAGATGACTTTTTTGAGGGTGTCTTTAGTTGTTTTTTGTTGAATGCTTTTACAGTTACCCAACAATCGAACCTATTTTTGGTGGGTTTTGACCCTTTTTATGATGCCTATTGGGGTTAAACTTGTCAAAAATTCGTCCTCCCATTGAGCTTTCCAACTATGGTAGCCTTATTAGGGAGTAGGATAGTGATAATTTGTGACCCCAATGTCAATTTTGCATGCCAAGAATGTATGGCGCAAAGGCACCTTTTTTCGGTAGTTTTATGCTATTTTTGGGTGGGTTATGACCCTTTTTATGACGCCTATTGGGGTTGAAATTATCAAAAATCCGTCCTCCCATCGAGTGGTCCGGCTATGATAGCCTTCTTAGGGAGTAGGATAGTGACAATTTGTTACCCCAACATCAGTTTTTCATGACAAGAATGTCAAGTGCAAAGGAAATTTTGTTTGGTAGATTTATTGTATTGTGTTTGTTGCATTTTTGGATTTTATTTTTGTTGATTTATTTCTTGCTCGGTAATTGTCCCAAGGTGGGACAAATACTAGTTTGTAATCGTCCTAGGGTGGGACGAGTGCTGACCAGGGCGTTCATCCCAGGGTGGAATGATTACAGGCCTAAGAACCTATTTAAGGGCCAAAACTAGGTTTTGGGCTCATTTGCAATTGTTTTTTCTAGCAATTTGGAGCTATGGGGAGGAGGAGCGCTAGTTTTTGATGCTGAGCACTACCGAATTTTTACGAACACCATGAGTTCATGGACCGGATATTCGAGTGGTGGAGCCGAGGCAAGACCTATAGGTGCTCCTTCTATTTATTTTGTGTTATTTTTGTCTTGACTAAGATTAGAAAACCTTAGTTTCAAATTTTTATTTTTTTGGATTTTTTGTTTTTCATTTAGACTAGGATTAACAAAACCCTAGTTTAGAATTTGTTTTTTTTTTTGTGTCTTTTGTTTTTCTTTTAGACTAGGATTAAAAAAACCCTAGTTTAGAATTTGTTTTTTGTATTATTTTAGACTAGGATTAACAAAACCCTAGTTTAGAATTTGTTTTTTTTTTTTTGTGTTTTTTATTTTTCGTTTAGACTAGGATTAACAAAACCCTAGTTTAGAAATTGTTTTTTGTATTTTTTTGTTTTGTTTTTTGTTTATACTAAGATTAGAAAAAAACCTGGTTTAAAATTTGTATTTTTATTTTGTTTTTTCGTTTAGACTAGGATTAATAAAACCTTAGTTTAGAATTTGTTTTTTTGTATTTTTTGTTTTACATTTATATACACTATTGTACATTCATTTTATTGCTATATAGTTATGGTTTTTTTTTTTTTTTTTTGTATATTTTGTTGTACATTTGTTTTATTGTTGTACAGTTTTTTTTGTTGTTGTCATTTTAATGTTTTTGTGTTGTTTTTGTTTTTTACGTTGTGAAGAGTTGGTACCGTCAGCCGACGGTATTCTCTGATGCCCAGGAGGCGCTGACTATGGCGTTTTAGGATTGGATTGATGCCCTTGGGCTCAAGAAAGTGACACGGTTGGAGCCTATGGTGGGGGATAGTGCATATCTGACTGCCTTGATCAATTTGTGGGATCCCTGCACCAACACCTTTCATCTCCCAATAGGGGAGAAGATAGTGAATCTGGAGGACGTGTATCAGATTCTATGGATTTCAATATATGGGCTGGCCATTCGGATGACTCCTCGTGATCAATGAATGATGGTGCTGACATGGTTCTTTGGGCATCCGATAGAGATGGGGTTGTATGGGGTGGTGGAGAGGGCAGAGGGGGACTACTTGATTGGTGATATTATGGTGCGATGGTGGTTTGAGAAGGGCGTGTTGGGGGTGAGGCATGCATTGCTTATGATCCTCATCTCCAACATGCTACTTCCTGACTCCTCAGGTGTGAGGTTACCTTAGAACCTGCTTGAGGTAGTGTTCAGACTTGTGGAGTGTCCGATGGTAGCACCACTAATTATGAGGTGGGGTCAGACACTACTAGCACAGCTGTATGATGAGTTGTATGAGTTTCGCTGTCGGAGGTGGAAGGGGATTGGGTGTAGCCATTTGTTGCAGTGTTGGGGGTGGCAGAACATAGCTATGGAGCAGCCATAGGGGCTACCTTGGACTACTCGAGGAGAGATGGTGGATAGGGAGATTGAGTATGCTGATCTATGGTGGAGGTCAGAGGAGTAGGGGCAGAGTCGATGGTTTTGCAGGTACCGTAGGGCACTATACTTATGCCTTCTCGCATCTTGCTCCAGAGGAGGTGTTCTGGTGGCCATACCAGGACTGTCTAGCTTGGCATGAGGCTGGGGAATGGCTCCAATGGGTGCACAATGGGTGGTGGTTGATCGGGTGGCATGAGATCAAGCATGAGTATTTCTCGTACATCCAGGTGACTCGATAGTTTAGGGTGCACCAAGTTTTTCCTAGTGAGCCCTTGATCTATCAACATTGGGGTGATGAGAGGACTCGAGCCTGGCTGATTATTGAGCCACTGGGCAAGGAGTCTGATGTAGTGATTGATGTCCCCGATGTGGACAACGTTAGGGTGACTTCTGAATACAACTAATGGTGGACGATGCGGCGATGGCGGGGTGAGGGGCCTCTAGGAGGTCCGAATGTAGCAACATCAGGCGATGGGGGTGCAGATGCACCGATGGAGGGTTGGAGGGCTTCGCTCGATGATGCGGATATGGTGGAGGTAGATGACATCACTAGGGATGATGCAGGGGTTCCAAAGTAGCATGCCTTCTCGAAGATGCCCATGCCTCTGGCAGTACCAAGGGATATGGAGGCTAGGTTTTGCATTGAGATAGCACAATTGGAGGAGCTGCTACGAAGACGGGATGAGGAGCACCGAGCTAAGGTGGATTTGGCATAGCAGGATGACACATTGGTTGCATACGACCGACATGATGTGGAGTGGGGTTAGTTTCAAGTGGAGTTGGAGGCTGAGATTATCCTCCTTGATGGACAATTACTTGAGCTCATTAGAGGTGGATCTTCGCATCGAACAAGAGACAATGAGACTGAGCAGTCTGCTTCCTCTCATCACAGGTGGGTGGGTGAGGGTAGCGCTAGTGGGCATGATGCGAGGGCTGGCAGAGGCCACCATGAGATGTCCCATAGGACCCATACCTCTAGGGGTAGTTCCAGTCGCATCGATCCTGTGTGATCATGGTGGCTGACTCCCTAGGCTTAGGGTTTTTGAGTTTCTTAATTTTTTTGTGATGTTAAAGGACCATTTTTGTGTAGCCTGAGGGAAATTTTGACTTAATATATACATGACTTTCTTTTTGTATTATTTTATTTGTTATGGTTTGTATCCTTATCCTTGTTTATTTTTATTCATGCACAGTTATTTATGTTAATGTATGCATATGTCATTATGAATGCAGATGTTTTTGACTATATGGATGTATGCATATGGAATGGATGGACTAATTTGTTGGTATGCAGGTGGTGGCACCATAGACTATATAAGATTTACTACCTATCTGTACTATGCGATTGCTTTGTGAGATGACTTTGCATGCAATAATTTGTTTTGTTTGTTTTGTATTTTCTTATGGTGATGTAAGTAATGAAATGTACCAGTTGTTTTAGAATGTAGTTAAGGTTTTTCTAAGACTCAGATTTTTTAACTAACTAATCAAGAATGTACATTATTCTTACAAGACTTTCAACCAAGGTACGAATCAAACTTGAGTTTGACCAAGTTATTTCACATCCTTGTGTGTGTGATTGAGTTTGTTTATGTGGTATTCATCAGGATATCGCCAGTGCCAGATAGGCTATCAACCAAACCTATACTGAGGATCACCTAATTAGCTCCACTAACTCATTTGTTGTATTTAGTAAGATTAATCCACGGGGCAATCTAGGATACCATAAGCTAGCTCGTCCACATGCAAACATTAGTCTACACACACGCAAAGCTAATGTGATAGACATATCGTCATGCATTTAGGATACCACCATTTCTAGGTAGGCTGTCCACCAAACCCGTAATTACGATCACCTAAATGGTTTTTCAAAAGCTAAGAATTCTAGGGATTCAAGCTTAGGAGTATTTTGGTTGCTCAACTTGTTGGGATACTTGTTCTCACACATAGTGATGAAAATCACTATTTGTTTTTCTCTTTTTCCTTGAGCAAGGGGTTTAAGTAGTGGTGATAACCACTGTTATTTTTGCCTTTTGAGGAATTTTGATTTTGTATTTTGATTTCAAAGTTGAGCTCATGGGTTTTTTGGCTTGTGAATGGCAATGATCCTTTTGGCCTTGGGGATGACTACCTATCTTAGTTAGGGATGCGTAGTACGAATCCTTACGACATTGAGAATCAAAGGTGGTTGGGAATTTTGCTTTGGAATGGTATTGATCTTTAAGGCCTTGGGGATGACTACCCATACTTGTCAGGGGTGTGTAGTATGAATCCTTACAACTTTGGGGACCAAAGGTATTTGGGATTTTTAATAGTGACCACTATTTATTATGGGGAATTGAATAGGGAAGAGCTTGTCCTTTTGTCAATTCTCAGCATTCTTGAACCATTCGCATAGGGGGATGAGCAGGATAACCTTTTTGCTTAAGGTACCTTAGACCACTTTGTAGGTTTCGTCTTTCGTCCACACAACTTGGGAATTTTTATGTGTTTTTAAGCTTGTGTTGGGATGTGATGTAACAAGGCGTGATCCAAGTAAAACTCTACCTTGTAAAAATCGGTCTGACTTCGTACAACATTTGACTAGAAATCTAAAGACAACTGAATGTCGAAAACCCTAAATACATTAGGAGACAACTGACTATGATATGGTGAAAATGTGGATGGCATTATGCTTGTTGGATTATAGAGTGGACAAATGTGGAAAATGATGGAATTACTGAGTAATTACAGTCTATGGTGCATTTGACCTGTATGACCAACAAATATGCAATGTATGTTTGTGATGCCTAATGCAACTTATCTTTTGTATTTTCTGATTTTTAAGAATGTGCATGAAAGTGAGATGCAATTTGTTTTGTTATTTTTTATTATCTATTGTTTTTTTTTTTGTTTTTGAATATTTGTTTTTGACCAAGCGATTATGGGAACCCTTGGAGATTTTGATTTGAAAAAAGGGTTTATGGGTACCTTTGGAGAATTTTGGGGTTGACCAAGTGATTGTGGGAATACTTGGAGCTTTTGGTTTGACCAAAGGGATTATGGATACCTTTGGGGCATTTTGGGTTGACCAAGCGATTGCAAGAATCCTTGGAGATTTTGGTTTGACCAAAGGGTTTATGGATACCTTTGGGGCATTTTTGGGGTTGACCAAGTGATTGTGGGAATATTTGGAGCTTTTTTGGGTGGGCCATGGCTCTTTTAAATGTGGAATGGCCTCAAATTACTAATGTTCAAGGGTTCTAGTTCCTTGATTCTATCAAGAGAGGCGAGTCAGTATGTTCCAGGTCCTATTTTACTGTCGATGACATAAGGACCTAACCAATTTTCCATGAACTTGTCCATGAACTTGTTCCCCAATGGGCATCTGAATGCTAGTGTGATAAGCCCAAAGAGCAAGTTGTATTTGAATGTGCCAATCCTTATGACTATCTGTGATTCTATTTTTAAGGATGGAAACTAGCATTTTGTTTGATGCCTCTGCTTGCCCATTTGCCTACGGATAATAAGGTGTCAAAAAACTATGCTGGATTTTTTAATTTGTTGTCAAAGCACACACGTCTCGTATTTGTTCTTAAACAACATCCCAGTATCTGAGATGATCTTGGATGGAATACCAAAATGACATATGTTGTTATTTAAAATAAAATTTGCAATGTGAGGTCCAGTCGTAGAGGTAAGTGATATTGCTTCCACCCACTTGGTAAAGTACTATGTGGCCATTATGATGAACGTGTGACAACCTGACGATGCACGGGAGATATTTTTGATTAGATCTGAGCTCCACTATGAAAATGGCCAAGCTGATTAGATTGGCTGCAAGGCCTGATAAGGTACATGTGTCAAGTTAGCATGGTGTTGACACTTCACACACTTCCTCACATACGTGCAACAATCTCACTCTAAAGATGGCCAATAATAGCCCATGTGAAGGATGCACTTTGTGATGGCCATACTACTAAAGTGGCCACCACATGTACCATCGTGTGCTTGGGTGATCACCCAAGTGGACTCCTGTTGGTCCAAGCAATGGAGGAGGATTCCTTCATAGCTTCGATGGTACAAAATATCTCCTAGCAAGACATGTTTTGCCGCTTTCTATTTGAATGATATTTTCACGGCATGCGACAATCCAAGTGGGAGGCTACCTAACTTGAGATAGTCTCTTATGGGTGTGTACCAATCCTGCTGATTAGAAACCTCGATGGTGTGAACGACCAATCCCTCTTAAAATTCGTCCCTAGCAAAACCTGAGCGAGAAAGAACTTGTAATAATAGCGTTGTGCTGCTATTAAGAGGAGTTAGGGAGAACAAGGACCCCCAATTGGCATGAGATTATTTTCCCATAAATATTATAGATCAGGGGCTATCATGCAACTTAACCCAATCCCATGAAGTTGATGAGGGTTCACATACCCTACCATATGATAATGAGGAAGAGGATCAAGGTCCCCTGAAGGAGTGGATAATGGATTATGAATCATATTATGATGTAGCACCCATCAACTACCCTAGTTTATATGAGGAATATGAGAAGGTCATCCCATTGTATTATAAAGAAGATTTCCATCTACATATGTTCCCAGTGCAACATCCTATCTAGTGATAGCTTTTGTGACTCAAATAGCAAGCTCATCACCTTCCACATAGACCACCACTGGTCATTCCACCGCCACCGTAACTACCTCCATGATTCTTGCAACAACCTACTATCCCTAGACCTAATCACATAGATCTTCGTGCATTAATTTTTATGGTTGCCATAGTATTTTGCATTGTAATTTTTATGGTTGACATAGTATTTTGCATTGTACCTTTTATGATTGCCATAGTATTCCATGTTGTCCATCCTAAAAACTATCAGATAGATTTCTGCACAATCCACTCCTATAACCAATTCAGTCTGCCCTAGAAACCACCACATAGATTTCTGCACAATCCACTCCTATAAGCAATTCGCTCCTATAACCACCATGCCAAAGTTATTTTTATGATTATCATAGTATTCTAAATTGTTCGTACTAAAACCTGGCACATAGATCTCCATGCAATCTTGTCCTCCCTAAAAACTACCACACAAATCTCTGCACAATCCACTCCTATAACCAATCCACTCCTATGACTGCCATAGTATTGTTAAGTCTGAAAAGACCAAGATTTGAACCTTGGACCTCCACTCCCCTTAGGGAGTTTGAGGGAACCAATTGATCTACACCTGACCTTATAAATATTCAATTTCATTATCTTTAGAAATAATGAAAACCTTAATAAATGTTAATATTTTCTAAGAATGTTGGCAAAGAAGCGATGGTTCGATTGAGACATATGAGTGATGTAGCTCATATCAAGATTCAAATGTGGAACACCAATTAAACTATATATAAGTTAATGTAAAAAGAAAAAAAAAACATCCTTTCAAAACCCTATATATATATTTTTAATATTAAGAAATGGGGGTTTTGACCAAGAATCCCCCAACCTATTACAACAACTCCACCAGGGAGACACACACCCACCCCCTTCCTCACACACTCACCCATGCCACGGTTTGAACCTTGGACCTTCCTAAGAATAACCAAAGTCCAAACCGTTGCACTCCACCGGGGAGACACACTCCACCAGGGAGACACACTCACACATGCCACGGTTTGAACCGCTCCACCAGGGAGACACACACCCCCTTCCTCACACACTCACACATGCCACGGTTTGAACCTTGGACCTCCAGAACAAAAACCAAAGCCCAAACCTTTGCGCTGCACCCCAAGTACAAAAAAATCCTATATTTTAAATTAAAATATAAATTAACCCTATATTTTAATTTATATAGTATTATCTTAATATTTAATATTATAACTAAAGCTGTTTTACTTGTATCACAATATTTTTCCTACCCATGGGAGGAATAGACAGACAGAAAGTTAAACAAAATTAATGGAATTCTTTCACTTCACAAATATAAACCACTATAGCACTATGTAAAAAGAATTCAATTTTAAGGATACAGGAGATTTACATTCACTTGAAAATATAAACCAGTTTACAATAAACGCAGGAAAAACATATATATACTATTTATAACGGAATAATTCCTAATTATTTCAAATATGCAGGATTACACTGTAAAATATTGCTATAACCTATTAAGGATTCTGGGACTTTGAGGGGATTAGCCCATCTTATTTAACAATGGATTATACAAACCTATTTTGTTGAGGGAGTTCAGATCAGCAAGTTATACGCCCTCGTATCGATCAAGGGCTGTAGCCTTGTCTTTATCACCCAGAAATTTACTCTTATATTCGGATACTATAAAAGGCCTGTAACGTCGTGGATGGTCCTCGTCCACATGCTCCGATGGAGCCAAGATTTGTTTGTCCTCTGAAACACCCATAAAATACGCCAACGATATGCGATCAATACACCCTTTAGAAATGACCCGATGCTCCGCGCTGCGATACCTCGCGTTGCTCCATGCCTGCACATAACTTCGCAATACTTTGTCAGTATTGAGCACCGAAATATAATATATTACACTAACAGGGGTAAGCCTCGCGAATTTCATGTTAGAAAAATAAACCCAGATTTCACGCCTGTGCCCAACTGCGCTGCCGCAAATTTGAGATCCCGACAAAAGTGTGACAGGATGTCGCACTTATCTTCTGACAGATTTGACACCTGGCAGATCCGATCTCCGCAGGTGTTAATACCCAGTCGGCGTTTGTCAGAAACCCTAGATGTGGGTCGGTCCGAGGATGACCCTTATCCGGAGCTGTCCGAAGATATCCCTTATCCGGAGTTGTCAGAGGATAACACTTATCCTTCTCTCCCCGTGGCTATAAAAGGCGGTTCGGTTCTACAGACAAACTAGTGCGAAGAGAGCGTAGAAGAAGGAAGCAGAGCGGGTGTGAGAGAAGTTCGTGAAAGTGAGCAGAAAAAGAAGGGCGAGTGTTTCAGTGAGCAGTGAGGCTCAGCTGATAAATGTACGAGCAGCAGACTCGAAATTTCCCTTGTCCAGTTTATCCTGCAGCGTTGCCTGCAGATGTTGTTACTTCCTCGGTTGAGGAATTCTGTAACCCTAGTTGTTCATATGAATAAAGTCTGCTTTTGTCTGTGGCATATTTAGGGTTTGTAGGTGTTAACCTATTTGTTCTCTGTTCCGACGTTTCTCTCCTATCTCTCAGGTCTTGGCAAGCCAGGCAAACCCAGCAGCAGCCGTGCAAGACGAAGGACTTGAAGGCCAGAGTTGGCCAAGTCTGAAACTTACCGGTTTTCTCCGAGCCTTGGAGGTCGCCGAGCAAAGTTCGTCACTTTGCTGTGATAGTCGCGCTTCGGCAGCTGAGAGTGCGAAGCTCGCACTTCGCTGCGACTGCCAGTGCTTCGGCAGCTTGAAGCTGCGAAGTTCGCACTCCGCGCAAAGTGTGCACTTCGGCAGCTTGCCCAGTGAAGTACGCACTTCGGCCGAAGTGCTCACTTCGGCTGTTTTGCCGAGCGCAGTCCGCACTCCGTGCGAAGTGCAGACTTCGGCTATTTGCCCAGCGAAGTACGCACTTCGGCCGAAGTGCACACTTCGGCTGTTTTGCCGAGCGCAGTCCGCACTCCGTGCGAAGTGCGGACTTCGGCTATTTGCCCCAGCGAAGTACGCACTTTGGCCGAAGTGCGCACTTCGGCTGCCAGGCACAGCGCAGTCCACACTTCGCGAGAGTGCCGCACTTCGGCTGCTTGGCAAAAGCGTGGAGATTTCGGCATCGAAAAAAAAACAAATCGCCGCTCTTCCTTCAAATTGGTATCAGAGCTGATAGTACCGTGACACGGAGATAGAAGCATGGCTTCCGAGAGAAACTCGTTGCAGTTGCAGATCCCGTGATTTAACGGTAAGAACTACGATTACTGGAGCATCCAGATGAAGATCCCGTTTTGATCTCGGGAGCTATGGGAGTTGGTCGAGACCGGCTACCCGTAACTGGCAGATGCAAAGAAGATCGGCCGCCCTCTCTCAGCGGACAGGGATCTGTTGAAAGAGCACAAGAAGAAGGACCAGAACGCCCTCTTCTACATCATGCAAGTGGTTGAGGAGACCATCTTCCCATGGATTGCATCAGCCACCAAGGCCAAGCAGGCCTGGGAAACCCTGGCGAGTTTGTATCAGGGTACCGAAAAAGTGAAGTTGGTGAAGCTGCAGATGCTCAGGAGAGAGTTCGAGAACCTGCAGATGAGCGAGTCCGAGTCGATGAGCGACTTCTTCACCCGGACGACGGAAATTATCAACCAGATGCGGTTGAACGGAGAAAATGTCCAGAGCTAGAGAATCGTGGAGAAGATTCTCAGAAGTCTGCCTGCGAAGTTCAACTTGGTTGTGATAGCAATCGAAGAGTCGAGGGATTTGACAACCCTCTCGACGACGAACTCATGGGTTCCCTGCAGACCCATGAACAGAGGCTGAGCCGCTCAACTCAGTCTTCTTTGGAGCAAGCCTTCAAAGTGCAAGTCTCAGTCCGAGACAATGGCAGACAAGACTTCTAGCACAGTGCTTCTAGTTCTCAAGGAGGAAGAGGCAGAAGCAGACGTGGGAGAAGGAACAAGCGAGGAGGGAACTCAAACCCTCAGGATGCTGAGCCAGATTGCAACTTTCATCAGCAAGGAGGAAGAGGCACTGGCAAAAATCAGCAAGGTGGCTCTCAGCAGAAGAAGGACATGTCAAAGGTCCAATGCTACTACTGCAACAAGTTCAGCCATTATGCCACACAGTGCAGAAAGAATATGGCGAACGAGAATCAGCAGCAAGCCCATTATTCAAAGGAACCTGAAAATGCGGCAGGAGGAATTGTGTTGCTGACTTGCAGTATTGAAGAGGAGAGCAAGAAAAACGTCTGGTATCTTGACAGTGGTTGCAGCAACCACATGACTGGGAACAGAGAGATGTTCTCACAACTGGATGAAACAGTCCAGTCCGAAGTCAATATGGGGAACAACATCAAAGTTCCTGTGATGGGGAAAGGAAAGATCCTCATCCGCACCCGGCACGGTGATAGAAAAACAATTCAAGATGTTTATTATGTGCCTGGGTTGAAGCATAATCTGCTTAGTGTTGGACAGCTTGTGCAGAAGGGGCACACTGTACTGTTCAAAGATGGAGTCTGTTCCATCAGAGACAAGGTCCATGGACAAATTGCATCCGTGTCCATGACGAAAAACAAGATGTTTTCATTGCAGATTCGTAATGAATCTCTGATGTCTCTAAGTGCAGTTGAGAAGGATGCTACCCGGTCGTGGCATCTCGGATTTGGTCACCCGAGTTTCAGTGGCTCGAATCTACCGCACAAGAAGCGGATGGTGAAGGGTTTACCCCTTATAGAGCAACCAAACCAAGTTTGTGAAGGTTTCCTGGTCGGCAAGCAAAGACAGGGATGCATTCCCCGTAGGGGCGCTCTTGGAGAGCATCACGGCCTTTGGAGCCGGTGCACTCAGACATCTGTGGTCCCATGCAGACCACCTCATATGCCGGCAATAAGTATTTCCTGACCTTCATTGATGACTTCAGCCGGAAGACTTGGATTTATCCAATCAAGTTGAAGTCAGAGGCGTTTGCAAGGTTTAGGGAGTTCAAGGCTCTGGTTGAGAAATAGAGCGGTTACTATGTGAAGACTCTCAGAACTGATGGAGGTGGAGAGTACATCTCCAACGAATTCCATAACTTCTGCAAGCAACATGGAATTCGAAGGCGCTCATCGCGGATACATGCCACAAGATAATGGCGTAGCCGAGAGGAAGAACAGAACAATCATGGAAATGGCACGGAGCATGCTGAAGGCAAAAAGTTTGCCACATGAGTTCTGGGCAGAAGCTATAAGTTGTGCAGTCTATCTGTTGAACCGGTGTCCCACCAAGAGTGTGAGGGACAAAATTCCAGAGGAAGCGTGGAGCAAGTTGAAGCCAAGTGTGGCTCATTTGCGAGTTTTTGGGTGCATAGCATATGCACATGTTCCAGATGAGAAAAGGAAGAAGCTAGATGACAAAGCTGAAAAATGCATCTTCACAGGGTACAGTGAACCAGCGAAGGTGTACAGGATGTACAATCCTGTGACAAAGAAACTTGTCATCAGCCGAGACATGAAGTTCTTAGAGGATGAAGTCTGGAACGGGAAGTCAAAGACTGGTCAGACTGAACCAGCAACTGTTGAGTCTGTAGACTTGGAGGAAGACAGAGTTCAACCACCTGTGCCTTCAAGCATCAACAGTGGTGCCAGCAGCAGCACACCCTCAACATCCCGCTCACCTCCACTTGCAAGCAGAATACAGAACCTGAGGACTCCTGCAAAGACTCGGAGCTTGCAAGACATCTATGAGGTAACCCGTAATCATTTAGATGAAGATTATTCTGATTTTTCTCTCTTTACTGAATGTGATCCAATGGAGTTTGAAGAGGCAAGTCAGAATCACAAATGGGTGAATGCGATGGATGAGGAGATAGCAGCCATTGAGAAGAATGACACATGGCAACTAACGGATCTTCCAGTAGACGGAAGAAGACCATTGGGGTTAAGTGGGTATATAAAACAAAGTTTAATGCCCAAGGAGAAGTTGACAGACACAAGGCCAGATTAGTGGCGAAAGGCTACAAGCAGAAGTCAGGAGTTGACTATCATGAAGTGTATGCACCTATAGCCCGACTTGACACAGTCAGAATGATTCTGGCACTTGCAGCTCAGAAAGGATGGAGCGTGTTCCAGATGGATGTCAAGTCTGCCTTCCTCAACGGTGTGTTGGAAGAAGAGGTCTACATAGACCAGCCACCCGGTTATGAAATACTAGGGCAAGAAGGCAAAGTCCTGAAGCTGAAGAAGGCCCTATACGGTTTGAAGTAGGTGCCCCGAGCTTGGTACAGCCGGATTGATAGCTATTTTCAGGAGAATGGGTTTCAGAAATGCCCATATGAGCACTCCCTGTACATGAAGTCAAATGCAGCAGGTGAGCTCATCATCGTCTGCCTGTACGTAGACGATCTCGATATTTACTGGCAATAGCAAGCAGCCTATTTGCGTAGTTTAGAACAGCCATGAAGTCCGAGTTTGAAATGACTCGACATGGGGTCGATGAAATATTTTCTCGGCATTGAAGTTGACCAATCAGCAGATGGCATATTCATTTCTCAGGGCAAGTATGTGAATGATGTCCTGAAGCGCTTCAAGATGGAGGACAACAAACCTGCCATCACACCTGTAGCCACAGGTTTGAAGTTGAGCAAGTTGGATACAGGGAGGTCTGTAGATCCAACCTTGTTCAAAAGGCTAGTTGGCAGTCTGATGTACTTAACTGCAACTCGGCCAGATCTGATGTTCGGCACTCTTGTGAAGTGCGGACTGCGCTGTGCCTGGCAGCCGAAGTGCGCACTTCGGCCGAAGTGCGTACTTCACTAGGGAAAATAGCCGAAGTGCACACTTCGCACGGAGTGCGAACTTCGCAGCTTCAAGCTGCCGAAGCACTGGAAGTCACAGCGAAGTGCGAGCTTCGCACTCTCAGCTGCCAAAGCGCGGCTATCACAGCAAAGTGACGAACTTTGCTCGGTGACCTCCAAGGCTCGGCGAAAACCGGTAAGTTTCAACCTTGTTCAAAAGGCTAGTTGGCAGTCTGATGTATTTGACTGCAACTCGACCAGATATGATGTTCGGAGTCAGTCTGATTAGCCGTTTCATGGAGACTCTGAAGGACACGCACTAGCAAGCAGGCAAGAAGATCTTGCGCTATGTCAACGGGACACGAAACCATGGCCTATTTTACGCCAGACAAGACCAGTTGGAGCTAATGGGCTTCACGGATAGTGACTGGGCTGGCAGTACCGACGATTGAAAGAGCACCTCCGGGTAAGCTTTCCATCTCAGATCAGGGGCAGTATCATGGGCGTCCAAGAAACAACCCATCGTTGCGTTGTCCACAGCCGAAGCAGAATATGTCATCGCCACGTCAGCCGCATGCCAGGCAATTTGGCTACGAAGAGTTCTGAGTGAACTGAACTTTCCTCCGGATGGTGCGACAACAATTTTCTGTGATAACAATTCGGCCATTGCACTCTCAAAGGATCCTGTGTTCTATGGCCGGACGAAGCACATAGACATCCCGTATCATTTCATCAGAGAGTTGGTGAAATTTGGTGAAGTACAACTGTAGTTTTGCAGGTCCAAGGAGCAGCTAGCTGACATCTTCACGAAGCCTTTGAAGGAGGAAAACTTCAACAGATTGCAAGAACAGCTTGGAGTCAAAGCGCTCGTGAAATCAGGCTTAAAGGAGGGTGTTAGCATAATAGTAGGCTTGATATTAGTTTTTTTTGTTGTGGCCGATGTGTCTTAAGGGGGCATTTTGTCTTCTGTTCTCTTCCATCTTATTTCCTATGACGCTTCGTTGCGAATCTTTTATTAGGCATAATAGATATATTATAATGTAAGGTGACCCAGCTCCTCGCTTGGGCTTTTGACTATAATAAATATGTATTTACCCTAAAAAGAAAAAAAAAAATTTGAGGAAGAGCAGTGCAAGAGGAGCAGAGGCAAAGAAAAGTATCTCAGTGTGCGCTTGACTCAATCGATTAATGTCCGAGCAGACCGAGCTCGACATTTTGTCTATTTAACTTATCTCGCAGCAGCCTCGTAGGATAAGTTAAACAGACAAAATGTCGAGTCGACTTCTCAGACATTAATCAGCTGAGTCAAACTGCTCGCTGAGATACTTTTCTTTGCCTCTGCTCCTCTTACACTGCTCTTTGGTATCAGAGCAGATGGCATCTTCATTTCTCAGGGCAAGTATGTGAATGATGTCCTGAAGCGCTTCAAGATGGAGGACAACAAACCTGCCATCACACCTATAGCCACAGGTTTGAAGCTGAGCAAGTTGGATACAGGGAGGTCTGTAGATCCAACCTTGTTCAAAAGGCTAGTTGGCAGTCGATGTACTTAACTACAACTCGGCCAGATCTGATGTTCGGAGTCAGTCTGATAAGCCGCTTCATGGAGACTACGAGGACACGCACGGCAGCGAGGCAAGCGGATCTTGCACTATGTCAGTGGGACGCGAAACCATGGCCTATTTTACGCCATACGGGACCAGTTGGAGCTAGTGGGCTTCACAGACAGTGACTGGGCTGGCAGTACGACGATCGGAAGAGCACCTCCGGGTATGCTTTCCATCTCGGATCAGGGGCAGTCTCATGGGCGTCCAAGAAGCAACCCATTGTTGCGTTGTCCACAGCCGAAGCAGAATATGTTGCCGCCACGACATCCGCATGCCAGGCAGTATGGCTGCGAAGAGTTCTGAGCGAACTGTTTAATCCTCCGAAAGGCGCGACAACAATTTTCTGTGACAACAATTCGGCCATTGCACTGTCAAAGGATCCCGTGTTCCATGGCCGGACGAAGCACATTGATATTCGTTATCACTTCATCAGAGAGTTGGTGAAGTCCGGAGAAATTCATCCGTAGTTTTGCAGATCCAAGGAGCAGTTGGCAGATATTTTCACGAAGCCTTTGAAGGAGGAAGACTTCAGCAGATTGCGAGAGCAGCTTGGAGTCAAAGTGCTTGTGAAATTTGGGTTTATTTTTCTAACACCCTCCTTTAAACCTGATTTCACAAGCACTTTGACTCCAAGCTGCTCTCGCAATCTGCTGAAGTCTTCCTCCTTCAAAGGCTTCGTGAAAATATCTACCAATCGCTCCTTGGATCCGCAAAACTACAGATGAATTTCTTCGGACTTCACCAACTCTCTGATGAAGTGATAACGAATATCAATGTGCTTCGTCCGGCCATGGAACACGGGATCCTTTGACATTGCAATGGCCGAATTGTTGTCACAGAAAATTATTGTCGCGCCTTCCGGAGGATTAAACAATTCGCTCAGAACTCTTCGCAGCCATACTGCCTGGCATGCGGATGTTGTGGCGGCAACATATTCTCGCTTCTATGGACAACGCAACAATCGGTTGCTTCTTGACGCCCATGAGATCGCCTCGATCCGAGATGGAAAGCATACCCGTAGGTGCTCTTTCGATCGTCGCATCGCCAGCCCGACCATCGTCTCTGTGAAGCCCACTAGCTCCAACTGGTCCCGTTTGGCATAAAATAGGCCATGGTTTCGTGTCCCGTTGACATAGCGCAAGATCCTCTTGCCTGCTTGCCACTGCGTGTCCTTCGGAGTCTCCATGAAACGGCTTATCAGACTGACTCCGAACATCAGATCTGGCCGAGTTGCAGTTAAGAGCGGCGATTTGTTTTTTTTTTTCGACGCTGAAATCTCCACGCTTTTGCCAAGCAGCCGAAGTCCGGCACTCTCGCAAAGTGTGGATCACGCGTGCTCGGCTGGCCAAGTGCGCACTTCGGCCGAAGTGCGTACTTCATCGGGGAAAATAGCCGAAGTGCACACTTCGCGCGGAGTGCGAACTTTGCGGCTTCAAGTCGCCGAGCACCGGCGATCGCAGTGAAGTGCGAGCTTCAGCACTCACCGTCGAAGCGCGGCTATCACAGCAAAGTGACGAACTTTGCTCGGTGACCTCCAAGGCTCGGCGAAAACTGGTAAGTTTCAGACTTGGCCAACTCTGGCCTTCAAGTCCTTTTGTCTGTGGCATATTTAGGGTTTGCAGGTGTTAACCTATTTGTTCTCTGTTCCGGCGTTTCTCTCCTATCTCAAAGCAGTTGGCAGATATTTTCACGAAGCCTTTGAAGGAGGAAGACTTCAGCAGATTGCGAGAGCAGCTTGGAGTCAAAGTGCTTGTGAAATCAGGTTTAAAGGAGGGTGTTAGAAAAATAAACCCAGATTTCACGCCTGTGCCCAACTGCGCTGCCGCAAATCCGAGATCCCGACAAAAGTGTGACAGGACGTCGCACTTATCTTCTGACAGATTTGACACCTGGCAGATCCGATCTCCGCAGGTGTTAATACCCAGTCGGCGTTTGTCAGAAACCCTAGATGTGGGTCGGTCCGAGGATGACCCTTATCCGGAGCTGTCCGAAGATATCCCTTATCCGGAGTTGTCAGAGGATAACACTTATCCTTCTCTCCCCGCGGCTATAAAAGGCGGTTCGGTTCTACAGACAAACTAGTGCGAAGAGAGCGTAGAAGAAGGAAGCAGAGCGGGTGTGAGAGAAGTTCGTGAAAGTGAGCAGAGAAAGAAGGGCGAGTGTTTCAGTGAGCAGTGAGGCTCAGCTGATAAATGTACGAGCAGCAGACTCGACATTTCCCTTGTCCAGTTTATCCTGCAGCGTTGCCTGCAGATGTTGTTACTTCCTCGGTTGAGGAATTCTGTAACCCTAGTTGTTCATATGAATAAAGTCTGCTTTTGTCTGTGGCATATTTAGGGTTTGCAGGTGTTAACCTATTTGTTCTCTGTTCCGGCGTTTCTCTCCTATCTCTCGGGTCTTGGCAAGCCAGGCAAACCCTGCAGCAGCCGCGCAAGACGAAGGACTTGAAGGCCAGAGTTGGCCAAGTCTGAAACTTACCGGTTTTCGCCGAGCCTTGGAGGTCGCCGAGCAAAGTTCGTCACTTTGCTGTGATAGCCGCGCTTCGGCAGCTGAGAGTGCGAAGCTCGCACTTCGCTGCGACTGCCAGTGCTTCGGCAGCTTGAAGCTGCGAAGTTCGCACGCCCTTTATCAAATGGATCGGGGCTTGCCCAGCGAAGTACGCACTTCGGCCGAAGTGCGCACTTCGGCTGTTTTGCCGAGCGCAGTCCGCACTCCGCGCGAAGTGCGGACTTCGGCTATTTGCCCAGCGAAGTACGCACTTCGGCCGAAGTGCGCACTTCGGCTGTTTTGCCGAGCGCAGTCCGCACTCCGCGCGAAGTGCGGACTTCGGCTATTTGCCCCAGCGAAGTACGCACTTCGGCTGCCAGGCACAGCGCAGTCCGCACTTCGCGAGAGTGCCGGACTTCGGCTGCTTGGCAAAAGCGTGGAGATTTCGGCGTCGAAAAAAAAAACAAATCGCCGCTCTTCCCTCATTTCAGACCTTAAGGTAGGCCGCGACATTAATTACAAAGGAATTAGGCAGAGGCTTCACATTCCTCCACTTCCCTTCCTTGGACTTTATCTGGAGGCCCCCCTCGTTGTCTTGGTAGAGGATTGTAAAGAAACCGAGATCCGTGTGAGCAATTACAACCTCCTCGTCTATAGATTTTCCATCAGAAGTATAGTGGTTTATACGCAGCGCCGAATCGGAAATTGCGGAATCAGAAAAGCAAAGATTCTCATCGTTCAATCCAAGGCTTGCGAGAATGATTTTTGTGATCTTCTTTGAGAGGTCTTCGAGGCAGACGGTATAAGTTTGGATCGTCTCGCTGCCAACGGTATGGGAATTCCATTAATGAAACAAATTTCTGAAGTTCAAAAGTAAATAAATAGTTTTTAATGTGAAATGTTCTATTTGTATTGAATTTAAATTGTAGACCTCCTATTCAATTTCTAAAACTTTCACACTAGAAAAAAAGGAAAAGATTAATGACATACCAGAACTTTGGGTTTTCCCCAATTGACCATAGCTTGTGAGACAACTCCTCAACTGAATGAGAATATTTCAAGATTGTGAAGCTCTCCATCGTTGGCCTACGAAAGTAGCTGCTTCTGGGATTGCTAGTTGTGACTCTATCTTTGGCCTCTTCAGGCATGGCAAATAGTTGCCGGCTACGAAGCTCTACGTTCTGCAGAAGATCTTGTGGGATTCCATGGTTGACTATACTGAAAGATCCCCATTCCTTGCACGCATCTCTCACTGCAGCGACACACTGAGAGTGGTCTAGTTTTTCTCCATTGATTTCCTGTGAAATGTCAATGACAGGGAGATCAATTTCATTTGGAACAACATCAAGGAAGGGCTGAGGCGAGGAAGGCATGGTAGCTGCTTTTGGAAAGACTACAGGGGTAGAAGAGTATCGGCTTAACATTTCACCGATTCTGTTCTTGAATAACGTTATGCAGCCGAAGAGATAGAAGGAACATATTATTAAATTTATAATGATGTTGCACGATTATGTTAAACTAACACTTTTCACGTGTTTTTATATGCTTTTTTTAAGGGAATCTCAACTTATATGCTTTTTTTATATGCTTTATATGCTTTTTTTAAAGGGGATCTCTATGGACAAGTATAGTTTAATACTACATACGTTATTTAATCATATTGATCTCACCTACCCCGCCTTCAATATTTTTATTAACGAATATTAATACGTTCTTATCGACTGTAAGGAAAGATAACAAACTGATCCTCAATGGAAAATAAATTTATTCTTAATGAACGTCGAAATGCATATAGAATGGAGGGAAAAGGAGCTTTATTGGGTCGTAGGGTATTGTTTTATTTTTCATACAAATAAAAAATAAAATAATTCATGGCAAGAAGATTCCAAAAAATAAAATGCCACTTTATATGTCAATGCAGTAGTGATTATTTTTAGAAGCGTGATGCTTGTAAAGATTCTTTCCTCTAAAAATTTGTCGGCTTTCCTAGTCGTCTGTTTCATGACTCATCAGGTCTACAGTCCTCGGCTGAGTTTTGGCCACCATCATGGGATAAGGTTGGAAATTAATCTAGATTTTAGATTATCTCTGATAAATCTTTGACTTATTTTGCTATTTTTCAGAATCACCAGATTTTTGGAGCACTTCAAATTATCTTCGGTAGTTGTAAATTATTTTCGGCAGTTTTAATTGTTCAGAGATCTAATAGAAACTGTCGTTTACATTTAACGCGTGTTAAGAAGTTAGTTGAGTTTTTCCCTCTTCCCCAACTATATATGGATGCTGGGTGCAACTTCAAAATGTTAGAGAAGGAGAGGGTAAGTGTAGCCAGGAGGATTGTTCCATCTTCTATCCAAGTTTGGTGTACTATGTGGCCTCTATGAGTAAAACTTTAAATGTAACCCTTGTATTTTGGAAAAGCTTTTTTGATTTTGAGCTCACTGGGGAGAAAAGAGATGGCTTTTGATATCATGTCATGGGCTTTATTATTGAAGGAATGGTTTTTTGGAAAAGCTTTTTTTTGACTTTTGAGCTCGCTGCGGAGAAAAGAGATGGTTTTTGATAAGAAAAATGTTATGGAGGAAGATTTTAGAGTTTTATGGTTAAACTTTAGCACGTTTTTGTAGGTTATATTTTTTATTTATTTTGTTATTAATTACTGGAATATTTAAATGGTTGGTGATTTGGGTTTTTTTTTATAGGAAGATTCAAGTTCAAACCACAGTGAAAGATTTTGGGTTTTTAATAGAAAAATTCAAGTTAGTGAAACATAACAAAAAAAATAGTATATGTGTCTATGTGTAAATAAACTTATCTTAAAAAAATTAAATTAAATTTTAGAAAATATTTTTCTCTTTCATTAATACAAATAATTGAAACTCAATAATAATTAAATTTGTAAATATATAAAAAAATATAGTTTAAAATTATTATTGTAAATTTTGAAAATGATTTTATTCATCTTTGAGCAATATTATTGTTATTTAAGAATTTATGGCCTATGCACATGAAATTGCTCTACTCCTAAACATTTTAAGAGAAACTATTGCAAAAATCTCAATTCAGTCATGCGGAGACATGTTTATGGGTTAGAATCATGGCGACATGTTGATGGGTTAGAATCATGGCGAAGGAGATCGCCTCTTACTATATTTTAAGAGTTTAGCCTTAATTATACCCATTTAAGGATACCATTAATGTTAATATTTTAGAATTTAAAATTCATTTGCTATGGCATACTAAACGGCATCTGTTACCGGAGAGCATTACGTTACGCAGGGCTGTGATAATTGTTAAATATTTAACCACAGGAAAAAAAAGCCCTGTCCCTTAACGTTTCTCAAATTTCCATGCTCCTAAATTGACAAAGACAATTTACAAAATGTTGCAAGAACAGCTTGCAAAATTAAAGCATGACAATGGACTCAAGGAGACTGCAACAGCGCATGCGCCCCCGCCCCTGCAAAGCTCCAAAATCACAGTTTGGAATTTTCTTCTGAATCGCTGGTTGACATTTACCCAAACTAGGTGGGCTTAGACAAGCGAGCCGCCCGACATAGAAAAATGGACCGCTTGTGATGTCGAACTTATCATCTCATTTGAAACAAATGACCTCCGGTGCAATTGCCTGTAAGGCTGTGCCTGCTCAAGTGGTAAATGGTAAATTAAAAAAAAAACACAGGCGCAAGTGGTAAATGCTTCAAATTCTCCAGATGCTATTGTAGAAAATGAAAGATCACGCGGGATATGACAATGCAGTCGTCCGCGGATTGGAGCATAGAAGTTGATGCGGCCGCTGCACAGCGCATGTCAGCAGGCCGCGACTATGCCGCGGGCTACAACACAAAGGAAGTCCGCGCGCCGCGTCACCAAGGAGGATATGCTGCACGCCGCCATTTTTAATCGTTGGCACGCTTACTTAGGCAATGCAGGATACAACCCATACAAGAATGCCGCGGGGTGGAGCAAAAGCGGATTTAATTACAAAATAAATCCGCGGGACGAAGTAGAGAAGCGTCGTGGATTTAATCAAGGGATAAATCCGCGAAGCACAACAATATGGACAAAACTATGTCCTATGCTGTGATTTGAGATCATAAACACGCTTGGGTTAGAACATGCTTGTTCTAAGCCGCAAGATATTACGAAGAAACTACAGCATGAGGGAACACAAACAATAATAAGACAAAATGGTCTATAACTTAACTTTGCTGAGTCGGATAATCAATCACCCATAAATATTTGCTCAAATACACAAAAAGTATTATGTTTGCTTATAACAGAAATACATTCACATTTATGAATTTGGAGATATATTAATTTGGAGATATACTAGAGAGATTTGTAACTAGGGATTTGCAGGTTACAATCATAAAACGAGTTTATGAAGGTTGAGGCTTCAACTTTTGTCTTTTTCATCATACTTATGCTATTCCAATCCGTTCTCATTCTTCTGCCCCTATTTGATGGTACTAGTTGCTCACATATTTATAGTTGGAGACGAAGGGAAAAGCTTACCGGCTTTCTGACACACATTTAATTCAAAACTAGGGTTTCTATCCAATCATCGAACAACTGCAACTATCGGTAATAACTGCACACACTTTAAAATACGATGATCAGATTTGGAAGATAAGATCTATCAGAGATCTATTAGGTGTGAAATCTGGTTTAATTTCTAACATCCTCCTTTAAACGAGATTTCACAAAGACTTTGACACCTAGCATTTCCCTTAACCTTTTAAAATCTTCCTCCTTCAAAGGTTTTGTGAAGATATCCGCAACCTGGTCTTTGGACCTGCAAAACAATAACACAACTTCATTAAATTTTACCAGCTCTCTGATGAAGTGGTAGCGGATATCGATGTGCTTGCTCCTACCATGAAACACTGGATCCTTTGATAGTGCTATGGCGGAATTATTGTCACAAAATATTGTTGTTGCCCCTTCCTGGTGATGATTGAGCTCACCCAAAATTCTTCGCAGCCATACTGCCTGGCATGCGGCTGAAGTGGCGGCAACATACTCTGCCTCAGTAGTTGATAATGCAACAATTGGTTGCTTCTTTGATGACCATGAAACTACACCCGATCCAAGATGGAATGCATAATCTAGAAGTGCTCTTCCTATCATCTATACTGCCAGCCCAATCGCTATCTGTGTAGCCAACAAGTTCAAGCTGGTCTTTTCTTGCATAAAAAATTCCATGGTTCCTGGTCCCATTGACATAACGTAGAATTCTTTTCCCTACTTGCAAGTGAGTGTTCTTCGGTGCTTCCATAAATCTGCTAATCAAACTCACTACAAACATTAAGTCTGGTCTGGTTGCTATCAAGTACATCAGACTTCCAACTAACCTTTTGTAGAAAGTTGGATCAATATTGCTACTGCAATCTTTCTTGCTCAATTTTAGGCCTGTTGCAACCGGTGTGATCGTTGGTTTGTTGTCCTCCATTCTAAACCTCTTCAAGACATCTACTGCATACTTACCTTGAGAGATGAAGATACCATCCATAGATTGGTCAACTTCAATGCCAAGAAAATATTTCATCAGGCCTAAGTCTATCATCTCGAACTCCTTCATGGCATTTCTAAACTACTCAAACAACATATTGTTATTGCTAGTATATATCAGATCATCTACATACAAGCAAACAATGATCATCTCCCCCTCTGCATTTGTCTTCATGTACAGAGTGTGCTCATATGGGCATTTGATGAACCCATTCTCCTAAAAATAAGCATCAATGTCGACTATACCAAGCCCTGGGTGCTTGCTTCAACCCATACAAGGCCTTCTTCAATTTTAGGACCTTGCCTTCTTGCCCTTCCAGCTCATAGTCGGGTGGCTGGTCTATGTAGACCTCTTCTTCCAACACTCCATTGAGGAAGGTAGACTTGACATCCATCTGGTAAACATTCCAACCTTTCTGGGCTGCCAATGCTAGGATCATTCTGACTGTGTCAAGTCTCGCTATAGGTGCATATACCTCATGATAGTCAATCCCTGACTTCTGCTTGTAGCCTTTTACCACCAATCTGGCCTTATGCCTATCAACTTCACCTTGGGCATTAAACTTAGTTTTATATACCCATTTTACTCCAATGGTCTTCTTCCCTACTGGAAGATCCATTAACTCCTAGGTCTGATTCTTCTCTATGGCTTCTATCTCATCATCCATAGCTTTCACCCATTTTCTATTCTTAATTGCTTCTTCAAATGAAATTGGATCACACTCAAAAAATAAAGCAAAATCAGAATGTTCTTCATCAATTTCATTTCTAGTTACCTCATAAATATCTTGCAAGCTCCTTATCTTTGATGGTGTCTTCAAGTTGGAGATCCTTCTTGCAAGTGGAGGTGACCATGATGATGAGGTAGTGTTGCTACTAGCACCAGTATTACTACTTGAAGCTATAGGTGGATGCACTCTATCTTCTTCCAAGTCCTCAGACTCAATAATTGTTGGCTCTTGCTGACCAGTCTTGGATTTCTAGTTCCAAGCTTCATCTTCCATGAACTTCACATCTCGACTTATGATCAACTTCTTTGTTATAGGGTTATACAACCTGTAAGCCTTCGATTCTTCACTATAACCAATGAAGATGCATTTCTCTACTTTGTCATCTAACTTCTTTCTCTTCTCATCTGGGATATGTGCATATGCTATGCACCCAAAAACTCTTAAGTGAGCAACACTCGGCTTCTAGTTGCTCCATGCCTCTTGAGGAATCTTGTCCTTCACACTCTTTGTGGGACACCTATTCAGTAGATAAACTACACAAACTATAACTTCTACCCAGAACTCATGTGGCAATCCCTTTGCCTTCAACATACTTCATGCCATCTCCATTATGGTTCTGTTCTTCCTCTCTACAACACCATTCTATTGTGGTGTGTATCTAGCTGTGAACTACCTTCGAATTCCATTTGCTTTGCAAAAATTATGGAATTCATTGGAGATGTATTCACCTCCTCCATCTGTTCTGAGAGTCTTCACATAATAGCCACTCTATTTTTCAACCAGAGCCTTGAACTCCTTGAATTTATCAAAAGCTTCTAACTTTTGCTTGATGGGATATACCCATGTCCTCTGATTGAAATCATCTATAAAAGTCAGGAAATACTTGTTACTAGAAAATGTGTTGGTTTGCATAGGACCATAAATATCTGAATGCACCAGCTCTAATGGTTGTGAAGCTCTCCATGACTATCCTGTAGGGAATGCATCCCTGTGCTGCTTGCCGACTAGACAACCTTCACATGCTTGATTGGGTTGCTCTATAAGGGGTAAACCCTTCACCATCTATTTCTTGTGCAGCAGGTTCAGGCCACTGAAACTCAGGTGATCGAATCTGAGATGCCACAACCATGTAGCATCTTTCACAACTACACTAAATGACAGCAACAATTCATTTTGAATCTATAGGGGAAACATCTTGTTCTTTGTCATGGACATAGTTGCTATGAGCCCATTCTCTTTGTCCTAAATGATACAGGCTCCATTTTTAAATTGCATAGTGTACCCCTTCTGCACAAGTTATCCAACACTCAACAAATTATGTTTCAACCCAGGCACATAATACACATCAGTGATTTGCTTCCTTTCACCTTGCTTGGTACGGATAATGATTTTCCCTTTTCCCATGATAGGTACCTTGTTGTTGTTCCCCATATTCACCTTGGATTTGATGGTTTCATCCAATTGTGAGAACATCTCTCTATTCCCAGACATGTGGTTATTGCACCCACTATCGAGATACCAGGTATTCTTCTGGCTCTCCTCCTTAGTACTACAAGTTAACAATAGATTCCCACAAGCATCTCTACATTCTACATTTTCATTTTCATTTGTATAGTGGGCTTGCTGCTTATTATCCTTGGCCATCTTCTTTCTACACTCATAGCTATAATGACCAAATTTCTTGTAGTAATAACATTGGATCTTTGATTTATCATACCTCTGATTTGATCCTCCTTGTTGATTTCTTCCATTGCCTCTTCCTCCTGCTTGATGGAAGTTGTAGTTGTTCTCTCCTTCATTGGAGTTTGACCTTCCTCCTCTCTTATTACCTCTTCCATGCTTACCTCTATTACTTTATCCTCTTCCTCCTTGAGAACTTGAGGCACCTTGGTGGGATTCTTCTCTTCTACTATTGTCTCAAAATGAGACCTGCATCTTGAATGCTTGCTCTAATGAGGACTGAGATGATCGACTCAACCTCTGCTCATGTGTTTGTAGAGAACCCATGAGCTCATCTATAGAGAGGGTTGTTAAATCCCTTGATTCTTCAATTGCTATCACCACTGAGTCAAACCTTGCTGGTAGGCTCCTCAGTATCTTCTCCACAATTCTCTGGTTCTCCACATTCTCGCCATTCAACCTCATCTGGTTGATGATACCCATTGTTTGGGTAAATAAGTCACTCATGGACTCTGACTCACTCATCTGCAAATTCTCAAACTCTCTTCTCAACATCTGCAACCTCACCAACTTCACTTTGTTGGTGCCTTGGAAGGAGCTGGATAGAATTTCCCATGCCTCCTTCGATTTGGTTGTTGCTGCAATTCTCGAGAAAATTGTTTCCTCAACTACCTGCATTATGTAAAATAATGCCTTCTGGTCCTTCTTTCGATTCTCCTTCAACAAATCTAACTCCACTTGGGAGAGAGCGCTCAATGCTACTGCATCTACTGGTTCTGCATAACCATTCTCCACCAGGTCCCATAGCTCCTGAGACCCAAATAGGATCTTCATCTGGATGCTCCAGTAATCGTAGTTCTTGCCATTGAAATGTGGGATCTACAACTGCAATGAGTTACCTCTAGAAGCCATTGCTTCTTATTATTTGAAATATTACGTGGGATACAAAAATGTTGTCATCCATAGATTGGAGCATAGAAGTTGATGCGAGCCACTACACAGTGTATGTCAATGGACCATGATATAGTATGTATACCATGGGGATACAACATAAAGGAATTCTACGGGTTGCATCACAAAGAGAATATGTTGCACATCACGATTTCTAATCGTTAGCATGCTTACCTAGGCAATGCAGCCATGAGATACAACACATATGAGAATGTTACAATGTGGACCAAAAGTAGACTTAATTACAAGATAAATCTGTGGGATGGAGCAGAGAAGCATAATGGATTTAGTCATGGGATAAATCCACAGGACATAACAATATGGACAAAAATATGTCCTACATCATGATTTGAGATCATAAGAATTTTTTTTAATAAGTTTATTGAGCGGGCTAGAACATGCTTGTTCTACACTGAGAGATATTACAAAGAAACTACAGCAGGATGGAACATGAATAATAATAAGACAAAATGAAGTATAACCTAACTTTACTAAGTCGGTTAATTAATCATGTAGAATACTTTCTCAAAGATAAAAATACATGAAAGGTATTACATTTTATTATGATGGACATACATTAATTTGAAAATACACCCACAAAGATCTGCAACTAGTGATTTGTAGGTTACAATCACGAAAGGAGTTTTTGAATGCTGTAGCTTTGACTCCTGCCTTTTTCACCATACTTCTAATGATCTTCTGCCCCTATCTAATGATACCATCTACTCACATATTTATAGTTAGGGATTAAGGGAATCTTACCAGCTTTATGAGATGCATTTAATTTAAAACTAGGATTTACATCCAATCGCAAAAAAACTACAACTGGTAGTAATAACTACACACACTACAAAATACGATGATCAGATTTGGAAAATAAAATTTATCAAAAATATATGAGATGTGAAATCTAGCTTGATTTCTAACAAAAAATTAGATTAGATACAAATATGAGAGAAAGCTCTCATGTCCTCCTTCAACATTGTTGAGGCTTACAATGCAACTCGATCAAATGAGTACACCAAGCTTTGCTGAAATGAACAAAAACATAATTATTTTTCTAATGATTTGAACCAAAGAAAATAATTATTAAAAGAAAAACATCAGTCATCATTAATCACCTGAAGTATAACGAAATACTCTTCATATTATTGATGACCAAAAGGAAGAAGCTACTTATGATAATAACATGCATAATATATTATTTTTTAAATATTTTTAAAAAATTAGACAAGCGAGGTGACCAACATAGAAAATTGGAGCACTTGTGATGTCGAACTTATCATCTCATTTGAAACACATGACCTCTGGTGCAATTGCCTGTAAGGTTGTACCTACTCAAGTTTTAAATTGTAAATTAAAGAAAAACACAAATGCAAGTGGTAAATACTTCAAATTATCTATATTATATTGTAGAAAATGAAAGATCACATGAGATACAACAATATAGTCATTTGTATATTGGATCATAGAAGTTGATGTGGGCTACTACACAAAGCATGTTAGCGGGCCGCGATACAATATGTATCTTGCAGGCTACAACACAAAGGAAGTATGTGGGTTATGTCACAAAGAGGATATGCTATAGGTCATGATTTTTAATCGTTGGAATGTGAAAGCACGAGGATACAGAAACAAAAAGGAAAAGCCAAGATGCGATGCAAACGAAACAAAAGATAACGCTAAATCCTATGAATTGAAAGTGCATGAAAGGAAAGAAGCATAAACGAATCGAAACCAAATAGAAAGCCAATATGGAAGACAACCCTTTTTATTAATATGATTCAGAACTCGGTTACAATTCGCCTCCTCCCTTTTTAGGGGCTAGGAGCGTTAAATGTGTTCTTGTCACATCAATGGATGCTATTCCTTCTTCCGCGTGCCCACATGTAAAGTGGGCGGACCAAACATCATCGCCACTTGCATTGATGAGTCTTGACTCCTTGCTGCTCCTCTAATGTTGAGACCCTACGTTCAAGGAAATAGGAAATAGTCAGTAGCACCTGTAGATAAAATGAAACATGCAATCCCCACGCCTTCAATTAGTACATGCAAAATATAAATAAAATGATAACTGAAATAGATCCAAATGAACTGAAAACTTGACAGGGGCATAAAAACATCACCAGGAAGGCACTGCAAATGGAACAGTCAAAAAATTCACCACAGATTCGTATTCGCTCCGGGGCGGGACGAATAGACCTACAACAAAGTGTCAAAAAGCATAGTCCCAAATGTCACATCCGGGAAGCTCCAAATCACCTACAAAGTTGGGGGTTAGCTAAAAGGGGGTATTTTGGGAAGACCCAGAAGGTCAGATTTTCCCAATTTGGCCTCTATCACCAGGAATTTGATGATGCTACCTGCATGTTAGTAAAGGCGGGAAATGATAAAAACATGATCAAAAATGCTCAAAACGATGTGAAATTTGAATGACAACCTATCTAAGCAGCATAGAATCAGATGCAAAAATAATAGAAAGGAAATCTGCTACAGATTTCTAATCACTCCGGGGCGGGGCGATTAGAACTGCAATAGTGCGGGGGCGCCGGGGGCAGGACGCCCACCGTTTGGGGCCCGATTTCGGCACCAATCCACTTGGGATGGGTCCAAAACCTCTTGTGGGGTGTTGTCAAAAAATTTGGTAGGATGTTGTGGCCAAATGTCGGGTTTTGGTTCCGGATTTGCCCTTCCAATAATCACCCAATGACCTCCTCTCCAAAAGAGATCAAGGATGTGAAAGGCACAAATCAAAGAAGGTGTGTGGATGTAAAATGACAGCACTTCGTTGCTCAAAATGCTCCTTCTATCTATATCTTGTGGTGAGAAAACTCACCAATTTATAGACCTGGAGGTCTCTTGTGATTGAGCATGCAGAGGCGCCACTTGGCAATCATGCCTTCCCAGGGGGAGAAGATTCCTCCCTGATTAGGGGCTCCATGACTGCCCCTGTAACTGCCTCTAACGCTCAAAATGCTCACTCACACTCCCATGCAATGAAGGAAGAGTTAAGTGGCGGATCTGAGCTGCCATTTGTCAAGATTTGACTTTTTTCCCATCAAACCTGCTATTCGCCCCACCCTAGAGCGAATACTGCTAATCGTCCCTGGGTGGGGCGAATACAAGTTTGTAATCATCCCTGGGTGGAACGAGTATGAAGCAGAGTGCCTGAAGGTGCCAAATTGACCTCTGACCTTCCAAAACTATTGTGAGAGTGGTTAGGACCACTGTTTAACCTCTGGGGGCTGCCCTAGGGGCTGTGTGTGTCAATGCGATCAGTGTTTGCAGTCACATAATCGGATTGGTGTTGTTTTGGTGTCTACAGATGCCCCTTTTTGGGATGCGTTGTGCGTGGCGCAGTGTTGAGAAAAAATAGATAACCAAAGCACTAATGATTAGGGTTTCTTAGTAACCTAACCAAATTTTGATGCCCCAAGTATGGAAAGGGCATGCATTCTTGAATCCTTGCTTCTGACGAGCGAAGGAACTCAATTCAAGTGTTAACCTTTTTCGGTGAGGTGTTACTTGATCTTGGACATTGATCAGTCATGAATAGGCAAAGGGCGCAACCTTTTGTCTATGGGAACCTTGAGTTCATGATTCATGAATGCCAAGTGTTTGATCAGCTTGTGATTATTGCTTGTTTGCTGCCCCAAGCAGGGCGTGATTGTCTTTGTCAATGATTCTTTGAATGCATGCCATTTCCATGATTGGGTGTGTATTTGTTGATTGGTGACTAAGTGTGACTACCCCCTCAAGCGACGAATCGATGAGGGAATGACCTACATGAGAAAAGCGACGAGTCGCTTGACCCAAGATGACTTGTGTAAGGGTGCCTTCAGATGTTTATCTTTGAATGTGTGTGCAGTTTCCCAACATTTAGACCTATTTTTGGTGGGTGTTAACCCTTTTTGTGATGCTTTGGGCTTGAAATTGTCAAAATTCGTCCTCTCGTGGAGCGGTCCGGCTATGGTAGCCTTCTTAGGGAGTAGGATAGTGACAATTTGTGACCCCAACGTCGGTTTTGTATGCCAGGAATGGGCGCAAAGGCCTTTGTTCGGCAATTTTATTGCTATTTTTGGGTGGGTTTTGACCCTTTTTGGGACGTCGCTTGGGGATGAAATTCTCGGCAATCCGTCCTCTCGTGGAGTGGTCCGGCTATGGTAGCCTTCTTAGGGAGTAGGATAGTGAGGATTTGTGACCCCGACGTTGGTTTTGCATGCCTAGAATGTCGAGTGCCAAAGCACTCTTATTGGACAATTTTATTGCTATTTTTTGTGCATTTTTTTATTGTTTTTTTCTGTAATCGTCCTTGGGTGGGGCGAATACTAGTTTGGTAATCTTCCTAGGGTGGGACGAGTGCTAACTAGAGTGCTCATCCTAGGGTGGAATGATTATAGGCCTAAAAGCCTATTTAAGGGCCAAAACTAGGGTTTGGGCTCATTTGCATTCATTTTTTGGCGATTTGGAGCTCTAAGGAGGAGGAGGTCGATTCTGTGAAGCGAAGCGCTGTTGAAATTTGTCCAGATATCATGAGTGCACAAGGTTAACTAAAAATTTTGTTTTTTTTTGTTTGGTTTTTTTTGTTTTTATTTTTTGGTTTAAACGTAGAGTTAAAACCCTAGGTTTAATATGTTTGTTTTTGTTGTTTTTAATTTATGATTTTGAATTAGAGGAAACCCTAGGTAACTAAAAAATTGTTATTTTGATTTTTTTGTTTGTTTATAGTTTAAACGTAGAGTTAAAACCCTAGGTATTGAACTGTTTTTGACTTTTTGTGTGTTTTTAATTTATTAGTTTTAATTAGAGTGAAAGATCCTAGGAATTGAAAAAATGTTTTTGAATTTTTTTTTAATTGTGTTTATTAGTTTAAACGTAGAGTTAGAAACCCTAGGTATTGAAAAATTATTTTTGATTTTTTTGAATGTTTTAATTTTTTTTTAGTTATCAGTTAAACGTAGAGTTAAAAACCCTAGGATGAAAACTATTTTTTTGAATTGTTTTGAATTTTGTTGTTTGTTATTTGTCTATTTTTAGTTGTACATTGTTTTATGCATTGTTGTATATTCATGTTATTGTACAGTTTATCATGTTTTTTAATGTTTTTGTCTTGTTTTCTTTCAGGTTGTGAAGATCCGGTATGTGCCTACGGTTTTCTCTGAAGCATGAGAGCTGACTTTGGTTGATTGGGAGTGGCTTGATGCCCTTGGGCTCAAGCAGGTGACTCGGCTGGAGCCTATGGTCGGGGATCGGGCCTATCTGATGGCCCTGATCAACTTGTGGGATCCTCGGACCAACACTTTCCATCTCCCAATAGGGGAGATGATAGTGACCTTGGAGGACGTCTATCGGATTCTATGGATTTTGATAGATGGATACCGATCAGGACGATGTCATGGGATCAGCGGACAGTTGTGTTGACACGTTGCTTTGGGCATGGGGAGGAGATGGGTGTGGATAGCCCAGTGGAGAGGGCAGAGGGCAACTGCCAGATTGGTGGCATTCTTGTACGGTGGTGGCTAGAGAGGGGTGTGTTGGGAGTGAGGCATGTAGTATTGATGGGCCTCATTTCCAACATGCTGCTACCCGACTCTTTGGGTGTGAGGTTCCCATGGAACCTATTGGAGGTGGTATTTCGGTTGGTGGATTGTTCGATGCATGAGCCCTTGATTATGAGGTGGGGCAGACACTGCTGGCATAGCTCTATGATGAGCTGTATGAGGTCCGCTATCGAAGGCGGAAGGGGATTGGCTGTAGCTATCTGTTGTAGAGTTGGGCTTGGCAGCACATAGCGGTGGAGAGGCCGATGGGGTTGTCATGGACTACTCGGTCAGAGATGGTGGATAGAGATATAGGATATGCGGCTCTATGGTGGTGGTCTAAGGAGCAGGGAGAGTCGATGATGGGTAGGTGTCGTAGGGCACTATGTTGATGCCTTCGCTCGACTTACTCTAGGGAGGTGTTTGGCACCCATATCAGGACTGTCCACTGGCTCTGAGGCTGGAGAGTGGCTCCGATGGGTGCACTAGGGGAGATGGCTGATTGGGCGGCATGGGACTGAGCAGGAGTACTTCCTTATGTTCGGGTGACATGATAGTTTGGGGTGCGCCAAGGGGGTTCCTGGTGAGCCCTTGATCTATCATCGTAGGGGGGACATCGGGGGAGGAGGAAGATATAGTTATTGATGTCCTGATGTGGATGACGTCGGGGTGACGACTGAGTATGACGATGGTGGACACTACGCGATGGCGGGGAGAGGGACCACTGGGAGGCGCAGAGGCAACAGGTGGGGAGGGTGGAGAGGCACTAGGAGATGATTGGGGAGCTCCACTGGAGGATGCGGATATGGTGGAGGTGGATGATGTGGGTGAGGATTTTGGGGTTTCGGATCAGCCGGAGATGCAGGACGTCCCGAAGTAGTGGGAGCCGGAGCAGCCTGTATTTTCGAGAGATGCCAATGCCTCAGGCAGTCTCGGAGGATATTGAGGTAGGGTTGCATTGAGAATGCATGATTGGAGGGGCTACTCTAGAGGTGGGATGAGGAGCTCGGGGATGCGCTATGGGAGAGGGATCTCCTACGAACATGGCTAGTGGAGCAAGAGAACGCATGGGCTACGTACCATCGATGGTATGGGGATACCGATGTTGTGTGGGAGAGGGATCTCCTATGGACATAGTTGGCATAGTGTAATGAGAATTTGGCTATGTATCATCAGTGGGAGATGGACTGGGTGCGACATCGGTTTGAGCTGGAGGCAGAGATTATCCACCTCGGTGGGTGGATCCCTAGGTTTAGTGGAGGTGGATCATCGTGCCACTCGAGAGGGAGTGATGCAAAGCAGTCAACATCCTCTCGATGTAGGCAACTGGATGAGGGGCTCTAGTAGGCATGATGCGGGGGCTAGTAGCAGCCGCCCTGAGGGGTCCCATAGGACCCACACCATGGGGGTAGTTCCCATCGCACCGATCCTACGTGATCATGGTGGCCGATGCCCTAGGCTTGGGGGTTTTTGAGCTTTTGCTTTTTGCGAGGTCAGAGGACCGGTTATTGTAGCCTATGGGCATTTTTGATGATATATATATAGATGACTTTATTTTATTTATACACATGTCATGATTTGATGTTATGCACAATGATTGTTGAATGTGTATGTATGCATGTTAATTTATGTTGATGGATGCATATGTTATGATGAATGCAAATGTTTCTAATTTTTATGATATGCAAATGGAATGGATGAATTGAATTTGTGATTTTTGGCGGTGGCACCATAGACTATTTAGAACTTATGGCTTTTTGTCCTAGGCGATTGTTGTGGTAAATGACTTTTTATGTATACATGTTATTTTTTGTATTTTCTGATGGCGATGCAAGGATGAAAGATATCACAGTTGGTTTAGAATGTAGTTAAGGTTTTCTGAGACTCAGATGTTTTAACTAACTAGCCATGACTATACTTTTATCTTACAAGACTTTTGAACAAGGTATGAATCGGACTTGTCTTTGACCAAGTTATTTCACATCCCTGTGTGTGCAATTGAGTTCGTTTATGTGGTATTTGTCAAGATACCGCTAGTGCCAGATAGGCTTGTCAACCAAACCTGGTATTGAGGATCACCTAATTAGCTCCACTAACTCCTTTGTTGTATTTAGTCAGATTAATCTACGGTGCTATCTAGGATACCATAAGCTAGCTCATCCACATGCAAACATTGATCTGCACACAAGTTAATGTGATAGATATATCATCATGCGGGAGGTTTACCACCAGTGACCGATAGGTTATCCACCAAACCGATATTGAGGTTTACCTCATGACCTTCTGAATGCTGAGAGTTCCAGGGATTCAAGTTCGACTCCCTTCTTTTCTTCAATTGTATTGGGATACTTGCTCTTTTGTAGTGATAAAAATCATTGTTTATTTTTGTTTTCTCTTTTGAGCAAGGGATTTGAATATTGAGTGATGAGAATCACTATTGTATGTGCTTTTTGATGTATGCACTTTGGTTGTGATGTCAAATTTTTGGAGTTTTGACTTTTGCAAATTTTTGATGTTTTGCAACTTTTTGAGAACTTGGGATTCTTGGGGAATTGGGTAGGGAAGATGCTTGTCCTTTTGCCAACTCTCAGCATTCTTGGGGTCATTCGCATAGGGGGATGAGCAAGATAACCATTTCACTTATGGTGACCTGGATTGCTTTGCAGGTTTCATCTTTCGTTCACACAACTTGGGAATTTTTTATGTGTTTTAACTTGTGTTGGGATGCTACGTAACAAGGTGTGATCCAAGTAGAACTCTACCTTTGTAAAATCTATCTGACTTTGTATAGTATGTGGCTAGAAAGCTAATGACAGTTGAATGATGAAAACTCTTGATACATTAGAAGACAACCGACTATGATATGGCAAAAAATATGTGAATGGCGTTTATTTTTGATGGACTATTTATAGAATGGAGAAATGTGGAAAATGATGGTTTTGCCAAGTAATTACAGTCTATGGTGCCTTGACCTGTATGACCACAAATATGTAATGTATGGATGTGATGCTTAATGCAGCTATATATTTTTGTGTTTTTGATGGATTTATTTTTGTGAGTATGAAGATGAGATGCAAAAAGAGCTCTTTATTGTTGTGATGATTTTGAGCATGCATGGAAATGAGATGCAAATTTTTGTTATTTTTGATGATTTTATTGTTTTTGAATTTTCTTATTTTTGACCAAGCGATTGTGGGAACCCTTGGAGCTTTTTGGTTTGACCAAAGGGATTATGGGTACCTTTGGGGCATTTTGGGGATTGACCAAGCGATTATGAGAATCCTTGGAGCTTTTTGGTTTGACCAAAGGGATTATGGGTACCTTTGGGGCTTTTGGGGTTGACCAAGTGATTGTAGGAATCCTTGGAGCTTTTGGTTTGACCAAGTGATTATGAGAATCCTTGGAGCTTTTGGTGTTGACCAAGCGATTATGAGAATCCTTGGAGCTTTTGGTTTGGGCTATGGCTCTTTTAAATATGGAATGGCCTCAAATGACTGATGTTCAAGGGTTCTAGTTCCTTGATTCCATCAAGAGAGGCTAGCCGGTATGTTCCAGGTCCTATTTTACTATCGATGACATAAGGACCTAACCAGTTTGCCATGAACTTGTCCCTTAGATGGGGCGGCAAGTTAGAATTTTGTTGGTTCTCTTTTAAGACTAAGTCACCAACCTGAAAGTCCCTTAGGTGAACCTTCATGTTGTATGCTTTCTTAAGTCACTCTTGATAGATACGTAAATGCTCGAGAGCATTAACACGTCGTTCATCGAGCAACGTAAGCTGGTCTAACCGGGCCTACCATGCAGTGTCATCATCGATGAACTCTTGCATTGATATGCATAGGGAAGGAATTTCCAACTCGAGAGGCATGACAGCCTCGGAGCCATACACGAGCAAAAATGGAGTTGCCCTAGTGGGCATCCGAATGCTAGTGCGATAAGCCCATAGGGCAAGTGGGATCTGAATGTGCCAATCCTTATGACTATCTACGACTATATTTTTGAGGATGGCAACTAGCATTTTGTTTGACGCCTCTGCTTGCCCATTTGCCTACGGATAATAGGGTGTCAAAAAATTATGCTAAATTTTGTACTTTGTGGTCAAAGCACGCACGTCTTTGTTCTTGAATGACGTCCCATTATCCGAGATTATCTTGGATGGAATACCAAAATGACATATGATATTATGTAAAATGAACTCCGAAATGCGGGTTCCAGTCGTAGAGGTAAGCGGAATTGCTTCCACCCATTTGGTGAAGTACTCTATGGCCGTTATGATAAACGTGTGATGGCCTAATGACGTAGGGGAGATCTTTCCGATTAGATCTAAGCCCCACTACAAAAATGGCCAAGCCGATTGGATCGGCTGCAAGGCCTGAGAAGGTACGTGTGTCAAATTGGCATGGTGTTGACACTTCATGCACTTCCTTACATACGCGCAACAATCTCGCTCTAAATATGGCCAATAATAGCCCATGCGGAGAATGCACTTTGCGATGGCCATACCACTGAAGTGGCCACCGCATGTACCATCGTGCGCTTGGGTGATCGCCCAAGTGGACTCTTGCTGGTCCAAGCAATGAAGGAGGATTCCTTCATAGCTCTGATGGTACAAAATGTCTCCTAACAAGACATGCTTTGCCACTTTCTATTTGAATGATCATTTTGTGGCATGCGTCAATCCAAGTGGGAGGTTACCTAACTTGAGGTAGTCCCTTATGGGTGTATACCAATCCTGCTGATCGAAAACCTCGATAGTATGAATAGCCAATCCCTCTTGAAGTTCATCCCTAGCAAAAGTTGAGCGGGAAAGAACTTGTAAGAATAGCGTTGTGTTGCTATTAATGGGAGTAGGGGAGAACAAGGACCCCCAGTTAGCATGATTCAGACAATCATGGATTCGAGAGAACTTGTCCGGGGATGGTTCAATCTGGATCAAGTGGATTCCTGGCGTTAAGTCAGAGCTTGCACGCTCCATCGCTGATTGCGATAGTGTTTTGACTTGAATGGTTGTCATATCACCAAAAATGTCTTGCGGGATTAGTGACCCCAAGGAGGCCATAGTGTCCACAAAATGATTCGATGATCGAGGGAGTGCCTCGATGTCGTACCATTCAAGATTTTCTAAGAATTTGTCCACAAGGGCTTTGTAGGCCTGTAGAACTAGGCATTTACATTGGAATACCCCTTTGACTTGGTTGACAATTAATAATGAATCACCAAAGATGTTTAATCATTTGATGTTCATGGTGATTGTTGTCTGAAGACCTATGAGCAAGGCTTCGTATTCTGCATTGTTGTTGGTGCACGGGAAATCTAATTTAAATGACAGAGGCATTGGAGCCCCTTGCGGTGTGAAGAATACAATTCCCATGCCACCCCCTTGCTCACATTTAGAACCATCAAAAAATAGGGTTATGTCGGCCTGTGACTCAGGCTCATCAGAATCTGGTGATTCTGAGACATGGAAGACCCCATCATCGGGTAGTTCTATGATCAGAGGTTGATCGTCTTCGAGAGGAGCCTCTGCTAGTTGATCGGCTATGACTTGACCTTTGATGGATTTTTGTCCAATAAACTCTATGTCAAACTCCGTCAACAACATGATCCATTTCATCGTGCGGCTACTATGATAAGTATGACTCATCATGTACCACAATGGATTCTCCTTAGACACAACATACGTCTTGTTGCTCAACATGTAATGGCATAGCTTTTTGGTAGCAAACACCACTGCCAAGCAGAGCTTCTCGACGTATGCATAGTTAAGTTCATAACTGACCAGGGTGCGGCTAAGATAGTAAGTAGCCTATTCTTTGTGTAGTTCATTTTTTTGGGCTAGCATGGCGCCCAGTGCCACCTCAGTAGCTGAGATGTATAAGTAGAATGACACTCCTGGTCTAGGTGGTGCCAATACTGGTGGTGAAGCCAAGTATTGTTTAATGTCATCAAAGGCTGATTGGCACTCGTCATCCCAATGAAATGCGACCCCCTTGTGCAATAATTTATTCATGGGTCGGCACTTGTCAGATAGCTGCGCTATGAAGCGCTTGATTGACGCGACCTTTCCCTGCAGGCTTCTGAGCTGCTTGATGGTAGTTGGGGGAAGCATTTCAAGGATTGCCTTGACTTTGTTTGGGTCCACCTCGATGCCTCATTTTGAGACTATGAAACCCAAGAGTTTTCTAGATGTGATGCCAAATACGCACTTCTTGGGATTCAGTCTGACTTTATGTTCCATGAGGCGATCGAGGATCTTGCTTAAGTCATCGAGATGATCTGGGCGCAAAAGAGATTTGGCCAACAAATCATCCATGTAATCTTCCAAAGTTTTATGCATGTGATCATGGAAGATGTACGTCATGGCACGTTGGTAGGTGGCACCAACATTTTTAAGGCCAAAGGGCATGACCTTATAGCAAAATGTCCCCCAAGGCATTGTGAACACCATTTTTAGTTGGTCCTCGAGATTGATACGAATCTGATTGTATCTCGAGAAACCATCCATGAGGGAAAGCATTTCATGGCCCATTGTAGCGTCTACCAATGCGTCGATGCTCGACAAGGGGAAATCATCCTTAGGACTCGCTTTGTTTAGATCTCAAAAATTAGTGCATATGCGAATCCTCCCATCAAGATTTTTGATGGGCACCATGTTGGACAACCATGGTGGGTAATCCATGTAGATGACAAATTGTGCATCCAACAACTTTTGTAATTCATCTTTGACCATTAAGGCCACTGTTGGGTGCATCTTACGTAGTTTTTCTTAACTGGCTTGACTGTCGGATCAAGCGTTAGATTATGCGTGACTAGCTATGGATCTAGCCCCGACATGTCTTTGTAGGACCATGCAAAAACCTCCTTCTTCTCTTTGAGAAGGGCAATGTAGTCGGCTTGCTCTTCGAGGGATAGACTTACCCCCAACTTGATAATCTATGGATTCATTGGATCCGAGCCGATGTCTACGTTAGTCGTCTCCTCGATCGACATGTGGGATCCGTCCTCCAACTGGTGTGGAGTTGGGATCAAGTGGATATCATTTGCTGAGTTTAGATCATCGTTAGGAACCTCGGGTCCCTCTTCAGCATGGAAGATATCCTGAGTTGGCCCTGGGGTGAAATGAAGCATCTCATCGAAAGGCCAGTACTCTGATGGGGATGGTGGTGAATTGATGTGATCCTAGTCTATGGCATCTATGTCTAGATACAATGACTATGTTGGATCGGCCGGATTGTGGATGGGGGCGGTTAAGTCAATGGAGATCATGTTGATGAAATGATTTTGGTCTCCATTACCATGGGTGTGGTGACTCGAACATTCTGGATGATCTTTGTGCTTCGGATCTAGCTCTGGAGGTATTGGCATGAATGGATCGGCCCTATGTGCGGATAGGAAGATAGGGTCTGCCCTCGGCACTGATATCGCTATAGGGTCTCTGGGCGGAAGGTGCTCTCCGTATGCCCAAAGTGGCGGATTCAACACTTGGTCCCACTATGCTGGGTTTATGTGCCACTCATGCCCTGGCCTTATGTTTAGTTGTTCAAATATGTCATCAATATCCAAGGGGTATTGTTGCTATGTCACATGTGATTGAGATATGCCATCTCAGTTTCATCTTCATAATCACTGTCAGAGATCCAAAGGCCTTCGTTGGTTCCAACAACTATTTGCGACATTAGAGGCTCGTCTTGCTCGAGCAAATTGATCTGGCCCCATTGGGGTTGTTCCGCTCTCTACGGGGGGCCTAATTTTCTTGAGGTGGCACTTGCTCGATTGGAGCATCCAAAGGGAACATTGCCAAGAGGCTTTCTTGATAATCATCCATGGGGGTCACTTGTGAGTGATTGCTATCTGATTCGAAGGGGTCCCATGGTGCTACCTCATATTCTGACTCATCTTCTAAAGATCCTTCTTGACCTTGTCTATACCTCTCTTGTAGGTGAGTTCTCGAACTTTCTCCTCTCTCGAGCGAAGGGAAAGGGTTGTTGAGGTCAACAAGGTTGGTTGTCAACAATGGGAGATAATATCCCAGTGTATATGTCATGTTAGGGTTGGCATATGGATCTAATGCCAATCCCCCCTTGTTGCCTATCCCTAGGCCTTGCATGTTCTCTACCAAGATGTCCAAGGGTAGGGGGTGGTTGAACCCTACTCTTGACTTGTCGTATGGCATTTGGTATCTTGGTTGGCAAAGAACACGCACTCCTTGCTCATATCTGCCTAACCCATATCCATGCCAATTGCATTGGCCAAGGTATCTCAAAGCGAATTCTGGGTTGGACAAATAGTTGACATCTTCAGTAAAAGGCTCTTCATCTTCGTCCTCTTGCATGTATGGTTCAATACCATGATCAAGGCCCCCATACACAAAGTTTGTCTGGTTCGGCGGGTAGCCTAGAGGAACAATAGTACCGATGGGGAGGCGAGGTCTCCCCATGTCCTGCATGGACTCCAGTGCGGGTGTTGCTACAATATTCCACACCAGATACTCCCCCAGGCCGTATTGGCCATTTCAATGATGATTGTTGGTGATTGAGGGGGAGGGAATGAAAGTTCTTCCTGAGTCCACTCCATGTCGGGTGAACTAGGAGCCTCGACTTCCATTCTGCTAGGCATCTCCTCAGTAGATATGGTTGATACTGATGGTGGTGCCTCTTCCAGGGGTTTCTTCCCTTTGTCCTTCTATGTGGCCACCATAGGTGGCATCGTTGGTGAAGGACCAGATGATGAAGATGGACCCAGCTAGGGTTTTGATGGACTTGTCAATGGGGATGCCTATGGAATCAGACCCTGTTTAGATGGATTCAACTAAAAATCCAAATGCATTGATGGAAGGGTCGATTGCGGCATCAGCTGCACCGCATTGCAATACTTGAAGGGTTCCAAGTCCATCGGGACTACATGCACCTGCCCTTCGAATGTATACTTTAAGCACTGATGAGCTATCGAAGGGACACACTTCATGTCCCTGATCCATGGCCGACCCAACAAGATGTTATAGGCCATCTCACCCTCCAAGATGTGGCACAATGTAGGTATAGTCTTTTGTCCCACTTGGATGGGTAGGACAATTGTGCCAACTGTCGAGCATATTGCATCATTGAATGCTCATAGTGTATAGGTGGAGGCCACTATGTGAGATGCGAGCAACTTTAGGTGCTTCAAGGCCATTGTTGTAATGATATTATTGGATGAGCCAGTGTCCACCAATACCCTCTTGTATGGAATCCCGTTGACCCATGCGATGACGTGCAGGGGTGGATCCGCCATGTCACCAACCACTGATTTCAATTCATCCTCTCGAAAGGTGATGACTGGCTCAGTGCATCATTTGACATGTCCCATAAAGTTGTTGAAGGAGTTTGCTTCATGGGGCTGCAACTCGATGGCTTTTAGTATCTCCATTAGAGCCTCCCGATGGGGCATTGATTGTTGTATGAGCTCGTAGATGGAGAGCCTAGCCGATGTGGTCCTCAAACTCTGGGTGAGTTTGGTTCGAATTGTGGCCACTGGTCTAGGTGGAGGAGGTTGTGCAAGGTGCTGTTGTGGTTGTGACATTGTTGGCACCTCTCCTGTAGCTACCACGGGGGCAGCTATGCTCGGGTACCTCTTGTTTCGAGTCACTATACTGATCATCCCTACATACCCCTGCATGGGGCAGTTCTGTGTGACCTCATTGACTTGTAGGGTCTTTGCCTATGCATCATGGGTAGGCAAGGGGTCTTTAAAGACCTCCATTTGTTGATTGCTTGGTGCCACGGGATTATCCACCGCTAATGTCTTGTTATCTATTAGGTCTTGCACCAAGCCTTTAAACTTCCAACATGCATTAAGGTCATGTCCCTTCCATCTATGGAACCTATAGTACAAGTCTTCCCTGTAGCCCTTAGGTTTTGGTGCATTGGGGTCTATGGGTTGAATCTCGAGCAGGTTGATCAAGTTTACCATCGACAAGCGGTCAAACAGGGAGTCTCTGGACTCTGTGTAAGGTGTGAATTGTCGCCTAGGGTGACGCTGCTGATTTTGTTCTTGCCTCTAATTTTCTCGGTCATAACTATTAAGAGGCACTGCCTGATAGTTAGCCTTTGGGGCTGTGTTGCTTGTGCAGGCTTAGGGACGTTTATAGCAACCTGATTGACCACAACGGGTTTCTGTTGCATGGTCCCTATTTTGGTGTTCTTAGACCATTCTTTCTTCTTTGGCTTGGCTATCTCGCCATCCTGAATCTTGATCTCCTCAATGATTCTGGCTTGCACCAGAGCTTCCTCTAAAGTGGCATATTGCTGTAGCTGCAATAGCATAGAGATCGATCTCAAATAACTCTTTGAGAACATTTGGGTGAGGTCGGACATAGGAGGGAGGTAGGGCAGCTTTGAAAGCAAAGTCCTCCATCGGTTCCCATAGGCCACCATGGTTTCTTCCTCATACTTCCTGAGGCTGGCTAGGTCACTTAGTGACGCCTTCTTCTTGGTGTTGAAGGTGAAGCATTCGAGGAACGCATCCACTAGCTGATCTAAGTTACTAATGTTGTGCTTTGGCAATTGAGTGAACCAATCCGAGGCAGGGCCTACGAACGTGGTGATGAATGTTCTTAACAACAAAGCATCATTGTCCTGAATGCCAAAGCATTGGCTTAGGAATCTAGTCACATGCTCTTGGGCATCTTCCTCCCCTCTAAATATTGCCAACTGAGGTAGTTTAAAGTGTTCAGGGTAAGGGGGTGTCGACACTGACGGATGCACAGGATGACTACGGAGTTGGCGTAAAGTGGGCTTTTGGGGCCCAGAAGTCTTGGTCTCCATAGACTCCAAGCGCTCTAGCAGCGCTTTATATGCATCGAAAGATTTAATTTCTTCCTCCTTAGTTTGCTCCCATTGTGGGTTGTGGGAAACTTGAGGCCTATGGAGGGGTGGCCGGATAGCAGCCCCTCCGCCTTGGTAGGGCATTTTGGCCCACTCTTCTTCTTGCTCATACTCCTCATAGGCTTCTTGAGGAGTTTTTGGATGAGACCTATAACCATGGGTGGGTTCCCATGGGGGTGCCCATCGTTGTTCCTGGGAGTGGCCTCCCGCTCAGGTCTAGGAGGTCTCGAAGGCAGCACTTGGTAAGGTCATGGGGACCTATCTCGCACCAAGGGGTTGCACCTCTCATATGGTTCTGCTCTTTGGGTGCGAGGGGTTGGAACCCTCTCAGGCATAGTGTTATGGAGCAGCTCATCTGTTTGGCATCGAATGCGCTCTTTGCTAAGGTGATATAGATGCTCTAGCTGTTGTTGGTCTTGCTCAAGCTGCGTGATCTGCGCTTGGCGGGCGGCATGTCTGGCGACTTCCAGGTCAATTTGTTCTACCATCTTGAGTCTAGGAGGCCTAGATGCCTCTCCTATGCATTTATCTCGATCATGATGATCCGAGATCTCTATAGGTCACTTCCCTCTATCGAGGTTGGTGGCATTCACTCGAGGCTCTGGCCTCAGTAGGTGATTCTGGTAGATAGCAGGTGTGGAGGTGCATTGCTCCCATGCTGTGTATTGCTCTTGAGGAATGTAATGGTCTTCCTCATGCTCCCTTTCATATATGTGAAAGGGGCGGGCAGAGTTGGCTCACCCTGTTTGAAGAGCCTTGTGCTCTGGATTTTGCCTATTGTTTCTAATAGTGATGGGGGGTAAAGGAGGGATGACATAATCATGTGGCCTCTCCTCATGGACCCTATGCTGTTCTAGCACTTCATCACATGGTGGCCACTCATACCGAGCTTCTAAGGGAGCCTTCCCATTTATATTGAGTGCCACGTGTAAGGACTCCTCTTGAAAGGGTCTATGTTGGATGGGAGTGCCCCTCGAAGGGGTGCCTCTATAGTCCCATTCTAAAATGGCATGATGTGGACTCTCTTGTGGGTCAGGCCACCAAGGTGGTATGACCAAGTCCTTGGGGCTATAGCGGAGGTGACTTGTGCCCCCTTGTACACTCTTCGTAGCTCCTGCCCGTGATTGGGCTTGGCTACGGGTGTACACCATGGTGGTGTTTTCCTACAAGATGCATAGATTTTTATTTCTTTTTATGATTTTTATGCTACACTAAATAGAAAATATCACACACACAAAGCAATGATTATCTCGTTTAAAGATTAAAGGTGTGCCCTAAACCTGGTTTAGTGTGTTTTGATTTTTGTTTTGAAAGCTTTTGTAAAGAATGTTTAAATGCAATATGATGGCTCTTATGACTCCCAAAAATGGTCGCCCCTTCGATATACCATTGCCAGGCCGATATACCAACCTCTCTATATACCCACCCTTACGTGAGGGAAACTATTGGTACGTGAGAGCAGATGGTACGTGGAACGTAGGCGGTACGAAAGGGGAATCACCCTATTTTTGACACCTACCATAGAAGACTTATCCTCATGCATTGGGAATCACCCTAGCTACACTTGGTCAGCTTTCATCAGGATTTACGTCTAGCAATAGTAGCGATCGGGGTTATGGATGCAAAAATTCAAGCCAAGGTGGTGATGAAATCCATCGTTGGTCTTGATCAAGGGCTGGGGTTTTATGACCAGCTCCTTGGTGTTTAAATTGCCATGTGATGTGTGGGGTTATTTTTATTTTGCATAAAAGAAAGTAAACATGCAGTAAAAAAAACTTTCCCTAAGCAAGCAAGTAACTAGAAAATAGAAAATTGAAAGCAAAAAATGATAGAAGGTGTTTAGGACCTTTACCTCTTCTCTGCCCAAATCTTGGTTCTGAGTTTCTGTCCTGAAACTGCATAGAGAGCTATTCATCCCTGGGTGGGATGAATAATAGAACTGTATTCATCATAGGGTGGGGTGAATGCCCATTCGTCCCTGGGTAAGATGAATTCTAGCTCTGTATTCATCATAGACTGGAACGAACAATAGTCCAGTGTTTGAAAACTTGGTACCTACAAGCAAAAACAATCAAGTTTTGATCAGATTTCTGATCTTAAAAATAGAGGACAAGGTCCCACCATGATCGCCACTGAAAGCATGAGGATATGAAAACAAAAATGAAAATCCAAGATGCGATGTAAATGAAACAAAAGATAACGCTAAATCCTATGAATTGAAAGTGCATGAAAGGAGAGAAGCATAAATGAATCGAAACCAAATAGAAAGCCAATATGGAAGACAACCCTTTTTATTAATATGCTTCAGAACTTGGTTACAATTTTCCTCCTCCCTTTTTAGGGGCTAGGAGCGTTAAATGTGTTCTTGTCACATCAATGGATGCTATTCCTTCTTCCGCGTGCCCACATGTAAAGTGGGTGGACCAAATATCACCGCCACTTGCGTTGATGAGTCTTGACTCCTTGCTGCTCCTCTAATGTTGAGACCCTATGTTCAAGGAAATAGGAAATAGTCAGTAGCACTTGTAGATAAAATGAAACATGCAATCCCCACGCCTTCAATTAGTACATGCAAAATATAAATAAAATGATAACTAAAATAGATCCAAATGAACTAAAAACTTGATAGGGGCATCAAAACATCACCAGGAAGGCACTACAAATGGAATAGTCAAAAAATTCACCACAGATTCGTATTCGCTCCGGGCGGGACGAATAGACCTACAACAAAGTGTCAAAAAGCATTGTCCCAAATGTCACATCCGGGAAGCTCCAAATCACCTACAAAGTTGGGGTTAGCTAAATGGGGGTATTTTGGGAAGACCTAGAAGGTCATATTTTCCCAATTTGGCCTCTATCATCAAGAATTTGATGATGCTACCTGCATGTTAGTAAAGGCGAGAAATGATAAAAACATGATAAAAAATGCTCAAAACGATGTGAAATTTAAATGAAAACCTATCTAAGCAGCATAGAATCAGATGCAAAAATAATAGAAAGGAAATCTACTATAGATTTCTAATCACTTCGGGCGGGGCGATTAGAACTACAGTAGTGTGGGGGGCGCCCGGGGGCAGGACGCCCATCGTTTGGGGCCCGATTTTGGCACCAATCCACTTGGGATGGGTCCAAAACCTCTTGTGGGGTGTTTTCGAAAATTTTGTAGGATGTTGTGGCCAAATGTCGGGTTTTGGTTTCAGATTTGCCCTTCCAATAATCACCCTATGACCTCCCTTCCAAAAGAGATCAAGGATGTGAAAGGCACAAATCAAAAGGTGTGTGTGGAAGTAAAATGGTAGCACTTCATTGCTCAAAATGCTCCTTCTCTATATTTTGTGGTGAGAAAACTCACCAATTTATAGACCTGGAGGTCTCTTGTGATTGAGCATGCAGAGGCACCACTTGGCAATCATGCCTTCCAAGGGGGAGAAGATTCCTCCCTGATTAGGGGCTCCATGACTGCCCCTGTAACTGCCTCTAATGCTCAAAAATGCTCACTCACACTCCCATGCAATGAAGGAAGAGTTAAGTGGTGGATCTGAGCTGCCATTTGTCAAGATTTGACTTTTTTCCCATCAAACCTGCTATTCGCCCCACCCTAGAGCGAATACTGCTAATCATCCCTGGGTGGGGCGAATACAAGTTTGTAATCATCCCTGGGTGGAACGAGTATGGAGCAGAGTGCCTGAAGGTGCCAAATTGACCTCTGACCTTCCAAAACTATTGTGAGAGTGGTTAGGACCACTGTTTAACCTCTGGGGGCTGCCCTAGGGGCTGTGTGTGTCAATGCGATCAGTGTTTGCAGTCACATAATCGGATTGGTGCTGTTTTGGTGTCTACAACATGCTTACCTAGGTAATGCAGCCATAGGATACAATGCATAGGAGAATGTCATGGGGTGGAGCAAAAGCATACATAATTACAAGATAAATTCATGGGATGGAGCAGAGAAGTATCATGCATTTAATCATGGGATAAATCTGTAAGGCACAACAATATGGATAAAAATATGTCCTACACCATGATTTGAGATCATAGGCATGCTTTTTAATAAGTTTATCGAGAGGGCTAGAACATGCTTGTTCTACACCATAATATATTACAAAGAAACTACAGTGGGATGGAACACGAACAATAATAAGACAAAATGACCTATGACCTAACTTTGCTGAGTCAGTTAATCAATCACACAAAATATTTACCCAAATACAAAAATACACAAAATATATTATTTTTTCTTATAACATAAATACACCCACATACATTAATTTGGAAATACACCCATAAATATTTGTAACTAGGGATTTGTAGGTTACAATCATAAAAGGAATTTCTAAAGGTTGTGGCTTCAACTCCTATCTTTTTTACCATGCTTCTGCTACTCTGATATGCTCTCGCTCTTATGTTCCTTTTCTACCCCTATATGATGATACCAACTACTTATATATTTATAGCTAGGGAATAAGGTAAAGCTTATCGGCTTTCTAACACATGTTTATTAAAAACTATGGTTTCCTTCCAATAGTTGAATAATTGCAACTACTGATAATAACTATACACACTATAAAATATGATGTTCATATTTGGAATATAATATCTGTTAGAGATCTATCAGATGTGAAATCTAGTTTAATTTATAAAAACCTCATTTAAACAAGATTTCACAAAGAATTTGACACCTAAATTTTACTTTAACCTATTAAAATATTCCTCCTTCAAAGTTTTTGTGAAGATATCCACCATCTGATCTTTAGACCTGCAAAACAATAATACAACTTCATTAAATTTTACTAGCTCTCTGATGAAGTGGTAGCAAATGTCGATGTGCTTGCTTCTACCATGAAATATTGGATCCTTCGAGAATTCTAAGGATGAATTTTATCACAAAATATTGTTTTTGCAACTTTTTGGTGATGATTGAGTTCACCCAAAATTCTTCATAGCCATACTACCTTGCATGTGGCTAAAGTGGTGGCAACATACTCTACCTTTATAGTGGATAATTCAACAATTGGTTTCTTATTTGATGACCATGAAACTACACCCAATTCAATATGGAATGCATAACCGAAAGTACTCTTCCTATCATTGATACTTCCATCCCAATCACTATCTATGTAGCCAACAAGATCAAGCTAATATTTTCTTGCATAAAACATTCCATGGTTTCTAGTCGCATTGACATAACGTAAAATCATTTTCTTTGCCTACAAGTGAGTGTTCTTAGGTTTCTCCATGAATATGCTAATTAAAATCACTATGAATATCAGGTCTATTTTAGTTTTTTTCAAATATGTCATACTTCCAATAAGTCTTTTGTAGGATTTTGGATCAATATTGTTTTTGCAATCTATCTTGCTCAATTTTAGGCCTATGACAACCAACATGATCATTGGTTTGTTGTCCTCCATTTTGAACCCCTTAAATACATTTACTACATAATTTCCTTGAGAGATTAAGATACCATCCATTGAATGGTTAACTTCAATGCCTAGAAAATATTTCATCAAATCTAAATCTGTCATCTCAAACTCCTTCATGGCATGTCTAAACTGCTCAAACAACATATTGTTGTTGCTAGTATATATCATATCATCTACATACAAGAACACAATGATCATATGCCCCTCTAAATTTATTTTTATGTAGAGAGTGTGCTCATATGGGCATTTGATGAACTGATTCTCCTGAAAGTAAGCATCAATTTGGTTATACAAGTCATGGTGCTTTCTTCAACCCATACATGTCGTTCTTCAATTTTAGAACCTTGCCTTCTTGCCCTTCTAGCTCATAGTCGAGTGGTTGGTCTATGTATACCTCTTATTCCAACACTCTATTGAGGAAGGTAGACTTTACATCCTTCTGGTAAACATTCCAACCCTTATGGGCTGCCAATGCTAGGATCACTCTAACTATGTCAAATATCGCTATAAGTGCATATACCTCATGATAGTAAATCCCTAACTTATGTTTATAGCCTTTCACCATCAATCTGGATTTATGTCTATCAACTTCACCATTGGCATTAAACTTGATTTTATATACCTATTGACTCGAATGGTCTTCTTTCTTGCTAGAATATCCATTAACTGCCAAGTCTAATTCTTATCTATGGCTTCTATCTCATCATCCATATATTTCACCCATTTTCTATTCTTATTTGGATATTCAAATGAAATTAGATCACACTCATAAAATAAAGCAAAATCAGAATGTTATGCTTCGTAAATTTCATTTTGGGTTACCTCATATATATCTTGCAAGCCCTTTATCTTTGATGGTGTCTTCAAGTTGGAAATCCTGCTTGCAAGTGGAGGTGACCATGATGATTAAGTAGTTCTACTGCTAGCACCTGTATTACTGCTTGAAGCTACATATGGATTCACTCTATTTTCATCCAATTCCTCAGACTCAATGATTGTTGGCTCTCGTTGACCAATCTTAGATTTCTAGTGCTAAGCTTCAACTTCCATAAAATTCAAATCTCAACTTATGATCAACTTATTTGTTACAAGGTTATACAATCTGTAAGCCTTCTATTCTTCACTATAACCAGTGAAGATACATTTCTCTTATTTTTCATCTAGTTTCTTCCTCTTCTCATCTAAGATGTGTGCATATGCTATGCACCCAAAAACTTTTAAGTGACCAACACTCGATTTTTGGTTGCTCCATGCCTCTTGAGGAATTTTGTCCTTCACACTCTTTGTGGGACACTTGTTCAATAGATAAACTGCACAAACTATATATTCTACCTAGAACTCATGTGGTAATGCCTTAGCCTTTAGCATACTTCATGTCATATCCATTATGGTTATGTTCTTCCTCTATGCAACACTATTCTGTTGTGGTGTGTATCTAATTGTGAACTGCCTTTGAATTCCAGTTTGTTTTACAAAAATAATGGAATTCATTGGATATGTATTCACCTCTTCCATATATTTTGAGAGGCTTCACATAATAGTTGCTCTATTTTTCAACCAGATATTTGAACTCCTTGAATTCACCAAAATATTTCTACTTTTTCTTGATGGGATATACCTATGTCCTCTGATTGAAGTCATCTATAAAAGTTAGAAAGTATTTGTTTCTAGTAAATGTGCTGGTTTGCATAGGAAATAAAATATTTGAATGCACCAGCTCTAATATTTGTGAAGCTCCCCAAGACTATCCTGAAGGGAACACATCCCTATGCTACTTACTAACTAAGCAACTTTCACAAACTTTATTGGATTTCTCTATGAGGGGTAAACCCTTCACCATTTATTTATTGTATAATAGGTTCAAACCACTAAAACTTAGGTGATCAAATCTGATATGCCACAACCATGTAGCATCATTCACCACTAGACTAAATGAAACCTATAATTCAATTTGAATATGTAGGGCAAAATTATTGCTTTTATCATGGACATAGTTGTAATGAGCCCATTATCCTTGTCCTAGATGATATAGGATCTATTTTAAATTGTACAATGCTCCCCTTCTGCACAAGCTATCCAACACTCAAAAAATTATTTTCTAACCCAATAACATAATACACATAAGTGATTTACTTCCTTCCACCTTGCTTGGTATGGATTATGATTTTTACTTTGCCCATGACATGTACCTTGCTATTGTTCCTGATATTCATCTTTGATTTGATTGTTTCATCCAACTGTGAGAACATCTTTTTGTTCCTAGACATGTGGCTACTACAACCACTATCAAGATACCAAGTATTCTTCTGGTTCTCCTCCTCAATACTATAATTTAATAGCAAATTTCCACAACCATCTCTATACATTGCATTTCATTTTCATTTGTGTAGTGGACTTGATTCTTATTATCCTTGGCCAACTTATTTCTACACTTATAGCTATAATGACCAAATTTATTGCAGTAATAACATTGGATATTTGATTTATCATACCTTTGATTTGGTCCTCCTTGCTAGTTTTTGCCATTGCTTCTTCCTCTTGCTTGATGGAAGCTGTAGATGTTCTCTCCCTCACTGGATTTTGACCTTTCCCCTATCTTTTTACCTCTTCCATGCTTACCTCTATTGCTCTATCATATTCCTCCTTGAGAACATGAGGTGCCTTGGTGGGATTCATCTCTTCTGTTGTTGTCCTGGAATGAAAACTACATCTTAAATGCTTGCTCTAATAAGTACTAATATGAATGGCTCAACCTTTGCTCATATGTTTGCAGATAATCCATGAGCTCATCTACAAAGAGGGTTGTTAAATCCCTTAATTCTTCAATCGCTATCACCACTGAGTCGAACCTGCCTAGTAGGCTCCTTAGTATCTTCTCCATAATTCTTTGGTTCTCCACATTCTTACCATTCAACCTCATCTGGTTGATGATACCCATTGTTTGGGTAAAGAAGTCACTCATGGACTTTGAATCACTCATCTACAAATTTTCAAACTCTCTTCTCAACATCTACAACCTCACCAACTTCACTTTTTTGATGCCCTAGAATTACTTGGCTAAATTTTCCTTTATTTTTTTGATTTGGTTGTTGTAATTCTCAAGAAAATCATTTCCTCAACTGCTTGCATTATGTAGAATAATACCTTCTAGTCATTTTTGAGTTCTCCTTCAAGAGATATGAATCTACTTGGGAGAGAGAACTCAATGCTGCTGCATCTACTGGTTTTGGATAACCATTTTGTACCAAAGACCATAGCTCTTGAGACCCAAATAGGATCTTCATCTGGATGCTCCAGTAATCATAGTTTTTTCCATTGAAACATTTGATCTACAATTGCAATCAATTACCTCTATAAGCCATTGCTTCTTATCTTCCACAAGTTGAATCTAGATCTGATACCAATTTGAAATATCACATGGGATACAACAATGCAGTCATACGTGGATTAGAGCATAGAAGTTGATGCAATCTGCTACACAACGGATTACAGCGGACCTCGATACAACATGTATACTGTAGGCTACAACACAAAGGAAGTCTATGGACCACATCACAAAGAGGATATGCTGCACGTCACAATTTCAAATTGCTAACATGCTTACCTAGGCAATGTGGTCGCAGGATATAACACATGAGAATGTTGCGGTGTGGACCAAAAGCAGACATAATTACAAGATAAATCTGCGGGATGGAGCAAAGAAGCATTGTAGATTTAATCACACGATAAATCCAAAAGGCACAATAATATGGACAAAAATGTCATACGCCGTGATTTGAGATCATAAGCATGCTTTTCAATAAGTTTATCGAGCGGGCTAGAACATGCTTGTTGTACACCACGAGATATTACAAAGAAACTAAAATGGGATGGAACGCAAAAAATAATAAGACAAAATGAATTATAACCTAACTTTGCTGAGTCGGTTAATCAATCACGTAGAATATTTGCTCAAAGATAAAAATACACGAAAGGTATTATATTTTCTTATAACGGAAATACATCCACATTCATTAATATGGAAATACACCCAGAAAGATCTGCAACTAGGGATTTGTAGGTTACAATCACATAAGGAGTTTATGAATGTTGCAGCTTCAATTCCTGCCTTTTTAACCATGCTTCTACTTCTTTGATCTGCTCTCACTTTTCTACTACTCTTCTACCCCTATCTAATGATACCAACTTCTCACATATTTATAGCTTGGGAGGAAGGGAAAAACTTACTAACTTTCTGATACACATTTAATTTAAAATTAGGATTTCCATACAATCCTGGTTTTAGAAGATAAGATTTAAAAGATTTAAAAGATAAGATTTAGAAGATTTAAAACTGCAATTGCAATAATAACTATGCATACTATAAAATGCGGTGATCATATTTAAAAATAAGATTTATCAAAAATCTATAATTTTTTTTTTTTTTGAATTTACATGGTGGAATCGGTAGCCGCCACGAATCCGGGCAGGCTGTCCAGCTTTTATGGCCACCACAGTATTCTGCGTTGTCCGCCCTAGAAGCTGCCACACAGATCTTCGTGCAGTCCGCCCCTATAACCACCATGCCACAATCATTTTAAACCTTTTACGCCGCTGAAAGCACCAGGAAAGGGACAAGCGTTCAGTCCGGCAAGGCCCGAGATTTGAACTTTGGACCTCCACCCCCCTTATGGGGTTTGGATGAACCAATTGGTCTACATCTCGGACCTGATCTATAAAATTTGAAACCTGGTTTAATTTCTATATATATATATATATATAAATTAGATTAAATATAGATATGAGAGAAAGCTCTTTTGTTCTCCTTCAACATTACTGAAGCGCTTACAATGCAACTCGGTCAAACGAGTACACCAAGCTTTGCTGGAATGAACAAAAATACGATTATTTTTCTAGTCATTTGAGCCAAAGAAAACAATTGCCAAATGAAAAATATCAGTCATCATTAATCACCTGAAGTATAACGAAACAGTCTTCATATTATTGATGACCACAAAGAAGAAGCTACTTATGATAATAACATGCATAATATATTATTTTTTAAATTTTTTTAAAGAATTAATTAAATACGTAACTAGTATCACTTACGCGGATAGATTTTTTTATAGTTGTTAAAATTAATAAAAAAAATTAAATTATGAATTATAATTAAAAACATATTTAAATTATATTTTTTAATTAGAAAAAACAAATTTATACTTTAATGATTTATAGTTAAAATTTTGAAATTTTCAGACCAAAATCAAGCCGTAAGAGCCTTTGGTACGTCGGTTTCCGAGGATAGCAGAGTCAATTGGTAGGGTAACGTAAATACTAAAATTGCATCGTGGTTGATATTTGACGTCCAATCGCCCGTCAACGTAAAATCTAAATATATTTTGGATCTTTTAATGTCCTTCAAAACACGTTTAAACTGCAATTATCATCATTAAATTTGTATTTGAATTTTAATATATAATTTCATTATTTTTTCTGACAATAATATCTTCCAAACCAATAAACCAATTATCTTTAATAAATAAAATAAATTCTACTTATATAATGCATTTTCAAACGGGCAACACCAAAACAATAAAAGGAGGAAGAGTGATGGATTTATTAAAACTTTGTAACGCCACGTTCGATCGTCTGCAAAGCCATGAGTAACCGTGTCATTCTTACAAATTCGATATTGCATTTAAAAGTAAAATTAAAAGGAGAAAATCTTGGCCATAACTGAGTGATTCGGCAATGTCGTCGGATGGACATAGATTGAGCACCTAAATCTTCTTTTTTTTAATAGAAAAAGAAAGAACGGAAAAGAGGGAAGAGATTACCAGTTGCTCTCAAATTCAAGGAGGCAATTGTTCTCTCATAAGAGGCACAATCACTGTTTATGTGAAACGTTAAAATTAATGTTTCAATATTACTAGAGAAAAAACTAAACATATTATAGTGCTGGTTTATATTTACTTCATATTAAAGAACAATAGATGTTTGTTGTTGAGGCAAACATGAAAACAAGGAGAAAAAAAGCAGATGTAGATTTCAAAGATAAAGATGGATGTAAAAGTAGTTTTGAGTGGTAGAAATAGATTTCAAAGGTAGAGGTAAATTCAAATGTTGGAAGTAAATTCTAATATAAGTGATAGATATAGACGTAAACATAGTTGATAGATTAGGATGCATGTGGAAAGGTTAATTTATACAATATTTTAGTTAAAATGAAGGCAAGTGTACAAAAAAGACAAAGGATCAAGGCTAAAGTTTGAAAAATTAAGATCCCACACATTCTAGAGCATGTTTGTTAGGAAATTTTAAATCAACTAATTGCAAACCCACAACACAAAGGAGACAAAGAAAGAATAGAAGAGATTAACTTGAATATATCAAATAATTCCATGGCTAACCCATCTCATGATAGATTACCTCATCATAACAAAAAATCATTTTGGAACAAGTTGTTCAACTCAATCTGTTGGATACATCATTGGCAGAAATATAATCCTCCACTACCATGAGTTTATGTAGTAGTAATAATATCATAAATGGATTCCATCTTCAAGCAATATTGTATATTAGTAAAAATAAAATAAAATAAATATTCTATTACAAAAAAAGAAACTTAGGTAAAATTGTAAACATGATGAGAAAAGAACAAGAATTTAATTGTTAGATATCCAAAATTCAAGCTAAAAGAAAAAAAATATTTAATAGAAAAACAAATTAGAATGCAATTTTTAGAAGAAAAGAAAGGTAAAATAAGTCAATAAACATCATCATTAAGGGAATAAAAGAACATGGAGGACAAGAAAACACAACCAACTTAACAAGAGGTTTTATTTTTGATAAACTTCATTAGAGTGGATAAATTCATCAAGCATGTAGACTATAAAAAGTGAGAGAAGACATCTTTTAGAAATCTAAAAAATATTTGAAAATTTTAATTCTAGTCTAATTTTTTTGTAATTGTTAAAAATTAATTTATTGTAAAAACCACATATATTATATTTGAATAGAGATAAAGTATATTCTTTAGGTTTATGAATCATGTTAGCATTTACCAAGTCTTTTTATGTAAACAGACATTTTTTTATCAAATTAAAAGAAAAATCATTATTTTGATTTAAGATAAAAATTGATTTGTAATAAATTGTTACAAAATTAAATACTATGTCAAATTTAAATTTAAATATTTAATCTAATTATGAGGTTAAGATCACTTTGTACCTTGAAATTGATTATTAATATGCATTATATTCCATTGCACTTCTATATTATTTATATTGTATCAAAATATTTTTATTAAACTAACATGGCAAGACAAATTGGTGCTAACATGGCACTACAATAGTGTTATATGATGTCATAATAAAGTCATGCAAGACATTTTCCGTCATTGAATTAAAATATAATGCAACAAGGTGGAGGGATATTTCCATAGACATTAAAGAGATGAAAGTGATAGCATCTAAAACCATCAAAGATCAAAGACATCATAGAGATTGAAGAGAAACCAAAAACAGGTAATGGAGTTAATACTCAATATAGAAAAAAATATGAGGTAGATTGAGATCCTTTAAATAGTAAGTTTTCTCTTATTCTCTTGATGTATTACTATTTATGGTTAAATCATATCAATTTCTAATTTATACACACCATAGTATTGGTCATCATTTCATTTTAATTACATTGACTTGATATTTCCTTGCATTATGTCATAAATTATGGATTGATTGGATTCAATAAGTTTGAGATTCTTTTGATGGAGCTTTTCAAGATAATCCATATAGATGTGGGGCAAGAGGAGTATTATATTAGGATGAAAAACATAAATTTAATTTTAAAGTAGGTCTTGGTGGAGACACCAATAATGTGGTAGAGTGGAAGACTTTGATATTATTAATAATATTGGTAATAGAATAGGGAATAACAAAAATTCACGTTGTTGATTATAAAATTGGTGCTATATTGCGATTTAGGGTTAGTGGGCATGCAAATTTTGATATTTAGACCTTGGTATGAGTAGATGAAATTGTTAGAAGAATCATTCACAAAAACCTCTTATAAACATATCTATAGAGAACTAGATGATGAAGCAAATTGTCTATTAAATATTGTCTTGGATATTCTAGATGGTATTTGGTTAAAAGTATTGTGTGTGACTATGATTGCACCACATTCTACTTACTTTTGATACTTGTTTCCTTTTGATAGAAGTCTTGGTTTAGGACACATTTATGTTCTTTTTAATGTGTTTTGTTAATTAATATCATATCCATAAGATTACTCATGAATATAGGGCTAAAGTACTAAAATGACATTTTATAAGATGACTAAAGTCTTGTACCAGACTATTCATAGTTTTTATTATATCATGTTTGATAGAATTAAAAAAAAAATTGAGTGATTGTTGAGAGATTTTAAAATAGCTCTTAATGAAATTAATTAAAAAGTAATATATAAAAGTATACAACACCTATCTCATTATAACATTTTTCAAACTTTAAAATAAAAATTCTTAATTTTTTTCAAGGGATAAATAAAATTAAAATTTATGATAAATAACTTTAAAAAAAAAACCAATAATACCACATAAAATCTAATAATAATGTATACATATAAATAACCATTCTCTTAAATAACTTTAAACATATTAAGATCCAATTAACACGATAATAAACTTAACACATCTCTTTAAATACCCAAACTAAAAATTTAAACTAACTTCAATTAAAACTATATATTTTTAAAATTTTATTAAATTATTAAAAAAACTTAAAAAATTAAACTTACATAAAAATTTTGTAAAGGTCCTCAATATAAAACAAACCAAGAGGAGACATTCTCTTAAATAATTTTACACATATTGAGGTACAACACCCCCAATGAAATTAGCATATCTCTTCGGATAGCCAAACTCAAGATTTAAACAACTCCAACTGAAATTTAAATCTTCAATATATTATTAAAAAAAAAAGACAAACTTAACTTTATAAACTAGGTTAAAATAAAACTTTAAACTTACAAAAATAAAATTATTGTAAGGTTATGTAAAGATAATTTAACCATAGTTTAGGATTTAATTTTTTTTAAAGAGGTTTAGGGTTCAAATCAGTGTATATAATTTCATGTGGTTAAAATTTTTTATAGTATAAAAAATCATTCATTTTAATATATATATAATCAAAATTAATAATTATATCAAAAAATTTTGAACACTTTTAAAAAAAACTTAAATTTAAATCATAATAACATAATGTAGGTATGAAAGACTGTGAAAAAAATAATTATATAAAAATATTAATATATTTATCATATTTAGAACCTCCTACAGAAGCAAATATTATACAAATATAACATTATTCCGCTAAAAAGGAGAAAAACAATTAAACAAATAAATATACAATAACTCTTTTCCCGTGGACGGTGGAGCCAAACCAATAAAACCACGTTCGTGACAATAAAAAATAAATCTTTTAAAATATATATTTAAAAAAAATGTTTTTAAGGGTCATATCACATATCACTTGTTTTATTTTTTAGATCTCCTTAATGTGATTTTAACACATTCCGTTGGACCATCCATGAACCGTTTACGACTGTTTTTTACCTCACGTACATGAAAAGACCTTTTATTTTATTTCATTAGAAAAGTAATAGCCGTGTACAGTACAACATTGTTAAAGAACAAACGAATTACTATCAATTATTCAGAAAACAGATACTCGGCCGATGAGCACGTTGATTTAAAATATTCTAGCGATACAACCAACCTATTTCCATCTTGTTTGTTTTAGTAGCCGCCAGATTCGAATACTGGAAGTCGTTTGTACAATCGTAGACGACAAGCAACCCTAGCATAGGTTTCATCTCCCTCGTCGACTGCATAACGTTACTTAAGAACACAGTCAGTGAAATATCGCATACTCTTCTAATCCTCCAGTTATCTTTCCAAAAGTAGCAACCATGCCTTCCTCGCTTCAGCCCGACCTTGATGTTGTTGCAAATGAAATTGATCTCCCTGTCATTAGCATTTCATACTTTCCAAGTGAAATCCATGGAGGAAGGTTCTGATTCCTCACACGGATCTCCGATTTTTTACAATCCTTAACCAAGACAACAAGGGGGGCCTTCAGATAATGTCCAAGGAAGGAAAGTGGACGAATGCGAACCCTCTGCCCCGTTCATTTGCTATTAATGTCGCAGACTACCTTATGGTCTGAAATTCGCGAGGCAGACCCCGTTACTGTAGTATAATTCTTTTTGGCGCTCGATACTGACAAAGTTTTGTGAAGTTATGTGCAGGCATGGAGCAACGGGAGGTATCGCAGCGCAGAGGATGGAGCGATCGCATTTCGTTGGCGTGTTTGATGGATGTTCCGGAGGACAAACAAATATGGGCTCCATCAGAGCTCGTGGACGACGACCATCAACAACGTTACAGGCCTTTTATACTATCCAAATTTAACAGTAAATTTATGGATGATAAAGACAAGGCTACAGCCCTTGCTGGATACGAGGGCATATTACGTGCTGATCTGAACTCCCTCAACAAAATAGGTTAGTATAATCCTTTGTTAAATAAGATGGGCTAATCCATTCACGTCTCACAATCCTTCATAGGCTATAGCAATATTTTACGTAATCATGCATATTTGAAATCGGTAGGAATTATTTGTTAAATAAAATTAATTTTTTGTTTTTTATATCGGCGAAATCAATAACATTATTTTATTTTACGTTTTTCTTTCGTTTATTGTAATCTGTATTTTCCAAGTTAAAGTAAATTTTCAGTATACGTAAAGTTTAATTATTATTTTTAAATATGGTGCGTTGATGGTGAAGTGTAACCTGAAATGGAATAATTTCCTCTCTATTAGAGACACATCCCACAATTCCCTATGGTGAATTTGTGGAGTGGAAGAACTTCATTACCGTTGTTTAACTTTTCGGCCCATCCCTTCAATATGTATGCGGAAATAGGAAAATATTGTGGTATAACTCAAACATCTTTAGGTTGAAGTGTTAAATACTGATGACAACATTCACCTTAAATATTAATGTTTAAGGAAATTAATTATTTATACTAAAATTTTTATGTAGCAGTTTATAAAAATATTAAATTTTGTGGTTATGTGATTATTTTAATTTTTTCCCGGTATTTATGCATTTTTGTATGAAAAAAAAAAAAAAATTGAATGTAGTTTTTAGTAGAATTATATTTTTGTTTGAATGATTGGAAAGTTAATTTTTTAACCCTAGTTAGAAATCATTTATTAAAATAAAGGAGTATTTCTTAAAATAACTTTATACATATTAAGGTCTAGTTTGCACCCTAGGAGCTTAGTGTGTGCTTTGAAATGACTAAATTCACAATTTGATAATTAGTTTTGAGTCTATGCAAATAACCCATCAAAGCAAAATACCTTAGCCCTAACATAGAATACATCTTACCATATTTACCATATTATAAAATAAAATATGGATCACAAATGGTGTAATCTATATAGCAATAGTGTTCATATTTTGTTGTTTTATAGCTAAAGGTATATTTATTTCTAGAAGAGTAGGATAACCCCACTAGAGAGGGTATAAATTAGAATCCTTTCCTTAAATGTTAGAGGACTCGAGGCTTTTCATAAAAAAATTTCCCTAAAGTGTTTGCTTAAACTTCATGAGCTACGTATAATTTTAATCTAGGAGACTATGTAAAAAATCCTAGATGTAAAAAAAGCAATAGCCATTCTCTTCACTCTCCTATCAAATTGAAACTTAAATATGGTGGTAGGTGTAATGGGATGGAATTTCTCCTTCTAACTAGTTGATAAGATTTATACTGAGGCAGGTGTAGAGTTGGGTAAGCTGATTTTTATAGTCAATTTGTATGGTCCTTATGGTATTCAAAGGTAACTTTAGGAAGAATTTCTTATAAAAGACTTTAAAAAAATAAAACATAGTGGTGGAAGAGGACTTAAACTTTGTAACTAAAAGAGCATAAATATAGAGTCATGTGATGTAGAACCTATTATATTAATGCCCACTTGGAGGAATCAAAGAACTAGAAGATAAGGTATTTTTGAAATATTGGACATATTTTTAGTATCTAAAAACCTCATAGCTAAACTAGATATCAACGTCAGGTATCTCATCATTCATCAAGTTTTTTATAGTTAAAAGAGATCGATAAAAGCTAGTATGGATTTTTAAGTTCAATGATATTTGGTTGAATGATGAGGAATTTATAAATATAGTAAAATATGAGTGGAGATATACTGAACAAACATGATAAGAGATAACTATGTTTTAGTTTTCTAAAATTTTGAGGAGAATCAAATATGCTACTAATCCATGGGCTAAAAGAAAATATTGATAAGTAGAGGAAAATATAGTGGACATAGAATCTAAATTAAATTAGTTATATAGTTATAAATACAATGGAATATTTTCAAGTAAGAAGAATTTCTAGTTCAAGGAGTTGAAAAATGTGAAGAGAGAATTGTTAGAATGGGCAGATGTAAAGTAGAGGATGAAAGATAGAGCATTTTGGCTAGAATAGGGGGATGAGAATACAAAATTATTTAAAAAGTATGCAAAACAAAGAAAATTTATAAAAAAACTCTAGGATATGAAAGTGGAGGATGGAGAAAATATGATAATGTTTTAAGAAATAAATGGATTATAAGTATCCTATTTTAATTTTTTTCAAGAAGCCAACAAAGCAAATATTGAAGACATCATTTAGCTAACACTTTATCTACCTAAGATGGTTAGTAATAAAGTTAAATAGACTAATGAAAAATTCACTAAGAAGGATCTAGAAATAGTGGTTAAATATTTTTAGAAAGATGAGTGTCCTAGATTGGATGGTTTTACCATTGACTTTTATATGAGTTTTCTTGAGTTCTAGGAAGAACCTTTAAAGGTATTTGAGGAATAAAGGACTTTAGAGTAGTTATTTAGGTCTATCAATACAACTTTCTTGGCCTTGATTCCTATGGAAGATAACCTATAATATTTTGGGGAGTATAGACATATATTTATGTAATACTCTATAATATCATCTCCAAAATTATCGCTAGGAGGTTAAAAGAGGTTTTTTCATACACCTTCTCAGGAAAATAGTTCAAATTATTGAGTAAAAGGTAAATTCATGAAGCTATGGGTGTTACTCAAGTAGCACTTTATTCAATTGAATCAAGGAAGAAACAAAAAATGATAACTAATCTTAATCTGGTAAGAGATTTTGATAGGGTAATCTAGTTGCACTTCAACCTTATATTATTTCATATTGGTTGTAGTGTACCCTTTGTAATTTGGGTAATGGGATGTATTAATTATGCATAATTTATTATCTTAATTAATGGTTCAACTTATAGCTTCTTCAAGCCTTATAGAAGACTAAGACATGGATGCCTCATATCAATCTTATTATTCTTACTTTTGGCTGAAGGACTAAGTAAAGTGATCAAGGAATAAAAAATAATTAGCATGTTAAAATGTATTAAATAGGAAAATTCTTTGGTTGTGATTCACTTACTATTTTTAGATGATATACTCCTATTTATGAATGACACATTAAGAGAATAACTAAATTATTATCTTAATTAATGGTTCAACTTCTAGCTTCTTTAAGTCTTCTAGATGACTAAGGCATGGATGCCCCATATCAATCTATTATTCTTATTTTTGGTGAAGGACTAAGTAGAATGATCAAGGAACAAAAATAAATTAGCATGATCAAATGCATTAAATTGGAAAATTATTTGGTTGTGATTCACTTATTATTTGTAGATGATATAATCATATTTATGAATGGCACCTTAAAATAAGAACTAAATTATAAGGACTTATTATATCTATATTATGCTACCACAACAATGGATGTAAACCTCTAAAAGATACATATATATTTTAATAGAATACAACCAATACAAGAAGAATCACTGGTAAGAATTTTTTGTTTCAATCTAACTAAATTTGGCAAAGACCTAAAATATTTGGGGTTTATATTGAAACCAAATAATTATTGATGCTAGGACTGAATTTGGTTATACAATAAAGTGGGGGAAGGGTAAAATTATGGTGTAATATATGGTTATTATTCGGAGGTTGTTTAACACTTGTAAAATTAAGTTTGAAAGCCATTCTAATATTTTGATACTCCATGGCTTATATTCCTATTAAAATAGTGGAAAATAAGGAATGAATGCTTTCACTTCATTTGGGTGGTAAGAATGAAGAAGGATACACTACATTTGGTAATATGGAGTAATATATCAAAACCTAAATTAGTAGGAGGATGTGGACTTAAGAATATACCTAACTTTCAGAAAACATTTTCTATCAAGAGTCTTTAGATATTGATAACTAGTAAAGGATTATAGCATGAGGTTATCAAGAAGAAATATTTGGGTTCCATATCGTTTGAAGAGTGGATTAGACTTCTTATCAACCTAGTGACCAATACAACTATAATTTGGAAAGCATTGATGAAGGCTTTTCAATTATTTGAAAATTGTTTTATTTGGATAAAATAAATTTGAATAAAGTAAGTCTAGAAAAATATCCTTAGATTTAATGGATGCCTATTATGGCATAATGGATTTTGAATGGATTAGAATCTAGTATAAATTTTATTACCTTCTACTTGAAATTTTTACTCCTATTAGTGAATATTTTTCTTTTGTCATAACTATGAAAGGTAGTGAAGACATAGATATGCGATGAATATCCTTTGACATGTCACAAAGTGATTTTTTAGTGAAGATATTTTTTCTAAGGAAGATAAGGTAAATATGATTATATAATATCTCAGATCAACATTGGTTTAGGTCATAAATAAATAATCTAATTTTGTGCTTAAAGTATGGCCTTACTCTCATCCAACTATAAAGAATCTAAATGTTTTATGTGTAAACTTCATCGATAATAGGCTATTGTTTTCTTTAGTAACTTGAAGTGCATAAGGTGCTTGAAGGTACTTATGCAATGGTTTAAATCCTATGATTGTATCATTTTCCCATGTCAAAAAAAATATCATATAGGTCCTATTATGGTCAATGTACCACCTACTTTAAAGTATAGCAATTTGTTTTATGATTATAGAGTTTTAGCTATTCAAATACCAACAAGTGGAAAAAATATTTGTAATATGCCCATTCACCTACCTAGTCAACAACAAATGTATGAAGTAGGTGACAATTTAATATTTACTATATTTGTGATACATGATATTTATAAAGTGGTTGTTTTCTAATTTTTAAATTTTTAATTTCAAAGGTTTTGGAAACTTGTTTAATGATTTTAAGGAAAAATTCTCGACATCCATATTTTTTTATCAATAATTATTTGGAGTTCTTTTTCAATTTACATGGGCAGAAGCTTTATTTTATTTTACCAGTAGATAGTGTGATAGTGTTCCCTAAAGGGAGAATGGTATTTTTCTATGTAATAAAGGAGGTGTAGACACTTTTTCCCATTAAAGCATTCATTATGGGTAGGATATGTTATCAAATATCATATATCATATTTGTAAATCCTAATATAGATTAGGGTATGTATGAATATAGGTAATCCAATCTTATTTTCCAAGCTTGATAGTGGATGATGTTAGCCTATGGGGTTTATTTACATAAGCCTATAAGAAATCATTGCATAGTATACTTTACTATAATTGGAAACATGTAGCCATAGTAGCATTGGTAAAACCATCATTATGGTTAACCTTGCAAGTTAAAATTAACCTTTAATCCTTATCAACTTGGGTGATGTGATTTCTAATGTTTAATATTTCATAAAAATATGCTCAACCACGTAATCCATTGTATCAATATAAATCCCTGTGAATAGAATGCCAATATTCTCTTCCATTTATTGATTTTTTCTTTTGCTTCACTCTATTTATTGTATAAGACTTTGGTAAATATCATATTTCTATTTTTCAAAATTTATTACGAAATCTAACATTTAACTTATAGATATTTATTTTATAGTAACATATTTATATTCATGAAAAATAGTTCTATTTTATTGTTAAGCATTTTAAACATGTATTGACTATACTAAAAAGTTTTTATTGATTTATAGTGATGATCTCTTTAAATATAACATAATATTGTTTACCAAATTTGTTTTTATTGGCATTAGCTTTTCCACTATCATGTGATGTGGGGATACGAAGCAAAAAAGATATAGGTTTAAATATTCATTATTATCCATATTTATACATACTTTATGAGAAGGTAAAGCAAATAAATCTTCTTCCCTCAAAGAAGAAATATTTTAAAAGTTTCAATATATAAAAATGCTTTTGAACCCCTATAAAAAACATGATTTTCTAAATAATGTTAAACAAATGGATGCTAATGTAGAAAACCAAATAACTATAGATGAGTATGTGTGTATCCTTGGTTGTACATATTTTTGAAAAAAAATATTATATATTTGATCCTTTAATCCCTTGTCATTTAGTCTTGCTTAACCATTATACAAGCCATAATAAGGCATTTGTAATTTTATTATATATACCACATTTTATGTACGATATTACTTTTAGTTTTGAATATCAATAGTTTATGTGCACTCTTACTATGGTCATTATTAATACGTATCAACTATTATAAAGAAGTAAAGTGAAATATATCATGATCATGGCATATGAAATACTTAGGGTGTGATAGAAGATTAGAATACACAAAATAAATATAGGTAATATTAAGAATTCAACCATGATAAAAAATTTAAGATGGGGGATATAAGAGGAAGGAAATGGGATCAATATTATCATAGAAGATTCATTGAGAATGGTGACCAATATCTACAAAAAAATTAAGAATTTATTAATCTCAAGGAAATGACGCTATCATTGCTAAGTTTTGGTCAACAAGGATAAGAAGAAAATGGAGGAATATGTTTTTTAAAAATAAACTCTACAAGAATTCTCAACCAATGTAAATTTGACCTAGTAATTACTAACAATGGTAGGATAGTTAATTTAATGATGTATGAAGATGATTTAGTGGATAAAAATGAAAAATATTTTCACATCTAGCGTAATGGGGACAAGGTACATGGATGACTCAACTTATACCCATGCTGAAGGTCCAATCATCTTCAAAACCTAACCCTAGAGAATATAAGAGGGGTAATGGAGAAGCTGAAGTGTTTCCAAATGAATTAGAGAAATCATTTAATGGTAATCCGATAGATTGGGAGACAAACAAATTCCACAAAAGAGAGTACAAGAAAAGTAAAACCTTTCTATAAAATTATAAAATAAGTTAGTCAAAATGATTATAGGTGAGGATCTGATACTAGAGGATGTTTTTTTTTGAAGGACAAGTCTTTGGTAGGTATATTTATGGGCCACTCCATGAAATCAAATAATATATGATGATGGATCATGGTTACTTGGTTATAGGTTCTAGGATATACTCCTACATATCATGTGATGATAAAGGATTGAATGTTTTTGTCTTCAAAAAGGTATAGATTGCTATAATAATAAAAAATAGATAATGGATTTAGGGATCAATATTTTAAATATTACAATTTGGGCTTGAATTTGATCTACATTATAATAGGACTAGTACCTAAAATATCTAGGTCAAGATATCCTCTTTGCCCCTTGAATTATATAATGAAAGAATATTTTGTGAGATTCAAAACTCTTTAGGAGTTTTCCTTGGAGTAGATACAAGAAACTTTAAAGGTATCAACAATATGATAGGTTGTATCTTAGTGGAGCTTGATCTTAGTTCATTGTTGCTAGAAAATATAGAGTTCATATTGGGAAATTGGGTGCATTTACATAAGCTTGACTACACAATGGTATCATTTCAATGTAGTAATAATTATAATTATGGTAATCTCAAGGTGGATTATCAAATGGAAGAGAGTAGATGGAAAGTGACTATATAGAAGGAAGATGGAGGTTCTTCTAGTATAAAAATTTAGAGAAGGTAGTGATGAACAAAATATAGATAGTGGAGGACCTAGTCAAGACTTCTAAGTTATTTAAAGAAATATTTACTATCATCAATGTTAGTAAAAGAAGAAAGTGTTGGATCCAAGTGACTATAATGTGGAAGTTCTATAGGTGGTAATAGAGGCCATACATTTGACTAAAAAAGTTATGGAGGTATTTTATCCTATAAACATCAATGCATTACCTTACCTAGGGATGGGGGATTGAATTTTAATAATGATAAACTTGTTATATCATCTTATCTTGGGCTAATACCTTATATGGATATCTTGTTAGAAAATATTTTTAATAGCAAATTGTGAGAGGGTGGTGTTGTTGCTTCATTTTAGGAAGGTAGGAAGGGCAAATATTATGGTTACAATAAGGAAGAATATAGGGTTTTAAATCTAAATGAGCATCTAAAACCTCTTTCTATCAAAGCATTAGAATAAGTAGAGAAGGTGATAAATATTATTAAGTTCTTAAAATATTTAAATAGATATATTTTAGTACAAGAAAGCAAGAAATACTTTAAAAACCTTGGTAGGTTCTCTTCCTTACCAAGTCCTCTAAATAACCATAATACAAGCATATTTTCTAGTAGATATGCCCTAAGAACCCTAGAAAAGGGTAAAAAAATACCGAGTATGGTTAGATATGTATGGGTTTGATTCTTTAGTCAACTTAATATCAAGATCTTATAGTAGGAAGGAAGTCCTACTTAAAAATTACACAAAAAATTATTGAGAAGGAAATTGTTTTCTAGTAAAAAAAAACCATAGTTGGGGTTTTTAGATAAGAATAACCCTAGGAGAAAGATATCCAATTATAATATTCTATTTAATTGTGATATGACCTAGGAAACCTCATAAAATAATAGCCCTAAAGAATTTGTTTAAATTTTGTAAGCAAAATATAATTTTAATTCAAGGGACTATGGGAGATGCAAGAATATAATAGCCTTCCTTGCCTCTATCCTAATAAATTAGTGCTTTTTAGGGATATACCTAAATTAAGAATCATGGGGTAATGTAACAACATGTAATACTTCTTCTAGCTAGTTGACAAAGTATCTATTGAGGTAGGTGTGATTACAAATTTGAATTCTATGGATCTAGGAAAGGAGATTTCTATAGTCAAACTATATGGTCCTTATGGGTGTAGAAGGGAGTTTTGGAAAGAATTATCTATATAGAAAATTTTAATAAAAGAAAACTAGTAGTGGGAAGGGACTAAAATTTTATAAATAATAGAGCAAAAATATAAGAGAGGATGCTAAAATTAATTCTCTTGCCAAATTTTTCCTACATAAAATTTTAAAAGTAGCACTATGCAATGTAGAATCTATTAAATTAGATACCACTTAGAGGAATCAAAGAGCTAGAAGATAATGTATTTCTAAAAGGTTGGAAAAAATTTTAGTGTTTGGAAACCTTGTGGATGAAATATAAATATTGAGGTCTTTAATAGATCAAGGTGGGAGAATTTATCATTCAACAATTTTGTTTTAGTTTAAAATGATGAAGAGAAATAGTAGGACCTTTCAGGTTCAATGGTATTTGGTTGGATGAGGAATCTATAAATATTATTAAAAATAAGTGGAGAGATATTGACCCAACAATATAAAATATAGTTATGGATTAGTTTTGTAAGAACTCAAGGAGAATCAAATCTACTACAATCACCTGGTCCAAAGGTAAATATTAGGAAGCACAGGTAAATATAGTTGACATAGAATATAAATGAATGAATTGTATAATCATGAAAGCAATGATATTTTTTAGATAAGGATAATATGTAGGTTAAGCATTTGGAAAAAAAATATGATGAAAATGATAGAATAGGAAGATGTAAAATGGAGGATGAAAATTAGAGCACTTTGGTTGGATCAAGGGGATGGATTACACAATTCTTTTAAAAATATATTAAAAAAAACAATAAAATGATATATCCTACTTGAAGAAAATTTATAAATAATCCAATAGATAAAATATAGAAAAATTCATCAATATAGAACTTTAGCTATCTAATATGGTTAATAATTAAGTTGAAGGGGTCCCTGGGCTAATAATTTGGGGTAGGAACTTATGTCTGTCAATACAAATTTCATGGCATTGATTCCTAGGAGGGTTAACCCAAGATCCTTTGGGAAGTATAGGTCTATATAATTGTGTAATAATATCTACAAAATTATCTCCGAGATTATTGTTATAAGGTAAGAAGTGATTTTTTCAAACACTCTCTTAAAGGAACAATTTGGTTTCCCAAGTAAAAGATAAATCCATGAAGCTATTAGTGTTGGCAAGGAAATATTTCATTCAGTCAAATTAAGGAAGAAATATGCAAAGCTAATTAGCATTAAATTAGAAAAATATTTTGATATGGTATGCTAGTCATACTTCAAGCTTATATTAATTTATACTGATTGTAGTGTACCCTTTGAAAATTGGGTAACGGTATGTACTAATTATGTTTTATTTATTATCTTAATTAATGGTTTAACTTCTAACTTTTTTAATGCTTCTAGAGGGCTAAGATAAGGATGTCCATTTTCACCCCTATTATTATTACTTGTGGTTAAAGGGATGAACATAATTATTAAGGAACAAAAAATACTTGGCATGATTAAAGAAATTAAAATTGTAAACTCCTAAATTGGGATTCACTTACTACTTGTAGATAATGTATTCCTATTTAAAAAAAAAACATAATAAAAGAACTAAACATAGAGTTGTTATATCTATAATGTGCTACAACAAAAATGTAAATAAACCTCTGGAAAAATGATATAGCTTTTAAAATGCTACAACTAGGATAAGAGGAAGAAATGGTAAGTATTTTTGGCTTCAATCTAATTGAGCTTGGCAGAGATCTAGAATATTTAGGAATTTTACTAAAAATAAATAATTATAGATACCAAGATTTTATTTGGTTATACAATAAAATGGAAAAAAATGGTAACTTAATGGTGTAATAGATGGTTATCATTGAGAGGTTGTTTACCACTACTAAATTTAGTTTTGAAAGCCCATTATAGTATTTTTGTACTCCATGGATTATATTGCTATTGAAACCATGGAAAAAATAAGGAAGAAATGCTTGCATTCCCTTTACACAAGGAGAAATAAAAAGGATGTAATGGATTTTATTAAATTGAGTATGATTGCCAAACCTATATTAGCATAACATGGAGGCTTACAAATATACATAGGTTTAAGAAAACACTAGCTTCCAAGAGTGTTTAGATATTGATAATTGATAAAGGATTATTGAATGACATTATCAAAGAGAAATACTTGGGTTTTGTGTCCTTTGAAGAGATTATGAACTTTATTACCAATTCTACTATCATTTGGAAAGCACTAGTGAAGGTTTTTCAACTTGTGGTATTTCTTTGATTTATAGAAATTGGAATGGGAAGAAAGTAAAAATAAACCCTTGTTTGGGGAGTGGAGGACATTACTAGTTATCTCAAACTTTAATACAACATCTAAATAGACAAGTGCTATGAATATTGTTGGATGTAACATGAATGGATAGAACTAGTTTATAGAATCATTGGTGGATTTTAGTAGAAGAATTATTTTTGAAAGGAAATGAAGTTGAACAATGGAGCAATTATACAAGGGGTATAACAAGGAATTTTATAATATTGAGACAAGAAGAAGTCTCTTTATTATGGTCAAATAATGTAGCTAGTGGATAATACACAACTAAGGATACAAGGTATTGTTTAACGATAATAATAAGGTCCTTTGGTGGTGGAGTAGCATTTGAATGGTGAAAGAACCCTTGAAATTCAACTATTTTGCTTGGTTAGAATTATATAAGAAGTCATTGACATGGGATATCCTGCAAAAGAGATCTTAGCAAGGTCCAATTCAAACAACTTCTATAATAAAGAGGAAGAAATAATGCATGATGTACTGGTTCATTATGATTTCTTGATAGAAGTGTGGAGGTTTATTCTATCCATGCTTAAGGGGAGGGGATAGTGGCCAATAAAGAATATATTGGAGAATATATAGCAATGGTTCAAAAAAAACTTAAAGAAATACATTTTGGGGTTTGTTAGATATCTACTATTAAAAATAAGCACACACACAAAATATTGAAAAAAATATTATTGCTCAAAATACAACTATGGAAATATAAATGCAAATAGAAAAATCTCAAAAATAACATCAATTCGCAGACCACTTTGAGGGGGCAACGTCCTTCAATACTTTCATTCAACAATGTAAAATTATACATGTAATACTACCCCTCGTAGTTTTAAGAATTTTATCAACCACCTCACTCCCAAGGTTGGATTACATGCAAAATACCACCCATGCTAGAATATCGTACCTCCAAGTGGTTATATTCTTGATAATAGTTACATAGAATGGTGCCACTTGTCTAGGCACTTATAGATCTAAAACTATTACAAAATGTTAGAAAATATTATCATGGGTGTTTCTGCATGTTACATAATATTAAAAAATATTAACATAGGTTTTCCCCATGTTCAACAAGGATCATAGTGTTAGGATGGGATCTAACATACCCTATGCCTTCGAAAATATTTTTTCTCAAAGATAAATATGAGGAAACTACTACTAAAGTTGGTGAAGAGGTTCCCATGATGCATCTTTTGGTTGTAAGCCATGCCATTGGACCAAATATTAGTAATAACATATCAATGAAGGTTATGAGAGAAATGATCTAGAATACACTTATGTTCAATAATGATGGAATATTCCTCATATAAATCTAGAAGTGTAGAATGCACATGCATCGTGTTACCAATAACATACTTGAGAGATGATACATGGAAGATTGGATGAATTTTAGAGCTTGCCAAAAGGGCTAACTTGTATGTTTTTGACGCGATCTGTTACAACACTTGATACAAACCATAATATTTGATAGTAAGATTCTAATAACCATGAATCTAGAGAGAGGACTATTTGTATGGCTACAAGATAAGGAAAACCATGTAACCCATGATAAAACTACATTCACTATGGTGTTCATAAACTTATTTCATATGGTTTTAAACCACATATAGATTTACCATGAGTTTATTAAGAATGGAATCACATTTGTAGAGAGTGGAATACAACTTGAATATTGAAACTTTATAGTATGGACAAATTTCATGTTGGTGGAGGTTGATCATAGATTGCTTTAAATAGAACCGGTTTAGTGGCAGTGTGATATGTGGTGTTGTACCACCATTTAGTCAAAGGAAGTCACTTGACCTAATGGGTAGGATGCTTAAAGGTGAAGAATTGAAGGTATATTTTCAATCATTTATTCATAAATTTTGTTTGGCCATAAGTTTGAGGATGATAGGCCAAAATAATCTATATTTGTGTTCCCTACAACTTTAATAATTCCTACCAAAATAGACTAGTAAAGGTAGGATCCCAATTAGAGATAATGGATTTTAGTATTCTATGGAGGTGAAATATAGAGTGAAGGAAAATTTAAGTGATAATGGAGGTAATATATGGATGGGATAGGGAAAATTTGAGCATAATTCAAAAGATGATCCACTATCACTAGAATAACTAATTTGCCTCTGGACTTAGGCAACCCTTCAATAAAAGCCATAGAAATATTTATCTAAACCTACTTAGGAATCAACAAAGGATGAAGGGTACTAGAGGAATTCATAGTTTCACATTTTGTACTTGTCAATGATCACATTCAACAATAAAAGTATGAATATATAATTTAATGAGATGCCAAGAAAGGTATGCTTGATCCTGGTATAAGTCTCGAGGAACCTTGAATGACTAGATATTGGGAAAGCATGCATTTCTTGGATAATATGGTCAATTATCTATATCTAAGTGGGTATGATAATATGATCTTGGTACTATAAATCGTAGCCATCCCTAGTATAACCTAAACATGATTAAGGATTTTCTTGAAGATGGTGAATGAAAGTGTCTAAAAAGGAATATTTTAGTATTTTTTCATATAGATTTAATGAAACTATTGAGAATGTGGTATGGAAAACACATGGAGCATAACATTTTCTTCAAGTAATTGATATAAAGTATCTACCACCATATTTTACTTACCCTTATTATATGTGATATCATAGTCATACCAACTTTTATTTTTTAGGAGTGGCCATCGATTGTTCTAAAAATATTTGAGACTTTGATGATCATTATTAATGGAAAAATATCTCCCAATAATATATGGTCACCAATGATTGACAATATGTAAAATAGTAAGCATTTCCTTCTTATAAGTAGACTTACCCAAAATTTGACCTAAAAGTGCCTTGGTAGTAAAGGCCAAGGGTCTACCATCATGCATGAGAATGATCCCAATGCCAGTGCCTAAAACATCTCTTTAAATAATAAATTATTTTAAAAAATCATCTATTGCTAACATAGGAGTAGTGGTCATGGCATATTTCATATCAACAAAAGTCTTTTTGGCTAGTTTTGACCATAAAAATAGATTCTTCCTCAACATGGCAATCAAGGAGGCTACTATATTGTCCAATCTCAAACTACATGTATTTTCTTGGGATCCACCTGAATGTCATCCTTAATGACAATGTGACCCAGCTATTCAACCTCTTGTTGGCCAAAGGAACATTCTGACATCTTGGCATAAAGTTGATGGTTAGACAAAAGTTGAGTGTTTTCTCTAAGTTTTGAACATGATTTCCCCATGAATGAATATAGATCAATATGTTATCAAAAAATACTAGAATAAATTTATGCAAGAAAGAGCAAAAATAAAGTTGATCAACTCTAAAAGGTAGAATATGTGTTGGTTAACCTAAATGGCATTACACGGAAATCATAATTCTCTTCATGAGTTCAAAAATCTATTTTTATAATATCCTTATTATTTATGTAAATTTGATCATATCCTAACCACAAATTCATCTTGGAAAAATATTGGGCCCCATGCAACTCATCAAGGAATTCATCAATCACAAGAATTGGGAATATATCCTTAATACTAATTTTATTGAGGTTCTAATAATCCACACACAAGCACCAAGTACCATGATTTTTCCTTAATAATGATATCAAGGAAGAATAGAGACTAACATTGCAACACATATCCACAACATGAAGCTCCTAAACTATTTTCTTATTTTTGACTTTTAAGCATAAGCATACCTGTGTGGAAAAACAATAGAAGGAATACTACTAGGAAAAATTGTATGATATTATCATGGGAGAAATGAGGAGGTAGTCCCTTGGGTTCCTAAAAAATTAGAGCTTACTTGTCTAATAAGCCCTATAATTGGAGTGAATAATTTTGTTTTGATTTGTGAAAACCTAGTCTAACTCACTAGTTGTAATGACCTGATCACACTTAAAGGTTTGGAAAACAAGCGAGATGGTTTTATAAGGATATATTTTTTTTGTCTTGTACCCATCAGTAATCAATACATAACATTGGATAACACTTTTGGGATTATGACCACTGTATCTAGCCTCCTAAGTGGGTGAGATTGGTTGGATTCCATAGAATATACCTTTAGTGGTTCTATCCTTCTCGCCTTTGGGCTCATCATGAGAACTTAGAACTATGGATTGGGTTTTCCTCTAAGGCCCATAAAACTTAGAAGGTGGATGCATAACTCCTCTCCCTTAACATGTAGAATCTTGAGTTTAATTTTACTCATCTATTCCTTAATATCATGTAAGGGTGTTTAGCATAGATGCTATAATGCTTAATTGGTGAAAATGCATCTAGATTAATATCAAGTAAAATGGAAAATTAAGGTCATGCAATTCACCTGGCACTAATCATGGTCTCTCTTGATAGAATTATAAATAATATGGTGGTCTATCCCATATCATCTAATCGTGAATCTACCATATAGTCTCATAATAATCCCACCAATATTCCCTATTTGACAACCTCATGCAAGGGCCACGATTGTACTATTCATACAATGACCTAGATGGACCTCCCATACTACTCATGCTTAGTACACATTCATAAAACTTTGTTGATTGTATGCATGCAATCCAAAAGTATTGGGTGACTTGGTTCTATAGTTGTTCATCCTTCCTGATGATTCAATCAAAATGGTAAGTTCAGGGTCCTAGTATCCTCCTCCTCGATGATTTAGGTAGGTTCAAGATTAAAAGTTATTTTTAGTTATAAATTGCCTTAAACCTATCTAATCTCAAGATAAACATTAATTTTAATATATTTTAATCAAAGATATCCTAATAAGGATATTTCTTTTTTCCTATATTTTTTCTTAAGTAAAAACCTTAGATAGACCTAGAAGGACCCTTTTTATTAATTACTTACGATAAACTCTTTATAAAAAAAATCTTAAAAATATACCATCTATTTCAATATTCCTTTAAAATAATTCAATTATTTGAATAAAATAAACAATTATTTTGTTTATTTATTCTTTTAACTAAAACAATAATATTCGTATAAAATATTTTATCTATAACAACAACAAATTTTCTATTTAAATAAATATATCATCTTGAATAATTGTTTATTTATTCTTTTAGCTAAAAGAAGAATATTCCTTTAAAATAATGCATCTATTTAAATAAAATGAACAATTCTTCTATTTAAATAAATAAATCATCTATGTAATATTCAAAATAAATAATTCATTTATTATTTAAAAATAATGAATTTTCGATTAAAATAATTTAATATTCATTTTAAATAAACATTTCGTCTACTAATAAAAGATGCTTCTACTTAATTAATAAAACCTTAATATGAATAACTAAATATAAAAGTAATATGAATAACTAAAGAGGCTATTTTATATAAAATTAATAACTAAATATACTTATAAGAGATTTCTCCAAAAAAACATGAATCTAGTTACTATGACAATTAAATAACATTATTTGATTCTATCAAGCTACAACATATATCTTTTAAATAAATGAATCACTTTTATTTCTTTATAAATAGAAAAAAAATGCTTCTATTATGAAGGTAATAAATATAAATGTTCCAAATAACTAATAACCAAACAAAATCCCCCTAAGGGGCATAGCAAATGATCTGGTGCTTTAACGATAAAAAAATCTAAAGGTTGAAGAAGCATGGAAAGTTGGAGGCTAAAGGAGCATGAAATGTTAGAGGTTGAAGGAGCGTGAAAGGCTAGAGGCTAAAGGAGCGTGGAAGGCTAGAGGCTAAAGGAGCATGGAAGGTTGGAGGTTGAAGGAGTGTGGAAGGTGGAAGGTTGAATTATGAGTTGATCTTTGGAGTATCAAGGCTAAAGGAGCATGGAAGACTAGGTTGGCTAAAAGAGCGTGGAAGGAGCTATAATGAAAGGTTGGGATGTTGGGTGGAAGGCTAGGATAGATGAAGGAACGTGAAAGGTTGATAAGGCTGAAATGGCATGGAAGGGTAGGTAGGGTAAAGGAGCTACAATGGAAGGTTGGGATGTTGAGTCGAAGGTTGGGAAGGCTGAAGGAGTGTGGAAGGATTCTTACAAGGAGAAAAATAAATTTGCAAAGTGCAAAGGATTAGTATTTTTTCCTAAAATATGTCTCATATTTTAGGAGCTATATCTTCATGAAGTGTTATCTGATTCAGCTAATTCTTGGATAAACTTGTGTAGAATTTAAATAACTTTAAAATGAGTGGTCATATGAAAAAATACAAGCAATATTGAGGGATATATAACCCGATGAAATCAACCATTTGGAACAAGGGTAGTGATAAATTTTCAAGCTCTGAAAAATAAAATTGCAAAGTGTAAAGGATTAGGGTTTTTTCCTAAAAAACATCTCATAAATTAGGATCCATATCTTCATGAAGAGTTATTCGATTCAATTTATTCTTAGACCAACTTGTGTAGAATTTTAATAGCTTTAGAATGAGTGGTTATATGCAAAAATATGAGCAATATTGAGGGCGATACGACCCTATGAAGTTAACCATTAGAAACAAAGACTGACAATATTTCAAGTGACAAAAAATAAAATTGCAAATATTTTTCAACTAGGGTTTGAATGATGGGAAGAGCAATGAAGAGTTGACTTTAGTGAGGAAGAAAACTAGCAATCTAGATTTGGTAAAGCTAACTATGATAGTGCGATGTTTTGAAAATATTACTCTACTAAGATGCAAGGTATAGATAATAGAGATAAGTTTTGGCATTGTGAAGGCTGCTATAGGAAAATGTCAGGAAAGATGATAAATTAGGGAGTAATTATATTCATACAAAAATTTAAAAAGATTCAGAAAATGAAAATAAAAAATTCAAACATTTTATATAAAATGATGCAGGTTTCTACCTATAGCATCTCAATTAATATGAGAAGTGTATCTATTTATGAACTAAAAAAGAGAGATGTAATTTGTTGAAGGTGGGGTACCCGAGTAGAACCCCAAGCAAAAAAAATCAAACAAAAGATCAATCATTTTCTATGATACACCTTTCATAAGAATAATAATTCTTCACATCACTCATTTAACAATGGTTTAGTTCATAGGTTAATCTCACGGTTTTATACATTTTCAGGTTGAAATATTTCTTTGATAAAAGTAATACAAATGTTCAAAGTAATTTTGGGTTGCTTTTTTTTTTTTTTTTGTTGTTGTTATATTGGCCACACAAGAGGCGTCCACATGTTTTAGTGTCAAAAATCTAAACTGTACTAGCATCGGCTAGAATTGACCTCAACATACTTTGTTTATGGGATCAAAATGTCTTGCTTTGGATTAAAATATGCATTCTAATTGCAAAAGCTGAATTCTTATATAAAGTAAATGCCCATTAAACTGAACCAATAACAAGCAAATAAACCATGGAATACATTGGAAGAATAGTCAGGGGTGATTATTTTTCTAATTGAGAAAATACAGATAATATTTTGTAGATATATGTGTGGCTTAAAGAGAATTTTCTATGGTAGTGAAAATCTTAATGAATCAATATTTTATATAATGTGTATCCTGGCATTCATTGTCACAGCTAGTAAGTACACAAAATAGTCTTCTATGGCATAATGAAAAACACTATGAGTTAAATTAAATTTTTATTTTATTCAATAAATAAAAAAAACATCTCATCATTCACTGTCATAGTCGATAAGCACATAACATAGTCTTTTAAGTAAACACAAAAACATTATCCGAGCAGTACGACAAGGATTATGAAATAAAGAACAATGATGTTATATACAAGCATTCAATAATATTCCATGCAGACAAATGTTCTACATTACACACAATAGTTTCTCTAAAAATAATATAACAAAGTCTATGAAAGTCTCAAATTTATTTTAAAAATACAAATGAGACCCTTTTAAAGTATAGAACACACCAATATATGCAATAAGAAAAATATTTCTTTATCTGGCACAACATTATTAAATTATAAAAATACATATGGACATAATAGAGAAGGACCTAAACTATATTCAGACTTGATATTTTATCATTTTCTTTCAACTATTCTCACCTCGCTTTCTTGTCATCTCCTTCCACATAAAATTGAAATGAAAATTTAAGGGTCTAAAATATTGATTAGAGAAGGGATTGTTGGGCATGTGTGCTGTTTTGTAAGTGGCCATGTCATACTCCAATGCTCAACCAAGTGGAGCTTTTGAATCATCTAATTTGCAAGGTCCTTCTAATTCAAGAACTCCTCAAAGACATATCATATAATTCATTTTAATTTAATTAAATGATAAATAAATTATTTCTTATTTAAATAAATAATTATTTGCAAAAATAATTTCAATATTAAGTAAATAATAAAATAAATTACGGTGCAGGCTTGGTATGGGCCTTTGCTTTGTGCAGGTATGAGGGCATACACCCTATTTTTTTGGAATCTTCTTTGTATTCTAATGGATGCCCATTTGGGTAGATAATTTCTTTAGTAGATGACTCTACATATTTTATTGGTTTGTTGGAGAGAAAGGTTGGGCACCTGGAACACCAGTTGGGGGGCTGGGAGAAGGAGGTTGATCTAGTTGAAGGATCTTCAACAACTAGTTGGGTTGTTGGGTGGTCTCCTATTTATGTTCATTATGGACTACTGGGTCTCTGGTTTGGTTTTTGGTGCTTCTGATGTAGGGTAGTTGCTGGGTGGAAGGATGGGGTCAACTAAAGGAACTGTAGTTGGGGACTGGGTGGAAGGTTGGGCCATCTGAAAGAATCAAAATAACTGGTTTTGTTGATGGGTAGATGGCTAGACTAGTTTCTAGATGGTTTCTTGGGATAGAACATTTTTGAAAGGCTTCTTGATGTCTCATTTTATGGTGTTCTCCATTTTTGGGTGTTGTTACTCTACCCCTGAATCTTGAGCGAGATACTTTTGGTTTTCAGGTTTTGGATGTCTATGTTTCTTTGGAAGATCTTCTAATTTTGGATCTTGGCTTCCCATGGGGTGTGTTGGGTAGGAAGCTAGGGCTTCCTAGGTGAGCATGATTTAATTTTTGAACTTAATTTTCAATATTTTCTGCTCATATGTTAGATCATTTTGTCAATCACTGGGTTTGCTCCTAATGGAACTATTCCTAAAGATATTATCTGGCCTAGATTAAATTTCTTCATAGATTTGTTTTCTTTCCTCTAGTTCAAAGTGTTTGTTCAATCCCTACTACAGAAAACCTGGTAAGGGTTTGTTCTTTGGTGATGTAGGGTATCGATTCTTGTTCTCCAAGCCTCCAATTTTCTTTGGGTGGTTTTCAAATTTGGATTAATTTTTGGTTTTGAATCTCTTCTCATGTTGGATTGCTTCTAATAGGCATGTGGTCATTAATTGTACCAATGCAAATTTCCTTTATTGTCTATCTAGAGACCACCCATTTGAAGTCTGATTATTACATTTTATTTAGTGATGGGTAGATGAACCATCTCTGGAGCCTCAGTTATTGTTTATTTTTAATTTTAAATTGGATATTTTGTGTTGGGCATGTAGTTATCCTCCATTATCTCTTTTTTTTACTCATTGATATTTTAATATTATAAGTTTTGGAGATTAATTAGTCTGATATAGTACCTCTTTGGGTGCGGTTGTAGTCCTGGGTGTTGATTGCCCTTTGAAATGCTCATGTGGGGGTGGTTGTAATGTTGGTTGTTGGTTTTTGGGGTTGTGATCCTTAAGGAGTTATTGTAAAAGTTTGTGGGACCTTTCAAAACCCTCTATTTTATTAATAGTACCAAAAAAATTAATAAAATAGGCAAATAAATAAATAGATAAAATCATGTAGACTATCATATATGTTTATACCTACAACATTTCTTCCCATAATAGAAATTTGGTGATAACCAAATTAGCATATGACGAACATGAATATCTCCCATGCTTCATGGAACTTTCTTTATCATTGGATGATTTTGCAATACAAACACTCATTCATTTTAACGATACAAATCATACATTCACGATGCAAAGCATACATTTTTAATGTAAAGCATACATTCATAATGCACTTATATGAATGCAGTTATATGGGCTTCTATTTATCAATGAGCCATTGGTGAGTGTTTCACTGCTAGGGCTATTCCACCCTTAGCGAAGCAAATACCTCACCATTGTGAGAATTTAAACTGCCATCATTATCTATTTCATTCTTCGAGGACCTATACCTACAAAATACAAATCACTAGTAGTACCATATCCCAAGAATGATAAAGCATAATAATTAAAAATAGATCCTCATTACATACAAATCATGAAACATGTTTTGGGAGGATCATGACATGTTTCCTCATGACTTACAATTGAAAAATTGGTGCCACCACTCCATGGGAAGATCTTTTAAACCATTTTTCCATATTATGAGTAGAAATAAATTGTATTGTGCTAACTTTCATACCATGTAAAGTATATTCCTTCCCCTCTTAACTAAATTTAATCCATAATTCAACAAAGTCACATAAAATTGGTCCTAACATTCACAACCATTGTGCTTCCAAAACTATATCACATCCTCCAGGGGATAATGGAAACATGTCTATCTTGATATTATAGTCTCAAAACCCAAATGTTGACATTAAAATAGTTTTATTTACACATAAGGGTGACTCCATTAGCAATTATAACCTCAAAGGAATTACATGTAGTAATGTAACAATTTTCTTGTTCCACTACATGATTTAGTAAAATTATGGGCACTTTTCCAATCGAGAAGAATGATGATCCATTGTCCTTTGAAGTGACCGGTCAATTTCATTATTTGGGGTTGGAAAATCTTGCTAAGGTATACATCAAGATTTTTGGTGGGGAGTCCTCTAAATCTATTACTTGTTCTAATAATCCCCCTCTAGAGGATCCTCCTCATCCTATCATAATTATATTATTGTAATTTCATTTAGATTGAACAAAAACATTTTTTGTTACATACACATACCCTCAAGAATAATTTTTATCACAATTGAAACATAGCCCTTGTGCTTTGCAACTTTGCATATCTTCACGAGTCAATTTTTTATAGTGAGATATTTACTAGTAGGGCTTGTCATTGGATTGGATGGAAAAGATGGCCAAGATTGAGAAAATTTATATGTGCATCCTAGAGCCTTCAAATATTTTCCTATATTTTTATCCAATTTTATTACCTAAGGTAAATATTAGGATCGTAATAGCTTTACCTTAGCCTAAATGCCATCCTTCAACATAATCATAATTTTTTTTTAGAAAGAGTTAGTAGTTAGACCAGTAGTGTGATTGGTAAGCTTTTCAAATTGAGTTTGATACCCCATAATGGTTAATGTTTGTCTGAGTTTGAAAATATCTCTTGTAAAATCTACAAACTCACTAGGACCAAATCAAGTGAGTAAGCATTGTTCAAAGTCTTAGAAAACAAGGTCAAGCTCAACATTTTTAAGCCACAAAAGCCAATGGAGTGTATCAGATTCAAAATTGAAGGATGTAATGGCAAACCATGAATAAAATGGGATATTATGAATAGTGAAATATTGTTCTACCTTACTAATCCACCGCTCAAGATATTTTCCAAAAAAATTTGAAAAGTCTAGTTTTGGTAACTTAAATCCATTTTTATCAAGGATATGGAATTGGTGACTACTTGTACCAATATATTGTTGCTCTTGATGATCCAAGGAATCAAAATACATATGACTATCCCACTCAGTATTCATTTCCTTGTGTACATTAGTGATTGCACTCTTAGTGTCTTGAAAACTCTTAATTTTTCCCTTTGTTCTCTAAATTTGAGTTAATCAATACCCGTAGTATCCACTTTGTGTTAATTTTGTTAGTCTAACTCTTGTTGTCAAGTTCCACCAACCATGTTCAAATATTTATTTTTTGATTATGAAATTTACTAAAAATAGAAAGGTGGTTTCAAGGGTTACTATTTTTAGCAAGGAGCCCAAAAAATGTTTTGGGTGTTATAAATTAAAATGATTAACTCAAAAATATGATCATAATGAGCTATATTACAATACAATGGTTTTGGACACATTATTTAATATTTTTAGAAAAAAACCTCAAAAGTGGTTTGGGTGCTATATGTCAATGATTAGCTCAAAAATACCATCATAATAAGCTATGTTTGAAAACAATTATTTTGTGTACCCTATATTGTTTTATATATATTGTTCGTTAATTGAGTCTACTAGCGTGGTCAATTTTTTCTATGCAATCTTTGTTCAAAATTTAGGTTCTAAGTTGGTCACCCCTTTTTGACCTCTTCCCTATCTATTCTAACTACTAACCACTCCTGACACTATACTATCACCTATCTAGTCTAACTCTATCACATATATTTCATACCTATTTATATTATGACTATCACACATAACTATCTTGATACTTATTAATTGATGACCCCATACTAACTATTCTCACTATCACAAATATTCCCTATTTTTTTGAATTTTGACTATCATAGGTAATTGTTCTAACCCAATAAATTGACAACCCTATAATGATTATTATAGATAAAATTTCTAAACTATAACATATACTAACTACTCTATCCCCTATTTTTTACTTTGTTGGTATTTTATCTACTTGATATATCCTTTTTTACTGTTTATTTTTTTCTATTTGGGATGCAAGAACTTTGGAATAGGGATGTCTTATGTATATGCTCAATTTTTGTGACAAGGATATGGTAACAAGTTAAAAATTCATAGAACATGATATTTGTTGTAGGATAATATTTTGATATAACCAAGGATGCTAGGAAAATATGTATGTAATACCCATAGCCCCTCCATTATACCATAATGATGAATAATAGTTCTCAAACCATTAATTTAGGACACTACTCAAGGAGGATTCCACACATACCCTTGAGTACACTATCTACATCTCTAACAGTATGGGAGGGTTATATTTTGCAATGTTGTATCCCATGTACTATGGATAATAAAAGGCTAAAAAATCTTCCTAGGGATAAAGGTTTGTTTAATTTTATATGGTAACCCTAAATATCCAAAGATACATGAGAGCTTGACCCTATGTGTGGGTGTTGTCTAAGTCCTAGGTATTAGAGCTAGATCTTCACTCACTTCACTAGATATTTTATAGGATATCTATATTAACCAATAATGGTAGATCCTCTATGATTTTTTAAAACCCCAAGCATAGGTTTTCTAATGTACACAACTACTGCAAAAAAAAGGTCTATATTTTTACTGGGTTTTTGTTGTTTCTCTTTTTAATAAAGAAAAATAAAAATAGAAAAAAAAAGAAAAATTATACCCAATAGTTGGATTGGCATAAATTATTGTAGTCATAACAGAACATGAACCTAGAGTATTTTTATAATAGCACTTATTACGAGCCTTCTGTTAAAAATAAACACTAATACAAAATTTTAAAAATAACATCAATGCTCAAAACACAACTATGAAAAATTAAATGTAAATAGATCAATATCACAAATAGCATTGAATCATAAGCATATTTAAGGGGGAAACCCCCTTCAATTAATTTATTCAACTATTCAAAATGATACATACAATATTACCCCTCACAATTTAAGGATTGCATCAACCACCTAACTCCTAAGGTTGGCTTACATGCAAAATTCCACTTCATCTATAATATCCTACCTACAAGCGATTAAATTCTTGATAATAGTTACATAAAATGGTGCCACTTGTCTAGGTGTTTATATATCCATCACTGTTATGAAATATTATCATTGGTATTTCCCCATGTTACAAAATATTACAAAATATTAACATGGGTGTTCCCCATGTTCAACAATGATCATAGTGTTAAGATGGGGTCCTAACATGGTTGAAAAGAAATTTTATGTTTCTTTAGAGCAAATAAAGTCTACCTATATGAGTTCAAAATTATATTAAATATAGTTATAAATGCATAAAATAAGCCCCAAAATCATAGGGTATAAGGAAGGTTGGTAATTTAACAATGGATATTATGAAGTCTTGGGAAATTTTTATAGAGCTTGTTAATACAATCTAGGTAGATGTGGGTATAGAGGAGTATTATTGTTATGACCCAATCCTAATACTTTTTTTTAATTCTCATATTATTATGTAATGACCCCTTTCCAACGTGAAGACCACTTTATAATGATATTTTCTAATACTTTGTAATTGTATATAGCAAGTGATATTCCTAGATAATTGGGGCTATTTTATGCAACTATTATCAAGAATGTAAATAATATTTGATAGAGGATTGTAGCCCAAATCATGTAAGATAATTTTTGGGCAGTAGCGTAGGGTTGCATGGTGTATCATTAAAATATAAGGGCCTATAAATGAATGTATATTTTTGTAAATTAATGAATTGAAGGAGGTTACCCTTAAAGAGGCTTGTAATTTTATGTTTTTTTGTGATATTTATATATTTATTCATGTAAATTTTGCATTGCAATATTATGTTCTTTCATGAAATTATGTTTTTATTGCAATATTTATGTTAATGAGTTTATTTTTATTACAAGGTTTCAAACAAGTGGTATTAGAGCACTTTATATGGCCTAGTTTCACTATGGCTATGATAATTCTTTCCCTTCTATATCAACTATTAGGTAAAAATTTCCCATGTTTTTAATTTTTTTCCTATTTTATTATTAAAAAAAATCATTTTTTTTTCATTAATTTATTAGGTTAGAAACCCTATGTTAAGGTTTTTATAATATCATGGATGAGCTATCATTATTGCTGAAGCTAGCTTGCTTGTAAAGTATCCTAGTGAAGCAAAAGGACAATCAAATATTTATATCTAGGTTTTAAATAAAATCCTTCTATGGAATTGAGATACCATGTATCTTTAAGTATATCAAGATATCCCCTGTGATTAAGAATAATATTTAACCCTAGTAATATTTTTGACCTTGTATTACCCATAGTACACTAAAGACAACATCCAAAAATATCACCCTCATATGCTGTCAAAGGGGTAGGTAGTGTGCTCAAGGGTATGTATGGAATCCTCCTTGAGTAGTGGCCTAAAATATTGGTCTGAGCACTATCATTCATTACTATGGTATAATGGAGGACCTATGGATAGTACATACATTTTGTATTATGGTATCTTGTTCTATTAAATGTTATAATTATAAAAAATCTTGTTTTATTGAATGTTAAACGTGCAGCCATAAATCCTACCATAAAAATTGAGCATATAGAGGAGACTTACCTATCATATAATTACTGCATGAAATAGATGAAATAAGTTGGAGAAGAACATTATAGTCAATGCAAAAATATTAAGAGTCACTAACAATCAGGATAAAGTTTATGAATATCAATAATAGTTGAGTATAAATTTAGTTATAATTAGTAACAATCATGATAGAGTCATCAGTTGCCAATGCTAGTAATATTTATCCATGACTATAAGAATTCACAAGATACAAGGAGTTTTTAATGATAGATTTCAACTAAATAGTCATAAGAATAGTGATCCATAGTGATAGTGATAGAATTATGTCAATAATAGATAGTACAATCTCATGAGGGATTTTCCAATAAGAAATCAAATTTTTAAGTGAATGAGCTTATCAATTTGGTATATAGATCTTTGTGATCATCTCATCAAGCTAATAAGTGTGGTATATATCCTCCATCTACTTTTTTGGGATATCAAAAAATGTTATTTTGGGACTTGGTCCATTATGATCAACTTTTCAAGTTGATTATTTTGATATGTAGCACCTAAACCCTTTTTTTAGATCCTTACTAAAAATAGTTACTCTTGGAACAATACTTCTATTATTAGTAAGTCAATAGAAGGGAGTCTAATGATATCAAAATGACTAGTGGAAGAACTAGAGGATGCCAATATAAGATAGAAAAAAAATAGAACAAATGTATACAGTCATTAATACCCTTAGTGATTTTAAATAGATGAGAGAATATGTAACAATTTTGAGATGTGAATACTTGATATCCAAAACTAATATGAAAGACAAGTTATTATAGGTTGAGAAAAAAATCTAGGGATGATGCAAAGTTATTTGACCATCATAACATTGACCAACAAGGTGGCAGTATCACTAGTATAGAGAAAGAAATCCATAATGAGAAGTAAGTCTATCATTATATTCTTTACATAGATACTCCATTTAAGATCCCTAAATTAGATTTTTTTTATGTTTAGAAAAAATGATTATTAAGCATGGTTATATTGAGTAGATCAATTCTTCAAATTTTAGAATATCCCTAAATATTTGTGGGTCACTATGGTATCTTTCAAATTTGAATTTGAAGCCTTACAAGAATTTCAATGGTTATAAAACATAACACCTTATCCTTCTTGGGAAGATTTTGAATCACAATTACTCACTTTCTTTGGCCCTAGTGAATATGAATACTTTGTAGAAACATTAACCAAAATTAACAAACCTCTATGGTTCAATACTATCATATCCCATTTGAAAAATTGGCTAACAAGACCAATAGGTTGAATGAAATATTTTTAGATTTGTTTCATTAATGGCTTGAAAAATGATATCAAGGTTGAGGTTAAGATGTTCAAACCATAATCTATGATGTAGACCATAGGATTAGTAAGAATATCTAAAGAAAATATTGTAGCTCAAAGGAGACCACCTAAATTTCCATAAACCATCCCACATTTCCTTCCAAGTTCACACCCAATATTGTTAATAAATCTACCTCCTACAACTAATTGACTATGAAATAAATTGATTCCCTATGTACATAAAGCTTATGTTATAATTGTGATAATAAATCTTCACCAGGGTATAAATGCATCAAAGAGAAGATATTTTTATTGGATGTAGAGGATTGAATTAGTGAAAAAATCAATGATGAAGAAGAACCATTAGAGGAACCACTTTAGGATGAGGGTGAAACACAAGAATAACCATAGATAAAAAAAAAAAAATCACGCTCTTGCAATAATTTATATCCCTTAGATGATTAATGTAGTAGGTTTTTTCAAAGTTATAATTCTCATTAATTTAGGAAGTATAGACAGTGTTATTGATCCTTGAGTTGCCAAGCAAGATAATTGTTACATATATGGTTGCAACTCATTTAAGGTTATGATGGTAAATGGTAGAAAATTATCTTATAAAGGCAAATTCTACAATGTTAAATTGAAGGTAGGGGATTATATACTTAAAATTAGTATGTTTCTCTTCAACTACGAGGATGTGATGTTGTGCTAGGATTCAATGGTTATGTACTTTGGGAATCATAGCCTAGAATTTTGTAGATTTATAGATACAATTTTCAAAGAATAGTAGGTCCTACACTCTTTGTGGTTTACCAACAAGATATCCCCAAATTATCAATTCAAATCATATGGAGAAGTTGTAAAAAAATCTTCTCATGGTATAGGCACTCAAATATTTGCATTTCAAATACAAATTTTAGCAAAGAATAAACTCGTAGAAGATTTTCAACTTTTTTTGACTAAGCATGATGTAGTTTTTATGAAATGATATTACTATGATAATACAATACCATTGGTACCTAGTAGTGTTCCACCTAACATAAGATCTTATCAATACCATTGTGCATTTAAGTCATAAATCAAGAAATTAGTACAAGATTTTTTACAACTAGAAATCATTCAACCTAGTAAATATTCTATTCTTCTCTAGTTCTATTGGTTTAAAATAAATATAGGTCTTTCCATTTGTGTAGATATTTTTGTGAGCTCAATAAGTTCACAATTAAGGATATTTTTTTATCCTAGTGGTATATGAATTGTTGGAAAAGCTATGTGGTGTTTTATTTTTCTTGAGGTTAGATATTTTTTCGAGTTACGACGAGACAAGAATCAAGGATAAGGATATTTAAAAAATAATATTTCTCACTCATGAGGGCCATTATGAATTCTTGGTTATGTTGTTTGGTTTAAAAAATGTACGTTCCATATTTTAGATCATCATGAACAATAATTTTTACCCATTACTTTATAAATATATTTTAGTTTTTATAATGATATTTTGGTTTATAGTCACTCTTATGAGGAGCACCTCATTCATTTGGATAAGACTCTATAGACTTTGTCTTAGAATCGAATTTATGCTAAGAGGTCTAAATATTATTTTAGGTTGACTAAAGTAGAGTATTTGGGACACATTTTTATAAAATATGAAGTTAAAATTAAACATAAGAAGATTAAAATCATTCAAGATTGTTCAAATAATCAAACTATTAAGGGACTTCATAGATTTTTGGGACTCTTAGGGTATTACCATAAATTTATCCAAAACTATGGTAAAATAGTTTCTTCATTAATGACCATGTTATAAAGAATTTTTTTACTTATTAAAGCCCAAATAAGAAGGCTTTCCTTAACCTAAAGCATGTTATGACAAGAACTCCAATATTAGCCATGTCTGATTTCTCAAACCCTTTTACAATTGAAAGTGATGCTTTAGGTAATGGCATAAGAGTTGCATTGATGCAAGAGGAAAGACCATTGACCTTAATAAGTAAAGCAATTTTAGATCAAAACATAGGTAAACCTACTTATGCAAAGGAGATGCTCACTATTTTATATGGTTTTAATCATTGGTAAGCATATCTCATTTGGATACCATTTTTCCATCAAAATAGACCACCAAAGTCTTAAATACTTCCTACAACGATGGGTCACCACCCTTGAACAATAAAAGTGGATATCTAAATTAATGGGCTATGATTATGATATTACATATAAAAATGAAAAGAATAACATTGTGGCTTATATCCTCTATCAAAAATTTGAGGATAAAAGTATGTTATGTGTTATCTCTTGATCCATACCTCAATAGATTAATTCTGTTAGTGAGAACTTACTCAAGGACTTCAAATTTTCTTTGATTTCCACTTTTTAAATAGAGCCTACCTCATGTCTAGGATACACTAGGGGTGGAAATGATTTAAGATATATTAACCACCTTGTTATTCCTAAAAATTCTCAACTATGGAAATTCATCTTGAAGGAAATGCATGCTTCATCAACTATGGGTCATTCTATGTTCCTCAAGACTTATAAAAGCATTAAGCATGTTTTATTTTGAAAAAATATAGTATATTCAAACTTTTATGGTAGAATATAACATATTCCAATGAATGAAAGGAGAAATGATTCATTCCCCTCAAAATATTAAACCCTTGTGCATTCTAAAAAAGTATGAAGATATATTTCCATGGGCTTTATTGAAGGGTTACCCAAGTTAGGAGACGACTCAATTATTTTGGTGTTAGTGTACCGTCTCACAAAGTATGCTCAATTTTATTATTTATCTCATCTCTACATAGCCTCAATAGTAGCCCAAATATTTTTAGATTTTTTTTGACTTTATGGTATACCTATTGAATTGTGTCCAATTAAGATCCTACCTTCACTAGTCTTTTTTTGGAAAAGGGGACTCAACTCAAAATGGGTTTAGATTATTATCCATAAAAAACTGGTCAAACAGATATTGTAAATAAATGCTTGGAGGTATACCTTCATTTCTTTACCTCTAAACAACCAATATAATGGATGAAGTGGCTTACCTTGATTGAATGGTGGTATAATGCTTTACATCAAAATATGACCAAGGGTACTCCTTTTGAAGCAATTTATAGTCATCCTCCATCAACATCCTCTTCTTACATTCCAATAAGGTCCAAGGTCCATTCTATTGACACTACACTTAGCCAACATGCTTGAGTCCTTCATCAACTAGATATGAATCTACAATTGCCCTAAAATTGTATGCACCAACAAGCTAATCATCACCATTCTAAGTGTAGCTTTGAAGTAGAATATTTAGTTTTTCTCTACCTACATACATATAAATAGTAATCTTTCTAGCTTTGTATATACCAAAATCTATGGATCTTACTAGGTCTTACAATAGAGTTGTGTAATGGCCTATAAATTTTCCCTCTTGTCTACACCAAAGCTCCATCCTATATTTCATGTCTCCTCTCTCAAGAAGGTTATGGGAGGTATAGGTTCAATATATTTTATCAAAATTGGATGAAGAGGGTTCGATCTTGATCCAAATAACTATTAGACCGTAGATCTTACACTCTTTAAAATAATGTCATCATTGAGGTTCTTGTTCAATAGCATGAACTAGAATCAAAAGATACCACTTGGAAGTCTCTCTAGTAGTTACAACAATAGTTTCCTCATCTATAGCTTTGAGGATACAAATTTTTGAAGGAGAAAGGCATGTTAGGACCCCATCCTAACACTGCTTTTATAATTCTCATAATATTATTATGTAATGACCCATTTCGAATGTGAGGACTCCTTTATAATGATATTTCATAATAGTATGTGGCAAGCGAGGTGTATAAACAAGTGAGGTCATTTCTTCTAACTATTATCAAGAATGTAATTGATTTTTGGTAGAATATTGTAGCTCAAGGGCAGGGTTATGCATAGTGGCTATTTATCACCAAATTGGCTAAAATTAGGATTTTTAAAATTTGGAATTGGCTAATATTGGGGACCCTTGACCAGGGTTCATTAGCCAAAACATTTTGGGTGTAAATTTGTTTTTGGATCGATTCACCCCAATTTTATAATAATTTTACTATTTTATGTTTAAATTTCCAACATCACCCCTAATAATAGTGAACCTTCTACATGTGTTTGGACACTATTCACTTAGATTTTGAAACTAATTCGCTAAACTTTTATAAATACATTTTGGGGCTGACCCCTTACGCATAACCCTACTCAAGTAAGCCAAATCTATAAGATGACTAAAGGCTTACACCAAGGTATTCATATTTTTAATATATCAAGCCTAATATAATTTAAAAAAAAAATTGAGTCAAGTTGTTTATATTTTTAATATATCAAGCCTAACATAATTTTCAAAAACAATTGAGTCATTGTTAGGATATTTTCAAATATCTATTAATAAATTTGTTTAATAAAACTTATAAAAAGTATAAAATACCTATCTCATTATAATTTTTTCAAACTCTAACATAAAAATTATTTATTTTATTCAAAAAAATAAAAGATAGATGACTTTAGATAAAATAAAATGAAAGGAATACGTAAAAATTAATAATAATGTATTAAAAAAATAATATATAAAAATAATAATGTCAAACATATTATAGTCAACTTAACATCCTAATGAACTTAATATATTTCTTGGGATGTTTAAACCAAATATTAAAAAATGTAACTAGAAACATTTTTATTTATTTATTTAACTCTTCCTTTTGCCTTCTAGGTTTCTCCTGCTTAGCTTTGAAATATGGTTGTGCAAAAAATTGAGAAAAAGTTAGGATACTGGTCTACTAAAAAGCTTTCCTTGGCTGGTAAGTTTCAAGTTTGCTCTAAGGTTCTAACTCCTACACATGTCTATTATTCTTATTGTTGGGTCTCGTCTAAAAATTATTATCAAAAGTTGGACAAGCTCTTATGGGATTTTCTTTGCGCTTCAAAAAAATAAAAACAAGGGTTTCATAGAGTGGTATGGGAAGTTTGTTCTCTTCCCAAAAAGGCAGGGGGTACAGGTCTATTTAACTACAATTTCTAGGTGTTTGCTTTATGTGCTAAATGTATTCTTTAGTAACTTCAGGGTGATGAATTTTGGAAAGTTCTTATGCAGCAGTGCATCTCTTGTGGACTACCCTTTGGGATGAAAGGGTGGAGGGGTCTCACCCTGCAAATCATCTTGACAGCTCCTGTCCCGTTTAAAATTATGGGTTCTTTTGTGATGCACAGTATCTCAAAGGCATGGAAAGATTTCAAACCCTGGATTCAATGGCATGGCAAAAATAAATCTGTAGGAGCTTCTATATCCACTTTAAGTCCTTGGTGGTCTCCTGTAGTCATTTCAGAGGGTCTACCTTTGGCTCAAGTTCAGTGGGTTAGAGCATTACACTTTTTCAAAAAGGGTATTGCAGCATTTTCTGATTTCTTTGATGCTCATAACAAGAATTGGTACTCTTAGGATCAGTTTTACCAGATGTTTGGTCTTAAGCTGGATGATAAAGCCACTGTTGATGTTGTTATTGACAAAAATCTTTTCTCTTTCTGGATAAAATTTGGTAGGATATTTCAAAAGCATTGGTCATCTGACTGGTGTTGGCCTAATCATACTCATCTGGTGAAGTATAAACCTTCTTTAGGGTATGGTCTGTTGTCCCCTCATGTTCCTATGATCGATACTTTAAACAATCGTTGGGATTTAGTTTCTTCTCAATCCATATGGAGCCTATGGTTTTATGTGGTTTGGAGGTCATACCTTGAACCTAAGCATTATGTTTTTACATGGAGTTTATTACATCAAGGTCTTCCCCTTGGTCATAGGTTACAATATATGGGGGTTGCTAATCCTATTTGTGCTTTTTATAGAGGCCCTAAAAATTTTGTTCATGTGTTTTGGACCTATCAAAAAGCTAAAGATGCTTGGGATTTGGTTCTTTCTTTTTTCAATTCCTTTTTATAGGAGAAATGTTCTTGGATCCATGTACTACTTGGGGATCCCCTAAATTTTTTCCTTCCCCTCAAATATTTTTGGTATATTTTCCATCTTAGTATTTTATACCATTTATGGAAAACAAGAAATAATATTATCTTTGGAATACAAGAGGCCTCTACCTCCTCTGTCGTTGGTAGATATACTATACTCTATGATTGTTGGTTGTAGATCATTAATTATGAGGAGAAATTTAATGTGGAGTTGTAGTACCTTAGATCACTTTTGGATCACTAGGCTAATACACCTTGCTCTATTAGTCAACTTCCTCTTGAAAATCAAGTATCTAGATCTCATGACACCTCTCACAGAGGCTCATCTCCTGCTCGAGGTTGCAGAGGTCATTCATCTACTAGAGCTTCTGAGCGTCATTGGTCTCAACCATTGCCTAATCTCAAACGGTTATTTCTTGGTGAACCCTCTTCCTCTCGAAAATCCAGTGGATGGGATACTTTCCTGAAACCGAATGAACCAGTTGTTGGATGGGGGGATGCTACAAACCCTCCAGTTTATAATGAACCATTTTTTGAGTGGAGGAATATTTCAAACCCCTCTCCTCAAAATACTGATGGCTAGGGAGCTATTATTGATGGATCTAGCGGTGGTGGTTGGGAGTATCAGTCGGATATCGATAATTTTTGACCTTCTCAATCGCATGAGTAAATGCATACAATTGTCTCTCCTGATGTATTTTGTCTCCTTTTCTTTACTCGGTTCTGATGTAATAATGGTTTGTTGAGTCGATCCATGTGATCATGATTTTTTGGGGTGTGTGCCATGGGGTGTGTTAATTCCACCCAACCTTTTTTTGTATGAAAGTGATTTTTTCCACTTAATATAAAGTCCTTTCATTCAAAAAAAAAAAAGAATTAAACATTAATATACTAAAATATTAAATAAGAAAATCATCTTATTTATTTGTTAGGTTGTTCTAGGGACCAATAAACCATAGCTATAACTTTAATCTTTGTTTTTGAAAAGAATTTGAAAGCTTTATATTAAAACATGATCATTTATAATTTACAAGTTGGATGAGTTTTAGTAGACAAGAACACATGTTTATAATAGTAAAAGATCTGCATTGAAACTAAATCTTTTAATACTCATTTTTACAATGGTTGTCTAAATTAATTAAATACTGAATTTGTTCACCAACCTGCTTAATTCTTTTGTCCTTAATAACCATATCACTATATCACTATAATAACCAATTTTTATTAAAGAAAAACTATTAAACAAAAAATATGCAATAAATGTTATTAGTAGTATAGCCTTATTTGGTTTAGAAGAGGAAAAATAATTAAACAAATAAATATACAAGAACTCTTTATCGCTAAGATGCGCAGACTGTGAACGGGGAGCCAAACCCATAAAACCACGTTGGTCACAATCAACGAATAAATCTTTTTAAAAAAAATACTTTTAATATAGTTTATCAATAAATTATTTATATTATCCATGACAAAATTTGAATATATTTATTAAAAATAGTGATTTAAAAAAAATAAAAATAAAAACATTTTTACGGTGATATGACATATTTTATGAAAACAAATATGTAGTCCCTAATTTGTTTTTGGACTATCCATGGGTCGTTTACGCTACAATCCCTGAGATGAATTGTATATCTCTAAGATTGTTCTTAATCTCACGTACATTAAGAAAACCTTTTATTTTATTTTATTAGGAAAAATATAGATGTGTACTACACCAGACTGTTCAGGCACAAACAAATTAAAATCAATTATCCAGAAAACAGACACTCGACCGATGATCACGGTGATTTAAACTTTTCTATTCCGCAGCGCCTGCGATACAACCTACCTATTTCCATTTTGTTTGTTATACTAGCCGGCAGATTCGAATACTGGAAGTCGTTTGTACAATCGTAAACGACAAGCAACCCTAGCATATGTTCTATCTCCCTCTTCGGCTGCATAACGTTATTTAAGAACACAGTCGGTGAAATATTAAGTCGCATACTCTTCTACTCCTCTAGTCTTTCCAAAAGCAGCCACCATGGCTTCCTCGCTTCAGCCCGCCCTTGATGTTGTTGCAAATGAAATTGATCTCCCTGTCATTGACATTTCACAGTTTCCGTGCGAAATCCATGGAGAAAAGCTAGACAAGCCTCAGTGCGTCGCTGCAGTGAGAGATGCGTGCAAGGAATGGGGATTTTTCAGTATAGTGAATCATGGAATCCCACAAGATCTTCTGCAGAACGTAGAGCTTCTTAGCCGGCAACTGTTTGCCATGCCTGAAGAGGCCAAAGACAGAGTCACCACTAGCAATCCCAGAAACAGCTACTTTCGTAGGCCGACGATGGAGACCTTCGTAATCTTGAGATTGCCTTATTCTCATTCAGCTCAGGAGTTGTCTGACAAGCTATGGTCAGATGGGGAAAACCCCAAGTTCTGGTATGTCATTAATCTTTCCTTTTTCAAGTGTGAAACAGTGAATGTTTTAGAATTTGAATAAGACGTCTAAAATATAAAATCAATATCAGTAAAACATTCATTAAAAACTATTTATTTTACTTATGCTTTTGAACTATTAAAAACTATTTGCTTTACTTGATGCTTTGAACTTTAGAAATTTGTTTCATTGACGGACTTCCCATACTGCTGGCAGCGAGACGATCCGAACTTATGCCGTCTGCCTCGAAGACCTCTCAAAAAAGATCACAAAAATCATTCTCGCAAGCCTTGGATTGAACGATGAGACTATTTGCTTTTCGGATTCCACATATTCCGATTCACAGCTGCGTATAAACCGCTATACTTCTGTTGGAAAATCTATAGACGACGAGGTTCTGATTCCTCACACGGATCTCGGTTTTTTTACAATCCTTTACCAAGACAACGAGGGGGGCCTCCAGATAAAGTCCAAAGAAGGAAAGTGGACGAATGTGAAGCCTCTGCCTCATTCATTTGTAATTAACGTCGCGGATTACCTTAAGGTCTGAAATTCGCGAGGCTTACCCCTGTTACTGTAATATATTTTATTTCGGTGCTTGATACTGACAAAGTATTGGGAAGTTATGTGCAGGCATGGAGCAACGGGAGGTATCGCAGCGCAGAGCATCGGGTCGTTTCTAAAGGGTGGATCGATCGCATATCGTTGGCGTATTTTATGGGTGTTCCGGATGACAAACAAATATGGGCTCCATCGGAGCTCGTGGACGAGGACCATCCACGACGTTACAGGCCTTTTATAGTATCCGAATTTAAGAGTAAATATTTGAGTGATAAAGACAAGGCTACAGCCCTTGATCGATACGAGGGCATAACGTGCTGATTTGAACTCCCTCAACAAAATAGGTTTGTATAATCCTTTAGTAAATAAGATGGGCTAATACACTCAAGAAGTCCCACAATCCTTAATAAGGCTATCGCAATATTTTACAATGCTAATCCTGCATATTTGAAATCAGTAGGAATTATTCCGTTATAGATAATATTTACGTTTTTCCTGTGTTTATTGTAATCTGCTGTGTATTTTTCATGTGAGTGTAAATTTCCACTTTCCGTAAAGTTGATTTTTTTTAATATGATCAAGTGTAAACTGAAATGGATTAAATTTAGTAACTAACACAATCAGAGGTACATTTCACAATTCGTGATGGCCTATGGTGAATTTGTGGACTGAAAGAGTTTCATTAACGTTGTTTAAATTTTCGACCTATCCCTTCAATATGAATGCGAAAATAAGAAATGTATTGTGGTGGAACTAAAACAGCTTTAGGTTGAAATGTTAAATAACGATGACAACATTCTCCAAAAATATTAATGTTTATTAACATCTTCCATCATTTCTTTTTAAAAGATAACGAAATTGATTATTTATACTATATTTTGTATGTAGCATTTTGAAAAATAAAACTCTAATTTTTTTGGTTAAGTGTTTATTTAGATGTATTGTGTATTTAAGTATATTTGTATGGCAAAAGAGTAAAAAAAAAATTGGAATGTTATTTTTGATAGAATAATATTTTGTTTGAATAATTAGAAAGTTAAGTTTTTAACTCGAGATAGAAATCATTTATAAATATAAAGGAGTATTTCTTAAAATAGCTTTAGACATACCAAGGTCTAGTTTGCAACTTAGGAGCTTAGTGTGTTCTTTGGAATACCAAACTCATGATTTGATCATTAGTTTTGAGTCTACCTAAAAGACAATATCTTAGCCCTAATATAGAATAAATCTTACCATATTTACCATATTATAAAATGAAATAAAGATCATATATGGTGTAATCTCTATAGAAATATTGTTTATGTTTTGTAGTTTAATAACTAAAGGTAAATTCTTTTCTAGAAGAGTAGGACAACCTCATGGGTAATGTTATTAATTATCATCCTCTCTTTAAATATTAGAGGGCTCAAGGCCACTCATAAAAAAATAGCCCTAAAGTATTTGTTTAAACTTCAAAAGCCATATATAATTTTAATCCAGACTATGCTGGATGTAGAAAAAAGGTAATAACCATTCCCTCCTCTCTCCTATCAAATTGAAACTTTGTAGGGTTAGACTCAAATGAAATATAGGGGATGTAATGGAATGGAATTCCTCCTTTCAACTAGTTGATAAGGTTTATATATAGGAAGGTGTGGTTATATACTTACATTATATGGAGTTGGGTAATATGAATTTTATAGTCAATTTGTATGATATTTATGGTAACTGAAGGAAATTTTAAGAAGAATTTTTTATACAAGACTTTAAAAAAACTTAAATATAGTGGTGGAAGGAAACTTAAATTTTCTAACTAAAATAGCATAAATATGTGAAGAGGAGGTCAAAAGGAATCCCCTAACTAAATTTTTCCTACAAAAAATACAAAATATAGGGTTGTGTGATGTAGAACCTACTAAATTAATGTCCTCCTAGAGGAATCAAGGAACTAGAATACAAGGTATTTTTGAAATATTGGACATATTTTTAGTATCTAAAAAATCCTCATAGCTAAAGTCGAAAGACTAAGGTCTTGGATAGATAAAGGTTGGATATATGATCATTCATAGATTTTCTTATAGTTAAAAAATATCAAGAGAAACTAATAGGACCTTCTAAGTTCAATTGTATTTGGTTAAATGATGAGGAATTAATATGTATAGTAAAATATGAGTGGAGATGTATTGAATAAACAATATAAGAGAACCATGTTTTAATTTTCTAAAAAATTAAGGAGAATAAAATCTACTACAATCACATGGTCCAAAGGAAAATATTGGAAAATAGAGGTAAAGATAATGCATATAGCATCTAAATTAAATTAGTTACATAGTCATAAAGGCTATCGGATATTTTCAAAAAAGAAGAATTTACAAGTCAAGGAGTTTAAAAAGAAGAAGAGAGAATTGTTAGAATGAGAAAATGTAAAGGAGAGGATTAAAGGTAGAGCACTTTGGCTAGAATAAGGAGATAAGAATATAAAATTCTTTAAAAAGTATGTAAAACAAATAAAAATGATAAAAAAATCTATGATATGAAAGTGGATTATGGAAGAAATATGAGAAGGTTTCAAGAAATAAAAGGATTAAGAGTATCTTAATTTTTTTTTTTTTAATCAAGAACCCAACAAAGCAAATATTGAAGACATCATTTTACTAGTAATTTATCTACCTAAGATGGTTAGTAATGAAGTTAAAGATAATTTGATTAAATATATCACTAAGAAGGAGCTACAAATAGTAGCTAAATATTTTTATAAAGGGAAGAGTCGATTGGATGGTTTTTCCATTAACTTTTATGTGGGTTTTCATGAGTTTTTATAAGAAGAACCTTTAAAGGTGATTGAGGAATCAAGGACTTTGAGGAAGGTATTTGGGTCTATCAATACAACTTTCTTGGCCTTGATTTATATGGAAGATAATCCAAAATATTTTATGGAGTACATACATATATCTTGATGTAATACTCTCTATAAAATCATCTTCATAATTATCACTAGGAGGTTAAAAGACTTTTTCATACACCTTCTTAGAATAGTATGCTAGTTTATTGAATAAAAGATAAATCCATGAAGCTATAGGTGTTACTCAAGAAGCAATGCATTAATATGAATCAAGGAAGCAACCACAAATAATAATTAATCTTGATTTTTAAAAGCTTTTGATAGGTTAAGCTAGTTGTACATCTAAATTTTATTAATTTATATTTTGTTTCCTTGATAATAAGGGGCTTTACTCGGACCTCCACCCTTGAAAAATTATATATCTCTTCTTTAGGTCTTGAGACTTTACAAATAGATACCCTTATCATCTCAATTGATATGCTATAGCTAAAAACGTACATCATTTTACATAAAATACCTAAATTCGTGATTTTTCATTTTTTTGGATCTTTTCAAATCTATGTATGAATACAATTACTTCAAAATTTAGCATATTCCTTGATATTTTCCTATAGTATCCTTCACAGTGCCAAAATTTCACCTCTACTATCTATGTGTTGTATCTTAGTAGAGTAATATATCCAAAACATCGCACTATCATAGTCCATTTTACCAAAGCTGGATTGCTAGTTTCCTTCTTGAAACACAAGTGTAACCACAAAAATTATAATAAATAGTTTAAATGAAAACACATTATTATTAAAAAATAAAATAGATATTACCAATGAAAAACATTAAAGTAAATCTTAATCATTAATTTCTTTAGGCAAACAATATTTTTTTAGCTTCAACTAAACTTTCTACTTTTTAATCATTAATTGATTTAGGCAATCAACAATTTTTTTCAGCTTCAACTAAAATTTCTACTTCCTCTAACCATGGAAAGGAGAAATTAACTTCATGATCCTCAATCAAAACCCCTCTATTGGCTAGCTTATCTGCACATTTTTTTATTTCCTTAATATATATGTAAACCTGATTTCTTCAAACTCTTTAGCAAGATCTTGAATTTCCATAATTATCTCTTGTATGTTCCTTGGAGCCTTTGATTTTCTCAAAATTGCATTTATTACTATGATATAATAACCTTCCATCCATACTATATTCCATTTTATTTTTTTATATATTTTTAACCCTTCTAAAACTACCCAAGCTCCAGCTCCATTATTTTTCTTAAAACCACATTTTAAATCATAATGAGAAAAAATATCTCTTCTATTATTTCTAATTACTCCTCCTCCTCCTAATGGTCTTGGATTTCCTTTAGAAGCTTGATAAAAATTTAATTTAACCCACTCTACTTCTGGTGGTTTCCACTTTATATTATTTATCTTATTTTTGCTTCTCTTATACCCAACATCATAGTTCTATTTAATGACTTGACTCCATATTTGAAGAATATCTACTTCAAAATTAGGTATTAGGTGAGTTTATGGGGTTGGTTTAGACTCATTTATGGCTAAATATACCTTCTTTTTCATTACCTTTAAACTGCCTTCCTGTCCTTTAAATATTCTTCTATTCCTTTCTATCCATATAGTCCAAAGCATTGTATATTTTGATATATCTCATATTGTCTATAAAGCCTCACTTCTATAAGTGCTTTGCAATTGCTTTAAATAATATTCAATTCTACTATTCATCACCATGCATTTACCAAACATATTAAGAATCTATTATCATAGATTCTAGACTATTGAGCAATATCTCAAGATATGGTTGATACTCTCCTCCTACTTATTACAGAAAAAACATTGAGAGGGGTCATGAAAACCCCTTTTCATAAGGTTATACCAGGATAAAATTCTTCTATGACCTACTATCCAAATAAATATTTTAACTTTAATAATTCTTGGGCTATCCTAAATATCTCTCCATATTCTAATGATAATATTATTATGTTGGTGTTGAACATTATATCCACTTTTTGTTGTGTATTCTCCCAAGCTATTCAAATTTCAAATCAATTTATCCTTGGTACCCCTCAGAATAATTATATCTTTCTACTTAATTGCCTTCTAGCATGAATGTCTTGTATACTTGTAAAAAAATCTTCTTTCCATTTGTATCTTCCTTCTTTATCCTTGTACAAAATATTTGAAACTGTATCACCATATTTATCTTGAAGCAATCTCATCCAAGGTTTCAAAATTGGATTTAAATTGAGTGGTTTTTTTTCACACCAATTATCCATCCAAATAGAATTTTTTTGTCCAGTTCTCACAACCCATTTTAAAATTTTAATCATAACATAAATAGATTTTTTTAAACCATTCTAAAGATAAAAACCATTTGGAAGGTAGTATGCAGTAAATAATAAACTTGGGTCATTTAGATCAACACACTTAAAAGAATTCTTTCCCATTGTATTTGACTCTCTTTGTACAATCTCTAGATAACATTTCCCCTAAAATCTAAGTTTATATCTTTAAGAGCTCTTAAACCAATTACACAACTTGCTCTATTTCACTAAAGGATATTTCCTTATACCATGTAAACCTGACCATAAAAAGGATTGCATAATATAGATTATACTTTTTTAACTGATTTTGGCATAGAATACAATGACATATATTATGTTGGAATGGCTTTTACGACTGACTTAATTAACTACACTATTATTGCTAATGATAACCATATCTACCTTTCCAAACTAGAATTTTATTTTAAACTTTACTAATAATTGGATTTCATAAATCTATCCTCATTCTCCCCTCAAATAAAGGCATCCTTAGATAAGTTGTTGATAAATTTACCTCCTCCATTTGAAGCAACTTGTAAATTATTTCTTTGATGTTAGTAGGAGTGTTAAGGAAGTAAATTTTAGATTTAGTCTTATTAAATTTTTGCCCTGAAGCTCTTTCATACTCTTTTAAAAATTTATTCAAAGATCTGACCTCATTTATCCTTGCCTTTCCAAAAAGGATTATATCATCTACAAACTATTGATGGATGATGTTATCGATGCTATTAATAACCTTAAGTCCACTTATAAGCACATATTTGTAAGTCTTCTTTAAGTTCCTACTAAAAAAATTTACCATAATAATGAACAAATAAGGAGATAGAGGATCTTCTTGTCTAAGGCCTCTCTTGGCTTTAAAATATTATGCCACTAATCTATTGACCAACACTGAATAAGAAACTATAGAGACAAAATATTTAATCCATATAACCCATTTCTTCCCAAAACTAAACTTATCTCAAACTTCAAAAATAAAATTCCATTTAACTCTATCATAGGCTTTACTAATATCAAGTTTTAATATCATAGATTTCTTTTTTCATGAAGTTGCTGAATGTATAAATTCATGAGATACTATGATCCCATCCAAAATTTATCTCCTTTTCCCAAATTCTCCTTGCTCTTCTAAAATTATTTTGACTAAAAATAACCTTAATCTATTCGCCATAATTTTGAAAATAATATTATAAGCAATATTACATAGGCTTATGGGTATAAAAGAATAAAATAATTGAGCATCCTTCTCTTTTAGAATTAGGGTAACATAAGTTGCATATATTTTATAAGGAATGTATTGTTTTACCCTAGATTGTTCCACTACCAAAAACAAATAATCCTTCACTATATCCCAATTATGTTGATAAAATGCTATATAGAGACCATTTGGACTTGGGAATTTATCCTTATTAAAAGAGAAAAGAGCTAAATGAACTTCTTCTAGTGAAGGATTATTTAAAATAACTTTACCTATTTTCTAATTTCAATCCGATCTTCAATATAAACCCCTTCTATTATTTAATTCTAATAATTCTAGAAGATGATATATGTACTATAACCATCCTATTAAAAAACTTTGTGTTTTTATATCCCTCTATTAATCAAGTTTGTATTGATTCTAATATCCAAAATTTCTCTTCCATACTCAAAATATTATGATATTCACTAAGCAACTCCTTTTCCTCTGAGCTTGTATTATTTTCATCACCTTTTTGGAATTTTGAAAGTTTATTTTTAGTTCTTTCTTCTCAAAAATATTTCCAAAGGTGTTCTTTTTCCATTATTTTAATCTAGATTTCATAGCTTTAATTTTGTTAGGAAGAGAATACAACCCACCATTACCTAAAGAATATTATGTTTGAGCTATCATATCAATAAATTGAGGACGGTCTTCCCACATCTACTCATATTTAAAATATGAATTTTCTAATTCACTTACCACTATTTTAACTCTTATTGGCCAGTGATTTAAACCATTCCTTGTCAAGGTATTAATTTTAGCATAAGTTCCTTCATATAGCCAATGATTTGAGAGAATGCACCTATCTAATTGTTCTATTATTCGGTTCTGCCTTCTCTTGTTGTTGGTCAAAGTATTTCCATTCTTTTAATCTATATTTCATAGCTTTAATTTTGTTAGGAAGAGAATACAACCCACCATTACCTAAAGAATATTATGTTTGAGCTATCATATCAATAAATTTAGGATGGTCTTCCCACATCTACTCATATTTAAAATACGATTTTTCTAATTCACTTACCACTATTTTAACTCTTATTGGCCAGTGATCTAAACCAGTCATTGTCAAGATATTAATTTTAGCATAAGTTTCTTCATCTAGCCAATGATTTGAGAGAATGCATCTATCTAATTTTTCTATTATTCGGTTATGGAATCTCTTGTTGTTGGTCAAAGTATAGTTATCTTCTTCAAAATCAACTTTCCATAGATTATTTTTTTGAATAAAAGTTGAGAAATATTTCATACTTTGGGTCAATTTCCTAATTTCGCTAAATTTTTTATTCAGCTTGGTTATGGCATTAAAATCTCCAATGATCATGAATCAATTTCTTGTTCTTTACTTCTCATAAAGGCTTCATTCCCACTCCAAACTTCTAATATACTTAACTGAGTTGTATGTCCATATACATTGATAAGAATAAAGTAAATATCTGCAAAGTAGCAAGTGACTAAAGAGGCTATCCAATACCTAGTTTTATGAATGGTTATACAAGAGGTTCTAGAAGGATTTCAACAAGTTAGAATTCCCCCTGCTGCTCCTTCAGAATCCATAGCATCCCATTCACATCTTGCCCAAACTACTTTCATAGTTTTTGAAACTTCTTCTTTTGTCATTTTAGTTTCCTAGATACAAATAATATTAGGTTTATTACTTAAACATAGGTCCCTAATACAACTATGCTTTGAGGGGGTATTAGCACCCCTTATATTCCATGATATGACAATCATGTATCATTAGGATCTTTTGGCCCCTCTTTCATATTACCAATATCATTTTGTTATTTGGTAAAGAGAAGTTCAACCACCTTATTTTGTGTTCCTTTCTCTATGTGAGCTCTTACTTCCCTGGATCTTGCATTATAATTTGAGGGTTTTCCTATTTTTGCCTTACCTATATCAGAAGTAGGTATTATTATTATATTACTCAATATTCTTTCACAATTGTTTTCTTCAACATAATTATCCTCTCTTGGCTAAATTATCGAAGCTTTTGACCTATCCTACTCATTTTCTAGCATTTCCTTATTAATGGTAAAGGTATTAACTTTGAAAACTATATTTTCTTTACCAATTATTTTCTCATAAATGGTGCATGGTACTTCAAGAGAGTCTTCAAAATATAATTATACACATTATTTAGGTTCATAGAGATTGTTCTTCCTTAAATTAGGATCATACTGAATAGACAGTTCCTTGCTAATATGTTGAAATTGTTCTATTGTGTCCTCTAAGTTTTGATCTACTTTTTATTCATAGGATAAAGCCTCAAAAGAATTGGAATTTCTTCTAGTATCCTTCCGTATTGGTCTCCACTGTTCTTTTATTTTATTTTTATATATCTATTTTTTGAAATTTGAAAACCATCTTTATCCATAACTATTTGTAAAATTATCTTACGATTTTCTATAAATAATTTTTCTAGGATCTTATTAGGGCATGATCTCTTAATATGCCCCATATGATGATATATTCTATATCCAAAAGATATATTTTTATAATCTATAGTTTGGATCCACATCTTATCCCCATACTTAAGAATAATTGATTTTGGTAAATCTTTACTTATATCAATCATGACCAATATTTGGGAATAAATAACCAAAAATTCATATTTTGTTTTAAAATATAAAGGAATTATCTTAGACTATTGCCTATTACCTTGAATGTATCCATTTCATAAAATTTAATGGTCAACCCAAATGTCCTAAACAAGACTAGTACTAGGGATAGATTTATATTTTCAGGTGAAAAGCCTTCATACCAACGGGTAAGGAAGAGCCTTGCTCTTCCCATAAACCAAGGACCCCATTTTTGAATTCTTTATCTTTCTTCCCTAGAATAAAAAATATTTAGAAAGAAACATTTGGTAAGAAAGAATAGAATCACTCCTAGAGAATTTCAACTCTATCAATCCATTTCTCGAGGATAAATCTCCTAGCCAATACCGATTAAATTTATCTTTTACGTGTGCTTACTAACCTCTACCACTAGGGATGATTCTAAATATTTAACTATAAATTGATCTATGCAAATGAAACTAAAACTTAAAATCTAATGAAATTTATCTGAAAGTCCTATAGCAAATATAATATTTGATAAAATCTTTATAAATTTTTCACTAATTTCTAAAATAAAAAAGGGAAAAAAGAACTTAGCTAAAAATTTCTTTGTCTAGATAGAATGTCTTGTCTCGCTGAATTCCTAGCCCTTCATTGCTATTCCCATTTTTTGAACCCTAGTTGGTAAATATTTGCAATTTATTTTTTTTAACTTGAAAAATTGTCACTACCCTTATTTTAAATGGTTTAATTCATAGGGTCGTATATCCCTCAATATTGCTTGAATTTTTGCATATGATCACTCATTTTAATGCTATTCAAATGTTGCACAAGTTGGTCCAGGAATCAGTTTAATCGAATAACTCTTCACAAAGATACAACTCCTAAAATATGAGATATTTTTTAGGAAAAAACATTAATCCTTCGCACTTTACAATTTTATTTTTTGTGACTTGAAAAATTATCACTACTCTTGCTCTGAATGGTTGGCTTCACAAGTTCTAATCTACCTCAATATTACTCATATTTTTACATATGATCAGTCATTTTAAAGCTATTAAAATTCTACAAAAGTTGGTCCAAGAATTAACTGAATCTAATAACTCTTCATTTATTAATTTATATTGGCTACAGTGTATCCTTTATAAATTGGGTAAGCAAATGTAATAATTTTTCTTTCTTTCTTGTATTAGTCAATGGTTCAAATTCTAGCTTCATCAAGCCTTCAATAGAGCTAAGACATGGATGCCCCATATGACTGTTATTAGTCTTACTTTTAGCTAAAGGTTAAACAAAATTATTAAGGAATAAAAAATACTTGGCATGATCAAATGTATTAAATTGGAAAATTCTCTAGTTGTGATTCACTTATTCTTTTTATATGATATACTCCTATTTTGGAATGACATCTTAAGAGAGGCACTAAATTATAAGTACTTGTTAGATCTATATTATGCTACCATAATAATGGAAATATACCTCTAGAAGATACATATAGATTTTAATTGACTGCAATCAAGATATGAAAAAGTAGTGGTAAAGAATTTTTATTTCAATCTAATTAAATTTGATAAATTCCTAAATTATTTGGGGTTTATATTAAAACCAAATAATTATGGATACTAGGACTATATTTGGTTATAAAATAAAGTGGAAAAAAAGATAACATTATGGTGCAATAGATGGTTATCATTGGGAGGTTGGTTAACACTTGTAAAATTAATTTTGGAAGTTATTCTAGTATTTTGGTACTCCATGGCTTATATTCCTATTAAAATATTTGAAAAATTAAGGAATAAATGCTTCCACTTCCTTTGGATGAGAAGGAGGATGTGGATAAAATAATATGTCTAAGTTCTAGAAAGCACTAGCTACTAAGATTCTTTGAAGATTAAGAACTAGTAAAGTATTATTGCATGAAGTTATCAACGAGAAATATTTAGGTTCCATGGCATTTTAAGAGTAGATTAAACTTCCTAGCAAGACAATGACCAATAAAACTATAATTTGGAAAGAATTAATGAAGGCTATTCCATTACAGGGCATTTTTTTGTTTAGAAAAAAAGAAAATTTGAAGAAATTAAGAGTAGGAAAATACCCCTAGATTTAATGGATACTATTAGGGCATAACTGGATGGTGAATAAATTTAAATCTAGTATTAATTTGATAACCTTTTGGTTAATATGTTTACTCTTATTAGTGAAAAATTTTCTCATTATAGCAATTTGAGAAGGAATGTATATGGGATGAATATCATAATATCTCACAAAGTGAATTTTTAGTGATGATATTTATTCTAAGGAAGACAATGGGGAATATGATTATGAAATATCTCATTAAGTATGATCAACATTGGTTTAGGTCATAAAACAATAATCTATTTTAGTTCTTAAAGGATGGCCTTAGTCTTATCCAACTACAAATAATCTAAAAGTTTTATGTATAAACTTCCTCCTTAATAAGATATTATTTTCTTTAGTAGATTAAAGTGCATAAGGTGCTTGTCGATACTTATGAAATAGTCAAAATCCTATGACCATATCCTTTGCTCTGTGTTAGTAAAAAATATCATAGAAGTCCTATGATGGTCGATGTACCATCTACTTAAAAGTATATCAAAATTTTGCACAAATGTAGAGTGTTAGCTAATCAAATACCAACAAGGGAAAAAAATATTTGTCATATGCCCATTCATCTATCTTAATAACAAGTGTACTATGTAGGTGGAAATTTAAAATTTACTATATTTTTGATACATGACATCTCTCAATTAGATAGTTGTTTTTGAATATTTAAATTTCAAAGGTTTTGGAAACTTGTTTTATGATTTTAAGGGAAACTTCTCAAAACTTATATATATTAATGTGAAAAATTTGAATTCCTTTTTCAAGTCACATGGCTACAAATTTTATTTTATTTTACCAGTAGAATAATATGCCATAATTATCCCTAATCAATGGATATACTTATTCATTGATTAGATATACTAACTAAGATCATGCTTTAGGTGCAATTTCTATGATTATAGGACTAACCTATAGTATGATAGTGTTCCTTAAAGTAAGAATAATGTTTTTCTAGATGATAAAGGAAGAAAATATACTTTTTCCCATTCAAGCATTCATTATGGGGTGGTATATGTTATCACGTATGATGTTTCCTCTTCTGGGATTCTAATATAGGCTGGGGTGTGTTGGAATATAGGTAATCCAACATTATTATCCAAGCTTGATAGTGGATTATGTAAGCATATGGTGAGCATTTACATAAACCTATAAGAAATCATTATATAGTGTACTTTATTATATTTGTATACATCTAGACATAGTAGCATTGGTAAAACCATCATTATGGTTAACCTTGGAGGTTATAATTAATATTTAATCCTTATATTATATCAAGTTGGGTGATGTAATTAATTTTAGTATGCTCAACCACTTAGTCTGTTGTATAAATATAAATCCATGGGAATAGAATCCCAATCTTCTCTTCCATTTATTGAATTTTTATATTGCGTCATTGTATTTATTGTATAATACTTGTGGTAAAAATCATACTTCTATTTTTTATAAAGTATTATGAAATATAATTGTTAACTTATAGATATTTATTTTATGGTAACATATTAATATTCATGAAAAATTAGTGTTATTTTCATCTAAAGCATTTTAATCATGTATTATCTATTTTAAAAATTTATTATGGATTTATAGTGATGATATATTTAAATATAACACAATATTTTTTACCTAAGATGCTTTTATTATCATTAGTGTTTTCCACTATCATGTGATGTAGGAACATGAAGCTAAAATGCAATATTCATGTATAGGTTTAAATATTCATTATTATCCATATTTATACATACTTTAGGATAATGAGAAGCAAAGAAATATTCTTCCCTCGAGGAATATACATTGTAAGAGTCTCAATAGGTAAAAATAATTTTGAACCCCTATAAAGAACCCAATTTTCTAAACAATGTTAAAGGAATGGATGGTTATGTAGAAAATGAAATAACAAGAAATTAGTGTGTCTGTCTCCTTGGTTGTACATAGTTTTGCATAAAAATATTATATATTAAACCTTTGATTCCTTGGAACTTGGTCTTTCTTTACCATAGGCATTTGTGATTTTAACATATATCATATTTTTTGTAAGGCATTACTTTCAAGTTTGAATATCAATAGTTTATTTGCACTCTTACTATGGTCATTATTAATACATAACCACTATTATAAATGCGTAAAGTGAAATCTATCATGATCATAGCATAAGAAATACCTAGAGTATGATTGAAGACTAGGATACATCAAATAAATATAGGATTGGAAATTCAACCAAGACAATAAATTTAAGATGGGAGATCTAAAAGGAAGGAAAATAGAATCATCATTGTTATAGAAAAGTGGTTGAGTGTCACAACCAAGATCTAGAAAAAAATAACAATTGCTTGCTCTTAAGGAAATGAGGCTCTTGTTGCAAATTTTTGGTCAAGAAGACCAAGAAGAAAAGGGAAGTAAGTTTTTTTAAGAAAAATTCTACAATCACTATGAACCAATGTAAAACTTGAACGATTGATTACTAACAATGGTAGGATAATTGAGTTGATGATGTATGAAGAGGACATAGTGGACTATAGTTAAGAACATTTTCACATCTTGCATAATGGGGATAAGGTACTGAAAGCACGAGGATACGGAAGCAAAAAGGAAAGCGAATATGCGATGCAAACGGAACCGAACTTAGCGCTAAATCCTAGAAACTTGAAAGTGCATGAAAAGAGGGAAAAGCATGAGCGAATCAAAATGAAACAAATGTGAATAAAGAAGACAGCCCTTTTTATTGATATGTTTCAAACTCGGTTACAATGCGCATCCTCCCCTTCCAAGGGCTAGGAGCGTTTAAGCATGCGTTCTTGTTACATCCATGGGCGCCTTTCCTTCTTCCGCGTGCCCACATGTAAAATGGGTGGACCAAACGTCGCCGCCACTTGCGTTGATGAGTCTTGACTCCTCGCTGCTCCTCCGATGTCCAAACCCTACGTTCAAAGGAACAAGAAATGGTCAGTAGCACCTGCGGATGAAACAAAGCATGCAATCCCCAAGCCTACGATAAGTAAATGAGAAAAATGAATTAAACTATGACTAAAATAGGTCCAAATGCTCTAAAAATTTGACAGGGGCATCAAGACACCACCAGGAAGGCTCTACAAAAAGAACAGTCAAGAAATTCCTCACCGATTTGAATTCGCTCCGGGGCGGGACGAATTCACCTACAACAAAATGCCGAAAAGGTATTGTCCAAATGTCCTACCTAGGAAGCTCCAAAAGACCTACAAACTTGGGGTTAGCTAATTGGGGGCATTTTGGGAAGACCCAGATGGTCAGATTTTCCCAATTTGGCCTCCATCAATGGGAATTTGATGATGCTACCTATAGGTTAGTAGAAGCGAGCAAAGCTAGAAATATGATCAAAATTGTTCAAAACGAGACGAAATTCAAATGACAACCTATCTAAGCATCATAGAATTGAATGCAAAAATGAAAGAAAGCAAATCTACCATGGAATTCCCATCGCTCCGAAAGGGGGCGATTAGGATTGTGGCAGTGTGGGAGGGGGCGCCCATGGGGCAGGCCGCCCACCGTTTGAGGCCTGATTTCGGCACCAATCCACTTGGGATGGGTCCAAAACCTCTTGTGTGGTATTGTCAGAAAATTTGGTGGGATATTGTGGCCAAATTTCAGGTTTTGGGATCGAGATTCGTCCTCCCAATAGTCACCCAATGACCTCCCCTCTAAAGGAGATCAAGGATGTGAAAGGCGCAAATCCAAAAGGTGTGAGGTGTGTAAATAAAATGACAGCACTTCGTTGCTCTAAAATGCTACTTCTCTCCATATTTTGGGGTGAGGAAACTCACCAATTTATAGACCTGGAGGTCTCTTGAAATGGGCATGCAGAGGCGCCACTTGGCAATCATGCCTTCCCAGGGGGAAGGAGATTCCTCCCTGAATTGGGACTTCATGACTGACCTTGCAAATGCCTCTAATGCTCGAAAATGCTCACCCATACTCCCATGCGATGAAGGAAGCGTTGAGTGGCGGATCTGAGCTGCCATTTGTCAAGATTTGACTTTTTTCCCGTCAAACCTGCAATTCGCCCCACCCCGGAGCGAATCCAGAATTCGTCCCTGGGTGGGGCGAATCCCATTTTGAATTCGTTCCAGGGTGGAACGGATATTGAGCAAAGTGCCTGAAGGTGCCAAATTGATCTCTGACCTTTCAAAACTGCTGTGAGAGTGGTTAGGACCACTGTTTGACCTCTGGGGCTGCCCTTGGGGCTGTGTGTGTCAAAGCGATCAGTGTTTGCAGTCACATAATCGGATTGGTGTTGTTTTGGTGTCTACAGATGCCCCTTTTTGGGATGCGCTATGCATGGCACAACGTCGAGCAAAAATAGATAACCAAAGCACTAATGATTAGGGTTTCTCAGTAACCTAACCAACTTTTGATGCCCCAAGTATGGAAAGGGCATGCATTCTTGAATCCTTGCTTCTGACGAGCGAAGGAACTCAATTCAAGTGTTAACCTTTTTCGGTGAGGTGTTACTTGATCTTGGACATTGATCGGTCATGAATAGGCAAAGGGCGCAACCTTTTGTCCGTGAGAACCTTGAGTTCATGATTCACGAAATGCCAAGTGATTTGATCAGGTTGTGATTATTGCTTGTTTACTGCCCCAAGCAGGAGCGTAATTGTCTTTGTCAATGATTCTTTGAATGCATGTCATTTTCCTTAATTGGGTGTGTGTTTGTTGATTGGTGACTAAGTGTGACTACCCCCTCAAGCGACGAATCGATGAGGGAATGACCTTCATGAGAAAAGTGACGAGTCGCTTGACCCAAGATGACTTGTGCAAGGGTGCCTTTAGATGTTTTAGCGTTAAGGTGTGCACAGTTTTCTGACATTTAGACCTATTTTTGGTGGGTGGTAACCCTTTTTGCGACGCTTTTTGGAGCTAAAATTGGCAAAAATCCGTCCTCCCGTGGAGCGGTCCGGCTATGGTAGCCTTCTTAGGGAGTAGGATAGTGACAATTTGTAACCCCAACGTCTATTTTGCATGCCCGGGATGTCAAGTGCAACAGCACTCTCATCGGGCAAGTTTATTAGCTGTTTTGGTGCATTTTTGTTCAATTTTTGTTGTTTTTTGAAATTTTTGCCTTGAATTCGTCCCAGGGTGGGACGAATACCAGCTTAGTATTCGTCCCAGGGTGGGACGAGTGCTAACCAGAGTGCTCATCCCAGGGAGGAACGAATATAAGCTCAAAAGGCCTATTTAAAGGCCAAAACTAGGGTTTGGGCTCATTTGCATTCAAATTTTCTTGCGATTTGGAGCTCTAGGGAGGAGGAGGTTAATTCTGTGAAGCGAAGCACTACCGAATTTCTCTTGACATCATGAGTGCACAAATCGGATCGAGCGGTGAAGCCGAAGCGAGACCAGTAAGTGCTCCTTAGTGTTATTGCTTTTGTTATACGTTTTAAAACTGCAAGTGATTTGTTTAATTTTCTTTGTGATGATGTTTTCCAAAATTTAAAATTGAAACCCTAAAACTGAGCTGAACACAAACCAAGACTTAGCTTACAACTGAATGACAAACGTAGTTAAAACCTAGGTAAAAATTGTTATTTTGCTTTTAACTAAAACCCTAGGATAAATGGAACGTAAAACCCTAGTTCTTAGGTTGAGCTTGTCAGTTTTAAAACGTAGGTTAAAACCCTAGGTTAAAAACTATTATTTTAATTTTGTTTTGTTTGTGCAGTAATTTTAAACTTAGAATACAGAAATCCTAAGACTGACAACTATTTTTTTTTTGTTAATTAATCAGTTAGAGTTTAAAAACCCTAGGGCTGACAAATTAATTTTTTTGAATTTTTGTTTTGTTTTTGAATTTATCAGTTAGGATTAGAAACCCTAGGATTGAAAATTGATTTTTTTTTTTTTTTTTTTTTTTTTTTTTTTTTTAATTATACGGTTAGAGTTTAAAAAACCTAGGTGGACAAATTAATTTGTTGAATTTTGTTTTGTTTTTGGTTGTACATTGGTAGGCATTGTATATTCATGTTATTGTTGTACAATTTTTCATGATTTTAATGTTTTTGTGTTGTTTTCTTTTACAAGTTGTGAAGAGCCGGTATCGTGTACCTACTACTTTTGCTGAAGCATGGGGGTGCTAACTATGGCTGACTGGGAGTGGCTTGATGCCCTTGGGCTCAAGCAGGTGGCTCGACTGGAGCCTGTGGTCGGGGATCGGGCCTATCTGACGGCCTTGATCAACCTATGGGATCCCCGGACCAACACCTTCCATCTCCCAATAGGGGAGATGATAGTGACCTTGGAGGATGTCTATCGACTTCTACGGATTTCGATAGATGGACTACCGATCAGAACATCATCACGTGATCAGCGGATAGCTATACTGATACGATGCTTCGGGCATGGGGAGGAGCTAGGTGTGGAGAGCCCAGTGGAGAGGGCAGAGGGCGACTACCAGATTGGCAGGATTCTGGTCCGATGGTGGCTTGAGAGAGGGGTGTTGGGAGTGAGGCACGCAGTACTCATGGGCCTCATTTCCAACATGCTGCTACTGACTCGTCAAGTGCGAGGTTCCCATGGAACCTACTGGATTTGGTCTGGTGGTTGGTAGAGTGCTCGACGGAGGCACCACTAATCATGAGGTGGGGATAGACGCTGTTGGCATAGCTCTATGGTGAGTTGTACGAGGTCCGCTACTAGAAGCGAAAGGGGATTAGCTGTAGCTATCTATTGCAGAGTTGGGCTTGGCAACACATAGCGATGGAGAGGCCAGCCGGGTTACCGTGGATGACTCGGACGGAGATGGAGGATAAGGATATAGGCTATGCGGTTCTATGGCGGTGGTCTAAGGAGTAGGGACAGAGTCGATGGTGGGCAGGTGTCGTAGGGCACTATGTCGATGCCCTCGCTCGGCTTACTCTAGGGGAGGTGTTCTGGCACCCTTATCAGGACTGTCCAGCCTGGCCGAAGGCTGGAGAGTGGCTTCGATGGGTACGTAGGGAGCGGTGGCTGATTGGGCGGCATGGGACCGAGCATGAGTTCTTCCCTTATAGCCGGGTGACACGATAGTTTGGGGTGTGCCAGGGGTTGCCTGGTGAGCCCGTGGTCTATCGACATCGGGGGACGAGAGGACTCTGGATCGACCGGTCATCGTGCCACTAGGCGAGGATTCAGATGCGGTGATCGATGTCCTAGACGTGGATGACATCGGGACTACCGTAGAGTATGACCAATGGTGGGTACTACGGTGATGGTGGGGAGAGGGGCCATTGGGAGGCATGGAGGTAGCGGAGGGGGGGAGGGTGCCGAGGCACTAGGAGATGATTGGGGAGCTCCTCGGGAGGATGCAGACATGGTGGAGGTGGAGGATGAGGATGTGGATTTGGGGGTTTTGGATCAGCCGAAGATGCAGGACATCACGGAGTAGTGGGAGCTAGAGTAGGTTGCTATTCCAGAGATGCCCATGCCTCAGGCGGATGCGGAGGACATAGAGTTCAGGTTATGCACTGAGATTGCATGGTTGGAGGGGCTATTGCGGAGGCATGATGAGGAGTTGGGGGATGCACTACAGGAGAGGGATCTCCTATGCATGCAGCTAGCAGAGCGAGAGAATGCATTGGCTGCCTACCATCGGTAGGATGGGGGTATTGATGCTGCATGGGAGAGGGATCTCCTACGGACGTAGCTGGCAGAGAGGGATAGGGCTTTGGCATGGTGCGAGGAGAACTTGGTGACGTATCGCCAATGGGAGATGGACTCGGTGCGGTAGTGGTTAGAGCTAGAGGCAGAGATTAGCCACCTTGGTGGGTGGGTCCCTACATTCAATGGAGGTGGATCATCACGCCGCTCGAGAGGGAGTGAGACTGAGCAGTCAACATCCTCTCGGCGTAGGCGACTGGATGAGGGGGGGTGAGTAGGCATGATGCGGGGGCTAGCAATAGCCGCCTTGAGGGGTCTCATAGGACCCACACCATGGGGGTAGTTCTCATCGCACCGATCCTACGTGATCATGGTGGCCGATGCCCTAGGCTTGGGGGTTTTTGAGCTTTTGGATTTTGTTGCGGGGTCACAGGACCAGTTCATTATAGCCTACGGGCATTTTTGATGATATATACAGATGACTTTATTTTGTTTATGCGAGTGATGATTTGATTTTATGCATGATGAGTGATGAGTATGGATGTATGCATGTTAATTTATTTTGATGGATGCATATGTTATGATGAATGCAAATGTTTTTGATTTATATGTGATATGCAAAATGGAATGGATGAATTGAATTTGTGTTGTTTGGTGAGAGCACCATAGACTGTTTAGACCTTTGTGGTTTTTTTTTGGTGATTGTTGATGGCAATGCGAGGATGAAAGATAGCACAGTTGGTTTAGAAATGTAGCTAAGGTTTTCTGAGACTCAGACGGTTTTAACTCACTAGCCATGATTGTACTTTATCTTACAAGACTTTTGGACAAGGTATGAATCGGACTTGTCTTTGACCAAGTTATTTCACATCCCTATGTGTGCAATTGAGTTCATTTATGTGGTATTTGTCAGGATACCGCCAGTGCTAGATAAGCTGTCAACCAAACCTGTATTGAGGATCACCTAATTAGCTCCACTAACTCCTTTGTTGTATTTAGTCAGATTAATCTGCGGTGCTATCTAGGATACCATAAGCTAGCTCATCCACATGCAAACATTGATCTGTACACGAGTTAATGTGACAGATATATCATCATGCGGGAGGTTTACCACCAATGACCGATAGGCTATCCACCAAACCGGTACTGAGGTTTGCCTCATGACCTGTCGAAATGCTGAGAGTTCCAGGGATTCAAGTTCGACTCCCTTCTTTTCTTCAATTGTATTGGGATACTTGCTCTTTTGTAGTGATAAAAATCACTGTTTATTTTTTATATATTTTCTTTTGAGCAAGGGATTTGAATTTCGAGTGATGAGAATCACTATTGTATGTGCCTTTTGATGTATGCACTTTGGTGGTGATGTCAAATTTTTGGAGTTTTGACTTTTTGCAAAATTTTGATGTTTGCAACTCTTTTGAGAACTTGGGATTCTTGGGGAATTGGGTAGGGAAGATGCTTGTCCTTTTGCCAACTCTCAGCATTCTTGGGGTCATTCGCACAGGGGGATGAGCAAGATAACCGTTTCGCTTATGGTGACCTGGATTGCTGTGCAGGTTTCATCTTTCATTCACACAACTTGGGAATTTTTATGTGTTTTAATTTGTGTTGGGATGCTACGTAACAAGGTGTGATCCAAGTAGAACTCTACCTTCGTAAAATCTATCTGACTTGGTACAGTACGTGGCTAGAAAGCAAAATGATGACTGAAGGGCGAAAACTCTTGATACATTAGAAGACCACTGACTCTGGTATGGTAAAAAGAAGTGAATGGCATTTTTATTTTTGATGGGCTGCTTATAAAATGGAGAAATGTGGAACAAGATGGACTAGCGGAGTAATTACAGTCTATGGTGCCTTTGACCTGTAAGACCACAAATATGCAATGTATGGATGTGATGCTTAATGCAGCTACATATTTTTGTGTTTTTGATGGATTGATTTTTGTGAATATGAAGATGAGATGCGAGAAGAGCTCTCTATTGGTGTGATGAGTTTGAGCATGCCTAGAAATGAGATGCAAATTTTTGTTGTTTTTGATGATTTTACTATTTTTGAATTTTCTTATTTTTGACCAAGCGATTGTGGGAATCCTTGGAGCTTTTTTTGGGATTGACCAAGCGATTGTAGGAATCCTTGGAGCATTTTGGGATTGACCAAGCGATTGTAGGAATCCTTGGAGCATTTTGGGATTGACCAAGCGATTGTAGGAATCCTTGGAGCATTTTGGGATTGACCAAGCGATTGTAGGAATCCTTGGAGCATTTTGGTATTGACAAGTGATTGTAGGAATCCTTGGAGCATTTTGTGGATATGGCTCTCTTAGATATGGAATGGTCACAAATGACTGATGTTCAAGGGTTCTAGTTCCTTGATTCCATCAAGAGAGGCTAGCCGGTATGTCCCGGGTCCTATTTTGCTATCAATTACATATGGACCTAACCAATTTGCCATGAACTTGTCCCTTAGATGGGATGGCAAACTAGAGTTCTGTTGGTTTTCTTTTAAGACCAAGTCACCAACCTGAAAGTCCCTCAGGTGAACTTTCATGTTGTAAGCTTTCTTAAGTCGCTCTTGATAGATACGTAAATGCTCGAGAGCATTAATGCATCGTTCATCAAGCAATGTAAGCTGGTCTAACCGGGCCTACCGTGCAGTGTCATCATCGATGAACTCTTGCATTGATATGCGTAGGGAAGGAATTTCCAACTCGAGAGGCATGACTGCCTCGGAGCCATACATGAGCAAAAATGGAGTTGCCCTAGTGGGCGTCCGAATGCTAGTGCGATAAGCCCATAGGGCAAGTGGGATTTGGATGTGCCAATCCTTATGACTATCTACGATGATATTTTTAAGGATGGCAACTAGCATTTTGTTTGACGCCTCTGCTTGCCCATTTGCCTACGGATAATAGGGTGTCAAAAAACTATGCTGAATTTTGTACTTTGTGGTCAAAGCATGCACGTCTTTGTTCTTGAATGACATCCCATTATCCGAGATTATTTTGGATGGAATACCAAAATGACATATGATGTTATGTAAAATGAACTCCATAATGCGGGGTCCTATCGTAGAGGTAAGCGGAACTACTTCCACCCACTTGGTGAAATACTCTATGGCCATTATGATAAATGTGTGATGACCTGACGATGTAGGGGAGATCTTTCCGATTAGATCTAAGCCCCACTACAAAAATGGCCAAGCTGACTGGATCAGCTGCAAGGCCTAGGAAGGTACATGTGTCAAATTAGCATGGTGTTGACACTTCACGCACTTCCTGACATATGCACAACAATCTCACTCTAAAGATGGCCAATAATAGCCCATGCGAAGAATGCGCTTTGCGATGGCCATACCACTGAAGTGGCCACCACATGTACCATCGTGCACTTGGGCGATCACCCAAGTGGACTCTTGTTGGTCCAAGCATCGAAGGAGGATTCCTTCATAGCTGCGATGGTACAAAATGTCTCCTAACAAGACATACTTAGCCGCTTTCTACTTGAATGCTCATTTTGTGGCATGCGTCAATCCAAGCGGGAGATTACCTAACTTGAGGTAGTCCCTAACGGGTAAATACCAATCCTGCTGATCGGAAGCCTCGATGGTATGAACAACCAATCCCTCTTGAAGTTCATCCCTAGCAAACGTTGAGTGGGAGAGAACTTGTAAGAATAGCATTGTGTTGCTATTAATGGGAGTAGGGGAGAACAAGGACCCCTAGTTGGCATGTTTTAGATGATCATGGATTCGAGAGAACTTATCCGAGGATGGTTCAATCTGGATCATGTGGATTCCTAGCATCAAGTCAGAGCTTGCACGCTCCATCACGGATTGTGATAGTGTTTTGACTTGAATGGTTGTCATATCACCAGAAAGGTCTTGCGGGATTAGTGACCCCAAGGAGGCCATAGTGTCCGCAAAATGATTCGATGACCGAGGGAGTGCCTCGATGTCGTACCACTCAAGCTTCGCCAGGAATTTGTCCACAAGGGCTTTATAAGCCTGCAGAACTGGGCATTTGCATTGGAATACCCCTTTGACTTGGTTGACAATTAACAACGAATCACCAAAGATGTTCAGTCGTTTGATGTTCATGGTGATTGTTGTCTGAAGACCTATGAGCAAGGCTTCATACTCTGCATTATTGTTGGTGCATGGGAAATTTAATTTAAATGACAGGGGCATTGGAGCGCCCTGCGGTGTGAAGAATACTATTCCCACGCCACCACCTTGCTCACATTTAGAACCATCAAAAAATAGGGTTATGTCAGCCTGTGACTCAAGCTCATCAGAATCTAGCGATTCTGAGACATGGAAGACCCCATCATCGGGTAGTTCTATGACCAGAGGCTGATCGTCTTCGAGAGGAGCCTCTGCTAGTTGATCGGCTATGACCTGTCCTTTGATGGATTTCTGTCCAATAAACTCTATGTCAAATTCCATCAACAACATGATCCATTTCGCCGTGCGACTACTATGATAAGTACGACTCATCATGTATCGCAATGGATTCTCCTTAGACACAACATACGTAGTGTTGCTCGGCATGTAGTGGCATAGCTTTTTGGTAGCAAACACCACTGCCAAGCAGAGTTTCTCGACGTATGCATAGTTAAGTTCATAACTGACCAGGGTGCGGCTAAGATAGTAAGTAGCCTATTCTTTGTGAAGTTCATTCTTCTAGGCTAGCATGGCACCCAGTGCCACCTCAGTAGCTGAGATGTATAAGTAGAATGGCACTCCTGGTCTAGGTGGTGCCAATACTAGCGACGAAGCCAAGTATCGTTTGATGTCGTCAAAGGCTGACTGGCACTCGTCATCCCAGTGAAATGCTACCCCCTTGTGCAATAATTTGTTCATGGGTCGGCACTTGTCAGATAGCTGCGCTATGAAGCGCTTAATTGACGTGACCTTTCCCTGCAGACTTCTGAGCTGCTTAATGGTAGTTGGGGGAACCATTTCAAGGATTGCCTTGACTTTGTTTGGGTCCACTTCGATGCCTCGCTTTGAGACTATGAAACCCAAGAGTTTTCTAGATGTGACACCAAATACGCACTTCTTGGGATTCAGTCTGACTTTATGTTCCATGAGGCGATCGAGGATCTTGCTTAAGTCATCGAGATGATCTGGGCACAAAAGAGACTTGGCCAACAAATCATCCATGTAATCTTCCAAAGTTTTATGCATGTAATCATGGAAGATGTACGTCATGGCACGTTGGTAGGTGGTGCCAACATTTTTAAGGCCAAAGGGCATGACCTTGTAACAAAATGTCCCCCAAGGCATTGTGAATGCCATTTTTAGTTGGTCCTCGGGATTGATACGAATCTGATTGTATCCCGAGAAACCATCCATGAGGGATAGCATTTCGTGACCTGCTGTAGCGTCTACCAATGCGTCGATGCTTGGCAAGGGGAAATCATCCTTAGGACTCGCTTTGTTTAGATCTCAAAAATTAGTGCATATGCGAATCCTCCCATCGGGATTTTTGATGGGCACCATGTTGGACAGCCATGGCGGATAATCCACGTAGATGACAAACTGTGCATCCAACAGCTTTTGCAATTCGTCTTTGACCATCAAGGCCACTGTTGGGTGCATCTTACGTAGTTTTTGCTTAACTAGCTTGATTGTCGGATCAAGCGTTAGATTATGCGTGACTAGCTATGGATCTAGCCCCGACATGTCTCTGTATGACCATGCAAAAACCTCCTTCTTCTCTTTGAGAAGGGCAATGTAGTCGGCTTGCTCTTCAGGGGATAAGCTTACCCCCAGCTTGATAATCTATGGATTCATTGGATCCAAGCCGATGTCTACGTCAGTCGTCTCCTCGATCGACATGTGGGATCCATCCTCCAACTGATGTGGAGTTGGGATCAAATGGATATCATTTGCTGAGTTTAAATCTGCGTTGGGAACCTCGGGTTCCTCTTCGGCATGAAAGATATCCTGAGTTGTCCCTAGGGTAAAATGAAGCATTTTACCAAAAGGCCAGTACTCTGATGGGGATGGAGGTGAATTGACGTGATCCCAGTCAATGGCATCTATGTCTAGATGCAAGGACCATGTTGGATCGGCCGGATTGCGGATGGGGGCGGTTAAGTCAATGGAGATCATGTGGATGAAATGATTTTGGTCTCCATTACCATGGGTGTGATGACTCAAACATTCTGGATGTTCTCTATGCTCCGGATCTGGCTCTAGAGGTATTGGCATGAATGGATCGGCCCTATGTGCTGATAGGAGGACAGGGTCTGCCCTCGACACTGATATCACCCTAGGGTCTCGGAGTGGAAGGTGCTCTTCGTATACCTGGAGCAGCGGATCCAACACTTGATCCCACCCTGCTGGGTCTACGTACCACTCGTGTCCTGGCACTATGCCCATCTGTTCAAATATGTCATTAATCTCCAAGGGGTATGGTTGTGGCCTCTGCCGCATGTGATTAAGATATGTCATTTCTGTTTCATCTTCGTAATCACTATCGGAGATCCAAAAGCCCTCGTTGGCTCCGACAACTGTTTGAGGCATTACAGGCTCATCCTACTCGAGCAAATTAATCTGGCCCCATTGTGGTTGTTCCACGCTCCGTGGGGGGACCTGATTCTCTTGACGTGGCACTGGCTCGCTTGGAGCCTCTAGAGGGAACATTGTCAAGAGGCTCTCTTGAAGGTCATTCATGGGGATCACTTGTGAGTGATCACTATCGGATTCAAAGGGATCATATGATGCTGGTTCATATTCTGATTCATCCTCCGAAGATCCCTCTTGACACTGTTTATACCTTCCTTGAAAGTGAGTCCTCGAACTTTCGCCTCTCTCTAGCAAAGGAGAAGGGTTATTGATGTTAACAAGGGTGGTTGTTGACCATGGGAGGTAATCTCCCAATGTATATGTTGTGTTTGGGTTGGCATAAGGATCTGATGCCAATCCACCCTTGTTGCCTATCCCTAGGCCTTGCATGTTTTCCACCAAGATGTCCAAGGGTAGGGGGTGGTTGAACCCTACTCCCGACTTGTCATAAGGCATTTGGTATCTTGGTTGGCAAAGGACATGCACTCCTTGCTCATACCTACCTAGCCCGTATCCATGCCAATTGCATTGGCCAAGATATCTCAGAGTGAATTCCGGGTTAGACAGATAGTTGACATCTTCTACAAAAGGCTCTTCATCCTCGTCCTCTTGCATGCATGGCTCAGTACCATGATCAAGGCCCCCATACACAAAATTTGTCTGGTTCGGTGGGTAGCCTAAAGGGACAATTGTACCGATGGGGAGGCGAGGTCTCCCCATGTCTTGCATGGACTCTAGCATGGTCGTTGCTACAACATTCCGCACTAGATACTCCCCCAGGCCCGTACTGGCCATTTCAACAGTAATTGTTGGCGATTGAGAGGGAGGGAACGGAAGCTCTTCCTGAGTCCATTCCATGTTGGGTGGACTAGGAGCCTCAACTTCCATTGTGCTAGGCATCTCTTCGGTAGAGATGGTTGATATTGTTGGCATCACCTCTTCTAGGGGTTGAGCCTCTTCCAGGGTTTGCTTCCCTTTGTCCTTCTGTTTAGCCATGATAGGTGGCATTGGTGGTGAAGGACCGGATGATGAAGATGCACCTGGCTGGGGTTTTGATGGATTTATCACCAGTGGTGCTTGTGGCATCGGACCCTGTCTAGATGGATTTAACTAAAAATCCAAGTGCGTCGATGGGAGGGTCGATTGCGGCATCAGCTGCATCGCATTGCAATATTTGAAGGGTTCTAAGTCCACTGGGACTACATGTACTTCCCCTTCAAATGCATACTTCAAACACTGGTGAGCTATCGAAGGGACACACTTCATGTCCCTGATCCATGGCCGCCCTAGCAAGATGTTATAAGCCATCTCGCCTTCCAAAATATGGCACAATGTAGGTATTGTCTTTTCTCCTACTTGAATGGGTAGGACAATTGTGCCAACTGTCGAGCATATCACATCATTGAATGCTCGTAGTGTATAGGTGGAAGCCGTGATGTGAGAGGCTAGCAACTTTAGATGTTTCAATGTTGCTGTGGTAATGATGTTACTGGACGAGCCAGTGTCTATCAACACTCTCTTATACGGGATCCCGTTGACCCGCACGATAACGTGCAGGGGTGGATCTGCCATGTCATCAGACACTGATTTAACTTCATCCTCTTAGAAGGTGATGACTGGATTCATGCATCGTTTGACATGTCCCAAAAAATTGTTGAAGGAATTCGCTTCGTGGGGCTGCAACTCAATGGCTTTCAAAATCTCCATGAGAACCTGGCTCTAATTTCCCATGTGAAATGTGTGGCTCCTAATTTCCCATCTCCTAAACTGATGGTATTGGAGAAGGGCTCTCCTGGATCTAAAATCCATGATCACATAAGACATTTTATGGATTTGGGCAAGGCCTATAAACTTGGAAGGCCTATGTCTAAAGTAAGCAGGAAAAGAAAGGCCAATGAGTCTATGGCCAATGGAGGTCAATCTAGACTAGTTCTAAAAATTGGTGAAGGTGAAAAATGATTGAGCTTGGATGGTTTCTTGAGCTCATCGATAGGTGGTGGAGATAAAGTGAGTTCCCCCTTCCCATGAAAATCTGCTCATGGAACATAAGAGGGCTTAATAGCTCCTCTAAGAAGCACTTATTGGCATCCTTGAGAAGAGAATTGGCCCCTAATTTGTTATGCATTCAAAAATCAAATCTTAAGGCTAAGTCGTGGAGATTGATCCAAAGGGTAGTACGGAAGGACTCAGGTTTCATGGCTAGTGAAGTTGTGGGAATAGTGTGTGGACTCTTTTTTTTTTGGAATTCACATAAATTTTATGGGAATGTAATCTCTACTTCATGTAGAGTGATAAATATTATTTTCTAGTGCAACAAAACCCAAAGGCATTGGGTGGTCTCCAATATCTATGCTCCGAATACCACTTATGAAAGGAGATATTTTTGGCAGTTGTTGCTAGAAATGCATCAAACCTTCATTCATGAACATTGGTTAGTGATTGGATATTTTAACTCCCCTCTATATCCTTCAGAAAGAACAGGTTGAAGTGGCCTTAAATAACGCAGTCTTGCTGACCTGACGGATTTCATATCTTCCATAGAATTACGAGATATGGATTTGAAAGGGGGGCATTTTACATGGAATAATAGAAGGTCGGATAATGGTTTAATCTTGAGCTAGATGGATAGAGCGCTCGTTTCGTCTGGAATTCTATTTGGAGATGCAATGCTTTCCACCTTGCCCAGAGTGGGCTTGGATCATAATCCTCTCCTTTTGGAGACTATTGAAAACTCTTATTTTGTTTTGAAAGCCTTCTACTTTGAAATAATGTGGTGCAACTTCCCTAACTTTGAATATTGCATGAAAAAATGGTGGGATGAGGAAGCACCGAGATCGAGCCTTTTTAAAGTTGCCTTCAAAATTTTAAGGCTTCATCATCAATTAAAATGGTGGAACAAGAACGTGTATGGTAATATCTTTAGGGATCTGGAAGCTTTAAAAAAGAAGGTCATTGAAATAGAGAAAAATATTGAGTCATAGGGACTCGATGAGGTGTTATTAAGGGAGGAAAGGGAATGCTTAGCTAGTTATCATAGAAATAAAGTGGATATCGAGTTGCACTGGAAGCAAAAATTGAGATAATTATGGCTAAGAGAAGGTGATAATAATACACGATTATTTCATACATCCACCATGCGACGAAGGAGTAGGAATAGAATAGTGGATATTATTAAGGAGGATGGCAGCTCTATCAGGAAGAGCAAGGAAATTCAATTGGAGGCTATCAATTTATTTAGTTCTCTTCTTGGTCCCCCCTCGTATCAATATTTGGCGATGGAACGTGTTATGTTAGATTCCATTCCTACGTTGGTGACGAAGAAAATTAACATGGGTTTGGAGGCCCCTCTCGCAAATGATGAAATATTTAATATTGTTAAGGAGTTGGGACCTTTAAAGGCTCTGGGGCCTGATGGTTTTCCTCCATTTTTCTTTCAGAAATATTGGAATATTTGTGGGTCTGAGGTGACAGAGGCTCTGAGAGAAGCCCAAAGATCGACGAAGATTCCTAAATCCTTGAATGCCACATTGATTGCCTTAATTCTGAAAAAGGATCTTGCCTTGTCATTTAAGGATTTTAGACCAATCAGTTTGTGCAATTATTTATATAAATTCCTCTCTAAGGCTCTATCTAACAGACTCAAGGGGCTACTTTCGAATCTCATTGATATGGTTTAGAGTGCCTTTGTGTCATGTAGACAAATCTTAGATGGTGCTATTGTTATGCATGAGCTTCTTCATTCGGTCAAGTACAGTGGTATAGAGGCTTTCATTTTAAATCTCGACATCAGTAAGGCTTATGAGAAAGTGACATGGCAATTCTTACAAGAAGTGTTGAGGAAGTTTGTCTTTAGTGATCGGTAGGTCACCCTTATTTCGGCTTGCATTTATTTAGTTTTGTGCTCCATTATAGTGAACGGATCGGTGTCTGGATTTTTTAAGTCTCACCATGATTTGACGAAAGGTAATCTGCTTTCCCCGTTCCTCTTCCTCTTTGTGGTGTAGGCTTTGGGGAGAGCGATTGGAATATTGAATAGGGAGGTGGGTCTTCACCCAGCTCTCCCATGTCTGCCTGTATCTCATCATCAATTTATTTATGATACTCTGATTGCTAGTGGTGCATCGGTCTTTTTTTGCTCAGGATATTAAAAAGATCTTATTGTGTTATGATAGTGTTACTAGTCAGGAGATCAACTTTACAAAGATCTTTCTCTACTTTGTTAACACTCCGAAATCCAGGCAATCAAAGATTACAAATATATTCAATTGTAGGATTGACATGTTTCCAGTGACCTATCTTGGACTGCCTCTCTTCATGGGGAGAATGAAAGACTCACTATGGGACCCTTTGATTGAAATAATCCAACATAAACTAGCCTCTTGGAAAGGGGTGTTGTTGAGCCAAGTAGGGAAGGTGGTACTTGTTCAAAGCATGCTCCAAAGCATACCCATTTATTTCATGTCCTTATTCATACTCCTTGCTAAAGTAATAGATACAATTGATTATATTTGTAAAATGTTCCTTTGGGCTGGATCGAATTTAAAAGGAAAGTATCACTTGGTCGCTTGTGATTAGATTTGAAGGAGGAGAAAGGATAGGGGTCTTAATTTAAAAAGAGCAACACTTATGAATAGAGCCCTAGTTGGTAAATTAGGGTGGTTGGTTGCTTTGAATGTCAAGAGACCTTGGTATTCTATCATGAAATTGAAATACGAATTTAATTATTTCTTGTCAGATGATCTCTCCTCGAGAGGCTCCATTTTTTAGATAATCTTAATCAAGATCATGGAATTTGTGAAGGCTAAAAAAAGTTAGATCATTGGTGATGGAAGAAACCTCAAGTTTTGGGAAGATCATTAGTTGAGGGAAGAGTCGTTATTGGATGACCCAAACCTTAGGGCTCTTGCCTTGAAAGTGATGGAGGAAGGTAAATTTTGGGTTTCCCAATATATGCCTATTTTTAATGGTAGGCGTTCATGGAATTATCATCTCTATTGGGTATCCAACTAGAATGATTTGGTCGGTTGGCAAAGAATTTTAGTGGAACTTAACAGGTATGCGATCAGATAGGACGATTCCAGAGACTATTTAATTTGAAGCGAGGAAGAGGACGATTCCAGAGACTGTTTGATTTGGAGTGGGGAAGCTAAAGGTGACTTTACTATGAAATTAGCTTATTCCTTCCTTCTCCCAGAATATGAGGCTCCTTTTCTAGCGAATCTTATTTGGATTAAAAGACTAATCCCAAATATCAATATTTATTTTTGGCTAGTGACTCAAAATAAAATACTTTCTTTGGAGAATATTTGAAAGAGGGGTCGCATTATGGTGAACAGATTCTATCTATGCAAATCATACTGGGAATCCATGCAACATCTGCTCCTCAGCTGCCCATTCACATGGTAGGTATTTATGTTTATTTTTAATTGGTTTAATATTTATTGGGTGTTTCTAGGTACATTTATGGACAACATCCTTCAATGGTGTTCGTCGTTCGTGTCCCAACGACTATCTTGGTTGTGGAAAATTATGCTTCCCCATTCGTAGTGGGGGGTGTGGAAAGAATGGAATACCTATGATTTTAATGATGTTGAGACCGATGATGTCAGGGTGGGTACTAATATCATTAATAGAGAGTCGAAGAATGTCTTGGCTACCTTTGTGGGTAAACTTCCCAAGGCACCCTCCTCCTCTGACGAAGTTGATTTGGAATTTAAATTGGGTTGGAGCCCTCTTCCTCAACTCCCCCAAACCTGACCCTAGAGTAGGAATTAAGTGGGCCCATCCGGCTCCCAATTGGCTAAAACTCAACTTTGATGGGGCCTCAAAGGGTAACCCCAACAAGGCTAGAGTAGACGGCGGCATGCGAAACGAGAATGGTGACATCCTCATGGCATTCTATGAACCCTTTGATTCCTAATATTCACACTTCATGGAGGCTCACGTAGCTTATTGGGGGTGAAATTGCTAGTGGATGCTAACTGTCAGAATGTGGAAATAGAAGGTGACTCTTTAAATATAATCAAGATGCTCAAAGGAAAGTGTACACCTAGCTGGAACATTCTCAATCTTATTGCCTAAGCTAGGAGATTGTTGTACGCTTTTGAACAGGTGAACATTCGCCATGTGTTCCATGAGGGGAATGCACTGGCCGATATGCTGTCCAACCGTGGTGTCCACTATGCTACTTTTTCAATGTGGAAAAATGATATCTCGAATGACGTAGTCTCCCTTGCTAGGAAAGAAGCTCATGATGCTTTGTTTTCGTAAGGAGGAGTCGGACATTCCTTTGGCTCTCATTGGAAGGGGTGTTTGGTCTGGCTTTGCCCTTTGACCGGAGTTTGTTAGAATTTGTTTTACCTTCAAAGCGTTGTGCTTTTCTAAGTTCTCTCCGGAATCATTATGGTTATTAGGAATTAAACTCTCTCGGTTATTCCTAATAGGTATAATATTTTGGAGATTGTTATTATAGTTGAGAGTTTGGCTGTATGTATAAGGTTGTGGGGACCCTTTCAAAACCCTCTCTTTAAATCAATATAAAAAAAAACCTATATATATATATATATATATATGGAGAATGTTATCTTAATATTTTTAACCTAAATCTGTTTTAGTTCTACCACAATATTTTTCCTATTTTTGGCTTCCCATTGGAGGGATAGCAACGTTAATGGAATTCTTTCGCTTCACAAATTCACCATAACCCATCACGAATTGTGGGACGTGTCTCTGATTGGGTTAGATTTGAAAACAAATGATAATAATACTCAGATTACATTTCACGAATCACCATTAACGCACCATGTAAAAAAAAAATCAATTTTAAGGATAGTGGAGATTTGAGAAATGCATACCAGTTTAAAATAAACGCAGGAAAAACATGTATACTATTTATAACGGAATAATTCCTGCTTATTTCAGATATGCAGGATTACACTGTAAAATATTGCTATAACCTATTAAGGATTCTGGGACTTTGAGTGGATTATTCATCTTATTTAACAATGGATTATACAAACCTATTTTGTTGAGGGAGTTCAGATCAGCAGGTTATACGCCCTCGTATCGATCAAGGGCTGTAGCCTTGTCTTTATCACCCAGAAATATACTCTTAAATTCGGATACTATAAAAGGCCTGTAACATCGTGGATGGTCCTCGTCCACGAGCTCCGATGGAGCCCAGATTTGTTTGTCCTCCAAAGCACCCATAAAATACGCCAACGATATGCGATCGATCCACCCTTTAGAAACGACCCGATGCTCCGCGCTGCAATACCTCCCGTTGCTCCATGCCTGCACATAACTTCGCAATACTTTGTCAGTATCGAGCACCCAAATAAATTATGTTACAGTAAAAGCGGTAAGCCTCGTGAATTTCAGACCTTAAGGTAGTCGGCGACATTAATTACAAATGAATGAGGCAGAGGCTTCACATTCCTTCACTTCCCTTCCTTGGACTTTATCTGGAGGCCCCCCTCGTTGTCTTGGTAAAGGATTGTAAAGAAATCGAGATCCGTGTGAGCAACCACAACCTCCTCATCTATAGATTTTCCATTAGAAGTATAGTGGTTTATACGCAGCGCCGAATCGGAAATTGCAGAATCAGAAAAGCAAAGAGTCTCATCGTTCAATCCAAGGCTTGCGAGAATGATTTTTGTGATCTTCTTTGAGAGGTCTTCGAGGCAGACGGTATAAGTTTGGATCGTCTCGCTGCCAACAGTATGGGAATTCCATTAATGAAACAAATTTCTCAAGTTCAAAACTAAATAAATACTTTTTAATGTGAAATGTTTTATTTGTATTGAATTTAAGTTGTAGACCTCCTATTCAAATTCTAAAACTTTCACACTAGAAAAAGGAAAGGATTGATGACATACCAGAACTCGGGGTTTTCCCCATTTGACCATAGCTTGTGAGACAACTCCTCAACTGAATTAGAATATTTCAAGATTGTGAAGCTCTCCATCGTCGGCCTACGAAAGTAGTTGCTTATGGGATTGCTAGTGGTGAATCTATCTTTGGCCTCGTCAGGCATCGCAAATAGTCGCCGGCTAAGAAGCTCTAGGTTCTGCAGAAGATCTTGTGGGATTCCATGGTTCACTATACTGAAAAATCCCCATTCCTTGCACGCATCTCTCACTGCAGAGACGCACTGAGGGTGGTGTAGTTTTTCTCCATGGATTTCCTGTGAAATGTCAATGACGGGGAGATCAATTTCATTTGAAACGACATCAAGGAAGGGCTGAGGCGAGGAAGGCATGGTGGCTGCTTTTGGAAAGACTATAGGAGTAGAAGAGTATACGACTTAATATTTCACCGACTGTGTTCTTAAATAACGTTATGCAGACGAAGAGGTAGATGGAACATATACTAGGGTTGCGTGTCGTGTACTATTGTACAGACGAATTTAACAGTCTTGAGTAGTACAAATCTATTATTTTTAAAATAAAATAAAATATAATATAAGTTTTATTTTTAAATTAAAATGTAATTTAAGTTTAAAATAATTTGTTAAAATTTGTTTAAATATTGTAGTGGTATATTTTTAGTAGTTTGTTTTTAAGATTTTATTTAAAATTTTAATATTAAAATAATATTTTTTTTTAAATATGTATTTTATTTTAATTTTTTTATCAACTAAACCAAAAATAATTTGTTAAAATCTGTTTAGATATTGTAGTAGTATTTTTTTATGTTTTTATTTAATAAATTTAAATGAGATCTCCTCTTAAAAATTTGTCTTACATTTAAAAATTTTATTCAATAAAACTAAGTTCAAACTGTCATATAAGGGGATGAGAATCCCTTAAAAAAATGGATCCAAACCCCTTTGCAATAAAACTAGTGTTTTACCCTAATTTTATTTTAATGCAAAGTACAAGGGGTGAAGGAGTGGCACAATTAGGGCACACTCCAAGAAAGACTCTCTTCTCGAGGTCATTAAGATTAAATAGGAATGACAATATTATTGAGGTGATTTCACGGGTACTTTTAAAATTTAATCCAATAACATTAGTTCACCTGATTAAATTCTTGGTGTTCCCCATAAATTTTACTCTAAAAATTTAATCCAAATCCATCCAATAATAGTCTGTTAGTTAGATTTTTCCAAAATGTTGAGATCTTTTCAAAATAATACATACTTAACTAACCAAATTAAGTAATACTAGTTTATAATAACATATAACACGAATGAAACCCTTTTAATCTCATATTTCATTTAAAAAAGAAAGCACCTTATGTAGAGATTAAAAAACAAAAATAAATAGGATGCTACACATTTATTTTTTTTAAATATATTATATAATTTTTAATTTTTTTTTGTTTTTATCTTATGAGACAGTGCAAAGGTTTGAGCTTTGGCTCTTCTTTGGAAAATCCAAGGTCCAAACTTTGACATGAATGAGTATGTGAGGGGGTAGTGGGTGTGTGTTCATCATATTAAATAAAAAATTAATAAAAAATTAATTATTTAAATATTTTTATGAAGAGGTAGTGGAAAGAAATTCTAATAAAAAAATATGTCAATAAACAGGGTTAGAAGACAAGAAGATCAACTATTCAATTATTTAAATATTTTTATGAAAAAGTATTGGAAGGAAATTCTAATAAAGAAATGTGTCAATAAACCGGATTGAAAGACAAGAAGATCAACTATCCCTTAACTCATGTTAAGGGAGGTAAATATTTTTTTATTTATAGATATCGCGAACGTGGTTTTACTGGTTTGGCTCCACCGTTAACATTGTGCGCATCTTACAGATAAAAGAGTTAATTGTATATTTATTTTTTAATTATTTCATCCCTTCTGACCTGAACAAGGCTATATTACAAATAAGAGTTGTGTATATATTTGTTTAATAGGTTTTTTCAAGAAAGACTAAGGTTATAAATATATTTGATTTGAGCTGAAATTTGTATAGTAGATTTTTTTGTTTTTAAATAATATAATTTTTTTATTAATTAAGATTCATATATTTTTAAGATTTTTGGATTTGAATCATTGTTATATAACTTTTTTTTTGTTGGTTTTTATTCTTTTTTTTTAGTTATAAGTAAAATAAACCACTATCCCTTAACTCATGTTAATGTTGGGTTTTTGTGTATTTTAGTACACTTTTAACAATCCTAATTACTATGGCAATCAAATGAGAACTTGCAGAAATAAAAAACACAACAAACCACAGAAAGAGAGAGACAAGAGTTTGACGAGGTTCACCCAATCCTTCTGGGCTACGTCCCCAGAGAAGCCTTGCAATCTTTCTTTATTTCTCCTCCAAGCCACAAACAAGAGATACAACAGTAGCAATACCTTGCTACAAACTTCTCTCATACACAACCTCACTTTGAATAGTTTCACTCTCTAAAATGTGATCACAAAATAGTCACAATAAAACTCACACAGCATGCCTTGTCAATCCAATCCATCCCACATGGATTTAAACAAATTCATAGACACACAAGGACATCTATTTGGTTATAACGTCCTCTACAAATAGTGTCTGTTTTACAAGAGACTAAACAAAATCACAGTCAACAAATATTTATTTTGAATGAGTTGTGATATTCCACCTTCCATTTGTTGACACTTTAAGATTTTGTGGAACCTATCTTACGTAGTGGAAGACTCACCATGTTGTCCATTAGCTTATCATGCGGAATGTGCCACCATTAAGTTTTGCAACTGCACAAGTACACCGCTTCATGAAGACTCCACGTGTTTGTTGGTTACAACTAAATTGGGCTTAAGGAACAAGCTTCACACCCAACAATATCCCACTTGGAGACTGTTCTACATCAGCTACACCATTGTTGCACCCATGAACAACATTTTCATGGTAAAACACAAGGATTTAGACCTCCTTCAGATTGTTTTATGCAAATGCTCTAAACCATCATTGTGTCTCCTTCGCACTTCATGTGATCAATGAGCAACCAAACAATCTCCAGCAAGAAAATGGTCATGATGGCTACACCACCATCATCCGTGACAAGATTCACACACTATGCAATTCACATAGCATGCAATATGCACACAATGTGGCTTGTCACACCCACATCATGTGTTCTTCCTTCTTAACTATGCATATTGGACAAAACCATGCTCATCACCGTGAACATGCCTATTCCTTGCTCCCACTATTTGTGATAACTCCTGGTCATCGTAATCACCTTCAAAAGATAGGATCAGTGCATCTTGTATCACATTGTTTGCTTCACCTCTTCCTTCTTCTTGTTTATGTGACCAACAATTTTTCTTTACATGGCCCTTCTTCCCATAGTGCCAACACTCTGCCTTTCCCTTTCCTTTGGCTCTGTAACTGCCTTCTTCATTTGTTCTCTGCTTCCCTTTGGCGATCAAGACAACTTCAGATGACTGTGAGGATTCCCCATTCTTCCTTCACATTTCATGGCTCAGGACGACACTCACAACATCATCAAAGCTAAGGATCCTAGTAATAGAAGAATTGCTAATTGCCATAGCAAGGCTCTCCCAGCTTTGTGGCAATGAGCATAGGAACAAAACCGCTTTCATCTCATCTTCAATCTTCATCTTGACAGAAGCCAATTGATTCACAAGAGAATTGAAATCATTCAGGTGGGTAGTCACAGACCCATTCTCCGGTATTTGGAGATTATACAACCACTTCATGAGAAAGACCTTGTTGGAAGCTGAAGGATTCTCATAAAGCTTCTTCAATGCATTCATGAGGCCCTTAGTGGTCTTCTCTTCAGATATGTTGAAGGCAACAGTGCTTGTCAAACACAACCGCACTGTTCCAAGTGCTTTTCGATCAAGGAGATCCCATTTTTCATCTGACATGTCATTTGGCTTCTTGGATTTTCCTTCAAGTGGCAAATACAGGTCCCTTTGGTAGAGGTAATCCTCCACCTGCATCTTCCAGAACTAGAAATTGGTGCCATCAAATTTGTCCACTCTGATTCTGCTTTCCTCTGCCATAGCTCCCACTCAAACTTAAGTCTGTAGTTAGGAATGTCAAGTACCCAACAAAAAGAAATTGGCTCTGATACCAATTGTTGGGTTCTTGTGTATTTCAATACACCCTTAACAATCCTAATTACTATGGCAATCAAATGAGAACTTGTAAAAATAAGAAAACACAGCAAACCACAAAAAGAGAGAGAAGAGTTTGATGAGGTTCACCCAATCCTTCTGGGCTACATCCCTGGAGAAGCCTTGCAATCTTCCTTTATTTCTCCTCCAAGCCACAAACAAGAGATACAATAGTAGCAATACCTTGCTACAAACTTCTCTCACACACAACCTCACTTCGAACAGTTTCACTCTCTAAAATGTGAACAACACAAAATAGTCTCACAATAAAACTCACATAGTACCTTGTCAATCCAATCCATCCCACATGGATTTAAACAAATTTGTAGACACACAAGGACATCTATTTGGTTATAACATCCTCTACAAATAGTGTATGTTTTACAAGAGACTAAACAAAATCACAGTCAACGAATATTTGTTTTGGACGAGCTGTTGTGATATTCCACCTTCCATTTGCTGACACTTCAAGAGTTCATGGAACCTGTCTTACATAGCGGAAGACCCACCATGCTATCCATTAGCTGGCCATGCAGAATGTATCGCCATTCAGTTTTGCAACTACACAAGTACTCTGCTTCATGAAGACTCCATGTGTTTTTTGGTTACAACTAAATCAGGCTTAAGAAACAGGCTTCATGCCCAACAATTAATAGAAGTAAAGATTTTATTTATTGATAGATATGGTGAACATGGTTTTACTGGTTTGTCTCCACCGTTAACATTGTGTGCATCTTATGGATAAAAGAGTTAATTATATATTTATTTTTTAATTATTCCATCCCTTCTTACCTAAACAAGGATATATTACAAATAAGAGTTGTGTATATATTTGTTTAATAGGTTTTTTCAAGAAAGATTAAGGTTATAAATATATTTGACTTGAGCTGAAATTTGTATAGGTAGATTTTGTTTTGCTTTTAAATAACATAATGTTCTATATTTTTTAAGTCTTTTGGATTTGAACCATTGTTACATATTCTTTAATAGATTATTTGTTATTTATTATTATTTTCCCTTACTCATGGGTAGAATAGACCACTACACTTCTCTTGAGAAATCACAATAAACCTTTATATGATCCATTAGTTCTTCTTCTATTTTACACAGGCTGCATTAACTTGGACCTTACTAGAACCTCTCTTCTAGAACATCAAATTTCAATGCCTTCTTAGCTAAGGCTAACCAAGAAAAAAATTATTTTCAAGGGTGCTTTCACCTTTCAAATCTTGCTCCCTCACCAAAGGATCTCCTCATTATTATCTTAAAATAATGTCTTGTATCATTCCATAGCTATAAACTATGCACTAGCTAAGTTCTTTGACCATACTAAAGAGTTTTATTATCTCATTTTAAAAAGCCCTTGTCAAAACCCTTATATAATTGATCCTTTTATTAGCTCTATTTCCTTCCAAAAGTAATTCTTCTACTAAAAGCCACCATTGATTCCAAAATTTTGTTCTATCCATAGAGACTATATCCATCAATACTTTGAGCCTCTATGTATTTAGATGTTCTATTACATTTTGAGATAGATGCTAACCTCCTTCATTTTCCAACCAAGGGTCTATTCATAGTCTTATTTTCATCATATTTCTTACTCTCTAAACTAAAAAAAGTGTCCAATAATGAAAAATCCCTCACTAATGCTTTCGAAATGATAGTAGCATTGGTCATTCGCTTGATAGAAAGTCTAATCCACTCTTCAAAGGACATATAACACAAATATTTATCCTTAAAAATATCATACTATAATTCTTTATTAGTTATCAATCTATAAATACTCTTGGTAGCTAGTGCTTTCCTGAAGTTATATATCTTCTTAGTTCTCGGTCCTCTTATTGATATAGGTACAAAAATACTACTCCATTTAACCAAATTCATTCCATCCTTATCTCTTCTTATTCTTGTCCAAAGGAAATGGAAGTATTTATTCCCTATTTTCCCACTATTTTAATAATAATAATATAATTCATGGAATGCTAATATACTGGAATGGCTTGATTTCACGAATGTTAAATGACCTTCCAATGATAGTTGTCTATTACATCATGAAGTTACCCATTTTACCACTTTATTGTATAACAAAATGTAGTCTTGATATCCATAATCATTTAGCTTCAACCTAAATTCCAAATATTTTAGCCTTTTTCTAAACTCAATTAAATTAATGTAAAAATCCTTTTTACAACTTTTTCTTGTCATGGTTGTACTACATAAAAAAATACTAGTCTTCTCGAGGTTTCTTTACATTTTTGTAGGAACACAATATAGATCTAACAACTGTTTATATTTTAGTGCTTCTCTTAAGATGTTATTTCTAAATAGGAGTATATCATATACAAATAGTAAGTGATTTCCAACCAAAGGGTTTCCCATTTTAATGCGTTTGATCATGTCAAGTCATTTTTATTCCTTAATCATTCTACTCATCCCTTTAGCCATAAACAAGAATAATAGGTGTGTGTTGTGGCTGCTCCACAATGTACCCCAAAATTGGGGACCCAGCTTTTTTGCATGTGTTCCAAGAAGACTGAAGTGGCCCATAGGCTAAAGATCAAGGAAAAAAGCAAAACACCACAAAAATAAAAAGCATCGTGATATCGCGACATGTTGCAATTTTGTGGCCAAAGGAGAAAAGGTGCCGCGATATCATGACATGTTGCACCATCGCGGCCAAAGGAGAAAAGGTGTCGCGATATCGCGACATGTTGCACCATCGCGGCAAAAGGAGAAAAAGTGTCACGATATCGCGACATGTTGCACCATCGCGGCCAAAAGAGAAAAAGTGTCACGATATCGCGACACGTTGCTTGGTCGCGGTCAGAGGAGAAAAAATGTTACGATATCGCGACATGATGCATTTTCATGATTCAAAGCAAAGAGCAAGAGCTAGAAAGAAAAATTGTCATGATATCGTGACATGTTGCATTTTCACAGTGAAGGACGACAAAATAGAAACCAAAACACATTCATACAAGGGAAGGTGAAACAAATAACCATCAAAAAATGAAACGAACCATCATGGAAGGAGAAATAATTTTTTAGAAGTTTAAATATGCCATTCAAAGAGGCCAAAAAAGGGGATGGAAACCGTTGCAAGCAGAGTTGCAGAGCTGAAGGCGAGAAGGCCATTCTGGACTTGTTTGAGTAGTTTTTCTTCCACAAATTGGTTTGGAAAAACCAGAAATTATGCTATTGTAAAATGACATATTTTTAATGCAGAAGTGTTTAGAAATTTGCATCTTGTGGTTAAAAAAGAAGGATATTCTCTTTGCATGCTATGGATTTATTGTTTATTCTTTCATTTTTTAGATTTTGAATTTATAGATAATGTTAAATGCCATTTTTTTGGGTTCCATTAGGCGAATATTTGAAATCTGAAATTTTATTTCGTACCCTAGGAACCAGCACTTAGTCTATGGGGATTGTGCATGTTTTGCAAGTCCAATAGGTTAGGTTGCATGCATGGAGACCTCACATCTTTGGTTTTTTCGGAACAGGATAGCATCATACTGAGTGCATTTTATTTTCTGTTTTCTGCATTTCATTTTCATTTTCTGCATTTTATTTTTTCCAAAAATTTTAACTTATTTTAAATTCTTAGGCATTAAAATAAACATTTAAAATTTTCAAAATCCAAAAAAACAATGAACAATCACTAAATTTTCATGGTGAAATAAACCAACATTGCCCCTTGTTTACAGTTACTTGCAATCACTAAGGTGTTCCAAGCATTTAAATTGAATATCTTTATTTGAGATCACTAATACACATATGCAAATGCTAATACAACGGAGACCTTGGAGAAGTTGTTTGTTTAACTTCTTTGCAAGATGGGATTTGGAACCCAAATCCTAAAGGAGAGTGTACTTTCACAACTAGGTGAAAATACCACTCAACATATTGGCGCTAGAAGGAGGGCCTGAATTGTTTTATTTTAGAGTGATTTAAATGCTATAGAGATTTAAATTTTGAATATTTCATGCCCTATTGATTATCATCTTTAGCCCTCTTTTAATAATACAACCTTGTACTTTTAAAAGGAGGACATGAATTTCTATGCATTGTTCTAACACTTTTGATTGTTCATACAGGAATAGAGTGTTTAGTAAAAAAAAAAAAAAATTCTTGACTAATGAGGTTGTCTCCATGCAATTACTTTAATTTGATTTTCATCGATGCACCTCTTAGTTGATGCTAACATGATTATTCATACGTTACATGTTTGATATTTGCTATTCATTTCATGCTTATTTGTAAGGAATTATTTTGTCTAAAAATGTATTTTTTTTCGGTATTATGCTCTTCACCTGCGCGTAATGTGATCTTGTGAATCAAAAAGCCTACAACACTAGGAGTATTCTCTTCACTTGTGCATATGCGATCTGGTGAATCAGAAACTTACATTTTTAGAATACTGCTTTGTCAAGGTTCCTTCTTTCATGACTAACAAATTTATTTTGAAGTTATTCTTTGAACTTCATTAATTGCAGGATTTTCTATGTCGCAGGTTTTCTTTGAGGTACTGAGAGTTTTGTCAGGTTCTTGTAGGGTTATCATCATAAATTTTGAATCAAATGGCCCAACCTCCACCACCTCCTTGGTATGGAGCCAATAACAATCCTTTGAATATTGTAGGGGATATTCACGAGATCCCTAGGAATATAGAGAGATTTTTTCTCGAATACAAATCGGATGTCCCAAGGACCGCATAAGAACATATTCAGGCCTATAAGGATGTTTTGGTAAGATTGCAAGTTCAACATGAAGATGTGGCTTATAGACTCTTCCCCATGATGCTAGACCAAGTGGCCTAAGAATGGTATATTTTCTTACCTACTGGTTCCATTACGTCATGGATGCAAATTGAGAATGCTTTTGTCAATCAATTCAGGTCACCATTAGATCCCATAATCATCTATAATCAGTTCATTACATGCAAAAGAGGCCAGGGTGAGCCAATACAAACTTTTAATCAGAGATTTCAGAAGTGCTATAATAGAGCAATTCAACATTTTGCCATTGATCCCACAGTACCTTTGCAAATATATTTTGGGTTATTGGATCCTATGACGGTAATATTTGCAAGGCGAAATCCTCAAGTTACCATGCTTGCTCTAGCCTACAATGAAGCTATGACCATTGAACAACAAATGACACCACAGGGTTATGGTTTTTCCCAGATGCATATGGTAGGACAATATGGTCCATATGGTCAAGCTCCTATGATGAATCAGATCATGGCACCACAAATATCCAGCATAAATGCTTTGCCTTATCAACAACCATATTCGTCAACACGCACTTATGCACCCAATCCAATTTTGATTCAAAGTGTGAATCCCTACGCAAATCAAGTGGCTCAAAATCCAACTCAAATTTTAAGTCAAGATCTCACCAATTACACAAATCCTATTGGAACTAGCAATAACATAGCTCAACCAAAAGATATTTATTCAAATGTTGAAGAAATCAAAAATATGATTCACAAATTGAGTAATGATTTGGTTCAAAAATAGAAGTATGAATCCCATGCCCCTCACCCAAATCAAAATTTCAACAATAGAGGGAGACAGTGGAATACAAAGCCAAACAATGGGGGTGTGCCTTCCCCTATTGCTAATCAGATAGATACTTTTGCAGGACCAATTCACTCTAGTTCCATTCTTAATATTTTTTTTTTGCGTGGGAAAAAGGGTGTAGATTGCATAATACAAAGGAGCATAATGAAAGGAATTGTCCCGAAATGGCTAGGTATACCCATTGTCTCCAAGCTCAAGTAGATGATTTGGAACTTGTGCCAAATAATGGTCCACCCCAACATCAACAAGGAGAAGACAACATTTTGGTGGTAGAAACTCTATATCGTCAAGAGAGAGAGAATGAGAAACATGTTGATGAATCAGAATATGAAGAAGAAGTACTTGAGCATCAAAATTTGAACTTGGAGGATGATTACTATGATTCATGGAATAAATGGGAAGAACGTTATCAATCTAAATATTCTAATAAACTTGTTGTGTCAATTAATATGCAGGATAACTCAATTGCTTCCTCACATGAGGATAATATAAATCCTATACAATTTGAGAATGTTTTGGAAGAGGAATTAGAATCTCATCAAATTTTGGAACATGAAAAGGATTCTACAACCATGAATCAAGAAAGAGAGTCATTTGCTTTAAATTCCTTGGAAGGAAAAGAAATTGAAAATCTTGATCCACTTACTTGTGCTACAATGATTATGCCATTTCAAAATGTGAAAATTACAAAACCTAAATCATTTGGGTTTGATGTCATTGATGATCCAATTGAAAATCTCACGTTACCCAAAAAAACCCAAGTGATTTATCATGGAAATGTGTTAGTTAACCCACCACTAGATAGACAAGGCTTATGATTTGAAAGGGATGGACATATTTTCAATTGGGTCCTAAGTTTTGTGCTTTTGATAAACAAGTCATGGAGAAAGAACAAGTGCTACATGATGATGAGTGTCATGAGAGAAAAGAGGAATTTTTGAATCCGCTTCATGTAAGGTCAAATTAAAGCATGCCAAAGGTAAAATCTCACCTTTTTGGTTTCACCATGCAAAATTCGAATGAAGGTTTGCCTAATGATTGGTTTGATTCAAATATTATTAATGTTATGGCTTTATTGAGTGAAAATAAAAGCTTATTTCTACACCATGAATCAAAGTGTGGAAAGGACATCTTAAAGAATAGACATAAAGGAATTGAATATCAATCATTGTCTAATCAATTTGAAAACTGGAAACTCCACCATAGGATTATTAATGAAACTAAATCAAATTGGTATGGTGAGAGGGGCAAGTGGAAGTTTGTTTCTTTGTTTGGTTTGATCTTGTTTTTGTTGGATTCCTACAAAAATTGGTATGTGTATCACTTCATACATCTTTTAAAGAATTCCAAATAGGTTTGGGATCCGGGAAAATGATAATCCAAACTTTTGCACCATCTTGCATTATATTGTACATTTGTATATACTTTTGGTTTTCATGTTTTTGTTTTGGATTGGATTTCATTTTGGTTTTAAGTTTTGTGTGTTAGTCCTTATGAATGTTGACTAAGACTAGGAGAATATGAAACATTAGAATTGTATTGCAGAAAGCTCCATGAATATTGCAAACACATTAAGGAATATCGTTTGGAACCTGTGATGCATGAAGTTGTCAGTTTTATAAATTATGGTAAAGTAGGTGATATATACTCCATCCGAATTTCAAAAGGAGCGATGTATTCATATCTCATATTTCATTCCGCATTGCATATAAATTTCATCTCATTGCATCTTCATTTCATGTACAATCATTGAAAAGTTGTCGAATCCTCTTAGGGTTAATACATAACATATACTAAAAGGATCTTAAGGTTGGGAACTGATGCCCGAACTATCTTGAACCAAGCACGTTCTACGCATATTAAATAGAATCTTGAGCAAAATGGTCAAAACCATACTTGCAAGAAATGATGAGGTGAAATGAATATTTCGTGTCTATCCCATTATGCAACATAATCCTTAAACAGTGGTTTTTACCACTCCCATAATGCTTAAAGCCTAAAATCAGAGTAGTAAGGATAGGGTTAAATCCTCATCGAACTTAGGTTGAGGATCCAATTCCCAAAAGCTTTGATTTGACCTTCATGGAGTAGTAAGGATAGGGTCTAATTCTCATCTCGCTTAGGTTGAGAATCTGATTCCCCAAAGCTTCTATTTTATTTCAAAGAAAATATTTTTTCATTTCTCTATTAATATTGGATTGGAAGGATCGTACTACATGTCCCTTGCAAGGATGGGTAGTCATCCCCAAGGTCCAAGAAATCAAAAGTAGAGCCAAATCATGGATTATGGGGTTAATCTCCATCGGGGCTATAGACGCCTAGCTGGAAGTAGAGTATGCTCATGCGTAGCAACATGTCTTGTCTAAAAGCAAGGCCACTGACTGCTCAAACGAACAAACTAGCCTGACAATTTCATCCATAACAGGTTAAATCATTTTGTTTAAGATGAGGTAACGAACTCCAGATCAGAGTAGTAAGGATAGGGTCAAATTCCTATCTCGCACTTAGGTTGGAAATCCTATTCCCCAAAGCTTTGATTTCACTTACACTTGCACATGGGTTCAAGATGGCAGTGACACATAACCAACTTTGGGATCTAGTAAATTAATTCAGTATGCATATATTTGGTCCTAAGAGGGTTTGACAGTTTTGATATGTTTGTTCATGATACTAGAAGGTTTGAGCCTTTGCAAAGTAGGTTGTTATATATCTAACATAGTTGTCATACATCAAATCCTACACAAATAATTCATAGCCTTGCATGCGAATCATAAGTTAAACTGACAATGGAAAGTTGAACGAGTTTCAAACGATAGGGAATGAAGCACATTGCACACATCGAGCTGATGCTTAATAATTCTAATGCTTCATGTATTTCTCATCTAGTTTCATTCTTGGGATATTTTCTAACACTTGTATTTGAGTCTATGTGTTTTCAGGTTGAGATCTCACCAAAATGCTCAAGAGCATTTCCCAGTAGAGTCACCATTTTTTGTGGCTTCTCCACAACGTACCCTAAAATTGGGGACCCACATTTTTTGCATGTTTTCCAAGAAGACTGAAGTGGCCCATAGGCTAAAGATCAAGGAAAAAAGTAAAACACCACAAAAATAAAAATCGTTGCGATATCGCGACATGTTGCAGTTTTGCGGCCAAAGAATAAAATGTTAAGCGATATCATGACATGTTGCACCATCACGGCCAAAGGAGAAAAGGTGTCACGATATCGCGACATGTTGCACCATCGCGGCTAAAGGAAAAAAAGTTTCACGATATCGCGACATGTTGCACCGTCGCGACCAAAAGAGAAAAAGTGTCGCGATATCCCGACATGTTGCTTGGTCGCTGTCAAAGGAGAAAACGAAACGAACCGTCATGGAAGGAGAAACAAATTTTCAAAAGTTTAAATACGCCATTCAAAGAGGCCAGAAAAGGAGGTGGAAACCGCTGCAAGCAGAGTTGCAAAGCTGAAGGCGAGAAGGCCATTTTGGACCTGTTTCAGTAGTTTTTCTTCCACAGACTGGTTTGGAAAAACCAGAAATTTTGCTATTGTAAAATGACATATTTTTAATGCATAAGTGTTCAAAAATTTGCATCTTGTGGGCAAGAAAGAAGGATATTATCTTTGCATGCTATGGATTTAATGTTTATTCTTTCATTTTTTAGATTTCAAATTTATAGATAATGTTAAATGCCATTTTTTTGGGTTACATTAGGCGAATATTTGAAATCTGAAATTTTATTTCGTACCCTAGGAACCAGCACTTAGTCTATGGGGATTGTGCATGATTTGCAAGTCCAATAGGTTAGGTTGCATGCATGGAGACCTCACATTTTCGGTTTTGTCGAAACAGGATAGCATCATACTGAGTGCATTTTATTTTCAATTTTTTGCATTTCATTTTCATTTTCTGCATTTTATTTTTTCCAAAAATTTTAACTTATTTTAAATTCTCAGGCATTAAAATAAACATTTAAAATTTTCAAAATCCAAAAAACAATGAACAATCACTAAATTTTCATGGTGAAATAAACCAACATTGCCCCTTGTTTACAGTTACTTGCAATCACTAAGGTGTTCCAAGCATTTAAATTGAATACCTTTATTTGAGATCACTAATACACATATGCAAATGCTAATACAACGGAGACCTTGGAGAAGTTGTTTTTTTAACTTCTTTGCAATATGGGATTTGGAACCCAAATCCTAAAGGAGAGTGTACTTTCACAACTGGGTGAAAATACCACTCAACAATGTGATAGGGGGTATTCTTGTCTCAGCCCTCTATAAGGTTTGAATAAGCTAGAAGTTAAACCATTAATTAAGATAGCAAATAAAGTAGAATTAATATATTCCATTACCCAGTTTACAAAGGGAATATTGCAACCAATATGAATTAATTTGAGCCTAATGTATTGTAAATTTACCCTTAATTTTTTTTCCAAATCAATCTTAATTATCATTGCTCATTGCTTCCTTAATTTGAATAAATGGCATTCTTCCTCAACAACACCAATAGCTTCATGCATTTACCTTTTACTCAAGAAACCAAACTATTCTTTTGAGAGGATGTTTGAAAAAACATCTTTTAACCTTCTAGCAATAATCTTCGAGATGATTTTATAGGGAATATTAAAAAAGGATATAGGCCTATACCCCCCAAATTATTATGGGTTATCCTTCCTATAAATCAAGGTCAAGAAAATTTTATTGAAAGACCCAAGCACCTGCCCCAAATTCCTTGAATCCTCAACCATATTTAAAATTTATTCTCCCAATAGCTCCTAAAAACTACATAAAAACCAACTGACCAACCATCAAGTCTCAAAATATTCCTTTTAAAATTATTTAACTATTATTTCCATCTCCTCCTTAGTAACTTCTATCATCAAAGTCCCTTTGACTATTTTACTAAGTGTTTTAGGTAGATAATGTGGTAGCTTGATGATGTTTTTTATATTTTCTTTATTGGATTCTTGATACATTTTTATAAAGTAGGATAATCTTAATCCAACTATTTCTTGAAACCTTTTCATGTTAGTTCCATCCTCCCCTTTCATCTCCTAGATGATATTTATCACATTTCTTTGTTTTGCATTCTTTTCAAAGAATTTTACATTGTCATCCCAATGCTTCAGCCAAAGTGCTATACTTTTTATCATCCACTTTACACATTGTCATCCTAGCAATTCCCCATTTTATTTTTCAAATTCTTGATCTGAATATTCTCCTCATTTGAAAAAATGATTACCTTCAACTTAGATTCTACATAATATATATTTTCAACTACTTCCTAATATTTACATTTGGCCCATGTGAATTTAGTAAAATTGATTGTCCTTAAAATTTTAGAAAACTAAAACATAGTTTCCTCCTCAATTGTTGGATTAATTTTATCTCCGCTGATCTTTTGTAGTACCTACTATAGCAAGAGTAGTGAGGCATCCAATCAAAACCATTTATTTTATCTAGATATTTATAATATATATTGAGTATTTATATTTAACATTTTTGTTGGCTTGTTGTACTCTTTTTTTCCATTTTAGCTCTCTTCATGCTTACAATTTATAACTATAGCACGTCTATGTAAAATTTTACTATGCTTTTTTCTAGGAATTACTTGATATTCACACAATGACACTGAGAGGGGGGGTGAATCAGTGTAAATATTAATTATCAAATCTACAGAATTTAAAATGAAGCAAAGAGAACTTGAAAACCAGAAAAGCAAATTGAACAATAGAGCACACCACAACACTCAATATACCGAGGTTCACCAATTTGGCTACTCCTCAAAAATGACTGCTTGGACTCCAATCCAAATCCAGTCTTTGCAAAATACCAATTTTATAAAAACTTTACCAGCATCTATTGGAAGGAGCACCAACCCCTTAGTTTTCTACTGCAACAGATAGGAGCACCAACCCCTAGTCCCAAGAACCAACTTGGACTACAATTCTGAGCAATTTAAAATGATATAAAAATGTCTTCACTTCTTACATGACCCTGACTGGTCTGCAATTAAAAAAACTCTGCTCACTCTCATGGCTCTACTAATTTCTCTCTTGGCTCTCTTCTAACCCTCTTTTCACAGCAATTTCCCTCTAATAGCAGCCATAGTATTCTCTATACGACTGTCCTTTTATAACCCCTTTTTCTCATCGGGACTCTTCATCTTCTATAACTTTTCAATACTGCATGCAGTAGAATGACATACTCTAATTGTTCGAATTCTTTTCTCCTCTCGATAAGCGACTGTTCGAATCCTTGCAAATACGGCTGTTTGAATATTTTTACGATCCTGCATATATGACTGTTTTGAATGCTGCAAATACATTTGTTTGAAAGCTTTTACAACCCTTCATATTCGACTGTTTGAATTCTGCAAATACAAATTTTTGAATACACTTTTGATTCTCCATATGTGATTCTTCGAATGCTTTTCAATCATGCATATACAGATGTTCCAGTGCATGTCCAACACCTGTCAATGTGTAACTACCAATCTGACTTCGGTTACTTCTTACGTAACTGGATTCATGATGCTTTTTCGACACGTGTCACCTTACAAGTTCCTTCGGCATTTACCAGCCAAACTGTTACCTATCACGAATTCGTGACATTTCTGCCCATTTGACTTTTTCTGGGCTGTTGACCATGAAAACCTTACCTGTCACGATATTGCGACACTTTTTGCAGCCGTACGCCTTCATGCCCTTGCTGTCATGAAATCACGACCATTTTGGCCTTTGAAAGCTTTCCCACCGTTCATGTCGCAAAATCGTGACACTTCGAACTTTTGCTGATGTCATCCTTAATGTTGTCGCGAAATCGTGATGCTTCCGGCTTCCTGAGGCTTCTCTTGCAACTTGTCGTGAAATCGTGACACTTTCAACTTTTGCTAACGTCATCCTCATCTTTGTCGCAAAATCGTGACGCTTTCAGCTTCCAGTGGCTTTTCTTTCACCCTATCATGAAATCGCGACACTTTCAGCTTCCGTAAAATCCTTGCTTCATGTAGTAGCGAAATCGCTACAACTTTGTGCCTTGTGCTTTCGACTTGCTACATATTTGAGTTTTGTGATTTTGACTGGTAGCGAAATCGCTACACCTTCGCATAGTGTACTTTTGGACTTGTAGCGAAATCGCTACACCTTCATGTTGAGATTTTTCAACTTGTAGCGAAATCGCTACACCTTTGCTTTGAGCAGTTTTGACATGTAGCGAAATTGCTACACCTTTGCTTTGTGTATTTTTGACTTGTAGCGAAATCGCTACAACTTTTTCACTTAGCACTTTCTCCCTGCTTCGGCCAGCGAAAATTCAACATGTAGCAAAATCGCTACAGTTACTGGAATTAGCTTCTTGGCCTCCGACATGTCACAAAATCATGACAGTTTGCCTTGCACCTTCTCTCTCTTTCGACTTGTCATGAAATTACGACATTTTCAACTGTGCCTGTACCCAAAACATGTCATGAAATCGTGATAGTTTCTCCATATTTTTCTCTCTCCTCCGATATGTCGCGAAATCGTGACAATTTTGCTTGCGCCTTCTCTTTCCTCGGCCATGTCATGAAATTGCGACAATTTTGCCTGCACCTTCTCTCTCCTCGGCCATGTCATGAAATCGTGACCATTTTGCTTGCACCTTCTCTCTCCTTGACCATGTCGCGAAATCATGACAATTTGGCATGCATTTTCTCTCTCCTCGGCCATGTCGCGAAATCGCAACATTTTTCTTTCTGCCTTCGGACCTCTCAACCTGTCGCGATATCGCGACAGAAAACATGTCGCGATATCGCGACAGTTTTCTTACTTGTCTTTTTCTGCAAATTTCTGAATCTGGGTCACTTCTATTTTCTTGCAAATTCACTGTACTTGATCTGACTGACTTCAAAATTCTTGTCCATTGCTTCAACTGCATCAATTTCTGTCTGTGTTGACAACAATGACAATACTTTTGCTGCACCTTTTTCAACATTACTTGGAGCTATAACATAGTTATAATCATTATCATGGTATCCAACATCATTGATATAGTTCTATTCATTGGTATTAGAAGAGGTGTCAAGATTTTGGATTAGATCACTTGTGTTATATGAGCATTGTTCCATTTTCATATTTAATGCCTTGCATACCATTTTGGTTTTCCTCAAGCATGATAAGTATGGTTAATTTCTTGAATACCATTTTCATATTAAGAAAATAAAATACAATGCTATTTTTATAATCATTAACATCATTGAAAAACATGTTCAAGTATTAGTAATTCTTTATTTTTATTATTTGATTTAATGTCACATATTGTCTCTCTTATACTAGCATGTTTTCTAAGAGGAATCCATATTAATTTTTTTAACACACTTTATACTAAACAACATAATACTTTCCACAAGATGCATATATAACCCATTATCAGAGAGCATTATGTTACACAAGACTATGGTATATTTTAAATATTTAACCATGGGACAAAGAAATCCCTTGACATCTATATATAATATCGAGTCATCATCATTAAATTTGTATTTCAATTCTAAGAATGTAAAATGTAGACACCAAAATAGCACCAATCCGATTATGTTACGACAAGAACTGATCGAATTGACATACATAGCCCCTAGGGCAACCCCCAAAGGTTAAAGAGTGGTCCTAACCACTCCCATAGCAGTTTGGAAGGTCAAAGGTCAATTTGACACATTTTTAGCACTTTTCTCCCTACTCGTCCCACCCTGGGATGATTACAAATTGGTATTCGTCCCACCCTGGGATGATTAGCAGTATTCGCTCCAGGGTGGGGCAAATAGCAGGTTTGACTGGAAAAAAGTCAAACCTCGACAGGTCCGCAATTTAACTGCACCTTTAGGGCATGCAATTGCTAGGAAAGACTTCAAATAAAGGATAGGGACTTTAGTCAAGCATGCCTTGGCCATGGAGGCCTCATGCAAAGAGACTCTAAATCAGGGAATAATCTTTTCTCCCAAAATAGGACAAACAAGTCAAGTGGTGCCCTTGCATGCGCGTTCAAATAGAGAGACCTAGGTATATAAATTGGTGAGTCTTCTCACCCAAAAAAATGGATAGAGCAGGAGAATTTGGAGCAAAGAAGTGTTACTGAATCAAACCCTTATGCTCATTGTGCTTCTTACATCCTTGATCTCTCTTTGGGAAGGGAGATTATTGGGTGATTATTGGAAGCGTAATCTAGACCTAAACCTAAACATTTGGCCACAATACCCCACAAAATTTTTTGACATAATGCCATAAGTGGTTTTGGACCCATCCCAAGTGGATTAGTTCCGAAACCAAGCCCCAAACGGTGGGCGTCCTGCCCCCGGGCGCCCCCCGCACTACTGCAGTTTTAATCGCCCCACCCTAGAGCGATTGGAAATATGTGGTAGATTTCTCTACTATTTCAATTGCATTTAATTTTAGGTTACTTACATATGCTGCTATTCAAGTTTCATTTGATTCTAACAAGTTTTGGTTGTAATTTTATCATTTCTCGCTTTCGCTAATGCCCTTTTTTTCTTAACAACCTTTTGGGTATTCCAAAATGCCCTTTTTTGCTTAACACAAAGTTTTCAAGAATTTTGGAGGCCTTTAGACTGGACATTTAGGAGTTCACCTTCTAACAGCTTATGATAGTCCTAATTGTCCCACCCCAGAGTGATTAGAAATCTGTGGTAGATTTCTCAACTATTCCTTTTGCAGTGGGTTCCTGGTAATGTTTTATTTCTTTTGTCAAATTTTTAGCTCATTCTGATATGTTTTAGTTATCGTTTTAATCATTTTATGTATGCACTTTGTTGAGCAAGGTGCAACAAACAATATTGTCATTGTTGTCAACACAGTCAGACAGATTTATTGATGCAATGGATAGGAGTTTATTGATCAGCAAGGTGCAGCCAAAGTACAATGGATAGGAGTTCAGTGTTGAGCAAGGTGTTGCAGGAGTATTGTCATTATTGTCAATACAGTCAGTTAGATCTAATGATGCAATGGACAGGCAGTTCAGAAGTCATTCAGATGCAGAGGATAGAAGTTCAAAAGTTAGTCAGATCATGTACAACAAGTTTTCAGGAAGGAAGAAGTGGCCCAGTTTAAAAAATTCAAAGAAAAAGACAAGTTAGAAAATTGTCGTGATATCGCGACATGTTTTCTGTCGTGATTTCGCGACAGGTCGGAGGAGAGAGAAAGCGCAGCCAAAAATGTCATGATTTCATGACAAAAATGAGGAGAGAGAAGGCATAGTCAAAAATGTCATGATTTCATGACAAGTCGGAGGAGAGAGAAGGCGTAGTCGAAAATGTCATGATTTCACGACAAAAATGAGGAGAGAGAAGGCACAGCCGAAAGTGTCACGATTTCACGACAAAAATGAGGAGAGAGAATGCACAAAGCAAACTGTCACGATTTCGCGACATGTTGGAGGCCAAGAAGCTAAGTCGAGAAACTGTAGCGATTTCGCTACATGTTGAATTTTCGCTGGCCGAAGCAAGGAGAAAGTGTTAAGTGAAAAAGATGTAGCGATTTTGCTACAAGTCAAAAGTGCACAACACGAAGGTGTAGCGATTTTGCTACAAGTCAAAAGCGCAGAACTCAAAGGTGTAGCGATTATGCTACAAGTCAAAAGTACAAGGCACAAAAGTGTAGCGATTTCGCTACAAGTCAAAATTTCACGGGTAGAAGCAAAGTTGGAAGCACAAGGCACAAAGTTGTAGCGATTTCGCTACTGCATGAAGCAAGAAATGTACGAAAGCTGAAAGCATCACGATTTCGTGACAAAGATGAGGATGACATCAGCAAAAGCTGAAAGTGTCACGATTTCACGACAAGGTGCAAGAAAAGCCTCTGGAAGCCGAAAGCATCGTGATTTCACGACAAAGCTGAGGATGACGTCAGTGAAAGCTGAAAGTGTCACGATTTCGTGACAAGGTGCAAGAAAAGCCTCTGGAAGCCGAAAGCGTCGTGATTTCACGACAAAGCTAAGGATGACGTCAGCGAAAGCTGAAAGTGTCACGATTTCGTGACAAGGTGCAAGAAAAGCCGCTGGAAGTTGAAAGCATCGCGATTTCGTGACAAGAATGAGGATGACGTCAGCAACAGATCAAAGTGTCATGATTTTGTGACAAGAACAGTGGCAAAGATTTCAAAGGCCAAAATGGTCATGATATCATGACATGTTATTATTTCAAGGCAACAGTTATAGAAAGGTGACAGAGGTGGCAGTAGCGGTTGAGGCCGACAAAGTTGAATCGGGGCCGATGAATTTTAGGGTTTTGCAGTCGACAATTTCTAGGGTTTTGCAATAGATGTTCTTAGGGTTTGCAACCGAAAATCTCTAGGGTTTGGCAGCTAACAAATTCTAGGGTTTTGCAATCAACATTCTTAGGGTTTGCAGCCGATGTTCTTAGGGTTATAGCCGACTATGATTTAAGAATTGATCTTGAATTTTCTTCTATAAAATGAGGGCTATTTCGAGGTTGAAGTGATGCGAGTTTTTGTGAAAGAAGTCCGCATCGAGCAGAGAGCGAGTCGTATTGAACTTGTGTGAATGAAGTGCATGGGGTGCAGATGTTGAGTCATTTTGATTCAAGCTGAGTGCGAAGCAATAGTCCGTGTGTGTGAGTATCGTGTGCGATATGCGGCTGTAAAAGTGTAGATAGCACAGAGCTGGCAAAATGATAGTGAAGTGTGTAATGTGAGCTGGTCATGTCGAGTTGTTCGAAGTTTGATTGTGAATACGCACAGAGAGCAGAATGTGAAACAACACAGACTGTGTGAAGTGATTGCGCAAGAAAGAGCAGAGTGCGCAGAGATTGCAAAGGTGATGTAGACCAGTTAGAGTCTTGCAATAACAAAGGTATATGTCAAACATTTTTATTCAAAATTGAAGTCCAGTTGGTGCTGGAAAATTAGGGGTTGGTGCTCCTTTATGTGGGTGCAGATAAATGAGGGGTTGGTGCTCCTTCCAGTTGGTGCTTGGTAAACAAATTGTAAAGTTGGTGCTTTGCAAGAGGCTGGATTTGGATGGTAGTCCAAGCAGCCATTCTTTTTGAGGAGTAGCCATTTTGGTGAACCTCGTTAAAAATTTATGTTGTGTGATGTTCTCTTGCGGTACTTATTATATCTGTTTATAAGTTTTTAATTGCTATGATTTTTAGATCTGTTAATTCATTTTTTGGATTGCTACACTGATTCACCCCCCCTCTCAGTGCCATACTAAGTGCAATAATTGGTATCAGGTATAGGTTCCCTTTAAAGGCTAAATCATCTAGGGTTGATCTTGGATTAATATTCTAATGGCAAAGAAAGGCAAGAATGGAACCATGAGACACAAGAAGAAAAGATCACACAGGGTCATAAAAGAAAATAAATATAAATTCATTATTGTTGTAGATTCAAGAGATGAATCAAACAATGAAGAAAATGCCAAGAGTCAACTCGGTCATAATACAGGTTCACAAGGTTCATAATGTTTTGATCAACTCGGGCATAATGAATGTCAGTGTCATAGGTTTAGTAGCGGTGAAGATGAAGAAGAAATAGAATCAGAACAGGAATGTAATAAAGAAGAAATGAATGCAGAAGTAAATTGGAATGAAGATCAAATTATAGCTCCAAGTAAGAAGAATAGAACCTCCTTCAAAAAGACATCTCAGCCAGTTTCAGTTTCTGTGGTAGAGGAAATTGAACCAGAAAAGGCAGAAGGAGTGAACACTGAAGTAGATAATAAAAACCTCAATGCTGAAGTAGACTGGGAAGGTGAGTTGATCTCTGCTCTTGAAGAGTTGAGTATAGAAAAGAAAAAGAACAAAATACTGTCCAAGAAATTGGAAGAATATGGGGATGAGATTGAAAATTTGTTCTTACAATTCCAAAAGGCCAAGAAAATAGAAGAAGACTTGAAGTCACAGCTGAATGATAAAGTCAATGTGTGTAACAAACATGAAGAGGATTCTAACAAAGTGGTTAGTAATATAAAGCTACAAGTAGAAGAGTCTAAAAGGATTGAGGAAACTCTCAGGTCGCAGATCAATGAGAAAGAGATTATTTTCCGCAAACAAGAAGAAGAGATTGTTTCATTGAAGAAACAACTAGAAGAGGCCAATACAAATCTTAAATTCGAGAAGAGCATAGAATTGCTAGATAAAATGATAAGTCATCAGAGAAGCTCCACGGTTAAGCATGGTCTTGGATATGAAGCTGAACAACCTTTATCTTCCAATTCTATAGAGAAGAAGAAGTTCACTATTGAAGGGTCCGAGCAAGAAAAGGTTAAAGTTGTATCTTCAAAAGAAAGAAAATATCAAAGGAGATTTACAGCAAAGCAGCCACAACAAAAGAGGTTCTACCACTCTCACTCTTTTCATACTAACACTTTTAATGGCTATTGTTTCAGATGTAACCAGTATGGTCACAAGGCAACTTATTGTGGATTAAATAATAAATCAAAGAGTTATGCTGGTCGAAATACATCTGCATATCTGAGTGAACACTTTGTACAATGTTTTCAATGCAATGGTCATGGGCACATAGCAAGGTTTTGTCCAAGCGCTTCTGTATCAAATCTAAGGCAAAAAAGTAGATTTTATAAGACGCAAAGAACACAACACAGATAGGAAATAAATCAGGTTCATAGAAGAAAGGAAAATAATCATTCATCATGGATGCATAAGAGACAACCACACCAGAGAGATATTCGAGTTCACGCAATGATGCAAAATAGGGACATAGGTGAAAAATCCAAGCCCGAGGTCAAGAAAGTCTGGAGAAAGAAAGAAGAGAGGAAATTGTGTCTCCTTGAACTAAAGGAGACTGCTCTTCTACTGCACTAAGCAACTCCAGGTAACACATCCTCAGGGGGAGCATTTTGAAAAAGGTTTTATTTTATTGCTCTTATATGTTTGTTGGGTTAACCTGAGGATGAAAGGCAAGCAATAAGGAGGAGTTGCACTATAGTTGTTTAAATTTATTTTAGTTCATATAGTTTTTTGTGGAAGTGCCATGAAGGCTGGAGATTAAATGGAGAGTCACCACCATTTCTAGTATTGTTGTATGTCATTGTTGTACTATTGATGGTTCTTACTATAACTGTTCGAAGCCATGAAATGTAACAGTTCAGATAATTTGATTAGTGGAAGAATTTTTGCTCTAGCTACGTATTTATGTTTCGATAAAAGAAGCGTGTATCTATTCCATTCATTGATGTAAAGATTGTTAGAACTTTCATGGTGCCTTGGTGGAATTATTTAATTCTCAGATAGTTTCGTTTTAACTGTTAATAAAATGCCAATCCGAGGTTAAGAAGTATAAGGCTGAGTAAAGAGATGAATGGTTGGTCGTGAAGTGTTTGACAGAATGTCTTCTCCAGATTTGCACAGTTGAAAGTAAGCGGTGACCAGTGTTGACTACAGAAAACTTAGACAAAGCTCCAAATGTAAAAATGGATCTGATTTGTGTTGAGGTACAATATTTTATGCATACACAGAGTTGACAGTAAAACTACAGTGTTGGAACAGTACTAAACAAGAGTTGGTTGATACATTCTTGGACTAGGGTTGTGTGAGAGATGATTGGTTGAGTAAAGATAATTGAGCATAGTCAAGTGATTGATTGCATGTGGTTGTTCAAGTCCCATAAAATAAACTTTTCTTGAATTGAGTTGAGATTGAGATTTGAGAACAGAAGATATTAAGTCTCTAACAATCTTTTGTATGCTTCTATGAAGTGGATTTAATTTCAGACTATCATTCTTTGTTGAGCTTATATTGAGTACCACTTGAGCATGTTTGATTGAGCCTTTGAATAAGGTTTTTGGGAAATATTTTGAGGACAATGTTGGGACAAATTGCTAGAGAATTTTTGGACAAGTTTTTAGAGAGCTTGGCAAGAGCAGATTTGGGCAAGTTGCTTGGTGAGCTTGTTAAGCAGGTTCTGTGTGAGCCTATTGAGTAGTTTCTTAGTGAGCCTATTGACTGAGCATTGAAGGTGATAGAGTATAGAATACAGAGTTTCAATGGATAGAAATTCTTGCATCCAACACAGCTGAAGTTAGATCGGAGTGAGGATTCTTCAAGTGAAGAAGAGGTCCACCAGTCAGTGCAGCAAAGAGACAGAGTCTTCTATAATATTACAAGGGTACTATGGAGTATGGGTTATGGTATCCTAAAGATGCAGATTGGGTAGGATGTGTAGATAACCAAAAGTTTACTAGTGGAGGTGCATTTCATCGGGAAGGCAGATTGGTTGAGTGGTTAAAATTCCCAAGAAGTGACTAGCTTGGGATCACATTCTCAGGGGGAGCAGTTGTGTATTTGTTTTTCTTCTTGATCATGCTTGGAATATTTTCTAATTGTAATAATTTGTGTCTAAGAATGTTGTGCATAGACTCAGGGGGAGTCTACAACAGCCCTTTGGTATTATTGTCAAAGGGGGAGAAGATTTATAGGTAAATTGCACGTGTTGCCAACAATTCCAAAGGGGGAGATTGTTGAGCAAGGTGCAGCAAACAATATTGTCATTATTGTCAACATAGTCAGATAGATTTATTGATGCAATGGACAGGAGTTTATTGATCAGCAAGGTGCAGCCAAAGTACAATGGATAGGAGTTCAGTGTTGGGCAAGGTGTTGCAGGAGTATTGTCATTATTATCAATACAGTCAGTTAGATCTAATGATGCAATGGACAGGTAGTTCAGAAGTCATTCAGATGCAGAGGATAGAAGTTCAAAAGTTAGTCAGATCATGTACAACAAGTTTTTAGGAAGGAAGAAGTGGCCCAGTTTAAAAAATTCGAAGAAAAAGACAAGTTAGAAAACTATCGCGATATCGCGACATGTTTTTTGTCGCGATTTCACGACAGGTCAGAGGAGAGAGAAAGCACAGCCAAAAATGTCATGATTTCATGACAAAAATGAGGAGAGAGAAGGCGCAGTCAAAAATGTCATGATTTCATGACAAGTCGGAGGAGAGAGAAGGCGCAGTCAAAAATGTCATGATTTCGTGACAAAAATGAGGAGAGAGAAGGCACAACCGAAAGTGTCATGATTTCATGACAAAAATGAGGAGAGAGAAGGCACAAAGTAAACTGTCATGATTTCGTGACATGTTGGAGGCCAAGAAGCTAAGTCGAGAAACTGTAGCGATTTCGCTACATGTTGAATTTTCGCTGGCCGAAGCAGGGAGAAAGTGTTAAGTGAAAAAGATGTAGCGATTTCGCTACAAGTCAAAAGTGCACAACACGAAGGTGTAGCGATTTCGCTACAAGTCAAAAGCGTAGAACTCAAAGGTGTAGCGATTATGCTACAAGTCAAAAGTACAAGGCACAAAAGTGTAGCGATTTCGCTACAAGTCAAAATTTCATGGGTAGAAGCAAAGTTGGAAGCACAAGGCACAAAGTTGTAGCGATTTCCCTACTGCATGAAGCAAGAAATGTACGAAAGTTGAAAGCGTCACGATTTCATGACAAAGATGAGGATGACGTCAGCAAAAGCTGAAAGTGTCACGATTTCGTGACAGGGTGCAAGAAAAGCCTCTAGAAGCCGAAAGCATCACGATTTCATGACAAAACTGAGGATGACGTCAACGAAAGCTGAAAGTGTCACGATTTCACGACAAGGTGCAAGAAAAGCCTCTGGAAGCCGAAAGCATCATGATTTCACGACAAAGCTGAGGATGACATCAACGAAAGCTGAAAGTGTCGCGATTTCATGACAAGGTGCAAGAAAAGCCACTGGAAGCTGAAAGCGTCACGATTTCATGACAAGAATGAGGATGACGTCAGCAACAGATCGAAGTGTCATGATTTCTCGACAAGAATAGTGGCAAATATTTCAAAGGCCAAAATGGTCGCAATATCACGACATGTTATTATTTCATGGCAAAAATTACAGAAAGGTGACAGAGGTGGCAGTAGCGGTTGAGGCCAACAAATTTGAATCAGGGCCAATGAATTTTAGGGTTTTGCAACTAATAATTTCTAGGGTTTTGCAACAGATGTTCTTAGGGTTTGTAGCCGACAATCTCTAGGGTTTTGCAGCTGACAAATTCTAGGGTTTTGTAGCCGACATTCTTAGGGTTTGCAGCCGACGTTCTTAGGGTTACAACCGACTATGATTTAAGAATTGATCTTGAATTTTCTTCTATAAAATGAGGGTTGTTTCGAGGTTGAAGTGATGCGAGTTTTTGTGAAAGAAGTCCGCATCGAGTAGAGAGCGAGTTGTATCGAAATTATGCGAATGAAGTGCGCGGGGTGCAAATGTTAAGTCATTTTGATTCAAGCTGAGTGCGAAGCAATAGTTCGTGTGTGTGAGTATCATGTGCGATATGCGGCTATAAAAGTGTAGATAGCGCAGAGCTAGAAAAATGATAGCGAAGTGTGTAATGTGAGCTGGTCATGTCGAGTTGTTCGAAGTTTGATTGTGAATACGCACAGAGAGCAGAATGTGAAACAACACAGACTGTGTGAAGTGATTGCGCAAGAAAGAGCAGAGTGCGTAGAGATTGCAAAGGTGATGTAGACCAGTTAGAGTCTTGCAATAACAAAGGTATATGTCAAACATTTTTATTCAAAATTGAAGTCCAGTTGGTGTTGGCAAATTAGGGGTTGGTGCTCCTTTCTATGGGTGCAGATAAATGAGGGGTTGGTGCTCCTTCCAATTGGTGTTGGTAAACAAATTGTAAAGTTGGTGCTTTGCAAGAGGCTGGATTTGGATGGTAGTCCAAGCAGCCATTCTTTTTGAGGAGTAGCCATTTTGGTGAACCTCGTTAAAAATTTGTGTTGTGTGATGTTCTCTTGCGGTACTTATTATATCTGTTTATAAGTTTTTAATTGCTACAGTTTTTAGAGCTGTTAATTCATGTTTTGGATTGCTACACTGATTCAAATGCCACACTTTTACACTTGCTTCAAATCTCATTTCATTTCATTCACTTTCCCTCTTTTCATGCATTCTCGTTCGTAGGACTTAGCATTGCATTTCCATTTTTTTTTGCTTTCGTATCCTCATGATTTCAATGGCGATCACAGTGGTACCTTGTCCCTTGATTTTTGAGATCAAAATTTTGATTAAAATTGTGTGGTTTTTCTTTCAGGGGTTAATCTTTTATGCACTGGACTGCTGCTCGTGCCATCCTGTGACTAATACAGAGCTGGAATTCATGCCACTCGAGGATGAATAGGAATTCATCTCACCCTGTTACGAATACAGATTTGTTATTCATCCCAACCTGAGATTATTAGCTCTCTATGCAATTTTAGAGCAGAAACTTAGAGGCATCCTGTTTAGGTAGAGTAGAGGTAGGGGTTCTGAGCATCCTTTGTTTTTTTTTATTTTTTGTCTTTGTCATTTCTTGTTTTTTTGCTTGCATAGGAGAGTTTTACTACATTTTTTTCTTTCTTTGCACAAATAAAAAGAACCCCACACACCACATGGTAATTTAAACATCAAGGCATTGGTCGTAAAACCCCAACACTTGATCAAGACCAACGATGGATTTCATCACCACCTTGGCTTGAATTTTGCATACATAACCCTGATCGATACTGTTGCTAGATGTAAATCCTGATGAAAGCTGACCAAGTGTAGCTAGGGTGATTTCCAATGCATGAGGATAAATCTTCTATGGTAGGTGTCAAAATAGAGCGATCCCCTTCTATACCGCCTATGTTCTATGTATTGTTCTACTCTCGCATACCAATAGTCTCCCTCACATAAGGGCGGGTATATAGAGAGGTTCAGTATAATGGCCTGGAAATGGTATATTGAAGGGGCGACCATTTTGGGAGATATAATAGCCCTCATATTGCATATACCACAAAAATTTCTTCACAAGATTTTCAAAAAAAAAATCAAAACACACTGAACCAGAATTAGGGCACACTTTTAATCCATAAACAAGATAATCATTGCTTTGATTGTGTGTTTCCATTTTTGTTTAGTGTAGCATAAAAAATTGTAAAGAAGATAAAAATGTACACATATTTAGATAAACACCACCATGGTGTACACCCGTAGCCGAGCCCAATCACGGGTAGAAGCTATAGAAAGTGTACAAAGGGGCACAAGTCGCCTCCGATATAGTCCAAAGGACTTGGTCATACCACCTTGGCAACCTGACCCACAAGATAGTCCACATCATGCCATTATAGAATGGGACTATAGAGGCACCCCTTTGAGGGGCACTCCCACTCAACATAGACCCTTTCAGGAGGAGGCCATACACGTGGCACTCAACATAGATGGTAGGGCTCCCTTAGACACTCGTTATGAGTGGCCACCGCATGATGAAGCACTAGAGAAACATAGGGTCCATAAGGAGGTTCTGCATTACTACGTCATACCTCCTCTACCCCTTATTACTTTCAGAAACAATAGGCCAAATCTAGCGCACAAGGCTCTTCAGACAGGGCAAGCCAATTTTGTCTGCCCCTTTCAGATATATGAAAGGGAGCATGAGGAATACCACTACATTCCTCAAGAGCAATACATATTTTGGGAGCAATGCGCCTCCTCACCTGCTAGTTATCAGGATCACCCACTGAGGCCAGGGCCTCGGGTAAATATCGCTAACCTCGATAGAGGAAAGTTACCCATAGAGATCTCAGATCACCACAACCGAGATAGAAATGTAGGAGAGGCATCTAGGCTTCCTAAACACAAGACGATAGAACATATTGACTTGGCCTTTGCCAAACATACCACTCACCAAGCACAAATCACATAGCTTAGGCAATACCAACAATATTTAAAGCACCTGTATCACCTTAGCAATGAGTGTATTCAACGTCAAATAGAATAATTGCTCTAGAAAATTGTTCCTGAGAGGGTCCCAACCCCTCGCACACATAATATAGAGTTGTATGAGAGGAACAATCCCTTGGTGTGAGGTAGGTCTCTGGGACCTTATCAAATATTTCCTCCAAGACCTCCTAGACCTGAGTGGGAGGCCACTCCCAGAAATAATGATGGGCACCCTCCACAGGAACCCACCCATGTTTATAGGTCTCACCCAGGAACTCCTCAAGAAGCCTATGAGCAAGAAGAAGAGAGGGCTGAAATACGCTACCAAGGCAGGGGGGATGCTATTCGTCCACCCCTCCATAGGCCCCAAGTTCTTCGTAACCTGTAGTAGGAGAAAACCAAGGAGGAAGAGATCAAATCCTCTGATGCATATAAAGTGTTGTTAGAGCACTTAGATTCTATGGAGACCAAGACTTCTTGGCCCCAAAAGCCTACTTTATGTCAGCTCTGCAGTCACCCTATGCAACCGTCAGTGCCAGCACCCCCATACCCTAAACACTTTAAACTAACCCAGTTGGCAATATTTATAGGGGAGGAGAATGCCCAAGAGCACGTGACTAGATTCCTGAGACAATGCTTTGGCATTCAGGACAACGATGCTTTGCTTCTAAGAACATTTATAACCACGTTCATAGGCCCTTCCTCATATTGGTTCACTCAGTTTCCAAAGCATAACATTAGTAACTTGGATCATCTAGTGGACGCGTTCCTCGAACACTTCACCTTCAACACCAAGAAGAATGTATCATTAAGTGACCTAGCTATCCTCAGGCAGTATGAGGAAGAAACCATGGTGGCCTATGGAAATTTGTGGAGGACATTGCTTTCAAAGCTACCCTACCTCCCTCCCATGGTCGACCTAACCCAAATGTTCTCAAAGAGCTATTTGAGGTTGATATTTGTGTTATTGCAGTTGTAGCAATATGCCACTCTTGAGGAAGCCCTGGCGCAAGCCAGAATAATTGAGGAGATCAAGATATAGGATGGTGAGATTGCCAAGCCATGAAAGAAAGAGTGGCCTAAAAATACCAAAACTAGGTCAATGCAACCGAAACCCGTTGCGGTCAATTAGGTTTCCATAAACATACAAAGTTCTGCATACATGACAAAACCCTCATAGGCTAACTATCAGGAAGTTCCTCTTGACAGCTATGAGAAGGAGAATCATCGACAAGAGAAAAATCAATAGCATCACACTAGGTGACAATTCACACCCTTCACAGAGTCCAAATACTCCTTGTTTGACCATTTATCCATGGTAAAATTGATACACCTACCAGAAAGTTGACCCATAGACCCCAACATGCCAAAACCTAAGGGCTATAGGGAAGACTTGTACTATATATTTCATAGGCAGAAAGGACGTGACATTTATGCATGTTGGAAGTTCAAGAGCTTCAGGAAATACCTAATAGACAACAAGATGCTAGTGGTGGACAACCCCATAGCACCAAACAACCAATAGATGGGAGTCTTCAAATACCCCCTACCTGCCCACGATACATAGGCAAAAACCCTTCAAGTCAATGAGGTGACACAAATCTACCCCATGCAGGGGTATGTAGGGATGATAAGCATAGTGACTCAGAACAAGAGGTACCCAAGCATAGATGCCCTTGTGGTGGCTATAGGAGAGGTTCCATCAATGTCATAACCTCAACAACACCCTACACAACCTCCCCCACCTAGACTAGTGGCCACAATTTGGACTATACTTACCCAAATTTTAAGGACCACGTCGGCTAGGCTCTCCATCTACGAGCTCATTCAACAATCATTGCCCCATCAGGAGGCTCTAATGGAGATATTAAAAGCTATCGATCTGCAGCCCCATGAAGAAAACTCTTTCAACAACTTTGTGGGACATGTAAGACAATGTACAAAACCAATCATCACCTTTAAAGAAGATGAACTAAAATCGATGATTGGTGATATGGCGGATCCACACCTGCACATAATTGCACGGGTCAACGAGATTCCGTATAAGAGGGTTTTGGTGGACACTGGCTCATCCAGTAATATAATTACAACAATGGCATTGAAACACCTCAAGTTGCTAGCATCTCACATCGTGGCCTCCACCTATACTCTTTGAGCATTCAATGATGCGATATGCTCAATAGTTGGCACAATTGTCCTCCCCATCCAAGTGGGAGAAAAGATTATTCCTACGTTGTGCCACATCTTGGAAGGTGATATGGCCTATAATATCTTGTTGGGACGGACTTGGATCAGTGACATGAAGTGTTTCCCTTCGATAGCTCATTAGTGCCTAAAGTACACATTGAAAGGGCATGTGCATGTAGTCCCGATAGATTTAGATCCCTTCAAGTATTGCAATACGGTGTAACTGATGCCGCAATCGACCCCTCCATCAACACATTTGGATTTTCAATTGAATCCATCTAAACAGTGTCCAATTCTGCATGCATCCCTGCTGTTAAGTCCATCAAATCACCAGTCGAGTCCATCTTCATCATCTGGTCCTTCACCAACAATGCCACCTATGGTGGCCACATAGAAGGACAAGGGGAAGAAACCCCTAGAAGAGGCACCACCATTAGTCTCAACCATCTCTATCGAAGATATGCCTAGCCGAATGGAATTTGAGACATCTAGTTCACCCTACATGGAGTGGACCTAGGAAGAACTCCCATTCCCTTCCCCTCCACCACCAATGATCACCGTTGAGATGGTAAATACGGGCCTAGGGGAGTATCTAGTGCAAAAAATTGTAGCAACACCCGCACTTGAGTCCATGCAGGACATGGGGAGACCTCACCTCCCCATCGGTACTATTGTTCCTCTAGGCTACCCACAAAATTAGAAAAACTTTATATATGGGGCCCTCAATAATGGCATTGAACCTTACATGTAAGAAGAAGATGATGAAGAGGCCTTTTCTGAGGATGTCAACAATTTCCAACTCATACTTCGCTTTGAGATATCTTGGCCAATGCAATTGGCATGGATATGGGTTGGGCAGATATGAGCAAGGAGTCCACATTATTTTCCAACCAAGATATCAGATGCCCTACAACAAGTTAGGAGTAGGGTTCAACCACCCCATGTCCCTAGACATCTTGCTAAAGAACATGCAAGGCCTAGGGATAGGCAACAAGGATGGGTTGGCATTAGATCCATATGCCAATCCTAACACAATAGATGCATTAGGGGATTATCTCCCATTGTTGACAACCAATCTTGTTGACCTTGGCAACCCCTTTTCTTCGATCAAGAAAGGAGAAAGTTTGAGAACTCACTTACAAGAGGGATATAGACAAGGCCAAGAAGGGTCTTCAGAAGACGAGTTAGAATATGAGGTAGAACCATGGGACCCTTTCGAATCGGATAGCAATCACTCACAAGTGAACCCCATGGATGACTACCAAGAAAGCCTCTTGGAAATTTTCCCTTTGGATGCTCCAATCGAGCAAGTGTCACCTCAAGAAAATTAGGTCCTCCCGTAGAGAGTGGAATAACCCCGATGGGACCACATTAATTTTCTTGAGAAAGATGAGCCTCACATGTTGCAAATAGCTATTAGAGCCAATGAATGCCTATGGATCTCTGATAGCGATTATGAATATGAGACTAAGATGGCATATCTCAATCATATGCGATATCAGCAATACCCCTTGGACATTGATGATATGTTTGAACAACTAAACATGGGGCCAAGGCATAGGTGGCACCTAAACCAGGCATAGTTGGACCAATTACTACACCTACCACTTTAGGCTTACAGAGAATGCCTTCCACCTAGATACCCTATAGAGCCATCAGTGCCAAGGTCAGACCCTGTCATTTTATTCGCACATAGGGCCGATCCAGAGCACAAAGATCACCAAGGATGTCCATGTCACCACACCCGCGGTAATGGAGACCAAAATCATTTCATAAACATGATCTCCATTGACTTAACCAACACCATCCATAACCCAGTCGACCCAACATGACCATTACATCTAGACCTAGATGCTATAGACTAGGATCATGCTGACACACAACCATCACCATTAGAGTATTGGCCTTATGGTGAGATGTTGCATTTCACCCCAGGATAAACTTAGGATGTCTTCCATGCTAAAGAGGAACCCGACGTTCCCAATGTAGATCTAAATTCAGTAAATGATATCCACCTGATCCCAACTCCACACTAGTTGGAGGATGGGTCTCTAATGTTAGTTGAGGAGACGACTAACGTAGACATCAGCGTTGATCCAATGAATCCATAGATCATCAAGATGGGGGTAAGTCTATCCCCCAAAAAGCAACCAGACTACATTACCCTTCTTAAATAGAATAAGGAGGTTTTTTCATGGTCCTACAAAGACATGACGGGGCTAGACCCGCATCTAGTCACGCATAATTTAATGCTTGATCCAAGATTCAAGCCAATCAATAAAAACTACGTAATATGCACCCAACAAATCTTTATGGTAAAATATGAGCTACAAAAGCTGTTGGATGCACATTTTGTCATCTGCGTGGATTACCCACTATGGTTGTCCAACATGGTATGCATCAAGAAGCTTGATGGGAGGATTATCATATGCACTGATTTTTGAGATCTAAACAAAGTGAGTCCCAAGGACGATTTCCCCTTGTCTAGCATCGACGCATTGGTAGATGCTACAACGAGCCATGAAATGCTTTCCCTCATGGATGGTTTCTCGGGATACAATCAAATTTGTATCAATCCTGAGGACCAAATCAAAATGGTGTTCATGATGCCTTGGGGGACATTTTGTTATAAGTTCATGCTCTTTGGCCTTAAAAACATTGGCACCACCTACCAATGTGCCATGACATACATCTTCCATGATCACATGCATAAAACTTTGGAAGATTACATGGATGATTTGTTGGCAAAATCTCTTTTGCACCCAGATCATCTCGATGACCTAAGCAAGATCCTCGATCGCCTCATTGAACATAAATTCATACTAAACCCCAAGAAGTGTGTATTTGGTATCACATCTGGAAAACTCTTGGGTTTCATAGTCTCAAAATTAGGAATCGAGGTAGATCCAAACAAAGTCAAGGCAATCCTTGAAATGCTTCCCCCAACCACCATCAAGCAGCTCAAAAACCTACAGGTAAAAGTTGCATCAATTAAGTGCTTCATAGTACAACTATCTAATAAGTTTCGACCCATGAATAAATTATTGCACAAGCGGGTAGCATTTCACTGGGATGACGAGTGCTAGTTAGCCTTCGATGACATCAAAAAATACCTAGATTTTCCACTAGTATTGGCACCACCTAGACCAAGAGTGTCATTCTACTTATACATCTCAGCTACTGAGGTGGCACTCGGTGCCATGCTAGCCCAAAAAAATGAACTACACAAAGAACAGGCTAATTACTATCCTAGTCACACCTTGGTCAGTTATGAACTTAACTATGCATACGTCGAGAAGCTATGCTTGGCAGTGGTATTTTCTACCAAAAAGCTATGCCACTACATGCTAAGCAATACGATGTATGTTGTGTCTAAGGAGAATCCATTGTGGTACATGATGAGTCATAATTATCATAGTAGCCGCACGGAGAAATGAATCATGTTGTTGATGGAGTTTGACATTGAATTCATTGGACATAAGTCCATAAAAGGTCAAGTCATCACCGATCAACTAGCAGAGGCTCCTCTTGAAGATGATCATCCCCTAACCGTAGAGCTTCCCGATGATGGGGTCTTCCATGTCTCAGAATTGCTAGATTTTGATGAGCCTGAGTCATAGGTCGACATAACCTTATTCTTCGATGGTTCTAACTATGAGCAAGGAGGTGGTGCAAGAATTGTATTCTTCACACCGTAAGGGGCTCCAATGCCTCTATCATTTAAACTAGATTTCTCGTGCACCAACAATAATGCTGAATACGAAGCCTTGCTCATAGGTCTTCAAACAATAATCACCATGAACATCAAATGCTTGAACATATTTGGTGATTCATTGTTAATTGTCAACCAAGTAAAAGGGGTATTCCAATGTAAATTCCCAATTCTGTAGGCCTACAAAGCCCTTGTGGACAAATTCCTAGAAAATATTGAATGGTACGACATCGAGGAACTCCCTCGGTCATCAAATAGTTTTGTGGACACTATGGCCTCCTTGGGGTCACTAATCCCGCAAGACATTTCTGGTGATATGACAACCATTCAAGTCAAAACACTATTGTAATCTGTGATGGAGCGTGAAAGCTCTGAATTAATACCATGAATCCACCTGATCCATATTGAACCATCTCAGGATAGGTTCTCTTGAATCCATGATTGTCTGAATCAAGCCAACTGGGGGTCCTTGTTCTCCCCTATTCCCCTCAATAGCAACACAACACTATTCTTACAGGTTCTTTTCCACTCAGATTTTTCTAGGGATGAACTTCAAGAGGGACTGGTTGTTCATACCATCGAGGTTTCTAATCAAAAGGATTGGTACACACCCATAAGGGACTACCTCAATCTAGGTAACCTCCCACTTGGATTGACGCATGCCACAAAAATATCATTTAAATATAAAGCAGCAAAACATGTCTTGCTAGGAGATATTTTGTACTGTTGGAGCTACGAAGGAATCCTCCTCCATTTCTTGGACTAGCAAGAGTCTTCTTGGATGATCACCCAAGCGCACGATGGTGCATGTGGTGGCCACTTCAACGGTATGGCCATTGTAAAGCACATTCTTTGCATGGGCTATTATTTGCCATATTTAGAGTGAGATTATTGTGCATGTGTAAAGAAGTGCATGAAGTGTCAATACCATGCCAATTTGACACACGTACCTTCTCAGGCCTTGCAACCGATCCAATTGGCTTGGTCATTTTCATAGTGGGGCTTAGATCTAATCGAAAATATCTCCCCCGCATCGTTAGGTAGTCACACATTTATCATAACGGCCACAAAGTACTTCATCAAGTGGGTGGAAGCAATTTCGCCTACCTCTACAACTAGAACCCACATTGCGGAGTTTATTTTATATAACATCATATGTCATTTTGATATTCCATCCAAGATCATCTCGGATAATGGTACGTCATTCAAGAATAAATATGTGTGTGCTTTGACCATAAAGTACAAAATTTAGCATAGTTTTTCAACACCCTATTATCTGCAGGCGAATGGGCAAGCATAGGTGTTAAACAAAATGTTAGTTGCCATCCTCAAAAAGACAGTCACAGATAGTCATAAGGATTAGCACATGCAAATACCACTTGCCCTGTGGGCTTATCGCACTAGAATTTGGACGCCCATTAGGGAAACTCCATTTTCACTGGTGTACGGATCCGAGGCATTCATGCCTCTCGAGTTGGAGATACCTTCCCTATGCATATCAATGCAAGAGTTCATCGATGATGACACTACGTGGAAGGCCTGGTTAGACCAACTTACATTGCTTGATGAATGATGCGTCAATTCTCTCGAGCATTTACGTATCTATCAAGAGTGACTTAGGAAAGCATACAACATGAAAGTTCACCTGAGGGACTTTCAGGTTGGTGACTTGGTATTAAAAGAGAACCAAAAAAATTCTAACTTTCCACCCCATCTAAGGGACAAATTCATGGAAAACTAGTTAGGTCCTTATGTAATTGATAGTAAAATAGGACCTGGAACATACCGACTCGCCTCTCTTGAAGGAATCAAGGAACTAGAACCCTTGAACATCAGTCATTTGAGGTCATTCCACATTTAGAGAGCCATAGCCCACCCCAAAATCTCCAAGGATTCCAGCAATCACTTGGTCAACCTAAAACACCCCAAAGGTATCTATAAACCCTTTGGTCACCCCAAAAGCTCCAAGGATTCCCACAATCGCTTGGTCAAACCTAAAAAGCTCCAAGGATTCCCACAATCACTTGGTCAACCTAAAATGCCCCAAAGGTATCCATAAACCCTTTGGTCAAACCAAAAGCTCCAAGGGTTCCCAAAATTGCTTGGTCAAAAACAAATATTTAAAAATAAACAAAAACAAAAGATAATCAAAAATCACAAAAAAAATTGCATCTCAATTCCATGCATACTATTAAAAAAAAATCAAAATACAAAAATATAATAAACTGCATTAGGCATCACATACATTGCATATTTGCTGGTCACACATGTCACAAGCACCATAGACTGTAATTGCTAGGCAATTCCATCATTTTCCACATTCAATTCATTTTTTCAGAATAACACCATCCACATTTTTAGCATAGTCAGTTGTCTCCTAATGTGTTTAGGGTTTTCGCCATTCAGCTGTCTTTAAATTTCTAGACAAAAACTTACAAATTCAGACATATTTTTACAAAGGGAGAGTTTTACTTGGATCACACCTTGTTATGTAGCATCCCAACACAAGTTAACACACATAAAAAATCCCAAGTTGTGTGAATGAGAGATGAAAACTACAAAGCAGTCTAGGGTACCATAGGTGAAAGGTTAGCCTGCTCATACCCCTGTGTGAATGGTTCAAGAATGCTGAGAATTGACAAAAGTACTAGCTCTTCCCCATCCAATTTCACATAATAAATAGTGGTCTTTACCACTAACACAAATCCCAATCATCGTTGGTCCCCAAAGTCGTAAGGATTCGTACTACATGCCCCTAACAAGGATGGGTAGTCATCAACAAGGCCTAAAAGATCAATGACTTTACATAATTAAATCCCCACTCACATTTGGTTCCCAAAGTCATAAGGATTCGTACTACACATCCCTGAATAGGATGGGTAGTGATCCCCAAGACCAAAAGGATCAATGTCATTCACAAGCCACAAACCTACGAGCTCAAATTTGCAAACAAATGCAAAATAAAATAACAGTGGTTATTACCACTATTCAAAATTCCTTACTCAAAAAGAAAAAAAAAGAGAAAAATAAATAGTGATTTTCATCATTATGTATGCGAGCAAGTATCTCAACAAGTTGAGCAACCCAAAGATGCCTAAAATTGAATCCTTGGAGTTCTCAGCATTCGAAAACCATCTAGGTGATCCTCATTACGGGTTGGTAGGATAGCCTACCTGGCAATGGTGATATCCTAAATGCATGACGATATGTCTATCACATTAGCTTTGTGTGTGAGCAGACCATGTTTGCATGTGGATGAGCTAGCTTATGGTACTTTCAATTAAACCGTGGATTAATCTTACTAAATACAACAACTGAGTTAGTGGAGCTAATTAGGTGATCCTCAGTACAGGTTTGGTTGACAGCCTATTTGGCACTGGTAGTATCCTAACAAATACCACATGAACGAGCTCAATTGCACACATAGGGATGTGAAATAACTTGGTCAAACTCAAGTCTAATTTGTACCTTTTTCAAGGGTCTTGTAATATAAATGTACAGTATTGGCTAGTTAGTTAAAAACATTCGAGTCTCAAAAAAACCTTAGCTACATTTTAAAACAATTGGTACATTTCATTACATACGATTACCATCATAAAATATAGAAAATACCAAAACAATATTACCACATGCAAAGTCATTCCACAAAGCCATCACATAAGTACAAAAATATAGTAAATCCTATATAGTCTATGGTTCCATCGACAAGTTATCAAAAAATAATTTCATCCATTCCATATGCATACATCATATAATTAGAAACTCAAAAACAGCAAAAACTGCACCCAAATTCACAAAAAATAGCGATAAACTTGTCGATCAAAGGGGCCTTTGCGCCTGTGATTCTTGGCATACAAAACCAATTTTGGGGTCACAAATCCTCACTATATTACTCCCTAAGAAGGCTACCTTATCCGGACCGCTCCATGGGAGGATGGATTTCCAATAATTTCATCCCCAAACGACGTCACAGAAAGGGTCAAAACCCAACCAAAAATAGCAATAAACTTGCTGATCAAAGGGGCCTTTGCGCCTACAATTATTGGCATGAAAAATAGATGTTGGGGTCACAAATCCTCACTATCATCCTCCCTAATAAGGCTACCATAGCCTAACTGCTCCATTGGAGGATGAATTTTCGATAATTTCATCCCCAAACGACATCACAAAAAGGGTCCAAACCCACCCAAAATAGCAATAACATTGCCGAACGAAGGCACCTTTGCACCTGAAATTCTTGGAATCCAAAACAAACATTGGGGTCACAAATTTTCACTATCCTACTCCCTAAGAAGGCTACCATTATCCGGACCACTCCATGAGAGGACGGATTTAGAACAATTTCAGCTCCAAAATGTGTCACAAAAGGGTTAAAACCCACCAAAATAGGTCAGATGTTCGGAAACTGCATAAGCAGCATAAAAAAAAAACTAAAGACACCCTTACAAAAGTCATCTTGGGTCAAGCAACTTGTCACTTTTCACATGTTGGTAATTCCTTCATCGATTCGTTGCTTGAGGGGGTAGTCACACTTAGTTACTAATCAACAAAAACTCACCCAATCAAGGAAATGGCACGCATTCAAAGGATCATTGACAAAGACAATCACACCCCTAATTGGGGTAGCAAACAAGCAATAATTACAAGCTTATAAAACACTTGGCATTCTAGAATCATGAACTCAAGGTTCCCACAGACAAAAGGTTGCACCCTTTGCCTATTCATGACTGCACAATGTCCAAGATCAAGTAACACCTCACTAAAAAAGGTTAACACTTGAATTAATCTCCTTAGCTCGTCAAAAGAAAGGATTCAAGAATGCGTGCCCTTTCCATACTTGGGGTATCAAAATTTGGTTAGGTTACTGAGAAACCCTAATCATTAGTGCTTTGGTTATCTATTTTTGCTTAGCACTGCACCATGCATAGCGCATCCCAAAAAGGGGCATCTGTAGACACCAAAACAACACCAATCCGATTATGTGATGACAAGCACTAATTGAATTGACATACATAGCCCCTAGGGCAGCCCCCATAGGTTAAACAATGGTCCTAACCACTCCCACAATAGTTTGGAAGGTCAGAGGTCAATTTGGCACCTTTTTAGCACTTTTATCCCTACTCATCCCACCCTGGGATGATTACAAACTGGTATTCGTCCCACCCCGGGACGATTAGTAGTATTTGCTCTAGGGTGGGGTGAATAGCAGGTTTGACTAGAAAAAAGTCAAACCTCGATAGGTCCGCCACTTAACTATTGAGCAAGGTGCAGCAAAAGCATTGCAAAAGTATTGTCATTGTTGTCAACACAGACAGAATGGTGCAGTTGATGCAGTTTAGAGGTCAGTCAGATCAAGTGCAGTGAATTTCAAGGAAAACAGAGGGGACCCAGATCCAAAAATTTGCAAAAAAATACAAGGAAGAAAACTGTCGCGATATCGCGACAAAATCGAGGAGAGAGAAAATGCATGCCAAATTGTCGCGATATCACGACATAACGGAGGAGAGAGAAAATGCATGCAAAATTGTCATGATTTCGCGACATGGCTGAGGAGAGAGAAGGCACAAGCAAAATTGTCACGATTTCATGACAAAAAGGATGAGAGAGAAAGTGCATGAGAAAGTGTCGCAATATCGCGACAGTTTCGGAAGAAAAGCACTAAGGGCGCAAAGTGTCGCGATATCAAAACAAAAAGGAGGAGAGAGAACATTCATGAAAAATTGTCACGATTCTGCGACATGCTGGAAGCAAAGAGGCTAAGTCGAGAATCTGTCGTGATTTCGCGACAAGTTTGGAGCAAAAGTGCCATGGACAAAAAGTGTTGCGATTTCGCGACAAGTTTGAAGAAGCAGCGCCTAGGATGAAAACTGTCACGATTTCGCGACATGTTGGAGGCAAAGCAGCAAAGTCGAGTAACTGTAGCAATTTCGCTACATGTTGCAGTTTCACTGGCTAAAGCAAAGAAAATGCACTAAGTCAAGAAAGTGTAGCGATTTCGCTACAAGTTTGAAATACAAGGCGCAAGAGTAGCGATTTCGCTACAGGTTCGAAATGCAAGGCGAAAAGTGTAGCGACTTCGCTACATGAATAAAAGCATGGAAACAAAGGTGTAGTGATTTTGCTACATGAAAAAATGCATGGAAACAAAGGTGTAGAAATTTCGCTACAAGTTGAAAAAGAGCAAACAAGAAGGTGTAGCGATTTCGCTACAAGTCCAAAATGCACAACGTGAAGATGTAGCGATTTTGCTACCAGTCAAAAGATCAGAACTCAAAGTCGAAGCAAGAGGAAGCACCAAGGCAACAAAGCTGTAGCGATTTCGCTACATGTAAGGTTTTCGCGGCTGCATGAAGTGAGAATTGTATGGAGGCCGAAAGCGTCGTGATTTCACGACAAAGCGAAAGATGACGTCAGCAAAACTGAGAAGTGTCGCGATTTTGCGACAAGTTGAAAGAAAAGCCGCTGGAAGCCGGAAGCATCACGATTTCGTGACAACTTTGAGGATGATGTCAGCAAAAGCTGACAGTGTCGCGATATCACGACAAGTTGAAAGAAAAGCCGCTATAAGCCGGAAGCGTCGCGATTTCATGACAACTTTGAGGATGACATCAGCAAAAGCGAAAAGTGTCGCGATTTCGTGACGTGTTTCATTTTCGCGGGTGGAAGCGAAGCAAGGTGCCGGAGAGCGAAAAGTGTCGCGATTTCGTGACGTGTTTCATTTTCACGGGTGTATGCCGAGTAAAGTAGGAGGAGGTGGAAAACGTCGCGATATCGCGACATGTAATGTTTTCGCGGTTGCATACAGAAAGGAATTCTAGGAGGCAAAAAACGTCGCGATATCGTGACAAGTTAGGTTTTCATAGTCAACAGCCCAGATAAAGTCAAACAGGGAGAAATGTCACGATATCATGACAGGTAATCGTTTTGGCGGGAAAAATCCAAGGATGCATGCACAGTGACAGGTGTCGAATAAGCATGCAGCTAGTTACAGTAAAGTTAACTTGGGTCAGATCTGCAGTTAACTGGAGTTACAAGTGAGAGTTTCAAGACAGTACATTTAAGAAAAGAACGACTGTTGTAGGGTCGTGATACAGCATGACTGGGAAAGGTGGCAGTTACATAGGGAAGCTACGAAACTAAACATTAAAGATAGAACAATTGTCACAGGGTTGAGTATTTCAAGAATCAATTACAGAGATTTTTTTGTTGTGTATATCAAGAAGATACAGTCGAATGCAGAAGTAAAAAGTGGTCGCACAGTATTCAAAAGAGAAGAAAGAAGAACATCAGAGAGCCGAGGTACGCAGAAAGGCTGTCAGGATACATGTCAGGATACGCAGAATAAGGCTGTCAGAAAGTGTAGAGAAGAATGTCAGAATATGTCAGTAAGAAAGCGGCTAAAAGGTAGATCGAGTCAGAGAAGGTTTGATAGATTGATTACAGCCGAGAATGCATGAAAAATTGGAGGGAAAATTTGAGCCGTTTCAAATTGAGCCGTTCGAGGAAATCAAGAATATAAGGATCGAACAGGCATAGTTAGAAGGTTACTGCAACTGTGCTTTATTGAATATATCAAAAGGCATGGTGTGGTAAGAGTGTTGTATGAAAAACAGCCATAGAACAAAAACCAGCAATATTATTCTAAAAATTTAAGAGAGAGGTTTTTGATTGAGAAGAAGATATTGAGTCTTTAACAAGTCTCTCTATGCTTCTGTGAGTTAAAATTGTATGAGCCATAGACCAGTGAGGGTCTTGTAAAAGTGAAGGCATTTTGATGTCAATTTATTTTGCAAAATAGAAATCCAAGTTGGTGCTTGGAAAAAGGGGTTGGTGCTCCTTTCTGTTGCAGTAGAAAAATCAGGGGTTGGTGCTCCTTCCAGTGGGTGCTGGTAAAATAATTTGTAAAGACTGAATCCTTGCAAATAATGGATTTGGATTGTAGTCCAAACAGTCATTATTTGAGGAGTAGCCACATCGGTGAACCTCATTAAATCTTGTGTTGTGTGATGCTCTTGTGTGATACTTGCTTTATCTATTTTTGAGCTTGCATGGTTAAGTTTTAAGATTTGCAGATTCAAGTTTTTAAATAGTTACACTGATTCACCCCCCCTCTCAGTGTCATTGTGAGAATATCAATTGGTATCAGAGCAAGGCACCTATACAAGCTTAATCAGCTAAGGTGATCTTGGAAGAAACACAATGGCTGGTGGTTAAGGTTTTTCTTCTAATAGAGCTCCTCTGTTCGATGGAACAAATTATTCTTTCTAGAGACTCAGGATGCAGACTTATCTATGTGCATTGGGTTATGACATTTGGGAATCTGTTGAAAATGGATACACCATACCCATTGTTCCTCCAACAGATGCGGCTGAGAAGAAAAAGTTTGAGAACAACTCAAAAGCCAAGAATGCTATTATGTGTGGATTAGTAGACAGTGAGTTGATACACATCATGAAATGCAAATCTTCTAAAGACATATGGGACAAACTGCAAAGCATTCATGAAGGAGATAGCAAAATCAAGGAAGCTAAGCTGCAAACACATCATGCCCAGTTCGAAGTGTTAAAGATGACTGATGATGATAACATTGAAGCCTATATGCTGAGAGTAAATGGAATCATCAATGCAATAAGAGGACTTGAGGAAGAAATGGAAGATGCAGTCGTTGTGAAGAAGGTACTAAGAACTCTCAATAAAAGGTTTGATGCAAAGGTTTCTACCATAGAAGAAGCAAAAGATTTAAATTTTTTTAGTATGGATGAAATGCATGGTTCTCTAACGACATATGAAATGAGGATTGGACAAACTAAGCCCTCGAGACGGAGAAGCGACTTTTCAAGCACGAGAAAAATATAAAATCTAAACAAGAATCTGAGGAAGAAGAATCTACAGATGAAACTGAAGCAAATTTTGTTAGAAAATTGGTAAAGGGAAAAGGAAAGTACAGAGGTAAGATGTCGTTCAAGTGCTTTAACTGTGGAGGCATCAGACACTTTGCAGCAAAATGCCCAATGAATGAGAAAAATAGAAGTGATGAAGGGAAACACCAAGAAATAAATGTCTGGAAAAAGAAACCACATTTTAGAAAAAGGAACTTCAAGAAGAAAAGCTTCATTTCAAAGAATATTGACTCTTCTGAAGATAGTTCCAGTGAGGACTCAGAAGAAGAAACTGGTGAAGCCTTGTTCATGGCTTTTGAAGAACAGAGAACAGAAGAAACCCAGGAGTGTGAAGAAAAATTAGAGGATGAGGCTGAGATAGATCTGGAAGGTGAGTTGGTTGCTGCACTTGAAGAGTTAAGTGCAGAAAGGAAAAGAAATAAAAATATTTCAAGGAAATTTGAGGATGCTAGCAATTTAATAATCAGTTTGAAAGTACAAACTGAAGAATATAAAAAAAAAGTCTAAATATTTTGAAGCACAGCTAACCGTGAAAATAAATGAGTGCAACAAGCTAGAAGAAGACATAGTTGGATTAAGGTTGCAGCTAGAAGAGATGAATCGAAAACTGAGTTGTCATCATAAATTTGAAGATAGTTCTGCGAAGCTGAATAAAATGTTAAATGATCAAAGGCCTATGGGTATCAAATTTGGGTTGGGCTTTGATGAAGGAGAATCCTCAAAGGACTCAAAGGCTGTAACTGTAGAACCAATAAGGAATAAAGACAAGATCAGGGTTGGTCAAGACAAACCGTATCAAGCAAAAGAAAACAATAAGTCCAAGCTTGAAAGGAGTTTTGCAAATGATGGATTTACCAAAGTCACATATCAAAGAAGAAGAAGACCCATGGCTCCTACTACAACATGGAAAAAACCATTACCCAGGTACACTCGTTCCTTTTCTGGTTATTATTTTAAATGCAATGCATATGGTCATAAAATCTCAAGTTGTAGATATAATGTTGAACAAAGAAATTTTACTAGAAGAAATATTTTTTCTCCTTTGATAGATTATGTTGTAGAATGTTATAACTGTCATAACTTCAGACATATTGCAAGGAATTGTCATAGCTCTTTTGCAAGAAATAAATACCAGGGAAGAAAGTATCAATCAACTGGATCAAAACAAAATAGAAAATTTCCCGAAAAACTGTCACAAGGCAATGAAAGGGAGAAGGTAAAGCAAGTGACCAGATCTGCTATCAAATCTTAGTGGAAAGAAAAGGAACAACCTAAGAAATACAAGGAATCTCTGATCGTTCAAACAGCTCTCAAAGTACAGAATAAATTTGCTCCTTGGATTCTGGACAGTGGATGCTCCAGTCACATGACAGGAGAAAAACAGAATTTTGATAAGCTACAGACATACAAAGGTGGTTCTGTGAAATTCAAAAACAATTATGGAGCAAAGATAGTGGGTAGAGGATCATTTAAGTTAAGTGACGGTAAAATCAACTCTAAGGAAGTTCTTTTTGTGATAGGTCTGAAGCATAACTTACTGAGTGCAAGTCAAATTTGTGACAGAGGTCATGGAGTAATTTTCAAGGAGGGCTGTGAAATAATAAAGACAAAAAATGGAAAGTTAATAGCCACTAGACTGAGAACTTCTGGAAATTTGTATACTCTCTTGGAGACTTCAGAAGGAGCTTGCTTGGTTGGACAGGGAAGAAGAAAATTGGTCTGTGGCACAAAAGACTCGGTCACATAAGCTTTGATAATCTGGTAAAAATCAGCTCAAAAAGAGCAGTAAGAGACATTCCCACTATTGGTAAACCATCAAACAACATTTGTGAGTCATGCCAAAAGGGGAAGCAAACCAGATCTACTTTCAAAGCAAAAGAGTATTTCACAAGCAAGCCGTTAGAACTGATTCACACTAATTTGTGTGGACCCATGAGGACAGAAAGCATAAATGGATACAAATATTTTATGCTGTGTATAGATGATTTTTCCAGAATGACATGGGTACTCTTTTTGAAACAGAAATCAAAAGCCTTTGAGATGTTTAAAACCTTCAAAAATCTTGTTGAGAATCAATCTGGAAAAAGAATTAAATGCTTGAGATCTGATAGAGGAGGAGAGTTTATTTCAGATGAGTTTGTAGAATTCTGTGAAAAACATGGAATAAGAAGATAGTTTTTAGCAGCAAGTACACCTCAGCATAATGGAGTAGTTGAAAGAAAGAATAAAACTATGCAGGAAATGGCAAGAACCATGTTAACAGAGAGCAAAATTTTTGACAGGTTCTAGAAAGAGGCAGTTCATACTACAGTCTACATTTAGAATATATGTATGTTGAGGCCGCATGAAAGCAAAACACCTTATGAACTGTGGTTTGGCAAAAAGGCTACAGCAAAATACTTCAAAGTGTTCGGAAGAAAGTGTTACATTAAAAGAACTGAAAGAAATCTTGGCAAGTTTGAAGATAGATCTGATGAAGGAATTTTTCTTGGTTACTCAACAAAAAGTAAAGGTTACACATGCTACAACAAAAGACTAAAGAAAATTGTGGAGAGTGCGGATGTGAAGGTTGATGAAGGCAGGAAACAAGAAATCAGCAATAATGAAAACCACCCAACCTATGAAGAATTTATTGAAGAAGATGAAGATCAAGAAAAGGAAGAGAGACGAAATCGATTCGAGATGATTTGGAAAGAGAAGAAAACGAGAAATTCAGAACGAGCGGTTAGCGGAAAAATCATCCCAAAGAGCAGATTATTTGGGACCCTACAGTTGGCATTCAGACAAGAATAAGAGTAGTAAATAACTATTCTCTGTTATCCAGTGTTGAGCCCAAAAATATTATTGAAGCAAGCACAGATGAAAGCCGGATGGAGGCAGTAAATGAAGAACTAGATCAAATTGAGAAAAATAATACCTGGGAATTAGTACCAAGGCCTGAAAATAAAAACATAATTGGTACTAAATGGATATTTCGAAACAAATTGAATGAAGACGGACAGATTGTAAGGAATAAAGCAAGATTAGTCTGCAAAGGATATGCTCAAGTTGAGGGAATTGATTTTGAAGAGACTTTTGCACCAGTGGCCAGACTTGAAGCAATAAGACTGTTTTTGGATTTAGCAGTTCATAGAAATTTCAAAGTTTATCAGATGGATGTAAAATCAGCATTTCTGAATGGAAATATTGAAGAAGAAGTATATATTGAACAGCCTGATGGTTTTCAACTCTGTGACAATCCTAACTTTGTTTGCAAGCTGAAGAAAGCTTTGTATGGATTGAAATAAGCACCTAGGGCTTGGTATGCAAGATTGGATAGCTATCTCACTAAGCAAGGATTCAAGAAAGGTATGGTTGATAGCAACTTATATATCAAAAATGAAAATGGCAATTTTATTGTCCTTGTTGTTTATGTAGATGATATAATATTTGGGAGCAACAATGATGAATCATGCAAAGACATAGCAAACAAAATGCAGAAAGAATTTGAAATTTCTATGATTGGTGAACTTTCATACTTCCTGGGATTGCAAGTTAATCAAACTGAAAAAGGGATTTTTATTTCTCAAATTAAATATGTGAAAGAAATGCTGAAAAAGTTCACTATGGAGGATAGTAAGCCTGTTAGCACCCCCATGACAACAAGCTGCAAGTTGAGCAAGGATGATAAATCTCCAGATGTTGATCAAACAATGTACAAATCTATGATTGGGAGCCTGCTGTATTTGACAGCCACAAGATCGGATATCTTACAGGTAGTTTGCATGGTTGCAAGATTTCAGGCTAGCCCAAAAGAAACTCATGTGACAGCTATGAAAAGAATTTTTAGGTACCTCAAAGGTACTATGGAGTATGGCCTATGGTATCCAAAAGGAAATGACTTCACTCCTTTTGCATATTTTGATGCATATTGGGCAGGATGTATTGATGATAGAAAAAGTACAAGTGGAGGAGCATTTTATCTTGGAGATAAATTGGTGGCATGGCACAACAAGAAGCAAGAATCATTAGCTCTATCCACAGCTGAGGCAGAATACATTGCAGCAACAACATGCTGTACACAAATATTATGGATGAGACAAACATTGAAAGATCTAGGTATTCACTTCAATGAGCCCATTTCAGTCAAATGTGATAACACTAGTGCAATCAACATTTCAAAGAATCCGGTCATGCATTCCCGCACCAAACATATTGCAATCCGGTATCACTTCTTGAAGGATAAGGTTGTAGAAGGAGAGGTCAAATTGGAGTTTGTTCCAACTACAGAGCAAGTAGCAGACATATTTACCAAATCTTTGCCCAAGGAAGTTTTTTAATACCTTAGGGGTAAGTTGGGAGTAGTCACACTTCCCAAGCACTGACTAGCTATGGGGAACACATTCTCAGGGGGAGCATTAAAATTATTTATTCCTGAGAATGTTGTGCATAGACTCAGGGGGAGTCTGCAGCAGCCCTTTGGTATTATTGGCAAAGGGGGAGAAGAAATTGAGCAAGGTTACAGTGTGTTGCCAACAATTCCAAAGGGGGAGATTATTGAGCAAGGTGCAGCAAAAGCATTGCAAAATTATTGTCATTATTGTCAACACAGATAGAATGGTGCAGTTGATGCAGTTCAGAGGCCAGTCAGATCAAGTGCAGTGAATTTCAAGGAAAACAGAGGGGACCCAGATCCAGAAATTTGCAGAAAAATACAAGGAAGAAAACTGTCGTGATATCGCGACATGTTTTCTGTCACGATTTTGCGACAAAACCGAGGACAGAGAAAATGCATGCCAAATTGTTGCGATATCGTGACATAACGGAGGAGAGAGAAAATGCATGTAAAATTGTCACGATTTCACGACATGGCTGAGGAGAGAGAAGGTGCAAGCAAAATTGTCACGATTTCGTGACAAAAAGGATGAGAGAGAAAGTGCATGAGAAAGTGTTGCGATATCGCGACAATTTCGGAAGAAAAGCACTAAGGGCGCAAAGTGTCGTGATGTCGCGACAAAAATGAGGAGAGAGAAAATGCATGAAAAATTGTCGCGATTCTGCGACATGTTGGAAGGAAAGAGGCTAAGTCGATAATCTGTCGCGATTTTGTGACAAGTCTAGAGCAAAAGTGCCATGGACAAAAAGTGTCGTGATTTCACGACAACTTTGAAGAAGCAGCACCTAGGATGAAAATTGTCGCGATTTCGTGACATGTTGGAGGCAAAGCAGCAAAGTCAAGTAACTGTAGCGATTTCGCTACATGTTGCAGTTTCGCTGGCTGAAGCAAAGAAAATGCACTAAGTCAAGAAAGTGTAGCGATTTTTCTACAAGTTTGAAATACAAGGCGCAAGAGTGTAGCGATTTCGCTACAGGTTCGAAATGCAAGGCGAAAAGTGTAGCGACTTCGCTACATGACAAAAAGCATGGAAACAAAGGTGTAGCGATTTCGCTACATGACAAAATGCATGGAAACAAAGGTGTAGCGATTTCGCTACAAGTTGAAAAAGAGCAAACAAGAAGGTGTAGCGATTTCGCTACAAGTCCAAAATGCACAACGTGAAGATGTAGCGATTTCGCTACCAGTCAAAAGATCAGAACTCAAAGTCGAAGCAAGAGGAAGCACCAAGGCAACAAAGCTATAGCGATTTTGCTACATGTAAGGTTTTCACGGCTGCATGAAGTGAGAATTGTACGGAGGCCGAAAGCGTCGCGATTTCATGACAAAGTGGAAGATGACGTCAGTAAAACTGAGAAGTGTCATGATTTTGTGACAAGTTGAAAGAAAAGTCGTTGGAAGCTGGAAGCGTTGCGATTTCGCAAAAACTTTGAGGATGACGTCAGCAAAAGTTGAAAGTGTCACGATATCACGACAAGTTGAAAGAAAAGCCGTTGGAAGCCGAAAGCATCACAATTTCATGACAACTTTGAGGATGATGTCAGCAAAAGCGAAAAGTGTCACGATTTCGTGACGTGTTTCATTTTCGCGGGTGTATGCCGAGTAAAGTAGGAGGAGGCGAAAAACATCGCGATATCGTGACATGTAATGTTTTCGTGGTTGCATACAGAAAGGAAGTCTAGGAGGCAGAAAACGTCGCGATATCGCGACAAGTCAGGTTTTCGTAGTCAACAGCCCAGATAAAGTCAAACAGGGAGAAATGTCACGATATCGCGACAGGTAATCATTTTGGCAAGAAAAATCCAAGGATGCATGCACAGTGACAGGTGTTGAATAAGCATGCAGCCAGTTATAGTAAAGTTAACTTGGGTTAGATATGCAGTTAACTGGAGTTACAAGTGAGAGTTTCAAGATAGTACATTTAAGAAAACAACGGCTATTGCAGGGTCGTGATACAACATGACTGGGAAAGGTGGCAGTTACATAGGGAAGCTACGAAACTAAACATTAAAGACATAACAACTGTCACAGGGTTGAGTATTCCAAGAATCAATTACAGAGATTTTTGTTGTTGTGTATATCAAGAAGATACAGTCGAATGCAGAAGTAAAAAGTGGTAGTGAAATAAGGCTCTAGGGTGCGGTGAATAGAAGGTTTGACTAGCAAAAAGTCAAACCTCGATAGGCCCACCACTTAACTGCACCTTCAAGGCATACAATTGTGAGGAACGACTTTAGATCAAGGATAGGGGTTTCAGTCAAGCATGCCTTGGCCATGGAGGCCTCATGCAAAGAGACTCTAAATCAGGGAATAATATTTTCTCCCAAAATAGGGCAAACAAGTCAAGTGGCGCCCTCGCATGCACATTCAAAGAGAGAGACCCTAGGTCTATAAATTGGTGAGTCTTCTCATCCCAAAAAAGGGATAGATTAGGAGAATTTGGAGCAATGAAGTGCTGTCGAATCAAACCCTTACCCTCATTGTGCTTCTTACATCCTTGATCTCTCTTTTGGAAGGGAGGTTATTGGGTGATTATTGGAAGCGCAATCCAGACCTAAACCTGAAAATTTGGCCACAATACCCAACCAAATTTTTTGACACAACCCCATAAGTGGTTTTGGACCCATCCCAAGTGGATTGGTTCCGAAACCAAGACCCAAACGGTGGGCGTCCTACCCTCGGGCGCCCCCAAAACTATTGCAGTTCTAATTGCACCATCCTAGAGTGATTATAAATTTGTGGTAGATTTCTCTGTTGTTTTAGTTGCATTTGATTTTAGGTTACTTACATATGCTGCTATTCAAGTTTCATTTGATTTTGACAAGTTTTGGCTGTGATTTTATCATTTCTCGCTTTCGCTAACATATAGGTATTGACATTGGATATAGGGCAATCAAGGTCAAATTATCCAAATCTGACCTTCTGGGTCATCCCAAAATGCCCCTTTTTGCTTAAACCCAACTTTGCAAGCATTTTGGAGGCCTCTAGATTGGACATTTAGGAGGTCACCTTCTGACAGCTTATGACAGTCCTAATCATCCCACCCCGAAGTGATTAGAAATATGTGGCAGATTTCTCGACTGTTCCTTTTGCAGTGGGTTCCTGGTAATGTTTTATTGCTTCTGTAAAATTTTTAGCTCATTATGATATGTTTCAATTATTGTTTTAATCATTTTATGTATGCACTGATCGTAGGCCTTGGGGATTGCATGTTTCTCTCCATCTGCAGGTGCTACTGACCATTTAATATTTCTCTGAGCATAGGATCTTGACACCAGAGGGGTATCAAGTAACCATAGACACATTCATGCAAGCGGTGGCGACGTTTGGTCCTCCCATTTTCAATGTGGGAACGCGGAAGATCCCCAAGGGGAATGTATCATTCATGGTGTAAATCAAACTATGTTCAACGCTCCTGGCCCCTAAAAATGGAGGATACATATTATAACCCAATTTTGATCAAATAAATAAAATAAAGAGCCACACTTTTACACTTGCTTCAAATCTTGGTTCATTTTGTTCGCTTTCCCTCTTTTCATGCATTCTCGTTCGTAGGACTTAGCGTTGCATTTCCATTTCATTTTGCTTCCGTATCCTCATGCTTTCATAAAAGATAAATTTTAAATATATAATTATATTTCATACTTTCCTTGCATGAATATACCCATAGGATTACATGAAGAAACCCAAAGAATTACATAGCACTTACTCATAGGGTTACATCAAGAGAAATTGTAGGTACTTCATCATTGGTGGCCTTGACCTAATAAGGTTAGATTACAAATATTTTAACACCCTCCATAATTTATACTGAAGGTCTAAGGAGAGAATATATTATAGATGATACATCCCCCCATAATGAATGCTTGTATGGGATACTTGATCCTACTATATTCTCTTTACAAAAGCTACATGATTTGGATCAACCTCTTCTAAACATCAAGTCATAACTCCACCTCTTGGATCAATATATTGAGCTTCCCATGCTAAGACATTCAACATGCACTATGGGTGACCATAATTTATCCCTAAATTTCAATAGAAGGAAATTGAATCATGAAGCAATAAATAATTATCAAAATAACCAATCCCCATGTTTAGGAAGGGCCCATAGACATAAGGTATACCTTGCATTTATCAACCAGTCATCACACTAAATGGTTGTTGGAGTTAGAGCAAATGTGTATTACAAAAAAATAGAAGATATATAATCACGATATGAATGGTTCATGATTTTGAGAAATTCTTCCATTTAAAATAATTATATATTGCACAAGACCCTAAATATATATAATAGGTCTATAAACTAATGTCAACATTTTATATAGCTCAAAATATCATGCAATCTAAAATAAATGGGATCCAAATCCTCTTGTATGAAATATTTATGTCCTTTAGATAACATAGATTTATATATATGTCCTTTTTTGTATGAAAAATGAGTTTGTGAGAATGTATTAATATGTCTTCATGGATATCATTCAATATGAGTGACATGACCAAAATATATTGCAAGAGAAATCCTAGTAGTTGGTGTTCACTAATATCATGGTTGACCTCTGAGAATGGTATTGTGATATCCTTAATCCTTTTGGAAAAGATTTAAACCAAGTCATCACTATTGGACATATGGGTAGAATAAATTACCCACATCTATATCCTAAGGAGGAGAGAAATTTGTTATCAAATATTCAACCATTTTGCTAATGTAGCGTCAAAGACTCGACTAGACATCTAAAGTAGTCATCTAATCAAAAGGAAGGTAGAGAAGGATTAGCTAAGCCTAAGAAACACCACAACATCGAATTTTTCCAAAAATGGTGAGCTTACAAATTTTTTGAGATGATGATATCAATAATAAACAAAAATATTTGGCTTCGAATGTAGCTAAATCTTAAAACTCAACTAAGAGAGAAGAGCCCATCTTTTTTATTTTTTGCACTAGACTCAAACTTTAACAAATAATAGGTTATATATGGAAATATAAAATATTGAGATCAATAGAGGCTTCATTTAAAGTCTTTCATCCAACGCATTATGAAATAATGTTATCTAATGGGAAAGAGTTTTGAAGGCGTTGATGTTATTATAGGTTGGATAAAATCCTGACATAGTAGAATGAAGTCTAAGTAAAAAATATTTTAAGGTATTGAACTTAACACACTTAATATAGTGTAAATTAGAAGCTCATTTGACATTTGATAGAAATATTTACAGAAGATTGGCTAAGTATCAAAGAGTGTCAAATTTTTCAAATGTTGACATCATCATAAGACACATAAAAGTTTGGAAAATATATGAAGTAGTGCAAGATGAATATTTTAGAAGGAATAAAGCCAAAAGATAAAATATTTGGATTTTGGATTCTAGAGTCATGCATACAAGTGTATCCAAGCAAAAGGGGTGGATGAATTCTAAATGTGCTAATGTCATCAAGGTAAGCTAAGAAACCTAACATTTGATAGAAGGTTGATCTAAGTTTTGGATAGATAATGAAGCTAAGGGCACCTATATCATAGAAGGATGGATTAATTTTAGCTAAATAAATATAATTCCTATTAGACAATAAACTTCCCAAGTGTCCTCTAGATAGTCATAATGTACTATCAGATAATCTCAACAACCAAAAGTATTTTTTGATTTACTTGTAAAAATACATCTAGACCAGTTGTGGGGTAACCAAAAAAAAAACAAACTTGTCATATGATCTTGTGGATTAGATGAATATATTTTGGCTACCATTCTTTTATATGAAGTAGAAGTAAACCACATTAGCATCAAGGTACAAATTTAGTTACAACACAATAAACTAGAAAGAAATACACACATGCTACATCAATTTTACAAGCTTGTACTCCACTCTAAAAGTAATGATGCTAAAATAATTGAATGCAAATGTACAACTAAATACTTGAATCAAAGGGTCAGAACTTTAGTTTTTATAACTGCACATTTTATATGATTGAAGGCTATATGCCCCTTAATGAAAGTTGATGTGTTGTTTGGCCTCTATAAAAATATTGTTGCAGAATATGTATGTATGACTTTCTCATTAAGCATTTCTATAAAATTTGAATGAATGGTTTATTTTGTAAAGAGTTATTTTGCTATCTAGATTTCTCACTAGATTTTTGTTTCTTCAATTCCTAGAATTCTTATATGTGTGTGCTTAATAATTTAATGTTTTGCAACATATGATGATATTTGATATATTAGGCATTTTAGTTTAATTAAGAGAACAAGACTCTCATACATTTATGTCTTTTGTATTGTTGAATATGCTCTAATTTAAGTCTAGGTTATTACCTTTGGCATTTCTTTCTTTAGTGTAAAACCCCTTTTATTAGTTAGATATAATCATAGAAACTGGTCTACTCCAAAGGATAACTCAAAAAACTCCATTATTTGGACTTCTAATCTTGGCTAAGGTCTTGAGGGCACAACTCATCCACTTAGGTAGATTTTGGACCAAGAGTTTTTGATACACCTAATGAAATCCAAATCTCACCTTCGTGATTGATTAGAATTGTAGTTATATTCTACTCTAATAGATCATTATCCAATCAAATAGTGACTCTGCTAAAATAAAATATTTATAATAGAAATCCACCCTCCATTTATCTTACAATATCATGCTCATAAGAGTAGCAACTAAGAAGCTAAAGTAACCAATACTATTCATACAATTATCTCCATCAACATTTAGAAGATATAGATCATCATAATCATCTCCTACATCATATTTCTCTTCAAGTCCTACATAAATTGAAGGATATACAAATTTCACTTCTCCAAAATTCTTCCATTTAGTCAAACTTGAACAAATGGCCCAAATATCACTTTCAAAAAACTTTTCCAAATGGAATAACATAGGACCACTTAATTTGGTAAATCAGAACCCCATTTCTTATGCAACATTAAAGTCTTTGCTAATATATGATGGCACTAGATAAAAATCCTATGAGCATTGTTAGAATGTAGTCTCCTTAGCCACAATATATAATATTAAAGATGAAGATAATATGATAAGGGTACTTGTATTAACATTTAAAGGTAAGGTACTGTATTGGTACCAAATAATTCATGATGGTAGTATCCATTCATAGGCTCAACTTGCTGGTAGACCTGTTCAAGAATTTAATGAACAACCATATCCAATCTCACTGCTAACCCAATTCACCACTATACAAAGTCATACTTAGGAAGTAATAATGGGCTTGAATATTAGTTTTAATAGAACATGGAAAAGAGTTCCCCAAGAGATTAAGTCAATGTATTCCTAAGTGCTAGATTATTATGTTCATGATTTCAACTTGAACTTAGGCTTTTTGAGACAATAATCTAATGTATTGATATTTATCAAGATTTACCAAGTGACTATAATAGCAGAGAATACATTGATAGCTATAGGAAAAATCATTTCCAATAATGTTATGCCAAATTTTCCAAAAACTCGGTAGTCTAAATAATAAATACAAGCACGAGTCACAATCATGTATATACCAAATTTAACCCTAGTTCCTACACCCATGTTTATAGCATTACCAATGAACCCTCTAGCTCCAGCATTACTAGGGCCACTACCCTGAACACTTCCTCATTCCAGATATGAAGTGAAAAGTTAAGAAATTTGATCCTAATAAGAATGATGTTGGTGCACTAAGTGTAAGGGTTGAATTCAGTACCCCATATACAAAGTAATAGACCCCTCTTACTGAAGAACCAAGGGCCACCCTCAAATATTCTAGTGGAATGCTCAACACAGTTCAAATTAATAAGAAAGAAATTTTTTGGGATAGCTACAAGGTCCAAGGAACCCCAAGGATACCATATAGCCATGGCCCACCAATTCAATGATTCAAGCTTAGATCTACCTCCTAGGAGCTTTCCAACCAAATTCCAGATTCTATATTGAATAATATTGTCCACCAATAAGTCTATAATATGGATCTAATTAGTTGTTTTGTTCATAATATAGGGTGATAAAGAGGTATGCCTAGTCAACCTTGCCACCACCTTGGTGAATGAGACAGAGGTGGTATCCTTATTAAAAACAAGAAATGCTTTGGACCTAGACTTACCTAGATACCAAAAATGCGGATGGCTAAAAGGAAGGTTAGAATCATATTAAGAGATCACATCTGAATCTACTAGATCTTGCACCACCAATGATTCCAGCTCCTCTACAACAATCTCGTATGAATATAAAATTTTTGCTCTTATTACATGTTAAATCCTCTCTTTAATATTTGTAACTTCATGAATTTTACTTGAGTAGTCCCTTGATAGGTTATGTTCAACGTGTTCCAAGATCCTTTCAAATTCTTAACGTTTGTAGTTTTAGAAAAATACTTGTAACAAGAGCTATTTGTATTTTATACAAAGCTAGTACATATTTATGATCTTTATAAATTTTTCTTTGCAATTCAAATTCTATCATGTTCTGATTTGTTTGAATTGTTCTTGTCTTGTTTTGATATTTATCTTATTCTTTTTCTATTCTAGTTTTTTTCTCATTTAATATCATAATGTCCAATATTTTACTTACTATTCCTCATTCTATTTTATTACAATGGCTACAAATATTATCTATTATTATTATTCATCCATGATAGATCATAATATATACAAATTATACTAGCTTCTTGAAAATATAATTTAATATTTATAGTTTTTATATGTTAACAATTGTTTGTTATAATTTTTTTTAACTTATAAAGGATAATGTCTCATAGCCACTTAAAAAGGAAAAAGTATCTTGTGTGCACCAAATATGTCAAAATATTACAAATATGAATGATGATTACAATATCACTATCCTCCAATTCTACTTTTGGGGGTAGAACCCTAACCCTAGTTATATACTAAACTCTAATCCAACCCATTATTGCAAATATGTTACTCTACTAAAATAAGCCTTAGGTTATGTGTGGCCCATATCAACTATCCATAATAATAATTTATAATATAATATAATATCTCATATATACCTATCCATAGGTAACTTAACATTCCATCATATTTAAAATTGCTTCATTCTCAAAACATGAGAAAAAGCTAAATCATATATTCTACAACATTGTCAACAACTATTATCAATCTTGATTATACAAAGTAAAATCTTTAATGATGATGGTCTTCTATGATGCAATGCTACTAATGTGTCACTCTAATATCCATTAGTTCTACTTTGGTTTAATGTGTTTGTTGTGTCACTTTGATAGCCATACTCAATGCCCCTTTGGTATCATGTTGTTGCTACACCACTCTAAACTAAAAGATACCTCAAATTGTATTTAAAAAAAATTAATTTGATAAAATAATAGAATTATTATTCTTGATACATGAATCTAAAAGATTGTATCTCCCTCAATAATAACATTTCATTATCTAGCTACCTATTCTAAATCTTTTCAAATTTGAAATAATATGGTATAAGAATAATTTGAATCAAACACATTTATGTAAACATATGGTTTATATAAAATGGGATATTTTCTAGAAATTTATTTTTTAATTTATACAATATAAAAAGTACAATCTCCACAAGTCTGAGGTGTAGACCAATTGGTTCTTCCAAACCCTGTAAGGGAGGTGGAGTTCCAAGGTTTAAATCTCGGACATCATCGGATTGAACACTTGTCCCTTTCTTGGTGCTTTTAGTGATGTAAAAGGTTTTAAATGATTGTGGCACAGTGGTTATAGGGGTGGACTGAGCAAAGAACTATGTGGCAGCTTCCAAGGTGGACAAATTAGAATACTGTTGTGACCATAAAAGCCGAATAGCCTACCCATATTAATGGTGGTTACCAATTCCACTATGTAAATTCATTAAAAAGGTCAATCCCCATTTTACGAAAATTATTGCCCTAATAATATTTATCACAAAATTTATTCTCATAAATATAACCACCTATAATATACTAAAATAATCAATTATTCATGCATAAATAATAATCTATAATGCAATAATCCATAAAATGAGTCATAGATATATAATACCCATTAAGGTAGGATAACACCAATAATACTCCTTAAGGAAGGAGTAAATCCATAAAGTCTCTCAATAGTTATAATGACAACATACCTTCTTTAGGTACCCATCATCTAATGCTACTTTGGGGAGGGTAAAACCTTGATCATAGTTTACTACTAATCGTGTATCCAAATCATTATTAGAATATACTATCCTAATATAATTAACCTTTTTTTATGTGGAGCCCATCATAATTATCCATAACACCCACATACAAGATAATATCACATCTTAATATACTTATTTATATATACCATACCATAAACTTTGTGCATTAAAGAAGTATTATTTTATGAGATAATACAATAAATAATGTCCAATTTACTTGTATATAACAACCATTAGATAAAATAGCATTAGTTCAACCAATTTGATTCTTTAACTCTCAAGGATACCTAGGTTTAAATCTTACCAAAGATACATGCATAATTATGAAGTTATTGTAATACTCCCATGTGGTTACAATGTAATATATGTAGGACTCATTTCAATATTATATAAACAATTAAAAATAACCATTAGGAAATTCAATGTTGACATGAAAAATACTAGTATTTTTTTTTTGAAATATTCATTACTAATATAGAAAAAATTATGATACCCATAATAGATGAAAGAGGTGTTATAATTATTTCAATAGTATGTATTTTTATTAATTATCTAAGGATATAGATTTCAAGGAATTATTGTATTACATTATTGGTTTAATTTTTTTATCCTTATATGTTCTTTTATATTATGGAATTTTCTATTGAAAACATATGGAAGTGATGTGGTACCTACTACAACAAGAGTAGTCATGCATCCAATCAAAACCATTAATTTTCTCTAGATATCTATAATATATTTTAAATTTTTATATTTACAAATTTTCTTCCCTTGCTTATTGTACTATTTTTTTCCATTTTAGCTCTCTTTATGCTTACAATTTATAACTATAACATGTCTATGTAGAAGTTTGCTCTGCTTTTTCTAGGAATTACTTGGAGTTATTGGTTGTTAATAAATATTTTTCTTACATAGTAACACGGTTATGCATAAGGGATCGGCCCCAAAATGTATTTAGAAAATCGAGGTGAATCTATCCATAAGGTGTATAAACGTCGGGGCAAATTTTTCAAAATTTTACAAAACGTTTATCAAATAATGGTGATTTTTTGAAAATTATGCACCAAATTTTTCAAATTTTAAAATGGTGATTAACATAAGTGATTGTCACAAGGCGACTGACAAAAGTGACTATCATAAGGTGACTATCACAAGGTGACTATCACAAGGCGATTATCATAAGGTTAGTATCACATGGTAACTATCACAAGGCGATTGAGTCACATGGCAACTTTCACAAGGCGATAATCACATGGTGACTATCATAAGGTGATTGTCACATGGTGACTGGAAGAAGGTGATCGCTAAATATCATCAATGGAATATTTCCATGTGTCCTCTCCTATACCATGTATCATGCATCCATCGACTTCAGCCATGTAGTCTTCTATAAATAGAATAGCAGGATCATTTTTCACCTTTCACACAACATTTTCTAGAGTAATTTTAGAGTGTTTTCCCAACATTTTCAAAGTTTTTTAAGAGGTTTTTCAAAGATTTTAGAGAAAGTGATCAGAAATGGCTAGCACTTCCTCTCCTCTACCTTCGAAGGTATCATTCAAGATCTACTATTATCCAAATTTCAAGAATAGTTTTAACACTCTTGGGAGAGATTCCAATTGGCTTTACACCTTTGGAGTTGTTGGACTCATGAAGATGCCACAGTTGTATGTCAATGTCTCCCTGATATAATGGATAATTAGTTGCTATGACCATGATGTATCCACTATATATATTAGAGTTGATAACAAAGATATTGTTTTTACTATGAACCCCTCAGATGTATAGTGACTAATAGGGCTACCATTTTAATATTATCTCCTTGTTAACAACCAGTACGCATTGAATGAAGATGACAAATCAGCACTAGCATCCAAATATGTCGTGAATCTAAACCATTTGAAAGGTAAGTTTTTAAAATTTCATTTTTATTTATCCTTAATTTTTATCTATTGTAGTTTTCATTCTCTAATACTTTTTTCTTTATTTTTCAGTTAATTCTTCTAAGTCAAAAAGGAGTTTGAACATTTCCAACATTGTAGATAAATTTCTTTATGCCTGCATTGAATTTTTCTTGGGAAGGCTTATTCTACAAGTTCGACCTATAGAAATGCCATTTTGGGTATTGTCATTATTGATTCAATGTATTGATGGAGGTAGATATGATTGGTCCACTCACATTTCAAACCACCTAAAATAGGACCTTCTTACTACATAGAAAATTCAATCTGCATATACAGTTACCTCCAGCAACTTTATTCTTTATATTTTTCATGAAGCATACTACAATATTTAAAAAAAAATCTTTCAATTGCATTACATCTAGATTTTTTGGCTATTGGCATCCCTAAGAATGAAATATAGGTAAAATTATTTATTGGAATAGTCTCTCTTTTCTTTATTTTCAATCAATATTGTTATTTTCCTATAATCTATTGAAAATAAAGAAGAGCAGTTCATTCATCCAATAAAATTGATACCACCATTAGGATTCAAGAAGCATCTAATGATTCTGATATGTAGTCACAATCATCACCAGTAACTTCCACTCATAAACGTAGGAGGTATCTTGATAGACAACATACACGTACAACTCCTCTTACTTTTGGACATGCATCTACTATAGTCGACCTTGAATACGTAATATCCAGATCACAAGGTAAACTTTTTTTTCATAAGTACTATTTTAAATAATTTATTTTAACAATATAAAATTATATTTGGTTTAAGAAAATATTTTAACTGTTTTCAGAGCAAGGGAAAATACTTGCACCATCAACAACAATGATTAGAGACTGAGTCGTGTATGTTTAGTTAAAATATATCTATTTTAATGGCATTGTTTTTAACACTAGTTTTAATTTATACTTTTCATGTAAAATTTTGTAGAGGGGCTGGCTAGATTTAAAAGACTCAAAAAATAGATGCCTCCATCGGGTGCACAATAGGAAAAGTATATAGTCCATCTACAACAAGTTCATCAACATCAAGTTCATCCATAGCACATCCAACAACCTTTACAACATGCACCACCAGTGAAGAACCAATTTCACATGCGTGGGAAATAGTTCCTCACACCACCGCATTGGGAAACCACTAGTCAGTTTTAGAAACACACTTACATTGTGTCTCAATATCTTATTTTAGGGATGTTGTTCTTAATTTTAACACTTGATAATTTATCAAATGTAGAAAGTGCTTCTTAGACGCCCTCTATTGCTACGAATCTCGATGATGATTTTATGTATCAGGATATGAATAATTTGAATTTTTAATTAAAGATAAGTGATCTAATTCATGGTCTAGGGATCGATGATGAAGCAAATGAGAATAATGAAGTAGATACCACTGATTTTTCCTCTTCCCTCCAATAGCAAGTCAACACCCATCATCATATGAATGATGATGATTAAGTAAACTTTTCAAAAAATATTTTATTAGCAAACATATGTAAGGCTATTATGATGAATAATCTTCTTGTAGATATTGATACATTAAAAGAATGGGAATATAGGGCCAATGTTATGATCAAAGCAATAAATGGCTGATACAAGAACTTTGCACATAGAAAGCAGTTGTTTTCAAAGGTACATAATGAGCCACAAAAGCTCGATGTTCTGTCACATAAAGTTGAATCTAGCACTGTCAAGGCCGATACTAAAAATAGTGATGAAGTTCTAGTGATTATGTTGGATCGATTAGAGAACCTCAATGTTGAATCCAAATTATATTTCAATGAATGGGAACTAGATAAGAAGAAAGTAGCAGTAACAGAAACTGTAAGACTTACAACAGATGTAAGTTTTACATATATCTGAAAATCATTTTTTCTTTAATTTATATTTTTAATAAATTTTAATCTTTTTCTCTTGTTTTTTGTAGTCTAATTATTAGTACTTAAGGCAATAGGTGATAACCATGAAAACGTTGATCAAGATAGCAAACATCAGTATGAATAATGCTATTAAAGTGAAGAAGAGACTACAATACACTATTCAAGAAAATAATTGGCTAAAGAATTTTATCAAAGATAAGGGCTTGGATGTGGAGGTTGTAGTAAAATAAAATGAGAAAGATCTGAATGCACCATTTAGGGAAGATACCATTAAGGAAGAATTTTTATTGCTATTAGGGATAAACACTACATTTGAAATTTTAGGGAAGATACCATTAAGGAAGAATGTTTATTGCTATTAGGGATAAACACTACATTTGAAAGTTTGGTAAGGGCTAGTGCATTGGAAGAAAAGGATATTATTTGTGGATTATATATGTGGAGAAAAGAAACATGTTGCACATTTCTTATTAAACTATCAAAGACTCGTATATTTTTGAAATGAATCAAAGACACAATTTCAATAAATTGTGTATTAATTTTTTATATTTTTTTTCAATATTGTGATGTTTTGATCATTTGTGTGGATGGCATAAATAAGTTTGGATTATGTGGATGCAATAAAATGTTCTTTTATTTTTTATGAAATAATTTGAAATGAATGAAATGGAGCACAAATATGTAGTTTTCCATACATGTTTTATTCAATACATGGTTTATTCATACATGGTTTACCATACATTATTTTTAATACATGGTTTATTCAATAGAATATTTGTCATACATTGTTTTCAATACATCGTTTTCAATACATGGTTTATTCAATACATGGTTTGTCATGCATTATTTTCAATATATGGTTTATTCAATACATGGTTTACTCAATACATGATTTATTCAATAATGTATGAAATCAAAATACATTTAAAAATCAATAACATATGTAATCAATATTCTGTTAAAAAATGATAGCATAATATGTGAATTTGAAATCAAAATAGCATATCTCAAAATATAATAAAATATCAATATTCTATTTAAAACTAATAGTATAATATGTGAAATCAAAATACATGTGAAAATCAATAATATCTATGATTATGTAATCAATATTATGTTCCATGAAAACATGTCTCAAAATATAATTAAATCTCAATAATTTGTTGAAAACTGATGGCATAATTTGTGACATCAAATAAATAAATGAATCAAATCCCAATATTCTATTGAAAACTGATAGTTTAATATGTGAAATCAATAAAATGAAAGCATATTTGCATCATAATGCTGGAAGGTGAAACAATTTTTTTTTATATTGTGCAAAATATTCTACACTCATACCAAAACAATTTATCATCATAGTCTCATCAGTGTTACCATTATCCTCATCATACTGATTATTCATGACACCTTTTCTCTCTGCCAGAGATTTCAATATGATAAAGCTATTTTATAAGAAAACTTATTTACCTCATAGGTCAACACATATACTCTCAAACAATTTTTCAAAATTTTTCCAACCTATTTTGAACTTTAGATTTTGCATATGATAATGCACTAAATACCCTTTAATCCTCCATAGATCCTAAAATAATTGTATGACATAATTCATATAAACTAAAATATTCACTCATAGTATGTCGTAGGATACTACTAGGATAAAATTATTTCCACAAATAAGAAATAGAACCCCTTTTCATGATTATTACTGAATAGTGAAACTTGAGTAGACATTGTTGTTCTAAAATGGTTTGATTACTTTGTCAAAAGATATTTGTTGAGAATGCCATTTATTTGAGTACTATTGACTACCACATGTTTACTGAAATGGCTAGTAAGAGTGCCCATGTATTTGAGAAACAAACCATTTATATTTTGGTATTCATTACAAGGATCCCAAAACATCGGGTTAACCACTCCCATAGTATCAAGCAATTCATCTCTTTTAAAATGATCTTTCATTTATTTTGTCAATGGTTTTTCTATTTATTTCAGTTTAATTTTTGTATTTGTTACAACTACATGAAATTTGTTGTATGTTATGGGCATTTGTTCAACTTCATTTGTAGATATATCCATTCGCTAACCAAAACAATATAAAGAAATTTTCTTTTTGTGGACATTAATACATAGATTATTGTTTATATTGAACTTCAAAAATTTCTAAGGATTATTCACATTTGTCAACACTCTCCAACTCTCAAACATGGTATCCATAAAAGTTTGATCAAATCCATACATCATATCAATATGCATGCAAATTTATTTTCTAACCTTGATGAAATCCACAATATAAATCGATCTTTCTTGTGCAACTTTGATCAAAGTATTCATTTCTTCCAACATTGGAAGAATACCACATAATGTGAGAACTCTTTCAAAATCACTCATTCAAAATAGAAAATATTTAGCCTTATCAACTACCCTATTAACTACATACATAAATTCTATCAAGGTTTTATATTATTTGAAAACTCTATATGCTAGTTTATACATTGAAATCCACCTAGTATCTACATATTTTAAGAGTTTTTACCTTCAGTAACTCCTAGTGCAAACTATTGAAACTCTAAAAATATTTTTGGACTGTACAAAAAATAATCATAAATTTCACGGATAAACTCTTCCACTCTTGCTACATTTTTAATTGTATCCACAATTTTATATGCAAGATTTATTCTATGAGCCATACAATGAATAGGGATCAAATATGGGGTAACAAATTTTTTTAGTCTTTCACAAAGACCATTCCTATTTCCTTCCATTGTGGTAGCACCATCAGCTCCAACACATATTAACTTAGTGGCTATTTTCATTTCATTCATTCCTACTATTTCCTTTAGACTAGAAACAACAACATTGTATATGTTTTATGCATTACAATTTTCCACCATCTTATGTAGTCCAAGTAAAGGAGGTTGCCTTAAATTATTTTCCAATGTGTAAACATACATGCAAATCCAAGATGTGTTATCAATAGTAATCACCCCATAAATTGAAATTGAAATGAATTTGGCCAAGTAAAGGAGGTTGCCTTAAATGATTTTCTCTTTGAGGTCATCATACTCAACCAATGACAAACATTTTGCCATTTTCCAACTAATTTGATCTGACCAATGGGTGTTGGATAAATTTTGCACATCAACCAGTCAAAAAAAGATTTATAATCAAGTAAATTAGACATAGGTCTACCCATTTTTAAAATAGTGAGTACAACAGAAAATTGTAAACTTTTTGAAGGTAAAGTGAATTTTTTTATTTTTTGAAATTGGGCTTGAATTGTTGCACATTTATCAACCAAAGTTTGCTTTTGTTTCATTGCTTTGTCATATTCTCATACATATATGATATGTGCACACTCTAATGCATCCTTCCACCTATAATTTTTATGTAATGTACCAGCACTTTATTTTTTTATATAAAATTTTTCACAATGTTTTTCTACTATATATTTTTTAACTTGTAATTTGTGATCCTTTCCATGTTTCCAACTTCAAATTACATATCTCAATTATGTTATTACCTCATTACTATTATTTGGTAGCACTGGTTCAACAAATGGAAAATATAAAACCTAATTAGGTTGAAATCATCTATTAATTGTCCATCTAAATGACCTTACATATTTATGTTTTTTAGAAGAATATTCTCTAAAAGTAGGTAATGCATAAGAACTATTATTTAATTTTCTATTTGGTGTGTTAGACTTAAGAATCTCTTCATGTTTTTGTTTCATTTCTTTAAGAAAATTTTCATCTATGGAATTTTCATTATCATGGATACGTGGAAGTGGAGGTATACCAGGGTCAATAGTGTTTTTTGTAGATATAATACTAGGGTCAATACCAAGGTCATTATCATTATTTTTTAAAGCATACCTTATTTTTAAAATATAGATAAACAATGGATAAAACCATCAACCAAAAATCACCCTTCTTACTGAACGAAGATATTATATATAAAATTAACAATGTACAAAAATTAACTGATTAGTAAGTAAATGCGTTCATATCTTTAACTTGTGCAGATGTTGATGGCTGACTACATTTTAAAATATTATGAAAGTGTTTAAGGATACTACTTTTATCAAAGGACTTACCTCCCTTCTTTCCACTGCCAATAGATGACATTTTACCTATATAAACAGAAGAGTAACATGAACATCATTTTGAAAAATAGAAATAACTGGCAAAAGAGAGAACTACAATTCAAGACAATAGAAAATCTGACCCAAGAAGGCTTGATATTGATGGACAAATAATAAAAACCTCCTTATTGAGTGTCAATAAATAAAAAAGTATAAAAAGGAACATAAATGGTAATAAAAACTTACTAATAAATGGGTATTGTTATATGTCACTCACCTTGTGATAGTTGCCTTGTGACAATCACCTCATATCAGTCACCTACTATCATTCACTTCTATTTGTTGCCTTGTGATAATCACCTTGTGATAGTCACCTCATGAAATTCACCTCATGATAGTTGCCTCATGACAACCACCTTATGACAGTCACCTCGTGTCAATCACCTTCTACTAGTCACTTTGTCGATTGCCTTGTGTCAGACACCTTATTTTAATTGTATGAGATCATGAGTGTCATTGTTAGGGTTACCTATATATAGTGGGGTACAAGAGGTGAATTGGATGGGATAATTTTTTTTAATAATTTTAAGGCAGAAATTAGGTGGAAAAACTTATTGTATGGGGGCGAATTTACCTTAAAAAAATTTGATTTTGTAATTTTTGGGTGAATGGGCCGACCTCTAAGTTCCCAAAATTAGCAAAAAAAGTAATTATAAAAATCCTAAAATTCACTCTAAATTATGAAATTCACCCTTGTGCATAACCCTGCATAGGAAAATCAAACTATTGAACTTATAATCTATAATACGATAAATATGATAAGATGTATTCTATGATAGGATTAGGGTCTTTTTCTTTGGTAGGTTAATTTTTTTTGGTTGCATAAACTCAAAACTAATGATCAAATTAGAAATTTAGTAATTTCAAGAGTCACACTAAGCTCCTTTAGTGCAAACTAAACCTTGATAGGTCTAAATTTATTTTAAGAAATACTCTTTTGTTTTAATAAATGAATTCTAGCTAGAGTTAACAACTTGACTTTTCAAACATTCAAACAAAATATCATTCTATCAAAAATTACATTCCAAAGGATTTTTTTACCATGCAAAATTTTAAAATATATAATAAGTTTAAATAAACACAACCACAAAAAATTATAGTAATTGCTACACAGAAACATTTAAACAAATTATCGTTCTATCAAAAATTACATTTCAAATATTACTTTTTTACAATACAAATTTTTTAAAATATATAATAAATGTAAATAAACACAACCATAAACATTTATAGTTTTTATTTTCAAATTGCTACAAAAAAAATTATTTATTTAATTTTTATTTTACTTGTTGGAATTACTAGATACGAGGAATCTAGGTAGGTTGTCCAACTTTTTATGGCCACCACATTATTCTACTTTGTATGCCCTAGAAACCATCGAATAGATCTCTGCACAGTTATTTTTGTGGTTGCCATAGTATTTTGCGTTGCCCATCCCAAAAACCGCCACTCAAATCTTCGTGCAATCCTTTTTATGGCCACCATAATATTCTATGTTGTCTGTCCAGGAAACCACCACACCTAAAACCACCATGTCAGAGTCATTTTTAAAATTTAAAGCCATTGAAAATACCAGGAAAAGAACAAGCGTCCAATCGTCCGACAAGACACGAGATTTGAACCTTGGATCTCCACCCCTCTTATGGGGTTTGGGAAAACTAATTTGACTAAAAGGATCATTACAAATATTCAATTTCATTATCTTTAGAAATAATGGAAAGGTTAATAAATGTTAATATTTTGTAAGAATGTTGACAAAGACATATAAGTGATGTAATTCACATCAAGGTTCAATGCGGAATACCAAATAAACTATATATAAGTTAATATCAAAAACAAAAAAGCATTCTTTCAAAACCATATATTTTAATTTATTTATAATATTATCTTAATTTAATATTATAAATAAAGCTATATTATAAGTAAAGCTGTTATACTTCTATCACAAAATTATTATTGCCTTCCCATTGGAGAAATAGTCAGACAGAAATTTAAAATATCGAGCACCGAAATAAAATATATTACAGTAACAGGGGTAAGCCTCGCGAATTTCAGACCTTAAGGTAGTCCGCGACATTAATTACAAATGAATGAGGCAGAGGCTTCACATTCCTCCACTTCCCTTCCTTGGACTTTATCTGGAGGCCCCCCTCGTTGTCTTGGTAAAGGATTGTAAAGAAACCGAGATCCGTGTGAGGAATTACAACCTCGTCGTCTATAGATTTTCCATCAGAAGTATAGTGGTTTATACGGAGCGCCGAATCGGAAATTGCGGAATCAGAAAAGCAAATATTCTCATCGTTCAATCCAAGGCTTGCGAGAATGATTTTTGTGATCTTCTTTGAGAGGCCTTCGAGGCAGACGGTATAAGTTTGGATCGTCTCGCTGCCAGCAGTATAAGAATTCCATTGATGAAACAAATTTCTCAAGTTCAAAACTAAATAAATAGTTTTTAATGTGAAATGTTTTATTTGGATTGAATTTAAGTTGTAGACCTCCTATTCAAATTCTAAAACTTTCACACTAAAAAAAGAAAAGATTAATGACATACCAGAACCTGGGGTTTTCCCATTTGACCATAGCTTGTAAGACAACTCCTCAACTGAATGAGAATATTTCAAGATTGTGAAGCTCTCCATTGTTGGCCTACGAAAGTGGCTGCTTATGGGATTGCTAGTAGTGAGTCTATCTTTGGCCTCTTCAGGCATGACAAACAGTTGCCGGCTAAGAAGCTCTACGTTCTGGAGAAGATCTTGTGGGATTCCATGGTTCACTATACTGAAAAATCCTTGCACGCATCTCTCACTGCAGCGACAAACTGAAGGTGGTCTAGTTTTTATCCATGGAATTCCTGTGAAATGTCAATGGCAGTGAGTTCAGTTTCATTTTGAACAACATAAAGGAAGGGCTGAGGCGAGGAAGGCATGGTGGGTGCTTTTGGAAAGACTAGAGGAGTAGAACAGTATGCGACTTAATATTTCACCGACTGTGTTCTTAACTAACGTTATGCAGCCGAAGAGGTAGAAGGAACATATTATTAAATTTATAATGATGTTGCACGATTATGTAAAACTAACACTTTTCTCGTGTTTTTGCGTGCTTTTTTTTTTTTTTTTTTTTTGAAGGGAATCTCTGAAGGATTAATAAAATTCCCGAGGTCGCTCTTCAACCTCGTGACGCTCAGAAGTCGCTCACGGGATGTGCGAGACTTGGGAGTCGCTTTATCAATGAGCGACTTTCGGAATTCGCCAAAAAGGGCATGCGATTAATAAAATCCCGTCAGTCGCTGCTCTTACAAGCGAGACTCGGAAATCGCTTCTGCTGGGTGTGAGACCCGGGAGTCGTTCGCTGGCTCTTGAGGTCGCTCTCAAACGGCAATGACACTTGGAGCAAGAGGATTTGCAACAGCAGTGACTCTATGAGTAGACGGCAGCGAGATAGAAGAAGTTTTGAAAATAAAACCTCGAAGTGAAGATTAGCAGCAACAAACCAGGAAGTGTCTTACGTTTGAACACACTCACAGTGTTTAATTCGGAGGAAATACAAATGGAGCAAACTAAGAGTTCCTGGCAAAAAGCAGCAAACTAAAATAAGTCACGATTTTATTTATATGAGAAGATGGGTTACAGTGCTTCCTCCATTGAGGGGATTTGTCTGCATAAAGATGCAGGATAAACAAGAACAAAGGGCTCTGAATCCGTTGTTCGATACTGCCTTTATCTGCTCATTTAATCCGCTCTCAGCTGCTGCTGCTCTTCTGCGGCTATACTTCTCTGCTCTTGCTACTGTTGTGTTGACTTCTCTTCCACTCTTTCTCCTACTCAAAATGACATTCAATCCGGTTTTTATAGTTGAGCATGGGAAACCAATCAACAACCTCGCACGTGAGAATTACGACACATCAGCTTCAAATGGCAGGAAATGACATTTTATGAGTCGCTCCTTTCCTGAGCCACTCCCAGGAATCGCTCCTTTCCTGAGTAATTCCTAGGAATCGGAGCTTTTCTGGCGACTCCCAAGAATCGCTGTTTTTCTGGGCGATTCCCAGGAATCACTGCAGCACCGAGCGATACTCCGGAGCAACCTTCGGGAGGCGACGAAGTTAGAGTCAGGTTTATTTTTCTAACGCCCTCCTTTAAACCTGACTTCACAATGAATTTGAAGCCCAACTCTTCACGCAATCTGTTGAAGTCCTCCTCCTTCAAAGGCTTTGTGAAAATATTAGCTACCTACTCCTTGGACCTGTAAAATAGTAGTTGGACTTCACCCAACTTCACCAGCTCTCTGATGAAGTGATACCGAATATCGATGTGCTTCGTCCTCCCATGAAACACTTGATCGTTCGACAGTGCTATGGTGGAATTGTTGTCACAAAATATTGTTGTTTCCCCTTTCGATCGATGGTTTAGTTCTCCCAAAATCCTTCGTAGTCATACTGCTTGACATGTGGCTAATGTGGCGATGACATATTCGGCTTCAACAATGGATAATACAACAATCGGTTGCTTCTTGGACGACCATGATACTACTCTCAATTTGATATGGAAAGCATAACTGGAAGTGCTCTTTCGATCATCAGTGCTGCTAGCCCAATCGCTATCTATGTAGCCCACCAATTCTAGCTAGTCTCGTCTAGCATAGAATATGCCATGGTTTCACATCCCATTGACATAGTGCAAGATTCACTTGTCTGCTTGCCAGTGCATGTCCTTCAGAGTCTCCATAAATCTGCTAATCAAGCTGACTTTAAACATCAGATCTGGCCAAGTTGTTGTCAAATACATGAGACTAACCACTAGCCACTTAAATAGAGTTGGATGAATATTCTTGTTCGAATCCAACATGTTCAGCTTCAAACCTGTGGAAATAGGTGTGATGGCAGATTTGTTGTCCTCCATATTGAACCACTTTAGTACATCCTTCACATACTTGCCCTAAGAAATGAAGATGCCATCTGTTGATTGGTCAACTTCAATTTTGAGAAAATATTTCATCAGCCCTAAATCAGTCATTTCGAACTCCTTCTTCATGACTATTATGATCTGGTTGAACAGTATGTCACTGTTTCTAGTATAAATCAGATCATCTACATACAAGAATATGATAATCATCTCCCTTACTTCATTTATATTCAGGTAAAAGGTGTGCTCATATGGGCATTTGATGAACCCATTCTCCTAAAAGTAGCCATCAATATGGTTGTACCATGATCGAGGTGTTCGCTTCAACCCATACAAAGCCTTATTTAGCTTCAGAATATTACCTTCATGTACTTCAATCTTGTAACTTGGTGGCTGGTCTATGTAGACCTCTTTCTCCAACACACCATTGAGGAAGGCTGACTTGACATCCATCTGGTAAACACTCCAGCCCTTCTAAGCTACCAGTGCCAGGATCATCTTGACTGTGTCAAGTCGGGCTATAGGTGTATACACTTCATGATAGTCAATGTTTGACTTCTGCTTGTAGCCTTTCACCACCAATTTGGCCTTATGCCGATCAACTTATCTTTGGGCATTGAACTTGGTTTTGTAAACCCGTTTGAACCTGATGGTCTTCTTCCTTACTGGGAGATCAACCAGTTGTCATGTCTAGTTATTCTCTATGGCCTCTATCTCCTCATTCATCACCTTCACCCACTTCTAATTCTAACTTACCTCTTCAAATGAAGTTGGATCACACTCAGTAAATAAAGCAAAGTTAGAATGTTCTTCATCTTCATGATTTTGAGTTGCCTCACAGATATCTTGCAAGATCCTCATCTTCATGGGTTTCTTCAATTTGGTGATCCTGCTTGCAAGTGGAGGCAAACAAGATGGTTAGGCTGAGCTGCTATTGCAACCACTGTTATTGTTGAAGGCTACAGGTGGTTACATAGTGTTATCCTCCAAGTTCATAGACTCAATAACCGTTGGCTTAGGCTTTCCAGTCGTTGACTTCTAGTTCCAGGATTCATCCTCCAAGAACTTCACATCATGAATTATGATAAGTTTCTTCGTCACAGGGTTATACAGTTGATATGCCTTTGCTTTTTCACTATACCCTATGAAGATACACTTCTTCACCTTGTCATCTAGCTTCTGCAAGTCATTCACCTTCAGCATACTTCGTGCCATCTCCATAATGGTTCTATTCTTCCTCTCAGCTACATCGTTTTGCTGTTGTGTAATTGGCAGAAAGCTACCGATAAATTCCATGTTTCTTGTAGAAGTTGTGGAATTTTTTGGAGATGTATTCACCTCCTCCATCAGTTCTAAGAGTATTCAGTAGGTAACCGCTCAGTTTCTCCACTAGAGCCTTGAAATCCTTGAATCTGGCAAATGCTTTTGACTTCTGCTTGATGGGGTAAACCCATGTTATCTGGTTAAAATCATCAATGAAGGTTAGGAAGTATTTATTTTTGGCAAAAGTGATGGTCTCCATTAGACCATAAATATTTGAGTGCACCAACTCCTATGGCTGTGAAGCTCTCTAAGATTGCCCTACAGGGAATGCATCCATGTGCTTCTTTCCAACTAAATAACCCTCACAGACTTGATTTTGTTGCTCAATAAGGGATGAACCCTTCACCATTTGCTTCTTGTGTAGTAGGTTAAGGCCACTGAAACTTCGGTGACCGAATATAATATGTCACAACAAGGTAGCATCCTTCACAAATGCACTTCGAGACATTAGAGATTCATTCTGAATCTACAGTGGAAAATTTTTATTCTTCGTCATGGACATTATTGCAATTTGTCCATGCTCTCTATCTCTAATGGTGTAAACTCCATCCTTGAACTAAATAGTGTACCCCTTCTGCACAAGTTGTCCAACACTTAGTAGGTTATGCTTCAGACCAGTCACATAGTACACATCGTAGATCTGCTTCATTTCATCGTACTTGGTACAAATAAGGATTTTTACTTTATCCTTAACTAGAACCTTTTTTTTGTTCCCCATATTAACTTCGGACTAGACTATTTCATCCAGTTGTGAGAACATCTCGTTGTTCCCCGTCATATGATTATTGCACCCACTGTCGAGATACCAGACATTCTTCTGGCTCTCCACCTCAATATTGCAGGTCAGCAACATGTTCCCATATGCATCTTTGTACCCCATAATTTTGGCTTCATTTGTGTAGTGGGCTTGTTGTTGGTTGTCCTTGGCCATCATTTTTCTACATTCAGAGATGTAGTGGCTGAATGTTTTGCAATAATAGCATTGGATCTTCGACTTGTCCTTCTTTTGACTAGAACCACCTTACTGATGGAAGTTGCAGTTTTTTTCTCCATCATTAGGGTTTGACCTTCCTCTTTGCTTTTTGCCTTGCCCACGCCTGCCTCTACCTCTTCCTCCTTGATAACTAGAGGCACCTGTGTGGGAGTCTTGTCTGCCATTGTCATGGAATGAGACCTACACCTTGAATGTCTGCTCCAAAGAGGTGTGATATGAGGACTCAGGCTCTGCTCATGTGTCTATAGAGAATTCATGAGCTTGTCTATCGAGAGGGTTGTCAAATCCCTTGACTCTTCAATCGCTATCACGACTGAGTCAAACTTAGCAGACAGGCTTCTCAAAATCTTCTCCATGATTCTCTAGTTAAACACGATCTCTCTATTCAACCGCATCTGGTTGATGACATCCGTTGTCTAGGTGAAGAAGTCACTCATGGACTCTGACTTGTTCATCTGTAGGTTCTCAAACTCCCTCCTTAGCATCTATAGCTTCACAAACTTCACCTTGTTGGTGCCCTGATATGAACTAGTGAGTATTTCCTAGGCTTACATTGCCTTGGTTACTTCTGCAATCCACGGGAAAATTGTCTCCTTGACTGCCTACATAATGTATAATAGTGCCTTCTAATCCTTCTTCATGTTTTCCTTCAACATGTCATTGTCAGCTTGGGATAGCGCGGTTAGTGTTGCTGCATCTGCTAGTTCTACATATCTGGTCTCGACCAAATCCCAAAGCTCCTATGACCCATGACCCAAATAGGATCTTCATCTAGATGGTCCAGTAGTCGTAATTCATATCATTAAATCATGGGATCTACAACTGCAGGGAATTGTTTCTCGAAGCCATGCTTCAATTTTCCACGTCACGATATTGAAGCTCTGATACCAATTTGAAAGATGACGATTAATAAAATTCTCGAAGGTCACTCTTCAACCTCACGATGCTCAAAAGTCACTCACAGGATGTGCGAGACTTGGGAGTCGCTCTATCAATAAGCGACTTTTAGAATTCACCAGAAATGGCGTGCAATTAATAAAATCCCGTCAGTCGCTGCTCTTACAAGCGAGACTCAAAAATCGCTTTTGCTGGGTGCGAGACCCGACTCTTGAGGTCGTTCTCAAATGGCAGCGACACTTGGAACAAGAAGATTTACAACGGTAGCGACTCTATGAGTAGACGACAGCGAGATAGAAGGGGGTTTGAAAATAAAACCTCGAAGTGAAGATTGGCAACAACAAACCAGGAAGTGTCTTACGTTTGAACACACTCACAGTGTTTAGTTCGGAGGAAATACAAATAGAGCAAACTAAGGGTTCCTGACAAAATGCAATAAACTAAAATAAGTAACGATTTTATTTATATGAGAAAACAGGTTACAGTGCTTCCTCCATTGAGGGGATTTACAATCGTCTGCATATATATACAGGATAGACAACAACAAAGGGCTCCGAATCTGCTGTTTGGTACTGCCTTTATCTGCTCTTAGCTGCTGCTCTTCTGCGGCTATACTTCTCTGCTCCTGCTACTGTTGTGCTGACTTCCCTTCCACTCTTACTCCTACTCAAAATGCCATTCAAACCAATTTTTATAGCTGAGCATGAGAAACCAATCAACAACACCGCAAGTGAGAATTAACTCTGACGTTACATCAACTTCAAATGACGAGAAATCATATTTTCGCAACGTTAGGCATGCGATTCTGGGAATCGCTTCTCTCTTGAGCGATTCCCGAAAATCGCTCTTTTCCTAGACAACTCTCAGGAATCGTTGCTTTTCTGGGCCGCAGCAGCGAGCGATCCTCCAACCTTCGGGAGGCGGCGAATGTCAGAGTCAAGTGTATTCTTCTAACAATCTCAACTTATATGCATTTTTTATGCATTATTTATACGCTTTATATGCTTTTTTTAAGGGAATCTCAGCTTAATGCGTTAAATGCAGCATTACCACGGGGCATGTGGATATTAAAAATTAAAATTAAATTGTCATTCTATGGACAAGTATACTACATACGTTATTTAAATATATTGATCTCACCTACCCCTCCTTCAATATTTTTATTTACGGATATTAATACGTTCTTGTTGGTATAAGGAGCTTTATTGGGTCGTAGGGTCTTGCTTTATTTTTCATGGAAAATAAATTTATTCTTAATCAACATCGAAATGCATCTAGAATGGAGGTATAAGGAGCTTTCTTGGGTCGTAGGGTCTTGTTTATTTTTCATACAAATAAAATAAGTCATGGCAAGAAGATTACAAGAAATAAAATGCCAATTTAAATATCAATGTAGTCGTGATTATTTTTAGAAGCGTGATGCTTGTAAAGATTCTTTCTTATAAAAATTTATCGGCTTTAATAGTCGTCTGTTTCATGGCTCATCAGGTCTACAGTCCTCGGCTGAGTTTTAGCCACCATCATGGGATAAGATTGGAAATTAATCTAGATTTTTTATTATCTCTGATAAATCTTTGATTTATTTTTCTCTTTTTCAGAATCATCAGATTTTTGGAGCACTTCACATTACCTTCGGTAGTTGTAAATTACTTTCGGTAGTTGTAACTGTCGAGAGATCTAATAGATACTGTTTTTTTACATTTAACGCCTGTTAAGAAGTTAGTTGAGTTTTTCCCTCTTCCCCAACTATATATGGATGTTGGGTGCAACTTCAAAATGCTAGAGGAGAGGGTGAGTGTAGCCCGGAGGATTGTTCCATCTTCTATCCAAGTTTGGAGTAATATGGATGTTGGGTGCAACTTCAAAATGTTAGAGGAGAGGGTGAGTGTAGCCCGGAGGATTGTTCCATCTTCTATCCAAGTTTGGTGCACTATTCTCTATGAGTAAAACTTTAAATGTAACCCTTGAATTTTGCAAAAGCTTCTTTGATTTTGAGCTCACTTGGAGAAAAGAGATGGTTTTTAGTATCATGTCATGGGCTTTATTATCGAAGGAATGGTTGTATTGTTGTATACTTGCACAAAGAAGGAAAATGTGAAGAAGGAAGATTTTTAAGTTTTATGGTTAATCTTTAACAAGTTTTGCAGGTTATATTTTTTATTTATTTTGTTATTAATTTGTCGAACACTTATAGGGTTAGGATTTTAAGTTTTTATAAAAAAAATTATGTTTAAACCACAGTAAAATTTGGTGTATATTTAAATAAACCTATCTTAAAAATTAAATTAAATTTTAGAAAAACTTTTTTCTTTTTATTAATACAAATAATTGAAACTTAATAATAATTAAAATTTTAAATATAAAAATAATATTTTAAATTTATTATTGTAAAATTTGAAAATGATTTTCTTCATCTTTGAGCAATATAATTGTTATTTAAGAAAAAGTGGATATATGGCCTATGCACGTGAAATTGCTCAACTTCTAAACATTGTAAAAGAAATTATTGCAAAAATCTCAATTCAGTTCATGTGGAGACATGTTGATGGGTTAGAATCATGGCGAAGGCGATCGCCTCTTACTATATTTTAAAATGTGTAGCCTCAATTATACCCATTTTTACATTAAAGGATACCATTAATATTTTAGAATTTAAAATTCATTTGCTATGGCATACTAAAGGGCATCTGTTACCGGAGAGCATTACGTTACGCAGGGCTATGATATTTGCTGAATATTTAACCACGGGAGAAAGAAAGCCCTGTCCCTTAACGTTTCTCAAATTTCCATGCTCGTAAATTAACAACCATGAGTCACCGTGTCATTCTTACAAATTCGATATTGCATTTAAAAGTAAAATTAAAAGGAGAAAAGCTTGGTCATAACTGAGTCATTCGGCAATGTCGTCAGATGGAGATAGATTGAGCACCTAAATCTTCATTTTTCAGTAGCAAGATTTTGTATTCAGTAATATGGGTTTTGTATGATTTTATACTTAATAGTATTTCAAAAAAAAATTGCTACGTAAATATCATGTGTGGATGGATGCTTTGGATATATCGGATATGGTATTGTTAATGGTTTTCTTGATTCAGGAAGAGGTATCGCATGAAAAGAATAATCGAAAAAGGATGGACCATTAGTTATGGCTAATCACCAATGAAGATTTAGCTATAATTAAATATCATTTAATGATTTTTTATATATTTAGAAAAGGTATTATATTTTGAAATTCAATTTAATTAATTATATTTAATTAAGTAAATTTTATTTAATCTGAGATAGAATTAATTGTGGTTTGTTCAATTCTAATTGGACCAAACAAGGTACTAACTTTATTAAATACTTAGGGAATATTTTATTATTAGAAATGCTATTTGTTCCTACCTCAAGGCTTTTATCCATTGGTAGCAATTGAAGGGAGATCCTCCTCTTTAATCTCTAACAGTGCTAGTTTTGTAATATTTTGGAAAAGGGGACACACGAAGCTAAAATCAGGTCACTCACCTTATCTCTTCTTGGACCCCTTTTAATTATAAAATTAAATTATTGATTTCCCTCCCATATGGAAAGATGAGAATTTATAATTTTTTTAATGTGAAGCATCTTTTATTTTTGGGGAAGAAAGTTCTTTAAATTCTCCATAGAGAGTTTAGAAGGGACTAGCACGAGGAAGGAGAAAAGAGAAGAAGCAAAATAAGAAAGGAAGGGGAGGAGACACTTGGAGTTTGAAGGTTTGAGGAATCTTAGGTCAGAGACCTTCTATCCATCCTTTGACTTACAAAAGGTGTAAATGATATGTTTTGCTTGGATAATATATCTTACTTGATATCTATGCTTAATGGGTTAGGAATATAATGCACCTATTATGTACTTTAGTTCACAATTGGTTATTTCTAGATATGTCCAAGTGGTGATGTTGAGAGAATTTGCAAAAAAAACAATTGTATCCTTGAAACTCTATTATATGTAAGATGTGAATGTAAGTCTCTCGTCAACGATTAGCTTATCATCAATTTTGAATGTAATGGTGTACAAAAAAGTTTGTTATCTATATTACCATCTTTAATTGTATTTTTCAATTACCAAAGTGATCCATCAAACTCGAATGTTCCTCATAATTGCTTTAATTAAGAGAGTCATGGGGAGTATTCCATACTCATTGTATTAGGAATATTTAGGTTTTAAAAAGGGACTAAGCTCCATGGGCTTAGTAGCCAAGTGCTCACACACTTGGCTAAGTCTTAAACCCTATCCATAGAACCTTGACACGTGTGATGCTCATAATTGTGGTTACTCGCAATCATTTAATCCTATGCTATTATCGACTCTTAGAGTATTATTAATTTTAGGGACTATCCTTGTATTGTGTGTTCGTGTCTCAACCACTTGGAAGATCACATGCTTGGAATGTGTTTTGAATCGGATAGATCTATTTTTATATTACCGATATATAATAATAGATAACAAAGTTGTTAATGCATGTTCTCAATATACCCTATTATGGATTAGATTAAAATATAATTTTGATTCTAAAGTTTGATGGATGATAGACCTATCAGGGAAGTGTACAAATAGATAGGGTGTACAATGCAATTATTAGACTATGTTAGGTTTTATCCATGAAGATAGACACCAAACATCGATTAGCCAACCATTCTAACCTGAATCAGATATTTTTTTGTGTGTGATTTATATGAATGACCAACATAAATTTTAGAGTCAATCTCAATGCCTTAGATCAACCTTAGAAATATTTTGTTGTTAGATCTATATATTAGAAAACTAATAAAACTTTTGGGTGATCCTATCGGATGTAGATGCCCCTATTTGTGTAATCAGCCCCTGCTGATGACCTTTCGAACTACAATTTATGATATAATCCCCTCTACCCATTGATAATTATCATAAACATAGTTTTGATTAACCATCAAATGTTTGTAAGATCTTTACACCAGTTCTATACCCCTACAAGTCAACCCTATGTGACTTGTTTACTTAGCCTACGTAGGAAGATGACTTCAAAGAAGTTATCCAAGAGAATTGTTCCACATGGGACATGCTCGAGTGGGGAGATAGTTAAAAGGAACTAGGATCCCTATGTATTTTGACCATAAGTGATGGTCATACGACAAACCACTTGGTGGTTGTATGTTAGGAACCTACTATTAAAATAAAATTCACACACACAAAATATTGAAATATAACTGAAATACATGCAATAATAGAATAATACTATGCAAAAAGTAATTGCAGAATTGAACAATCTCTCAAAAGAACTCAGAATCATAGGCCTCTTTGAGGGGGCAACCTCCTTCGATATTTCATTAAATTGCAAAAAAAATGATTCATACATGGATTCATAGATTTTTAAAGAAGGACTTCATGCAAACCCTAACCCTAGGCTCAAGATTTGGCTTACATGCAAAATGCCACTTGAGCTAGAATCTTCTACCAAATGTCGGTTACAATCTTGATAACGGTTACATTAAATAACCCCACTTACCTAGGAGCATAACATGCCACGTATATTACAAAATAACATTATATATAGGATCCCCCATGTTATAAGTGGGTCATTACATAATAATGAGAATTATAAAATAATGTTAGGTTGGGATACTAACATGTCATTCCCATTCCAAACGCTTTGTCCTTAAAGTTGAAGGTGAGGAAACTGGTTTTGGATCTGATGGAGAGATTCCCATGTAGCATCTTCTAGTTGGATTTTATGTCATTGTACAAGAACTTCAGTAATGATACGATTGTAAAGAGTGTGAGTCTGACGATCAAATAGTTGTTCAGGTTCAAGAAATATAGAACCTTCTTCATCTAACTCTAGGAGTGCAGATTGGACCTATACCTAATTTCCCACCATATTTTTGAGAGCAGAAACATGAAAAACAGGATGGAGCTTGGATGTAGGTGGAAGGGCCAATTTGTAGGCTATGGCGCCAATCTGATGTAACTTGATAGGGCCCATAGTACTTTGTAGCAAGCTTCTGGCATCTATGAATCTGGAGGTACAACTATTTGTACAGTTGAAAGTGAAGGAAAACCATATAACCCACACTAAAAGTACACTCAAAATGGTGTTGATCAGCCTGTTGATGCATCCAATTCTGGAATACCTCTAAATTTAGCTTCAATTGATGGAGGATATCACAATGTTGATTGAGAGTAGTATCAACTACATGAACCTTGGAGCTACTTGGAATGTAGGAGAAATATGTCAGTGGAGAGCACCCATAAACTGCCTCAAAATGGGTAACCTTTGTGGCTGTGTGATAGGAAGTGTTGTACCACCACTCAGTCAAAGGAAACCATCTCGCCCAGTGCATAGGATGATCTAAGAAAAAGTAACGAAGCTAGGTTTCCAAATATTTATTGACAATCTCTGGCCATCAATTGTGGATGATATGTTCAACTCATCTTGAGCTGATTCCCTTACAACTTAAATAATTCTTTCCAGAAGTGACTAGTGAAGGTTAGGTCACAATTGGATACAATGAAGGAGGATAGACCATGAAGGCAAAATATAGAGTCAAGGAAAATTTGGGCAATAGTGAAGGTTATGTAAGGATGGGATATGGGACAGAAGTGAGTATACTTTGAAATATGATCCACTACCATGAAGATAACATATTTGTCACCTGACTTAGGTAAGCCTTCAATAAAATCCATAGAAACATTTGTCCAGACCTAGTCTAGAATGGACAAGGGTTGAAGAGTGCCTAGAGAACGCACTATTTCACCTTTCATTCGCTGACAAGTATCACAAGCTACTAAAAATTCATGAATATCCTCTTTCATACCATTCTAAAAAAAGTGCGTTTGAGCTGTTCATATATTTTGAGAAATCCTGAATGGTCGGTATATGGAGTAGCATGTAGTTCTTTCATGAGAAGTTCCCATAATGAGGACTTGTGGGTAACAACAAGGTGTTGGTGGTAACACAAATATTGGCCATCCCAAGTGTATCCTAGACATGAAGTAGGCTCAGTGGTTAGAAAAGCAACCAAAGTCTGTAATTAAAAATCCTAAAGTACCTCATGTCATAAAGAATCAATCCATTGGGGTATCGGTAATGAAATGACACACAACATACTGAGAGCTTCAAATTGGTGAGAGAGAGCATCGACCACAACATTCTCCTTATCCTTCTTATAGGTGATATCATAATCATAGCCCATGAGTTTAGAGACCCATTTTTGTTGTTTAGGGGTGGCAACCTATTGCTCCAAAAAGTATTTGAGACTCTAATGATCTATTTTAATGGAGAAATTACACCCAATGAGATATGTTCGCCAATGGGTTACAAATTTCAAAATTTCCATCATCTCCTTGGCATAAGTTGATTTTCCAAAATTATGACTGGAGAGAGCTTTACAAGTGAAGGCCAAGGGTCACCCTTCTTGCATCAATACTACCCCAGTAACACGACCTGAAGCATCGCTTTCAATAAAAAATAATTTTGAGAAATTTGGTATGGCTAAGATAGGTGTCGTGGTCATGGCATGCTTCAATTCTTGGAAAGCTTGTTCAGTGGATCTTGTTCAAGTAAAAGAGTCCTTCTTTAGCATGGAAGTGAGGGAAGCTGCAATTTTACCATAGTTACAAATAAATTTACATTAATAACCTGTAAGCCCTAAAAATCCTCAAAGACCTTTGAGAGTGTGAGGTTTCAACCATTCTTAAATAGATTGGATTTTCTTGGGATCAACTTTAATGCCCTCCTTAGTGACAATGTGTTCCAAATATTATACTTCTGTCAACCCAAAAGAACACTTGGAATGCTTAGTATTGAGTTGATGTTGTGCCAATAGCTAAAGAGTCTAATTCACATGAGTAAGATGCTCTTCCCATGAGCAACTATACACTAGAATGTCATCAAAGAAGACTAGAATAAACTTTCAAAGGAATGGACAAAAAAATTTGTTCATGAGGCTCTGGAACATGGAAGGGGCATTAGTCAAGCTGAATGGCATTACCAAAAACTCATAGTGACCTTCATGAGTATGAAAGGCAGTCTTGGGAATATCCTCCTCTTTGAGCCAGATTTGATGGTACCCCGAGCGAAGGTCAAGTTTGGAAAAATACATAGTCACATGAAGTTCATCCAGTAATTCATCCACCACAAGAATAGGAAACTTATCCTTGATGGTGATTTTATTGAGCTCTCGATAATCAATACATAATTGCCAAGACCCATCTTCCTTACATACCAATAAAAATGGAGAAGAGTAAGGATTGTTGCTTGGACGAATGACACCGGATTTTAACAATTTAGGTACTAAATTCTCAATTTTTAACTTAAGAGAATGAGGATACCTGTATGGTATAATTTTGGATGGTACATTACTAGGTAATAAGGGAATAGCATGGTCATGAGAGCGACGAGGTGGTCATTCTATTGGCTCAGTAAAAATAGAGTTGTGCTTGGTCAAAATAAGCTGCAAATATTCAGGAACATAATCCTCCTTTGAAGAATGTGATTGGATTGTAAAAATCTAAGCTATGACACCTCGAGATGATTTTTTCAACTTCTCCATTCGATTGGAGCTGATAATATGTGATGACCCTGCTTTTAAGCCATGGAGAGTGTAGGATTGTCCATTCTGTGAGAATTGCATCCAAATCTCACCAAAGTACCAAGAGATGACTCCCAATGTGCCCAACCATTGAGATCCCAACACAATATCACATCCCCCTAATTGAAGTGTAAACATATCTTATCTAAGCTCATAGTCCCCAATATTGACCTTAACATTATGATATTTTCCATTGTAAGGTAAAGTCCCACCACTTGCTATCGTAACCTCAAAGGAATTACATGTGCTTTGTGATATTGGGATCAGTAAAACTATGTGTACTTCTAGAATCAATCAAGATGGTAAGTCACAGACCTTTGAAATAACCCATAACTTTCATGGTTTGGGGCATAGTAATACCAGCAAGAGCATGAACAAAAATTTCAACATGTGATTCATCTGGATTTTTATCCTATGGTTTAGGTGGTTCTTCTTCTAATTCAGTGTCATCATCACTATGGTCACTGGTGTCAAGCTCATCAACATCGATGAGGAATAATTTCTTTTGGGTGCACCTATGTCCATGAGAAAAATTTTCATCACAATTGTAGCACAACCCTTGGGCGCATCACACATCCATTTCGATGGTGGTCAAGCATTTGGGTGTAGCAATGGTAAAAAATTTGGGTGCAGCAGTGGGTGCAACATGTTTTTATTCATGTTGATTGTGGCATCTAGTAGGAAAATAGGGTTTAGCCTGTGGAAATTTAGAGAACCACCTTTGAGTTGAGAATTTGGATTCGACCAAACGGGCAAACTTGATAGCCTGCATCATGGATTATGGTCTAAACATTGTGACCTTAGCTTGGAGATATTTCTGTAAACCACTAATAAAATAACTCATAAATAACCCTTCATTCATTCTTGTAGTTTTATTGGCCAATATATCAAATTATTTTTGGTAATCACAAAACTGTTGAAGTTTGTTTTAGCTTTGCCAATTGTCTTGAAAAATCATCATACTCACTATAGCCAAAGCGATTGAGTAACTGGGACTCAAATTTTAACCAAGAAGGATCAGGTATAGTTTTTTGCAACCATTGGTACCACTGTAAGGCTTCAGATTCCAAATTGAAAGAAGTCATTTGAACTTGGTGATAAATGGGGACATCATGGAGTCTAAATAATTGAGCAACACGACATAACCATCCATCAACATCCTTCCCATTGAACTTAGGAAAGTCTAATTTTGGCATCTTGAAGGGAGTATCACGATTAAAGCGAAGGTGAGATTCATATGTTCCCATTATGTGACAATACTCAGACTTCCTTGGACCACCTCGTATTTTAGACTCAACATCTGCTAGGTGTTCTTCTATGCAAATTCTAGAGGTATCTTGGGCAACTCTGAAAGTTTGAAATTATGTTGTCAAGAGTTTAGTTGTTTTTGGAAAGCCAGTAACAACACTTACTAGAGTATCCAGTATTGAAGTAGTGTTTTGTTCTACCTCTTTTTGATGTCCACGAGTGCCACTTGCCATTTGAGATAGTCTTGATTTTTTTTTTCTCAATTACTAGAAATAGATATGGGATTTCAGGAGTTACTATTTTTAGTAAGGGTCCAAAATTTAATTTCAAAAATGGATTGCAACACTGATTTTAGGCTAGGGTCCACCTTGGTGGTTGTTTGATCTGAGCACTCAATGAGGAGATATATTGAATTTCTTGACTTTTTGTGAGCTCTAGTTGGTTGCAAGGCAATGTCAAGGTAAATTCCTCCACTTGAACTTAAAATTTCACCAGTAAGACCTTGAGGGTCTTTGGTGTAGAATAACAAGTAGATTTTATTCCCAAAAATTTGAATCAATCTGATTGACCGTTGAAAAGTTATGGCCTTAGCAAGAAAAATCAAAAATTGTTATTTTTAGAAAATGGGTGTAAATTTTGACCAGGGGTTGCCAAGGACAATTTTGTCTAGAATAGAGTGTAGAATTATTTGCTATCTTTTTGAGTCAATATGAAATCTGTGTGAAGAGATATCCCTATTTTATTAAAATTTCAATGCTCTAGGTCAGTGGGAAAACTAGACCAACTATTTCAGATCTATCAACTGATCATCTTGTCACTGTCCTGTCACTTGTACTATAGATATAGACACTGATGGTTTTTTTTTTACCTTGACCACCTATATTTTTTGACTATTATAGTTGATTGTTATTATTTTGACTGTTACTGTCACTGAGCGGACTATTATTGCCATTGACCTGACTATTATTGGAATATTTTAGACTATTAGAGACACTTGTGAACTTTGTCCTAACTGTTGGTGCATGCAAGGTGTATTCTTTTGTGATAGGTAAGTCCTCCATATACTCACTTTTTGGGATTATGAATGCAGGTTTAGCAAAACAGGAATATGTGGGTTTTTGTAGGAGGAATTATTTAACAGAATTAGGGTATGCTAGGTAAAGGAGTATGTAACACCCATAGGCCCTCTGTTATACCACAATGACGTACAATAGTGCTCGGACCAATATTTTAGGCCACTATCCAAGGAGGATTCCACACATACCCTTGAGCACACTATCTGCCTCTCTAATAGGATGGGAGGGTAATCATTCAGGATGCTATGTCCCATTGACTATCGATGATAGGAGGCCAAAAAGTTTTCTACTAGGTAAAATTTTGTTAACCCTAGAATTATCTCCCAATACACCCGAAGATGTGTGGGAGCTCGATTCTATGCGTGAGTGTTGTCTAAGGCCAGGGTATTGGAGCCTGATATCCCCTTACTTCACTAGATGCTTTATGGCCTATCTAGCTTAGCCAATAACAATAGATCCTTCATGATATTTTAAAACCCTCGGTAGAAGGTTTCTAACCTACATAACTATTTAAATAGAAACTATATTTTTTTGTATTTTCTATATTTGCTGGTAAAAATAATGAACTAAATTATTTTGCATTTTTTTAATAAAGGAAAAATAGAACAAAAATACACAAAATTATACCTTAAAAACAAAATGGATGACAAGAATCATCATAGTTGTAGTAGAACTCAGACCTGGAAAGTGCTCTGATACCAATTTTCAGGAACCTACTAATGAAATAAAGCTCACACACAAAATACTGAAAGATAACTGAAATACATGCAATAAAAAAATAATACTATGCAGAAAGTAATTGTAGAATTGAACAATATAAAAAAAGAACTCAGAATTGTAGGCTTCTTTGAGGGGGCAACCTCCTTCAATATTTCATTAACTTGAAAAAAATGATTCGTACATGGCTTCATAGCTTCTTAAGTAAAGACTTCATGCAAACCCTAACCCTAGGCTCAAGAGTTGGCTTACATGCAAAATGCCACTTGAGCTAGAATCTTCTACCAAATTTCGGTTACAATCTTGATAACAATTACATCAAATGACCCCACTTGCCTAGGAGCATAACATGCCACATACATTACAAAATAATATTATATATGGGATACCCCATGTTGGAAGTGGGTCATTACATAATAATGAGAATTACAAAATAACGTTAGGATGGGATCCTAACATCGTATTCATGTCATTTGGAGGTACGCTTATTGTAGGTTGTAGATATCACTTGGCAATTTGATCTCACTCCAATATCACCACATGTTTATTTATTAACATCACCATTATTATCACTTGGGTGCTTTCTATTCAATCACTCCTACGTAGTTGTAGGGAGATAAACCATATTTTGTTACCTAGGGGATCGACTTATCCCACATTGCCTATGTGAGAGAGCGAATGTAGCTCAAAGATAAAATATGCCCTTAGTGAGTAACCACCACTCAAAGGTCCAACCAGATATGACATTCAATGTTAGTTGGATGCATAGTGATATTATACATGGCATTGGGCAGTAGTCATTAAATTTTAGAGAAGGCATGGATTAGTATTCTTTGTAATTTTGAGAAAAATACTCCTATAGCTAAACTTTGTGAAGCAGATGGAAAATTATTGAATGAGAAGTCTTGTATTTATGAAGAATGAATTAGGGGATATCATGAACAAATAAATTATACATTACTTGAAAGGAATAATAGATTGGGTTGCCAATCTACATATATTACTATGGGTAATTTGTAATATAGATTTTATGATCTATTCATAGATAGAATTATGGAAAATTTGTAAGTTAAATAAAAATGGAAAGGGAAATCCATACTTAAATGGATTAGAAGATATTTTATTGAATTCTAATTCTTGAGGGAACTATAGAGTTTTCCTCGTAGACTCCAATTAATTATTATTCCAGTGAGCAATTCATAAACTAAGGGATATAAGAATTTGAGGACTCTTATGTAAGTTTTTCATAAATGATTGGGATAAGGAATTATGTGATTCCTTATTTGGAAATGAATCTATGGAGAAGATTCTCATATGTGTGTGTTTCTTAAAAATAGTTTTGCGAAAAGAATTTATGTGCCTTCTCATATTGTATTGATAACTTGGAAAAGGATATATGGGAATCCTTTAGGTTTTTGTACTTGAATATAATTTATATTATGGAATGTGAGGGAGGCTAGGTTTATTCCTCGTGAGGGTTCTCAAGATATATGTTGTGCAATTCTATCTTGTGGTTGGAAATTGGTATTTCCCATAGATGTTATTTACATTCCAATGAAATATTGCTTAAATGAATGATGGACGTGTATTTTCAATATGATGCAATGATTTATATTCTTGGTTTAATGAACATATTTAGATTTAATTAAAATGGATATATGAGGGAAACTATGTTTGTTTTAGAAAAAAATGTCTTTTCATAAACACTTGTGAATGCTTTAATCTACAATTACTATAGTAATAGAAATGTTATATGGTAGTTGGTATGTTTCAAGTTGGATCTCGAGAGGGTTGAAGCCCAAGGATTGTAATCCATGTTTGATTTGAAGCTCAAACAAAACTCTTACATTATAATTTATGGCTTGAATATACATGTTAAGTTGTAGCTTACATGTGTTTTGGTTGAATCCCTAAAGATGAAGTTTTATTGGATAGTTAAATAAGCTCTATATAAAAAAATTTAACACTCTTGGATAATTTTAAGTAATGAAATTAGGTTTTTACATTTGGTATCATAGCCATGGTGTAGGACGATATGCTTTCATAGATAAAATCTAATGGATACATACTTGGAAAGAAATAACCAAGTATTAGAGTTTGCTAATGCTCAAGTCTCACACTATTGGGACCACTGATGAATCAGAGTGTAATACATAAGTGAACCCTCCACATTATGTGGATATTAAGTGGTTGACCTTAGACTCTTTTGAGAACCTTGGTGTCCTAACTATGATTCCATTTATTTCTAAGTATTGTATAAATTATAGGGTGAACATAAGAATAACCAACTCAGTGGATAATTTTGGATACAAATTATTACTAAGGAAAATACTCCAACCATGATAGGAAAACTCCATCAATTACTATCCTCACCATAGATTAGTGTGCCACCCAACCACTTTATGGCATTCAAGTTCAATATCGCTCTGCATGATATTTGAATAATAGTTTGTACCCTCATGTAACACATGTTGTACTATTAATCGTAAAGGAAATAGTGAGATCAACAATGAATCATCGTAAAGATATAGAGTAGTAGGTGATATATATATATATATATATATATATATATATATATATATATATATATATATATATATCCCATATTTATGTTGTAATTGATCTAGACTAGTTGAAAAGGTAAGTTGAAATAGAACTAGAATTACAACTTGAGGAAATATTTAACAAAATAAAACTAACATGTCTCTATATGACCAGGAAAATGGCACCATATTTGACAAGTGGGATATGTGGAACTAAACTAGCATATAAAAATAAAAAGGCATTGTAGACACTAAAATCATGTAAATCAGATAATACTACTAACGTGCCATTATGCGCCACTCTTATCGACATCATATGGCCCCATTAGGCAACCCTCAATGGTTAATTAAGGCTCCCAACCACTTTTTTGAGGATTTACCCCACTTTTGGGAGGTTTTTGGCCATGTATCCATGGTCGTACCACCTAGGTATGACTATCAAAAATCATCCATCGATGGGACAACAATGAACCAGACCCCCCAAAAGTCAAAGGGTGGGACATATGGTAATCAATTCTTGATATTTATCCCACCCAATAACCCAACATTAATTAAGAGGCTATCATAAATATCAAGGCCTACAAATTGGAGGTTCTAAATAGGTAAGCTTTCCCATCATGTGGATGGCAAGGGTATTGACAAGTGGCAACACTTGGCCTCATGCCAAAACTTGCACCTTTGCACATTTGCCCTATTTTGGATATAAATTGAGGTGCTCCTACCCAATTTCAATAGGGGACAATAATAAGCATTTCTCACGAAATTCTTCTCATATTTATCCTCACTTTTTCCCAAGTTTTTTCCTTGAAAACCCTTTCATTCGAAGGCACTTTCAGGGGCATCCAAAAATACACTAAATAGATTCCAAAACCAATCAATTTTGAGATTTAGTTTCCAAAATTTGATAATAATACCCCTAGGACGTTTATTAACCAGATACAAGTGGAATTAGTGGAAAAAACCACATCGTTTGTGGCCTTCCCCCTAGGTACGGTTAGCAGGTCTTATTGGAACTCCTAGGGATGGCCATGAAATGGCCCACAATTTTAAGATAATTTTTGTGTAGATCATTTCTATAGCATTATATTAGCATCATATCTAAATTCAGTAAATTTATAAGTAGATTTGATGTGTCATTTGTAAATATTTTCATTATTGCAGTCTTACTTGTTCCTACCTGGAAAGGCCACAAGTTCTACAAACAATTTCATATTTATTTCTGATCAAATCCTTCCAAAATCACATATTAATCATCATACTAAAATTACATGACATTTGGAGTTGTTTAGAATAGTTACAAATTAATTTTATATTCATAGATACATACTTTCTATGGTTTTCCTAGTTTTCATCACTAAACACATATGTTCAGTTTTCATCTATTAGGCGAGCCATTTTTTGCACTTCTTTAGTGGTGATCATAGTGGCGAACATCTATTAGGTAATTTTTTTACTTTATGAACAATATGTTAATGCACTTGAGAATCTATGTGTGTATCAAGAATGCATTAAGAGAGGTTACAACATGAAATTACACCATAGAGACTTTCATGTTGGTGATTTAGTTCTGAAAGAGAACCAAAAAACTCAAATTTGCCATCCATCTATGCGATAAATTTATGGTAAACTGATAGGTCCATATATAATTACTAGTCATATTGGACCTGGAACTTATCGCTTAACATCTATTGAAGTTAGTGAATAGCTTGAACCTTTGAATATTAGTCACTTGTGACATTTCCATGCTTAGAGCATCTTGCCCAACCTAAAATGATCCTAGGTAGTCTACGACCGTCTAGGTCAACCTAAAATGCTCCTAGGTGGTCTACGACCATCTAGGTCAACTTAAAATGCCCCTAGGTGGTCTACGACCATCTAGGTCAACCTAAAATACCCTGAGGTGGTCTACAAATTTCTAGGTCAACCTAAAATACCCCTAGGTGATATAGACCATCTAGGTCAACCTAAAACACCCCTAGGTAGTATACGATCATCTAGTTCAACCTAAAATATCCCTAGGTTGTCTACGACTGTATAGGTCAACCTAAAAAACCCTAGGCTATCTATGACCATTTAGTTCAACCTAAAAGACCCCAAAGGCATCTATAAGCCCTTTGGTCAACCCAAAAAGCCTCAAAGATGTCTATAAGCCCTTTGGTCACTCCAAAACATACCCCAATGGCATTTATTAAGCTCATTGGTCAAAATTGTATATACATATATATATATCAAAAATCTAAAAACATCATTAAAACATAAAAAAAACAAATATAAAATATCGCATTGCATTGTATTTTATATCATTGCATTATAGCATCAGTTGCATTAGGCATACCTATCATTGCATTTTTGTATTTTAGAGTTGATCATACATGTCTAGAACCAAGTATGTATAGTAGGCATCTATCAAATTCACTATTATTATATGTCAATGTTACCACCTATTTACGTTACATGTATCATTTACATTTACACTCCATATTGTATGTCTATTTCTTGACACTTAGCCATTATTTACAAGACAGAGTTAGGTTTTTCGGTCACTCAGCCATATCTATTTTTCTTTTCAAATTTTGTAGAAATATATCATGATTTTTAGAATGTAGAATCATGCTTAGATTATACCTTGTATATGTCAAAATATTGACACATTTTTCACATTAATAAATCCAATTTTGGCACAAGGAATGATAAAACCTACAAAGTGGTCTAGGTTACTTTAAGTAAAAAAGTTTATCTCGCTCATCCCCCTTTGTGAATGGTTCAAATATGCTAAGAATTCATAAAAGGACAAGTTACTCCTTACCTAAAATAATCAAAATATCTTGCTTCACACCAAATAGGGGTAAGTATCCAGAAGAGAAAAATAAATAGTAATTGTTATCATTTAGCAATATTCAAAAGAAACTATGATTTTTACCATTAGAAAAAAGAAAAATAAATAGTGGTTCTTACCACTACAAAAATTCATTGCTCACCATAACAAAAATGAGCAAATCCCTCACACAATTCAAAAACAAAAAAGAAGAAGGGAGTATTGAACTTGAATCCCTACAATTCTTAGCATTAGAGAACCATAAGGTGATCCTCATTACAGGTTGGGTGGCATCAAGCCCACCTCGCAATGGTGGTATCCTTATGCATGACAATATGTTTGTCACATAAGTGACTTGCTTTTGTATAGACCAATATTTACATGTGGATGAGCTAGATTTTGGTAGATTATACTACCTAGTGCTAAAATCCAACTATGTACAAAAACTCAAGATAATAAGACTCACAGGGTGATATCTAGTACAAATAGGCTGAATCAATATTGTTTGGCACTAGGGTAACTCTATACATTATCATAGTAATGAACTCACATGCACACACAGGGATATTGAATATCTTGGTTATCTTAGAAGATTTATACTTTTTTAAAAAGTCTTGCATGGTTACTATACAAATTTTTCTTAGGTAACTAGAGTGTTTGAGTCTCCTAAAAATCCTAAACACATCATATACCATTATTATTCATTTTGTTTCATAGCATGCCATCACATGCTTATCAGTTTACATTTACACAAGCCATTACATAATGTCATAATACAATAAAAATGATGAAATAAATTGTGTACAATCAATGGTGCTAGCATCTAATGTGTCAACTAGTACTCATAATACATCATACAAATTAAAAAAATCATCCATTTTTCATTTCATTGTGCATTTACAAATATCAATATCATCAAATCACATTATAGGACAAATACATGCATCCATGTTAGGCATCCATCATAACATCATAAAACAAACATAAGCATTGCATACATCTCATAAAGCAGTAAAACATCACATTATGATAACAGAAAATCTATATATATATATAGATAGATATATATGTATGTATGTATGTATGTATGTATGAAATCAAAATCTATATTATCGTCCATAGACTACCCATAGACTACAATAAAGTGAATCCTTAAACCTCATAAATCCCAAAATATTAAAAAGAACCATCAGAGTCTTAAAACCATGGTCATGCAAGACATGTACTATGACTCTCGCCTCGATCCTACTACCTCCTACCCTATATTACCTTCGCCTAGAGCCATGAACCTCCATCAATGCCAAAGACTATTCAATACCACTCCTTCGACTATGGTATGACCCACTAGAATATGTATAGGATGGTAAGTACCCCCTAAGGCATAGTATCTCATCCTATAACTCATAATTATAGGTCCTATCATATCAAAAATGGGCTTCGAATACTCTCACCAAAGACTAAAGTTGTACCACCTTCTCATGTAGCCTAGCTATCTCACCACTACTAGATCCCATATGGATAGGACTCGGTGATCCAACATGTGCCTAAAGGGTAGCTATCAATAATATCTGCTTATCCATCTCAGTCTAAGAACTTTGTACCTATGCTTGGAAGATATCCCTCTCCTATCAAACTCTAATAAGGTCACCCTACAACTTAGTAATCATAGTATCTCATGATGCTAGCTATACCTACATACACTGATCATCCAAGTTAGCCTCACCAAAATAACCATGTGTATCTCCTAATTCAAGAAGCTCTATCCACTCATCTCCTACATGGTGATGCACATGTCGCTCACCTATGTTAGCATCCTCATCATCTGGAAACTCATCCCAACCCTCCTCCTATGGAGCATACCTGGGTGCCTCCCCTGCCACCTTAGTTGCATCCCCTCCTAGTGGTCCCTCTCATCGCCACTTCCATATCACCCACCAAGATTCATATTGCTCTATAGTATCTACATCGTCTAGCTCCAATATCTCTACTACATGATTTGACTCCTCTCCCACTACTTCCACTAAATATCAAGTAAGGGTCCTCTCAACTTTGCAACATCAGTAGATCATTGGCTCACTAGGAAAATCCTTGTATAGCCTAAACTATCATATGACTCAAGCATAATGAAAGTACTCTAGCTCAATCCCATGTCATCTAACCATCCATCTGCCTCACCTCACCTAGTGTAGTTGTGCCTCAGTCTCAGGCCATACTGGACAATATCCATAAGGTCTCCATATCACCTCCTCTACCTTGAGTCACGCAAAGGTCTGTACATGGTTCTCAACCTCACCTGCAAGGCAACAACTCTGACCTATGTCTTGAGCCCTCTATCATAAAATCACATATCCTATATCTCTGTCAATAAGCTATGCTCGAGTCATCCATGGTATTCTACATGATCGATCAACAAAAATATGCTGCCATCTCCAAAACTATAGTAAAAATCTATAGCCCAAGCCCTTCATCCCATGGGAGTGGATCTCATATAACTCATAATATAGATGTGCCAATAAGGTAGTACCCCAAGCCATCACTAATAATTGCTCTATGATACACTACTAATAAAAACACCAACTCTAAAAGGTTCCAGGGGAACCTAGCTATGGATGAGTTTGGGAGAAACATGTTGGAGATCAAATTCATCATTAAATCTTGTCTAACATCCAATACATCAGTACAAACCATAGCTCTAATAATATACCTCCACTAGGTAAGTCACACACTACCTCCTCCTAGTTTCCCCTAAAGTATATCTACGTCACTGCATATCTTCGGTCTCAATAAGTGGATATGATAGTAACCCCTCTATTGAAATACACAATATCTGATAGACATACTGTAAAGTCACTATTATATCTCTTGTAGGTAAATGGAAAGTATTGATGCGAGGATCCCAAAGGTCTATTAAGGCAGTCATGTAGGCATGGATTCCCACCACAAGCTCTAATCGTGTCACATGCCTAAGTCTAATGGCATCAAGCCATTGCCAATAATCCTCTTGCCAATAATTAACATTTCCCATTAAATAGATAAAGAGAGGAAAATGTAGCCAATACCCATATCGCATTGGTTCCGCCACTTAACGATTCCTATTTCTTGATCATGGTGATGATTCAATATTTTATAAGCACTCCACTTTAAAAAATCAGACTCCTACTCCTCACCTCTCAAATTTCTAAGCCAAGCATACACAAATGAGCTCATTTGCCTCATTTTGGGTTTATATAGCTGCAAAAGAGCATGGCTACTCCTAGATGGGATGGTCAGATATTTTCCCAACCATACCACCTAGGTATGGCCATGAATTATTCAGCCATACCACCTAGGGATGGCCACCAAAAAACCCTACAAAAATAGCTTAAAAAAATAAAAAATAGGGCCAAAAACCCACCAAAAATAGGTCCAAAATGGTTCAAACTAACAAGATATGAAGATTAAATCCAAATTATTTATGGATGCTATAAAAATTATTTATTTCATTCCCCAAGAAGGCTAATATGTCTGGACCATTCCACAGGATTGAAGGATTTAGGCTCTTGCTTCCATAAATTATCATTAAAATTATCAAAAATCCTAGCAGAATTGATAGGGTTTGCAATGGGTAATACTGATGGTTATCCCAATTAAGTTATATGAGTCAATAAACTCATCACTTTCATCATTAATAATTCCCTCATTGACTCATAACTTTATGGGGTAGTGATAACAACGATTTCATAATCAAATCAACACTCAAAAGTGTAATTTTCATATATTCAAAAGAATCTTTGCCAAAGATAAAATTTGCAAGCCCATGCTGGGGCAAATAATCATCAAATGTAATAAAAAAGGCTTGGTATCTTTGAAGCCTCTATAATTCACCCTTGAAAATGCTTACAAGGAAACAAGGAAACAAGACCAAGTATACTGTAAGCCCGTACAACTATCACTACAAGGCGACTGAAAGGTATACCACAATCAATCCTTCAACTATGTCAAAAGCAAGAATTACAAGAATGTATGATATTTCAACAATGGAGGTATAGAAAGTTGGTTAGATTAATTAACAACCTCAATTATTTAACTATTTAGTCATCTAATTTATCTCAGCACTTTGTTAGACACAACATGTCTAAAAAAGGGGCATCTATAGACACTAAAATCATGTAAATTGGATAATACTGCTAATGTACCACTATGCGCCACTCTTATCGACATCATATGGCCCCATTAGGAAACCCTTAGGGGTTAATTAGGGAACCCAGCCACTTTTGATAGGGTTTATCCAACATTTGGGAGGTTTTGGGCCATGTATCCATAGTCGTCCCACCTAGGTACGACCGTAGTCCATGGTCATCCCACCCAAGGACAACCATTAGAAGCCATCCCTGGGTGGGAAAGCCATAAACTAGACCCCCCAACAATAAAATATTAGGAAAAATGACAATCAATTCCTACCATTTATCCCACCCAATAACCCAAAATTGATTGAGGGACTATCATAAACATCAAGGCATGGTAATTAGAGGCCCCAAATGGGTAAGCTTTCCTACCCTATGCATGGCAAGGGCATTGACAAGTGGCAACACTTGCACTGCATGCTAGAAATTTTCCCTATTTTAGATATAAATTGAGGAGATCCTACCCAATTTCAAGAGGGAATAATAACAAGTATTTCTTACGAAGTGCTACTCACATTTGTCCTCATATTTGCCCAAGTATTTTCCTTGAAAACCTCTTCATTCGAAGGTGCTTTCAAGGGCATCCAAAAATATGCTAAACTGATTCCAAAACCAATCAATTTTGATAGTTAGTTTCCTAAATTTGATGAAAACATCCCTAGGAGGTTTATTTACCAGATCCAAGTGGAATTGGTGGAAAAAACCATCCCAATTTATGGTCATACCCCCAGGGACAATTAGTAGGTCTTATTGGAACTCCTAGGTATGGCCATGAAATGGCCCATAATTTTGATCTAATTTTTGTGTAGATCATTTCTATAGCATTATATTAGCATCATATCCAAATTTGGTAAATTTTTGAGTAGATTTTATGGGTCAATTAATGTTTTCATGATTGCAGTATTACTTGTTCCTGCTAGGAACGACCACAAGTTCTACTAAAAATTTCACTATGATTTCTGCTTAGATCCTTCCAAAATCACCTATTAAACATCATACTAAAATTTCAAGTCATTTGGATTTGTTTAGAATAGTAATAATTTTATATTCATAGATGCATAATTTTTCATGGTTTTCCTAGTTTTCATCACTAAACGCATATGCTATTAACATCATTCAATATCTTGTGTGTAGGTGCAGGTATTCTAGGAATGAGGGAGGAGCTAAGGAGAAGTATAAATGAAGCCCAAGATTAGCTCTCAAGTGTGGGTTGTGAGAAGAACATTGGAAGCACACCTTTAAGCTCTTGAAGGGATTATATCCCTTGTAATTTGTAATCTAAAATGTATCAAAATGAGAAACCCTCAAAGGGGGATGTATTGTAACCTTTTGAATCGATGAATTTATGAATACAAGGAGAAACCCCACCTTTTTACTTTAAATTATTCATCATTTCAATAGCTTACTTTGTTTACATATTTTGCATATTTCTATTTACATGCTTTCTTAGAAACACTAGATTGCATTTAAGTTTTCATCTATTAGGCGAGCCATTTTTTGTGATTCTTTAGGCACTAAGCAATACCAAATAAAGAGAAGAAAATAGTGTACTTCACATAGAAAATTCCAAGGCCTTAAATTAGGAATAAGTATATTCGAAGGCATTAGTGTCTTCATTACAAGAATAAATAATCCAACACAAAGAAGTGATAGAAGATTTGGTAAACCAAGGATCTGAGAACCAAATATTAGAGAATCATCTTGCTAGAGAGCAATAAAATAAAGCCCTTATAGCAGTAGAATTGGAAAAAGAACTAAAAAAATTCAAAACTACTATATTCACTGGTTGAGGATAAGGAGATGTAGTCGATGCTTGGTTGAATGAAATGGAAATATATTTCTCTATGAAAACTCTATCTCCAAAAGCATAAATTTATTATGATATCCTTCATCTACATGAAGCTGCTATATACTGGTTGAACACTCATAAAGATAGAAAGGGAATTTAATGAGTAAACCTTGAATGGAAGAATTTTGTCAAAGCTTTCAAGAATAAGTATTTGACAAAACAGTTTTACAGTGAAAATCTTGAGGAGTTTTCTACACTTCAACAAGGAAATATGACCCTTGAGTCATATTATCAAAAATATAACAAACTTTTGAAGTATGTACCTGAGTATGAGGAGAATAAGCGGTTGAAAGTGCACATGTTTATCCAGGGGCTGGAACATAGAATAAGGCCAATTGTAAATGTGTTAGACCCTAAAAATATGGATAAGAATTATATCGTAGCTAGGAAGGAGGATCTAAATTAGCAAGATAAGAAACTGAAGAGTGGAAAAATGGTGCACCTAGCAAATAAAATTGAAATGCATCTAATATTCTTATAAAGCATTCAAAAAAGATGATAAAGTAAGAAACTAAATGACAAATAAGTTAAGAAATAGGGGTTTTCTCTTTGTATTTATTCATTTGTCAAATAAGAGGTTACAATACATCCCCTTTAGGGCTTTTTATTTGATGCAATTCAAGTTACAAAGCTGAAGGATCCAATCCCTTCATGAAATTATGGTGCGCTTTTAATGTTCCTCTCGCACTGACGATGAAGAGCAGGCTTGCGCTACCACTGCTTTGATATATCTTTCTTCAAATCCTTAGCTCCTTCCTCATGCATTGAAATATATGTACCTACACACAAGTAATTAAAATATGTTAATAGCATATACGTATTATGATAAAATTCATGAAATACATGCAATATTAAATGTAAAAAGTGCAATCGATAGGTCTAAACTACTCCAAATGACATGAAAACTTAGCATGATGCATATTATATGATCAGAGTAGAAATTGAAGTGATATTATGATCAAATCCTATGGTCATCCCTGAGAGGGCCAATTAGGACTGTAATCGCAAAAACCCTAATTAACAATTCAAAACCACTCCAAATTAAGTATGATGCTAATATAATACTAAAAATTTGATCTAACCTAAAATTGGTTTAAAATTATGGTCCAATTCATGGTTGTCCCTAAGGGTTCCAATTAGGACTGTTAACCATCCCAGGTCTAGAATCCTCCTAGGGGTGTTGTCAAATTTGGTAAATTAACTCACAGGAATTGATAGGTTTTGAAAAGGATGAGCGTATTTGGGGATGTCTTAAAAAAACCTTCGATTGATGAGGTTTCCAAGGGCAAATACAAGGGTAAAAATGTGAGAGCAAATCTTGATAGCTCTTTGTGGTCAATGCTTGCAAAGGTATCTCTCTAAAATTGAGTGCAAACACTCAAATTTATAGCCCAAGAGGACAAATGGGGCAAAGGGTCAATTTTGGGCATGCAAGGGAAGTGTCGCCACTTGGCAATGTATTTGCCATGCATAGGGTGGAAGAGGCTTCCCATTTGGACCTCCAATTTGTAGTCCCTAATGGCCATGAGAGCCTCTCAATATTTCATGAGTGATTATATGGGATAAATGGTAGAAATTGATTTCCATTTATTCCACCCTTGAATTTTTTGGGGGTCTGGACCATGGTTGTCCCACCTAGGGATGGTTTCTTATGGCTATATTTAGGTGGGACGACCATGAACTGTGGTCATTCTGGGGTGGGATAACCATGGCTACATGGCAAAAAATCTCCTATAAGTTACATAAACCTTCCCAAAAGTGGTTAGTACCTCTAATCAACCCTTTAGGGTTGCCCAATGGGGCCATATGATATCGATAAGAATGACGCCTTGGCAGTCTTATTCAATTTACATAATTGTAGTGTCTATAGATACCCATTTTTGAGATGCATTGTGTGAATCAGAGTGTGAAGTAAAAATATATGAATAAATCATTAAATTATTAAGGTTATTCAGTAACCTAACTAACTTTATATACCTCCATTGTGGAAAGAGCATACATTATTGGAATCCTTGATTTTTGATATAGTTGAAGGATTAATTTTGGTATACCTTTCAGCCACTCTACAATGGTAATCATAGTTAGGGTATACTTGGTATTGGTTCCATATCTTTTCTATATTGGGATACATGTACTGAGGCTTCAAGTATACCAATAGTTTATTTTTTTGAATTTACTAAATTATTTTCCCCAACGTAGGCTTGAAAATTTATCTTTGGAAATGATTATTTTGAATGTTTACAAGTTGCACTTATGAGTGTTTAAGGGTTGATTTTTTTTGTGAATTTATTATTATGAATACCACTTCAAGTTATTATTCAATGAGGGTATGAAAATTTTTGAAATTTATGAGTCACTTGACCCATATGACTTGATTGGGATAACCTCCAGGTTTACCCATTATAAGATTTATCAATTTTGGGAAGATTTTGATTGTTTAGTTGATATTTTATGGAAGAAAAAGGACTAAATTCCTTATTTATATGGAGCGGTCCATCCACAATGGATTATTTGGGAGATAATTAGAATCTTTTAAAATCATCCATGAACATTTTGAATGCAATCTTGATCCTTTGTGAAATTCACCAATTTTGACCTGTTTTTTGTGGCTTTTGGGCCCTTTTTTGATATTTTTTAGTTTTTTTTATGAGGTTTTTTGGTGGTTATCCTAGGGTTGGATGACTGCATAGTTTATGGTCATCCTAGGATGGTATGTTCAACCAATTTTCTGGATTTCCCACCATATTATGACCATGCTCATTCTAGTATTTTTTAAGCCCAAAATTGGGCAAATGAGCTCATTTTCACATTTCTAACTTAGAAAACTAAGAGGTGAAGAGTAGGAGGTTTATTTTTTGAAGTGGAGAACTTATGAGAGCATCCTAAAATCACCATGATCCATACACAGGACTTGAAAAGTGATGAAGCTGGTGCGATACAGGTAAGGGTTGCATTTTCTCTTATTTTTTATTGAATTTGAAATTGTAACTAATTGCACATTATTTAAAAAAAAACATACTAATTGTTGGTTAATTAACTATAATAGTAATAAAATATAGGAATATAGGATTTATTTGTGTTTTAGATGCATTGTTATTCCATTTTTTATGTTTTCTTGCTATTTTATGGCTATTTTTGGGGGCCAAAATGGCCCTTTTTAGCATTTTTGGGGGTCGTCCTTGGGTGGGACGACCACTAGTGGCCATCCCTGGGGAGGATGGCTACCAAATTGGGGGCTTTCCCTAGGTGGTACAACCACAAAATTATGGTAAAAGGTCCTTTTTTTAGTCCATTTTTGCTATTTTTGGGTAATTTCGATGAGGATCTAAGTTCCTTTGGAACCTTCTGGAGTTTGTATTTACACTTATGGAGTGCATCATAGAGAAGCCACTGGTGATGGCTTGGGGTACTACTTTGCTGTAATTAGTTGTATGAGATCTACTCCTATGGGTGAAAGGGATTAGGATGTATATTTCTACTATAGGTATGGGATGGAAATATATTATTTTATATTTACCACGAGGACTACCTTGGATGACACAAGCATATCTAGGAGATAGGGATATAGGTTATGGTAATCTATGGTAACAAGATAAGGAAATAGGTCAGAGCCATACCTTTGCAGGTGTGATTTACCATTATGCATAATCCTTTGCATGGATCAGGGTAGAGGAGGTGATTTTGAGACCCTATAGGGATTTTATAGGATGGCCTGAAGCTGAGGCACAACTTCACCAGATGAGGCTAGGGATATGGTTAGTTGGAAAACATGGTACTGAGTGGGAGTACTTCCCATATGCTCAAGTATTGTGATATTTTATGCTATTCCAAGGTTTTCCTAGTTAGCCAATGATCTACCAATTCCACGAGGATGAGAGAACACTTCACCTACAGTTGAGGTAGTGGGATAGGAGGCAGATATTATAGTGGAAATTTTGGAGATAGAAAACATTAGGACTAAAAAAGAGTATGACTCTTGGTGTGTGATGAACCAATGGTGAGGGGAGGGGCCAATAGTAGGGGATACAACTACAACAAAAGAGGAGGCTCATAGGGATGCTCCAGATGAGGGTCATGATGAGGCTCCAGATGAGGAAAATCTTGATGTAGGTGAGTGACATGTACATAACTGAGTAGAGGATGAGTGGATAGATATCATTGATGTAGGGGATCCAAAGGATGGTTTTGGTGAGGATTACATTGATGAGTAGGGAGTGTAAGTATAACTAGTAGCACAAGATGCTACGTAGATAAGAGAGATCTCCTATATGCATAGGTACAAAGTGCATAGACTAATATTGATTGGTAGGTATTAGAGATAGCTACTCTTCAGGCACATGTTACTTTAGGGAGCTTAGGCTAGGTTGAATCTAGTGGTGATGAGGTAGCTAGTCTATGGGAGGAGGTGATTTAGCTATAGGCTTTATTGGAGAAATTACAAGATCATCATCGAGAGGAGCTAACATACACCTAGGATTTGGAGGATAAGGTAGTGTATCATAGGGGGCACTTACAAGCTCATCCTTTCACTAGTTGATCTCAACAGAGTACGTGGAGTGGTATAGGGTAGTCATATACAAGGATGGGGGCTCCTAGCTTCACATGGAGGTCAGATAGGGTAAGGAGTAGTAGATATGGAACTTCTCTATGGATGATGTCTAAGGTTTGGGGTGAGATTCATAGTGCTAGTCTCACATGACCATGGCTTTTGATACTCTATGGTTCTTTTTTGGACTTTAGGAGAGTGAGGTCTGAGGACCCACATGATTGTAACCTACAAGCAGTTTTTGGATTATGATATATATTTTGATTCTATACATACATATATATATATAGATATATATGAGGTTTTTATGTTATCATCATGTGTTACCTTATTAATTTATTAGATGTATGAAATGCTTATATTTGCTTTACTAATGATTTTATAGATGCTTAGCATGTATTCATTTATTGTAATATCATGTGAGTTGATGATATGTATATGCGTGCATGCATAATAAAATGGATGATTTGTTAATTTGTATGATGGACTATGAATACTATATGACATACTAGATGCTAGAACCATATACTGTACAAAATTTATCTCATCATTTTAACATTATCATGATACTATGTAAGGGCTTGTGTAAACATAATGTAATAAACATGTGATAACATGATATGAAATGAAATGAATAATATACTATTATATTATGTTTTTGGGATTTTTAGGAGACTCAAAAACTCTAGTTACCTAATCAAAAGTTGTATATTAACCATGCAAGACTTTTTGGCAAAGTAGAAATCTGCTAGGATGGCCAAGATATTCAACATCCCTATGTGTGCATGTGATTTGATTGCTATGATAGTGCATAAAGTTACCCTAGTACCAAAAAAGATTGATGCAGCCCATTTCTACTCAATATCACCCTATGAGTATCATTATCCTGATTTTTGTACATAGTTGGATTAGACCACTAGGCAATACAGGGTACCAAAATCTAACTCATCCACATGCAAACATTGGTCTGTACAAAAGTAGGTTGCTTATGTGATAGAAATATCATCATGCATAAATATACCACTATTTATAGGTAGACATGATGCCACCTAACCTATAATGAGGATCACCTTGTGGTTGTTAAATGCTAAGAATTCTAGGGATTCAAGTTCAATACTCCCTTCGTTTTTTTTTATATTTGAATTACTCTAGGGATTTTCTCTTTTTTGTTTGGAGAAAAAATAAATTTTCTAATGATGAAAACCACTTTTTATTTTGAATATTGTTAAGTGGTAACAACCACTGTTAATTTTTATTTGGATACTTGCCTCAAGTTTGCATGAAACAAGGGATTTTATTATTTTGGATAAGGAGAAACCTGCCCTTTTTTCAATTCTCAATATTTTTGAACCATTCGCACAGGGGGATGAGTGAGATAAAATTTGTTCTTAGGGTAACATGGACCACTTTGTATGTTTCATATTTCCTTGTGCAATACTTTAGATTTATTAGTGTGAGAATTTATCAAGGTTTTGACATATACAAGGTACAATCTAAGCAGGATTCCACCTTTTAAAAATTAGGATAGCTTTTTACAAAATATGAAAATAAAACTAGAGATGGATGAGTGAAAAAAACTCTAAATATGTATTATGAACAATGGATAAGTGAAAGGAAACATACACACAGTATGGAATATGGATGGAAATGATAAATATTATGCAAATAGGTGGTAAAGCCAAACTTTTGAAAACATTGATTTTGACATATGCCTAGTGTACATACCTGGTGCTAGACATGTATGATCGACTCTAAAATGCAAAACACAATGATAGGATTACCTAATGCAAGTGGTGTTATAATTAAATGATATGAAATGTAATGCAATGCAATATTTTTGTCTTTTTCATATTTTGATGATGTTTTCATATTTTGATAAATATATACACATTTGACCAATGGGATTAGTGGATGACATTGGGGCATTTTGGGTGACCAAAAGGTTTATACATACCTTTGGAGCTATTTGAGTGACAAAAGTGTTTATAGATACCTTTGGGTATTTTTGGGGTCACCAAAGGACTTATAGATACCTTTGGGGCTTTTTAGGGTGACCAAAGGGGTCGTAGACACATTTGGAGCATTTTAGGGTGACCAAAGGGGTTGTAGATACATTTGGAGCATTTTAGGGTGACCAAAGGGGTTGTGGACACCTTTGGAGAATTTTAGGGTGACCAAAGGGATCTTAGATACCTTTGGAACATTTATAGTGACCAAAGAGATCATAGAAATCTTTGGAGCATTTTAGGATGACCAAAGGGATCATAGACACCTTTAGATAATTTTAGGGTGACCAAAGGGGTGGTAGACACCTTTGGAGCATTGAAAAAATGGATTGTATTCACATTTGGAGCATTTTAGGGTGACCAAAGGTATCACAAACACATTTGGACTATTTTAGGATGACCAAAGGGATCGTAGACACCTTTGGAGTATTTTAGAGTGACTAAAGGGATCATAGACACCATTGGAGTGTTTTAGGGTGACCAAAGGGTTCATATATACCTTTGGAGCATTTTAGGGTGACCAATGGCATTGTAGATACCTTTGGAGAATTTTATGGTGACCAAAGGAATCATAGACATCTTTGGATCACTTTAGGGTCACCAAAGAGGTCGTAGACACTTTTGGAGCATTTTAGAGTGAAAAAAGGGGTCGTAGACACCTTTAGAGAATTTTAAGGTGACCAAAGGGATAATAGACATATTTGAAGTGTTTTAGGGTGACCAAAGGAGTCATAGACACCTTTTGAGCATTTTAGTGTGACCAAATAGGTTGTAGACACCTTTGGAGCATTTTAGGATGACCAAAGAGGTCATAGACACCTTTGGAGCATTTTAGGGTGACCAAAAGGATCGTAGAAACCTTTGAAGGATTTTAGGGTGTCCAAAGGGGTAATAGAAACCTTTGGAGCATTTTTAGGGTGACCAAAGGGTTCGTAGACACCTTTGGAACTTTCTAGGGTGACCAAAGGGTTCGTAGACACCTTTGGAGCATTTAGGGTGACCAAAGGGATCATAGAAACCTTTGGAGCATTTTAGGATGACCAAAGGGATTGTAGACAACTTTGGAGTGTTTTAGGGTGACCAAAGGGATCATAGACACCTTTGGAGAATTTTAGGATGACCAAAGGGATCGTAGACACCTTTGGAGCATTTTAGGGTGACCAAAGGGATCATAGATACCTTTGGAGCATTTTAGGGTGACCAAAGGGATCGTAGACATCTTTGGAGCATTTTAGGGTGACCAAAAGGATCTTAGACATATCTAGAGTGTTTTAGGGTGGCCAAAGGTATTATAAACACCTTTGGAGCATTTTAGGGTGACCAAAGGGATTGTAGACACCTTTGGAGAATTTTAATGTGACCAAAGGGATCGTAGTAATCTTTAGAGTGTTTTAGGGTGACCAAAGGGGTCGTAGATACCTTTGGAGAATTTTAAGGTGACCAAAGGGATCAAAAATAACTTTGGAGCATTTTAGGTTGACCAAAGGGATCATAGACACCTTTGGAGTGTTCTAGGGTGACCAAAGGTATAATAGACACCTTTGGAGCATTTTAGGGATGACACGGTGCTCTAAGCATGGAAAAATTGTAGGTGAAGGATATTCAAGGGTTTAGGCTCCTCAAATCCTTCAATGGAAGCTAAGCGATATGTTCCAGGTCCAATCTAAATAGTAATAATGTATGGAACTAACCAGTTTTTCATAAATTTTTCCCATAGATAGGGTGGCAAATTAGAATTTTGTTGGTTCTCTTTTAGAACTAGATAACCAACCTGAAAGTCCCTAAGGTGGAATTTAATGTTATAAGCTCTATTAAGGTGCTCTTGATAAACACGTAGATGCTCAAGAGCATTAACGCATTGATCACCAAGCAAATTTAATTTATCTATATGAGTCTACCATATTCTATCATCATCAATGAAATATTGCATGGATATACATAATGATGGGATTCCCAAGTCTAAAGGTATGATAGTGTTAGGATCCTACTATAAAATAAACTCAAATAAACACACTCTAACACAATTTCTTGGAAAAAAACTCACATAAACATCATATTAATATTCAGAACAAAATACACATTATAACAAAAATTTTCATAAAGGAACAATCTCACAATAATATAGAATCATAGGCCTCTTTGAGTGGGCAACCTCCTTCAACAATTCATTAATTTGCAAAAATATGAATGCATTTGTGCCTTCCCAGGTATTTAAAGAGTTCCCTTCCATGGTTGGATTACATGCAAAATTCCACCTGGATTACATGTATAATGTCACTCGAATTACATGCATAGTTCCACTTGAATTACATGCACAATGCCACTAGAATTACATGCACAAGGCCACCTTACATGTGTATCTACCATGTGTTACATAAAAAGGGTGTCATTTGTCATAGGCACTATATAAGCTAAAACTTAGACCATTAAAAAATATTAATCATGGGTACGACCCACGTTATTTAGGAATTATTACATCATGGAAGTTATTACATTAAGGGTTAGGATGGGATCCTAACATGTCCTTCCCCTTGAAGAAGCTTTGTCCTCAAAGCTGAAATGAGGAAACTGTTGTGGAGTTAGTGGAGAGATTCCCATGTAGAATCTTTAGGTTGAAGCCCACGCCACTGAACTAGGATCTCTATAATTGTACGGTTATGAAGAGTGTGAGTCCTACGATCCAACAACTTCTTAGGTTCAAGTAATATGTAGCCTTCTTCATCCAATTTAGGAAGTGTGGATTGAACTTGTACCGGTGTGCGCACAACTTTCTTGAGAGTAGAAACATGAAAAATAGGATGAAGCTTGGAAGTAGGTGGGAGCGCCAATTTGTAAACTATGGGGCCAATCCGTTGTAGAACCTGGTAAGGACTATAGAATTTTGCAGCAAGCTTTTGACACCTACGAAGTTGTAGGGATGATTGTTTGTATGGCTGCAAGCGAAGGAAGACCATATCACCTACATAAAAACTACACTCAGAGTGATACTGATCAACTTTTTGGTGCATCCTATTCTGGGCCATGTTCAAATTTTGCTTAAGTTTGCGAAGGAACTCGGTGTGTTAACTCAGAGTGTTGTCAACGGCCTGGACCTTGGAGCTACCAAGAATGTAAGAGGAAGGCGTAAGTGGAAGGTGCCTGTAGAATGCTTCAAATGGTGTGAGTTTGGTTGCGGTATGATAGGAAGTGTTGTATAACCATTCGGCCAAGGATAGCCATTTGGCCCATTGAGTGGGATGATCTGAGACAAAGCAACGAAGGTAGATTTCAAAGCATTTATTAACTTTTGTTTGACCATCCATTTATGGATGGTAGGATGAACTCATTTTGAGTTGAGTCCCCTACAACTTAAACAACTCTTTCTAGAAATGACTAGTGAAGGTGGGATCACGATTAGATACAATGGAGGTGGGCATGCCATGAAGGCAAAACATGGATTCAAGAAAAAATTGTGCAACAATGGATGCGGTATAAGGATGGGAAGGGCACAAAAGTGAGCATACTTTGAAAGGTTGTCCACTACCACAAAAATAACTGACTTGCCTCCAGATTTAGGGAGCCCTTTTATAAAGTCCATGAAAATTTCAATCCAAACCTGATCCAGGATAGGCAATGGCTAAAGAGTGCCCGGAGAGTGCATTGTTTCACCTTTCATCCTTTGACATGTGTCACAGGCAGCAAAAAAAGAGCGGATGTCATGTTTCATACCTTTCCAAAATAAGGTGCACTTGAGTCGCTCATATGTTTTAAGGAACCCTGAATGGCCTACAGAGGGAGTGGCATGCAATTCCTTCATGAGGAGATCTTGAAGTGGGGACTTATGAGGTAGAACCAAGCATTGATGATAGCACAAATCATGACCATTCCAATTATACCCTGGTGCAGAATTTGGATCATCCATTAGTGAGGCTATCAAAGCTTGCAAATCTGCATCCTGACGTGCTTCTTGATGCAAGGAATCAATCCATTGGGGAAGTGGTGCTGATATGACACACAACACACTTACGGTATCCATTTGGCGAGAAAGAGCATCAACCACAATATTCTCCATTCCATTTTTGTAGGTGATATCATAATCATAGCCCATGATTTTAGACACCCACTTTTGTTGGTCATGCATGGCAACTCTTTGTTCTAGAAAATATTTGAGACTTTAATGTTTGATTTTTATGGAGAAGTGACACCCAATGAGGTAAGGTCACCAATGTGTGACTGCATGCAATATGGCTAAAATTTCCTTAGCATATGTGGATTTCCCTAGATTACGATCAGAGAGTGCATTTCTAGTAAAAGCCACAAGTCATCCTTCTTGCATTAATACTATCCCAATACCATGACCAGAAGCATCACTTTCAATGAAAAATGGTTTAGAGAAATCTGGCATGGCTAAGATAGGAGTGGTGGTCATAAAATGCATGAGTTCAATGAACGCTTGGTTAGAAGGACCTGTCCAAGTGAAGGAATTATTTTCAACATGGAGGTGAGGGGGGTAGCTATCTTCCCATAATTGCAAATAATTTGTGATAATAGCCTATAAGCCCTAAAAATCCTTGAAGTCCCTTGAGGGTGCGAGGTTTCAGATACTCTTGAACTACTTGAATCTTCTTAGGGTCAACCTTGATGCCATCCTGTGAAACAATGTGTCCCAGATACACTACTTCAATTAGACCAAAGGAACACTTGGAACTTTTGGAAAAAAGTTGATGGGTGACCAACAACTATAAAGTTTGATCCACATGATTGAGGTGCTCTTCCCATGTGCAACCGTAAATCAAGATGTCATCGAAGAACATAAGGATGAACTTTTGCAAAAAGGGTCAGAATATGTTGTTCATAAGACTTTGGAATGTAGAAGGAGCATTTGTGAGACCAAATGGTATTACCAAGAATTCATAATGACCTTCACGATTACGAAAGGCAGTTTTAGGGATGTCCTCATCCTTGAGCTGGATTTGATGGTACCTAGAGTGGAGATCAAGATTGGTGAAATACATGGTCCCGTGTAGTTCATCGAGTAATTCATCAACCATTGGAATAGGAAATTTATCCTTGACTATACTCTTGTTGAGTTCTCGATAGTCAATACATATGCGCCATGAGCCATATTTCTTGGGAACAAGTAGGACAGGCAAGGAGTAGGGGTCGGTACTAGGCCAGATGACACCAGCTTTGTGTAATTCATGTACCAATTTTTCTAGTTTTAATTTCATGGGATGAGGGTACCTGTATGGCTTGATATTTGGTGGTGCACTACCCGAGAGCAATGGGATAGCATGGTCATGAGAGCAATTTTATGGTAGTGTAGTTTGTTCTACAAAGACAACATCATGTTTGTGTAGAACTAGTTGTAGGTCTGATGGAATTTCAACCATTAGTGAAGTGGTTGGTTGGATGGAGAAGAGTTATGCAATGACCCCATGTTTTGATTTCTTTAGCACTTTCTCCATATGATTGGAACTAATTATGTGAGGTGTTCCTGTAGGGGAGCCCTTGAGTAAGTGTGTTTTTCCATTTTGGGAGAATTGCATCCAGAGTTCTACAAAGTTCCAACTAATAGTGCACAACGTACTCAACCATCGAGATTCCAAAACCATATCACATCTTCCCAACTAGAGGGTAAACATGTCCTACTTGAGTTCATAGTCCCCTATCCTGAGCTTGATATTGCGGAATTTTGCTTTACAAGGTAATGTTCCCCCATTTTTTACCATGACCTTGAATGAATTACAAGTGTGGATATAGCAATTTTCCCTCTTAGCAACTCAAGGATCAATGAAGTTGTATGTGCTACCTAAATCAATAAGGATGGTAAGACGTTGGCCCTTGAAAAATACCATAACTTTCATGGTTTTTGGAGTGGTAATGCCTACAAGAGCATGGACTAAAATCTCTACCTCAGACCCCTGTGTATCTTCTTCCTATAAAGAAGGTGTTTCAGGGGGGTCATCATCCTCATAACTCTGGTTAGTGTTAGCAAATTCCTCAACATATATCAAGAATAGTATTTTTTTTGCACACTTATGTCCTTTAAAAAAAATTCATCACAATTATAACATAATCCTTGGGCATGACGTGCATCCATCTCCTCTGTAGTCAGTCGCTTGGGTGTAGTAGGTTTACTATCCATTGAATTTTGGGTTCAAATTACGTAACCACTAGAACCAGTGTAGAGCCTCAGATTCCAAATTGAAGGAAGCCATCTGAACTCGATGATATATAGGAAAATTATGAAGTCTAAAGAATTGATCAAACCTACATAACCACCCATCAACATCCTTCCCATTAAATCGAGGGAAGTCCAATTTTGGAATTTTAAAGGATGGGTCATGGTAATTCCTTGTAGAGTTTTTATCCTGGTGTTATATTTTGAGTGATCGCTTATGTAACTTGCTACCCACATCTATCAATGTTTCTTCTAAGAGAGCACTAGTGGCCTCATGATCTATACGAAGACCTTGGACCTATTCCCTTATGGAGAAAATTTTCAAGTTCAAATTATCAATGGATTTTGTTAAGGAGTTCATCTGTTCTAGCTCTTTTTGATGTCCACGGGTGCCCTGGGCCATTTTGGAACCTTTTGTGACTAGTTACTAGAATTAGAATTGGGTTTCAGGACTTACTATTTTTAGTAAGTATCCAAAAAGTGCTTGGGTGCTATATATAAAAATGATCAGATCGAAGAGGTGATCACAATGAGCTATATCCCACAACACTACTTTTAGGTAGCCTAGACCTTTTTTTTATCTCCTATTTTGCCGAGTCTAACTATGTTTACAATTTTTGATTTTGAGCTACAGTGCAAAAGTTGGGTATTGGAGCACTATCTATAATTGGTATCTTGTCACCCACTCAATGTTTTTCTCAGCCCAGATAGTCTCTCTAACACTACTTACCTCACTGGTCTGAAGATTCTCTGTATTGTGTAGGTTACTGTTATGATAGTTCTATTCTGACACTGAAAACTATAATTTTTGACCTGACTGTGCTGACTTGACTGAGCTGACTGTTACTACCACTATAAATTTGACTGTTATTCTCTAGATTGTCAACTTAACTATCACCCTCATATTCTATCCTGAATTCATGTAATGTATGCTATTTTTTTTGGTAGAGGATTCCTTTCTCATATGCTCACTTTTGGGAATTTGGAATGCAGGTTTAAAAATAGGGAGTTTTGGTTTATGATTTTGTTACAGGTTGAAGATTTAATAGAACTAGGGTATGCTAAGTAAAGGAGGATGTAGCACCCATAGGCCCTCTATTATACCATAGTGACGAACAATAGTGCTCGGACCAATATTTCAGGCCACTACCCAAGGAGGATTTCACACATACCCTTGAGCACACTATTTGCCTCTCTGACAGTACGGGAGGGTAATCGTTTGGGATGTTGTATCCCATGGACTATGGATGATACAAGGCCGATAATATTCCTATTGGATAAAATTTTGTTAACCCTAGAATGGTCTCCTGATATACTCGAAGGTGCATGGGAACTCAAGTCTGTGCATGAGTTTTTTCTGAGGCCTGGGTATTGGATCTTGATCGCTCCTCACTTCACTAGACGTTGTATGGGCTATCTAGCTTAGCCAATAACGATAGATCCTTCATGATATTTTAAAACCCCCGGCATAGGGTTTCTACCTACTCAACTAAAAAAGACTATTTTTTTTTTACTGGTATTTATCTTTCTTTTTTTTTATAATAGTAAAAAAAAAAATTACACAAAAATAACAAAGGATTATACCTAACAGGCAAGAATCATTACTGTTGCAGCAGAACATGGCCCTGGAAAGTGCTTTGATACCACTTTTTAGGATCCTACTATAAAATAAACTCAAATAAAAACACTCTCACACAATTGCTTGAAAATAAACTCACATAAACATCATATTAATATTCAAAACAAAATACACATTATAAAAGAAATTTGCATAAAAGAAAAATCTCACAACAATATAGAATTGTAGGCCTCTTCGAGGGGGAAACCTCCTTAAACACTTCATTAATTTTCAAAAATATGAATACATTGGTGCCTTCTCGGGTATTTAAAGAGTTTTCTTCCATGGTTGGATTACATGCAAAATGCCACCTGGATTACATGCATAATGCCACCCGAATTACATGCATAGTGCCACTCGAATTACATGCACAATGCCACTCGAATTACATGCACAAGGCCACATTACATACCTATCTACCATGTGTTACATAAAAAGGGTGCCATTTGTCATAGGCACTATATAAGCTAAAACTTAGAACATTACAAAATATTAATCATGGGTACTACCCACATTATTTAGAAATTATTACATCATGGAAGTTATTACATTAAGGGTTAGGATGAGATCCTAACAGATAGCCTCAAAACCATAAGGAATCATAGCCTCAATACCATACACTAGTGAAAATGGAGTTTCCCTACTGGGAATCCGAATACTCATGTGATAGGTCCAAAGGGCTAGAGGCATTTGACTATGTTAATATTTATGATTATCCTTAATGTTTTTCTTTAAGATTTCAATTACCTGTTTAATTTTATGCATCAACTTGCCCTTTATCTTGTGGATAATAGGGCGTAGAAAAACTATGTTGTATGTTATATTTAGTTGTTAAAGCATGCACATAATTACTCTTGAAAGGTGGCGTATTATATAAATTTATCTTGGATGGAAACCAAAATGATAAATAATATTATGTAGCATGAAATCTATGATGTGGGATCCAGTCATAGTGGTAAGGGGAATTACTTCCACCCATTTTGTAAAATACTCAGTAGATGTAATGATGTCCATGTGAGGACCTAAGGAAGTGGGTGAGATTTTTAGATTAAATCAAACCCCCATTGTGAAAATAGCCAAACTGATTGAATCAATTATAAGACCATAGAAGGTACGTGTGTTAGATTAGCATGGTCTGGACACTTTACACACTTCTTGACATAAGCATAGTAATATTTTTCTAACGTTGGCAAATAATAGCCCATGCGAAGAATGTGCTTTACGATGGCCATGCCACTGAAATGGCCACCACATGTACCACCATGTGCTTAGAAAATTTCCTAAACTAACTCTTGAGGGTCTAAGCAATGAAGGAGATACCCTCGTAGCTTCGATGATACATTATGTCTCCAAGTAAGACATACTTTGTCATTTTTTCCTTGAATTCTCATTTTGTGGCATGTGACAATATAGAAGGATTACTTCCAAGTTTTAAATAATCTTTTATTTGGATGGACTAATATTGTGTTGTAGAAGCCTCAAATGAATCAATTGCATGAACCTTTTGAATTTCATCTCTCACAAATGCTGATTGGGAGAGAACTTGTAAATATAGCATTGTGCTGCTGAAAGCACGAGATTTCGGGCGAAGGAAACACTAATTGCGATGTATTCAAAATCAAACACGCTTAAGTCCTAGAAATGTAGAATGCATGAAATGAAAGAGACGCATTGAAATGAGATACAAGAAAATGGAGAAATCACAGCCCTTTTATTTAACTCTCTTGATCTCGGTTACAAAGACGCCTCCTCCCTTTTCAGGGGCTAGGAGCGTTAAATGAATTTGGTTACAATCAAGACTTAATGTTCCTCCTTCCGCGTGCCCACATTTGAAATGGGCGGGCCAAGACGTTGCCGCCACTGGTGTTGATGAGTCCTTAACCTCTGCTGCTCCTCCTACGATCAAAGAAACAACAAAGATGTTAGTAGCACCTGCTGCAAATAAGAAACGTTTGTTCTCTAAAATTAATGAAAGATGCATGTAAAAGATTAGCCAAATCGATAGACAAAATGACTCTAAATGACCTGCAAACTCGACAGAGACCGAGAAAACATTACCAGAAGGCCACTGCCATCGAAACAGTCGGCCAATTCGCACTCAACTGCAATTCGTCCCTGGTCAGGATGAATTCGACTGTAATTCATCCTCGGGTAGGACGAATCCGACTGTAATTCGTCCTCGGGTAGGACGAATTCGACTGTGTTAAAATGCCGAGTTGATGCCGCTCAAATGTCACACCTCGGGATCTCCAAATGACCTGCAAACAGAGGGGTTAGCTAATTGGGGGCATTTTGGGATGACCCAGATGGTCGGATTCTCCCAATTTGACCTCCATCAACGGGAATTTGGCGTCGCTACCTGCAAGTTAGTGGGATAACAAAAGCGACGAGAACATGATGAAATCTGATTAAAACATTATGGAATCGAACATATGAACTATCTAGACAGCATAAAATGAAATGAAAGATGAACAAATGACAAAAGAACCAATTAGAATGAAACTTAAAAGGTGCGGGGCGCCCAAGTGGGCCGCCCACCGTTGGAACTTGATTTTGGCACCAATCCACTTGGGATGGGCCCAAAATCTCTTAGGATGGGGTTGTCAGCAAATTGGTGGATTAAAGTGGCCAAATGTCGGGTTTTTGGGTCCGAATTCACACTTCCAATAGCCACCCAATAACCTCTCTTGCGAAAGAGATTAAGGATGTGGAAAATGCAAATCAAAAGGGGTAAAGGCGTGGTATCAAATCGGCAGCACTTCGTTGCTTGAAAATGCCTCCTACTTCTTCTTTTGGGTGGGAAAAGTCCACCATTTTATAGACCCAGGGGGTCTCTTTGGAGAGACATGCATAAGCGCCATGTGGTGGTCATAGGTGCCATGTGGCGGTCATGTCTTCTCATGAGAGAGGAAGGTCCTCCATGACTTGGGCTTTCATGAATGCCCTTGTGATAGTCCTCTAACGGCCCATCTGCCCACCTACACGCGCGTGCGAAGCAAGAGTCATCAATTGACTGTCTTTGGCTGCCACTTGGCGCCATTCTTCTTTTTGCCCGTTAAACCTGGAATTCGTCCTGACCAAAGACGAATTAAGAATTCGTCCCTGGGTGAGACGAATCCAAGTTTGAATTCGTCCCTGGGTGAGACGAATACTGAGCAAAGTGCCTGAATGTGCCAAATTGCCTTTTGACCTTACAAAATTGCTATAAAAGTGGTTAGGACCACTGTTTAACCTCTGAGGGCTGCCCTGGGGGCTGTGTGTGTGTCAAAGCGATCAGTGTTTGCAGTCACATAATCGGATTGGTGCTGTTTTGGTGTCTACAGATGCCCCTTTTTGGGATGCGTTGTGCATGGCGCAACGTCGAGCAAAAATAGATAACCAAAGCACTAATGATTAGGGTTTCTCGGTAACCTAACCAACTTTTGATGCCCCAAGTATGGAAAGGGCATGCATTCTTGAATCCTTGCTTCTGACGAGCGAAGGAACTTGATTTCAAGTATTAACCTATTTTGGTGAGGTGTGACTTGAGCTTGGACATTGATTAGTCATGAATAGGCAAAGGGCGCAACCTTTTGTCCACGGGGGAAACCTTGTGTTCATGATTCACGAAATGCCAAGTGTTTGATCAATTTGTGATTGTTGCTTGTTTATTGCCCCAAGCGGGAGCGTGATTGTCTTTGTCAATGATTCTTTGAATGCATGTCATTGCCTTGATTGGGTGTGTGTTTGTTGATTGGTGACTAAGTGTGACTACCCCCTCAAGCGACGAATCGATGAGGGAATGACCTTCGTGAGAAAAGCGACGAGTCGCTTGACCCAAGATGACTTGTGCAAGGGTGCCTTTAGATGGTTTATCGTTAAGCATGTGCAATTTTTCCAACATTTAGACCTATTTTTGGTGGGTGTTAACCCTTTTTGCGACGCTGTTTGGAGCTGAAATTGGCAAAAATCCGTCTTCCCATGGAGCGGTCCGGCTAAGATAGCCTTCTTAGGGAGTAGGATAATGACAATTTGTGACCCCAACGTCTGTTTTGTATGCCCGGGATGTTAAGTGCAACAACACTCTCATCGGGCAAATTTATTATCTGTTTTAGTGCATTTTTGTCCAATTTTTGATGTTTTTGAAGTTTTTGGCCTGAATTCGTCCCGGGGTGGGACGAATTCCATCTTTAGAATTCGTCCCTGGGTGGGACGAGCGCTAACCGAGCGCTCGTCCCAGGGAAGGACGAATTGGAGCTCAAAAGGCCTATTTAAGGGCCAAAACTTGAGTTTGGGCTCATTTTCATTTAATTTTTCTTGCGATTTGGAGCTCTCGGGAGGAGGAGGTTAATTCTGCGAAGCGAAGCGCTGCCAGATTTTCCCTGCCATCATGAGTACACAAACCGGATCGAGCGGCGGAGCCGAAGCGAGACCAGTAAGTGCTCCCTAGAGTTTATTTTTGTTTAAAATTGCAATTGTTTTATTTGATTATTTTTGTGATGATGTTTTTCAAAAAATTTAAAACTTAAACCTTGAAACTGAATTGAAGACAACTAAGACTTAGTGTACAACTAAACGTAGCGAGAAACCTAGGTAAAGAATTTTTATTGTTTCAACTAAACCCTAGGATAAACTGATCTTGAACCCTAAGACGTAATGTTTGTATTTTTGAATTTTTTTGTTTTGTTTTTAAATTAACTAGTTAGGATTAGAAACCCTAGAACTGAAAATTTATTTTTTGTTTAATTTTTGTTTGTTTTTGTTTTAAATTAATCAGTTAGGATTAGAAACCCTAGAACTGAAAATTTAATTTTTGTTTGAATTTTTGTTTGTTTTTGTTTTAAATTAATCAGTTAGGATTAGAAACCCTAGAACTGAAAATTTAATTTTTGTTTGAATTTTTGTTTGTTTTTGTTTTAAATTAATCAGTTAGGATTAGAAACCCTAGAACTGAAAATTTAATTTTTGTTTGAATTTTTGTTTTTTTTTGTTTTGGTTGTACATTGATAGGCAATGTTTTATATGCATGTTTTTGCTGTACAGTTCTTTTCCATGATTTTAATTTTTTTTTTTTGAATTTTTGCAGGTTGTTAGGAGCCGGTACCGTGTATCCATTGCTTTTTGAAGCGCGTGGGGCGCTGAGGTGATCGGGAGTGGCTTGATGCCCTTGGGCTCAAGCAGGTGGCTCGTCTAGAGCCAGTGGTCATGGATCAGCCTATTTGATGGCCCTGATCAATCTCTGGGATCCGTGGACCAACACCTTCCATCTCTCGATAGGGGAGATGACTGTTACCTTGGAGGATATCTATCGGCTTCTACGGATTTTGATAGATGGACTGCCCATCAGGACATCATCGCGTGATCAACGGATAGCTATACTGACGAGATGCTTCGGCCATGGGGAGCGTTTGGGCGTAGAGAGCCCAGTGGAGACGGCCGAGATTGACTGTCAGGTTGGTGGGATTTTTGTTCGATGGTGGCAGGAGAGGGGGGTGTTGGGAGTGAGGCACGCATTCCTTATGGGCCTCATTTCCAACATGCTATTACCTGACTCTTCAGGTGCGAGGTTCCCATGGAACCTGTTGGATTTGGTTTGGCAGTTGGTAGAGTGCCCGATAGAGGCACCACTTATCTTGAGATGGGGACAGACATTGTTGGCACAACTCTATGGGGAGCTGTATGAGGTCCGCTGTCGATGGCGAAAGGGGATCAGCTGCAGTTATCTGTTGCAGTGCTGGGGTTGGCAGCACATAGCAGTTGAGAGGCCAACCGGGTTACCATGGATGACTCGGGTGGCGATGGAGGATAAGGAGATAGGGTATGCAGTTTTGTGGTGGCGGTCCGGAGAGCAGGGACAGAGTCGACGTTGGGCAGGTGTCGTAGGGCACTATGTCGATACCTTCTCTCGGCTCACTCCTGGGGAGGTGGTTTGGCATCCTTATCGGGACTGTCCAGCCTGGTCGAAGGCTGGAGAGTGGCTCCGATGGGTACGCAGAGAGCGGTGGTTGATTGGGCGGCATGGGACCGAGCATGAGTTCTTCTCTTACAGCCGGGTTACATGACAGTTTGGGGTGCGCCAGGGGTTGCCTGGTGAGCCCATGGTCTATCGACGTCGGGGGGATGAGAGGACTCTAGACCGACCAGTCATCGCGCCATTGGGCGAGGATTCAGATGTGGCGATCGACGTCCCGGACGTGGATGACGTCGGGACTACTGTAGAGTATGACCAGTGGTGGGTACTACGGCGATGGCGGGGAGAGGGGCCACTGGGAGGCGCGGAGGCGGCTATAATGGGTGGGGAGGGTGCTGAGGCACCAGGGGATGATTGGGGAGCTCCTTTGGAGGACATGGTGGAGGTGGAGGGTGTTGATGCAGATTTGGGGGCTCCGGATCAGCCGAAGATGCAGGACATGGCGGAGCAGTGGGAGCCAGAGCAGGCTGCTGTTCCAGAGAGTCCCACGCCTCCGATGTATGCGGAGGACATAGAGTCTAGGGTATGCGTTGAGAATGCATGGTTGGCGGAGCTACTACAGAGGCGAGATGAGGAGCTGGGGGATGCACTATGGGAGAGGGATCTCCTACGGGCTCGGTTAGCAGAGAGGGAGAGCGCACGGGTGGTGCCTCGCTAGTAGGAGGGTGATACTGATGCTGCACGGGAGAGGGATCTCTTACGAGTGCAGCTGGCATAGCGCGACGATGTAGTCATGATGTACCATAGGCGGGAGGCGGAGTGGTGTCGGCATCGGATGGATTTGGAGGGGGAGATCATCCGCCTTGGGGGGCGGGTACCTGAGCCTTCGGGAGGTGGATCTTCACGCCGGACGAGGGACAGTGTTACTGAGCAGTCAACATCATCTCATCGCAGGCGATTGGATGAGGGAGGCGGCAGTAGGCGTGATGTTGGGGCTAGCAGTAGCCGCCCTACGGGGTCCCATAGGACCCACACCATGGGGGGTAGTTCCCGTCGCACCGATCCTGCGTGATCATGGTGGCCGACGCCTTAGGCTGGGTGGTTTTGTTATGTGATTGCGGGGTCAGAGGACCAGTTTTGTAGCCTGCGGGCATTTTTTTTGATGATATATATATATATACCGACTTTATTTTGTTGATGCATATGTGATGATTTGATCTTATGTATGATGGTTGATGAATATGGATGTATGCATGTTAATTTATTTTGATGGATGCATATGTTATGTTGAGTGCAAGTGTTTTTGATTTATATGTGATATGCAAGAATGAAGTGGATGAATGGAATTTGTGATGTTTGGTTAGGGCACCATAGACTGTTTAGGACTTTGTTTATTTTGTTTTTAAGCCATTGCTGTAATAACTGACTTTGTATGTATACATGTGGTTTTCCTTTTTTTGTATTTTCTGATGGTATTGCAAGGATGAAAAGTAACGCAGTTTGGTTTAGAAATGTAGCTAAGGTTTTTTGAAACTCCGACGGTTTTAACTCACTAGCCACGATTGTGCTTTATCTTACAAGACTTTTGAACAAGGTATGAATCGGACTTGTTTTTGACCAAGTTATTTCACATCCCTGTGTGTGCAATTGAGTTCATTTATGTGGTATTTATTAGGATACCGCCAGTGCCAGATGGGCTTTCAACCGAACCTATACTGAGGATCACCTAGTTAGCTCCACTAACTCCTTTATTGTACTTAGTCAGATTAATCTGCGGTGTTTTCTAGGATACCATAAGCTAGCTCATCCACATGCAAACATTGATCTGTACACAAGTTAATGTGACAGATATATCATCATGCGGGAGGTTTACCGCCAGTGACCAATAGGCTGTCAACCAAACGGGTACTGAGGCTTACCTCATGACCTTTCGAAATGTTGAGAGTTCCAGGGATTCAAGTTCGACTCCCTTTTTTTCTTCAATTGTATTGGGATACTTGCTCAATTGTAGTGATAAAAATCACTGTTTATTTTTATATATTTTTCTTTCGAGCAAGGGATTTGGATTTTAGTGATAAGAGTCACTATTGTAAGTGCTTTTGATGTGTGCACTGTTGGATGTCAAATTTTGGAGTTTTTGACGTTTGCAAATTTTTTGATGTTTTGCAACTATAGAGAAATTTGGGATTCTTGGGGAATTGGGTAGGGAGGATGCTTGTCCTTTTGCCAACTCTCAGCGTTCCTTGGGTCATTTACACGGGGGGATAAGCAAGATAACCATTTCGCTTATGGTGACCTAGATTACTATGTGCAAGTTTCATCTTTCGTTCGTACAACTTAGGAATTGTTTTATGTGTTTTAGCTTGTGATAGGATGTTACGTAACAAGGCGTATTTCAAGTAGAACTCTACCTTCGTAAAATCTCTCTGACTTGGTACAGTACGTGGCTAGAAAGTAAAATGACGACTGAAAGATGAAAACTCTTGATACATTATAAGACCACTGACTCTATTGTGGTAAACAACAGTAAATGGCGTTTGTTTGTTTGTTTATGTAAGATGGAAAATTATGGAACAAGATGGACTAGCAGAATAATTACAGTCTATGGTGCCTTTGACCTGTACGACCACAAATATGCAATGTATGGGTGTGATGCTTAATGCAGCTACATATTTTTGTATTTTTGATGGATTGATTTTTTTGTGAATATGAAGATGAGATGCGAGAAGAGCTTTGTATTGATGAATTTGAGCATGCCTAGAAATGAGATGCAAATTTTTGTTATTTTTGATGATTTTATTTTTCTTTTGACCAAGCGATTGCGGGAATCTTTGGAGCTTTTTGGGTTGACCAAGTGATTGCGGGAATCCTTGGAGCTTTTTGGGGTTGACCAAGCGATTGCGAGAATCCTTGGAGCTTTTGGTTTGACCAAGCGATTGCGGGAATCCTTGGAGCTTTTTGGGATTGACCAAGCGATTGCGAGAATCCTTGGAGCTTTTGGGTTGACCAAGCGATTTGGAATCCTTGGAGCTTTTTGGGGTTGACCAAGCGATTGTGAGAATCCTTGGAGCATTTTTGGGATTGACCAAGCGATTTTAGGAATCCTTGGAGCTTTTTGGGATTGACCAAGCGATTTCGGGAATCCTTGGAGCCTTTTTGGGATTTGACCAAGCGATTTCGGGAATCCTTGGAGCCTTTTGGGTTGACCAAGCGATTGGGAATCCTTGGAGCTTTTTGGGATTGACCAAGTGATCCTTGGAGCATTTTTGGGATTGACCAAGCGATTTCAGGAATCCTTGGAGCCTTTTTGGGATATGGCTCTCTTAGATATAGAATGGTCACAAATGACTGATATTCAAGGGTTCTGTTTCCTTGATTCCATCAAGAGAGGCTAGCCGGTACGTCTCGGGTCCTATTTTGCTATCAATGACATATGGACCTAACCAATTTGCCATGAACTTGTCCCTTAGGTGGGACGGCAAATTAGAGTTCTGTTGGTTTTCCTTCAAAACCAAATCACCAACCCGGAAGTCCCTTAGGTGAACTTTCATGTTGTAAGCTTTCTTAAGTCGCTCTTGATAGATACGTAAGTGCTCGAGAGCATTAACGCGTCGTTCGTCAAGCAACGTAAGTTGGTCTAACCGGGCCTGCCATGCAGCGTCATCATTGATGAACTCTTGCATTGATATGCGCAGGGAAGGAATTTCCAACTCTAGAGGCATGACTGCCTCGGAGCCATACACGAGCGAAAATGGAGTAGCCCCAGTGGGCGTCCGAATGCTAGTGCGATAAGCCCAAAGGGCAAGTGGAATTTGGATGTGCCAATCCTTATGACTGTCTGCGACCGTCTTTTTAAGGATGGCAACTAGCATTTTGTTTGACGCCTCTGCTTGCCCATTTGCCTGCGGATAATAGGGTGTCAAAAAACTGTGCTAAATTTTGTACTTTGTGGTCAAAGCATGCACATCTTTGTTCTTGAATGGTGGCCCATTATCCGAGATTATTTTGGATGGAATACCAAAATGACATATGATGTTATGCAAAATGAACTCCACAATGCGGGGTCCTGTCGTAGAGGTCAACGAAATTGCTTCCACCCACTTGGTAAAATACTTTGTGGCCATTATGATAAACGTGTGACGGCCTGACGATGCAGGGGAGATCTTTCCAATTAGATCGAAGCCCCACTGCAAAAATGGCCAAGCGGACTGGAATATCTGCAAGGCCTGGGAAGGTACGTGCATCAAATTGGCATGATGTTGACACTTCACGCACTTCTTGACATATGCGCAACAATCTCGCTCTAAAGATGGCCAATAATAGCCCATGCGAAGAATGCGCTTTGCGATGGCCATACCACTGAAGTGGCCACCACATGTACCATCGTGCGCTTGGGCGACTGCCCAAGTGGACTCTTGTTGGTCCAAGCAACGAAGAAGGATCCCTTCATAGCTGCGATGATACAAAATGTCTCCTATCAAGACATACTTAGCCGCTTTCTGCTTGAATGTTCATTTTGCGGCATGCGTCAATCCAAGCGGGAGATTACCTAACTTGAGGTAGTCTCTAATGGGTAAATACCAGTCCTGTTGATCGAAAACCTCGATAGTATTAACAGCCAATCCCTCTTGAAGTTCATCCCTAACAAATGCTGAGCGGGATAGAACTTGTAAGAACAGCGTTGTGTTGCTATTAATGGGAGTAGGGGAGAACAAGGACCCCCAGTTGGCATGTTTCAGACGATCATGGATTCGAGAGAACTTATCCGAGGATGGTTCAATCTGGATCATGTGGATTCCTGACGTCAAGTCAGAGCTTGCACGCTCCATCGCGGATTGCGATAGGGTTTTGACTTGAATGGTTGTCATATCACCAGAAAGGTCTTGCGGGATTAGTGACCCCAAGGAGGCCATTGTGTCCACAAAATGATTCGATGATCGAGGGAGTGCCTCGATGTCGTACCATTCAAGTTTTGCCAGGAATTTGTCCACAAGGGCTTTATAAGCCTGTAGAACTAGGCATTTGCATTGGTATACCCCTTTGACTTGATTGACAATTAACAGCGAATCACCAAAGATGTTCAGTCATTTGATGTTCATGGCGATTGTTGTCTGAAGACCTATGAGCAAGGCTTCATACTCTGCATTATTGTTGGTGCATGGGAAGTTTAATTTAAATGACAGGGGCATTGGAGTGCCCTGCGGTGTGAAGAATACTATTCCCGTGCCACCACCTTGCTCACACTTAGAACCATCAAAAAATAAGGTTATGTCGGCCTGTGACTCAGGCTCATCAGAATCTGGCGATTATGAGACATGGAAGACCCCATCATCGGGTAGTTCTATGACTAGAGGCTGATCGTCTTCAAGAGGAGCCTCTGCTAGTTGATCGGCTATGACTTGTCCTTTGATAGATTTCTGTCCAATAAACTCTATGTCAAATTCTATCAACAACATGATCCATTTCGCCGTGCGACTACTATGATAAGTACGACTCATCATGTATCGCAATGGATTCTCCTTAGACACAACATACGTAGTGTTGCTCAGCATGTAGTGGCGTAGCTTCTTGGTAGCAAACACCACTGCCAAGTAGAGTTTCTCGACGTATGCATAGTTAAGTTCATAACTGACCAGGGTGCGGCTAAGATAGTAAGTAGCCTGTTCTTTGTGAAGTTCATTCTTCTAGGCCAGCATGGCGCCCAGTGCCACCTCGATAAGCTGAGATGTATAAGTAGAACGACACTCCTGGTCTAGGTGGTGCCAATACTGGTGGCGAAGCCAAGTATTGTTTGATTTCATCAAAGGCTAACTGGCACTCGTCATCCCAATGAAATGTAACCCCCTTGTGCAATAATTTGTTCATTGGTCGGCATTTGTCAGATAGCTACGCTATGAAGCGCTTAATCGACGTGACCTTTCCTTGCAAACTTCTGAGCTGCTTAATAGTAGTTGGGGGAGGCATTTCAAGGATTGCCTTGACTTTCTTTGGGTCCACCTCGATGCCTCGCTTTGAGACTATAAAACCCAAGAGTTTTCTAGATGTGATGCCGAATACGCACTTCTTGGGATTCAGTCTGACCTTATGCTCTATGAGGCGATCGAGAATCTTGCTTAAGTCATTGATATGATTTGAGCGCAAAAGAGACTTGGCTAACAGATCATCCATGTAATCTTCCAAAGTTTTATGCATGTAATCATGGAAGATGTATGTCATGGCACGTTGGTAGGTGGCGCCAGCATTTTTAAGGCCAAAAGGCATGACCTTATAACAAAATGTCCCCCAAGGCGTTGTGAATGCCATTTTGAGTTGATCCTCAGGATTGATACGAATCTGATTGTATCCTGAGAAACCATCCATGAGGGATAGCATTTCGTGACCTACTGTAGCATCTACCAACGTGTCGATGCTTGGCAAGGGGAAATCATCCTTAGGACTCGCTTTGTTTAGATCTCAAAAATCAGTGCATATGTGAATCCTCCCATCGAGCTTTTTGATGGGCACCATGTTGGACAGCCATGGCGGATAATCCATGCAGATGACAAACTGTGCATCCAACAACTTTTGCAATTCGTCTTTGACCATCAAGGCCACTTGTTGGGTGCATCTTTCATAGTTTTTGCTTAAGCGGCTTGATTGTCGGGTCAAGCGTTAGATTATGCGTGACTAGCTACGGATCTAGTCCCGGCATGTCTCTGTATGACCATGCAAAAACCTCCTTCTTCTCTTTGAGAAGGGCAATGTAGTCGGCTTGCTCTTCAAGGGATAAGCTTACCCCCAACTTGATAATCTATGGATTCTTTGGGTCTAAGCCGATGTCTACGTTAGTCGTCTCCTCGACTGACATGTGGGATCCATCCTCCAACTGATGTGGAGTCGGGATCAAATGGATATCATTAGCTGAGTTTAAATCTGCGTTTGGAACCTCGGGTCCCTCTTTAGCTTGAAAAATATCTTGAGTTGTCCCTAGGGTAAAATGAGGCATTTCACCGAAAGGCCAATACTCTGATGGGGAGAGCGGTGAATTGACACGATCCCAGTCGATGGCATCTATGTCTAGATGCAATGACCGTGCTGGATCGGTCGAATTGCGGATGGGTGCGGTAAAATCAATGGAGATCATGTGGATGAAATGAATTTGGTCTCCATTACCACGGGTGTGATAACTCAAACATTCTGGATGCTCCCTATGCTCTGGATCTGGCTCTGTAGGGATGGGCATGAATGGATCGGCCCTATGGGTTGATAGGAAGACAGGGTCTTCCCTTGGCACTGATGTCATTATAGGGTCTCAGGGCATACGGTGCTCATCGTAAACTTGGAGCCATGGATCCAACACTTGGTCCCACCCTACTGGGTCTACGTGCCATTCATGCCCTAATATTATGCCTAGTTGTGCCATCAGTTGTTCATGGGTTACAGGGTGATTGTGCCATCGCGCATGATTAAGATAGTCCCTCTCAGTTTCATCTTCGTAATCATTTTTGGTGATCCAAAGGCCCTCGTTGGCCTCGATAGCTGTCTGTGACATATTATGCTCATCTTGTTTGAGAAAATTAATCTTATCCCACCGTGATCGCCACTGAAAGCACAAGATCCTAGGCGAAGGAAACACTAATTGCAATGCATTCAAAATCAAACATGCTTAAGTCCTAAAATGTAGAATGCATGAAGTGAAAGAGACAAATTGAACAAAGATACAAGAAAATGGAGAAATCACAGCCCTTTTATTTAACTCTCTTGATCTCGGTTACAAAGACGCCTCCTCCCTTTTTAGGGGCTAGGAGCATTAAATGAATTTGGTTACAATCAAGACTTAATGTTCCTCCTTCTGCATGCCCACATTTGAAATGGGCGGGCCAAGACGTTGTCGCCGCTGGTGTTGATGAGTCCTTAACCTCTGCTACTCCTCCTACGATCAAAGAAACAACAAAGATGTTAGTAGCACCTGCTACAAATAAGAAACGTTTGTTCTCTAAAATTAATGAAAGATGCATGTAAAAGATTAGCCAAATCGATAGACAAAATGACTCTAAGTGACCTGCAAACTCGATAGAGACCAGAAAACATTACCAGAAGGCCACTGCCATCGAAACAGTCGGCCAATTTGCACTCAACTACAATTTTTCCTTGGTCAGGATGAATTCGACTGTAATTCATCCTCGGGAGGGACGAATCCGACTGTAATTCGTCCTCGGATAGGACGAATTCGACTGTATTAAAATTCCGAGTTGATGCCACTCAAATGTCACACCCCGGGATATCCAAACGACCTGCAAACAGAGGGGTTAGCTAATTAGGGGCATTTTGGGATGACCCAGATGGTCGGATTCTCCCAATTTAACCTCCATCAGCAGGAATTTGGTGTCGCTACCTGCAAGTTAGTGGGATAACAAAAGTAACAAGAACATGATGAAATCTGATTAAAACATTATGGAATCGAACATATGAACTATCTAGACAGCATAAAATGAAATGAAAGATGAAAAAATGACAAAAGAACCAATTAACATGAAACTTAAAAGGTGCGGGGCATCCAAGTGGTCCGCCCACCATTGAAACTTGATTTTGGCACCAATCCACTTGGGATGGGCCCAAAATCTCTTAGGATGGGGTTGTCAGCAAATTGGTGGATTAAAGTGGCCAAATGTCAGGTTTTTGGGTCCGAATTCACACTTCCAATAGCCACCCAATAACCTCTTTTGCGAAAGAGATTAAGGATGTGGAAAATGCAAATCAAAAGGGGTAAAGGCATGGTATCAAATCGGCAGCACTTCGTTGCTTGAAAATGCTTCCTACTTCTCTTTTGGGTGGGAAAAGTCCAACATTTTATAGACCCAGGGGGTCTCTTTGGAGAGACATGCATAAGCGCCATGTGGTGGCCATAGGTGCCATGTGGCGGTCATGTCTTATCATGAGAGAGGAAAGTCCTGCATGACTTAGGCTTTCATGAATGCCCTTGTGATAGTCCTCTAACGGCCCATCTGCCCACCTACATGCACGTGCGAAGTAAGAGTCATCAATTGACTGTATTTGGCTGCCACTTAGCGCCATTCTTCTTTTTGCCCGTTAAACCTAGAATTCGTCCTAACAAAAGACAAATTAAGAATTCATCCCTGTGTGAGACGAATCCAAGTTTGAATTCGTCCCTGGGTGAGACGAATACTAAGCAAAGTGCCTGAATGTGCCAAATTACCTTTTGACCTTACAAAATTGCTATAAAAGTGGTTAGGACCACTGTTTAACCTCTGAGGGTTGCCCTAGGGGCTATGTGTGTGTCAAAGCGATCAGTGTTTGTAGTCACATAATCATATTGGTGCTGTTTTGGTGTCTACAGCTAGTATCAAAAGGAGTTTGAGGGAACAAAGTCCCCCAAGTGGCATTACTTAAACAATTGTGAATTTGAGAGAACCATTCATGAGAAGGTTCAATCTGAATCATGTGGACTTCTGGCATGGAGTTAAGCTCATCACGCTTAGTCATGGATTGTGATAGCATTTTAACTTGAATGGTTGTGATATCATCAAATGGGTTTTGCGGGATTAAAGACCCTAAGGAGGCCATTGTATCCGCAAAATGATTAGATGAATGAGGGAGTGCCTCAATATCATACCATTCAAATTTTTCCAAAATTTTATCCACTAGGGCTTTGTAGGCTTGCAATATTGGGCATCTACATTGGAATATACCCTTGACCTGATTCACTATGAGCAAGGAATCACCAAAAATGTTGAGCTTGGTTATTTTCATGGTGATTGTCATTTGAAGGCCTATGAGAAGGGCTTCATACTCGGCATTATTTTTGGTGCATAGGAAATCAAGTTTAAATGATAGGGGTATGGGAGCCCCTTGTGGTGTGAAAAATACAATTCTCGTGCCACCCCCTTGCTCGCACTTAGAGCCATCAAAAAATAGAGTTATGTCAGCCTTTGCTTCAGGCTCTTCAAGATCAGGTGATTCTGACACCTAAAAAACTCCATCATCGAGAAGCTCTATGCTAAGAGGTTGGTCATCCTAGAGGGGAGCCTCTGCTAGTTGATCGGCTATGACCTGACCTTTAATTGATTTTTTTCCTATGAACTCTAGGTCAAATTCCATCAACAACATAATCCATTTCACTGTGCGACTATTATGGTAAGTTTGACTCATCATGTATCACAATGGATTCTCTTTTGATACTACATACGTGGTATGATTGAGCATGTAATGGCATAGATTTTTAGTGGTGAAAACCACTGCTAAGCATAGCTTCTCAATGTATGCATAATTTATTTCATAGCTGACCAGGGTGTGGCTAATATAATATGTAGCTTGTTCTTTATGCAATTCATTCTTTTGGGCCAACATGGTGCCCAATGCAAGCTCAGTAGCTGAGATGTAAAGATAGAATGACACTCCTGGTCGGGGAGGAGCCAATACTAGTGGTGAAGCCAGATATTGTTTAATCTCATCAAAGGCAGCTTGACACTCATCATCCCAATGAAATGTGACCCCCTTGTGTAACAACTTGTTCATAGGTCGACACTTATCCGATAATTGCGCTATGAAGCGCTTTATGGATGCGACCTTTCCTTGTAGACTATGTAGCTGCTTGATAGTAGTGGGGGAGGCATTTCTAGGATTACCTTGACTTTATTTGGGTCTACTTCTATGCCTCATTTAGAGACTATGAATCCCAAGAGTTTTCCAGATGTGACACCGAATACACACTTCTTGGGATTTAGCCTAACATTATGTTCAATGAGGTGATCTAAAACCTTGTGCAATACATCAATATGCTCATGGCATAGTAGAGATTTGGCCAATAAGTCATCTATGTAATATTCCAAAATTTTATGCATGTAGTCATGGAAGATATAGGTCATAGCTCGTTGGTAGGTGGCGCCAATATTTTTGAGGCCAAAAGGCATGACCTTGTAACAAAATGTCCCCCAAGGCATTGTGAATGCCATTTTGAGTTGGTCTTCTAGATTAATGTGAATTTGATTATATCTAGAGAAACCATCCATGAGGGATAACATTTCATGGCCTATTGTGGCATCTACCAATGCATCAATGTTTGGCAAAGGAAACTCATCCTTAGGACTCACTTTATTGAGATCTCTAAAATCAATGCAAATGTGAATCCTCCCATCGGGTTTCTTGATAGGTACCATGTTGGAAACCCATGGTGGATAATCAATTGATATAATAAAGTTGGCATCCAATAGTTTTTGCAATTCATATTTTACCATTAAGGCTATTGTTGGATGCATCTTGCACAACTTTTGCTTAACTGGTTTGGCATTTGGGTCAATTGTAAGATTATGTGTGACTAAATTGGGATCTAGTCTTGGCATATCTTTATAAGACCAAGCAAAAGCTTTCTTCTTCTCTTTTAACAACTTTATGTAATCATCTTGTTCAGTAGGGGATAGACCTTCCCCTAGCTTGATGTTTTGGGGATTATCAGGATCTATGTCGATATCCCTGTCAATTATTGGCTCAATTGATATATGGGATCCCTCTTCCAACTGATGTGGAGTAGGGATCAAATGAATGTCGTCAGTTGGGTTTACATCATCAATTGGAAACTCATGCTCAACCTCAGCGTGAAAGACATTGTGAGTAGATCTTGGACAAAAATGAAATGGTTGTAACATTTCATCACAAGGCCAATACTCGGATGGATATGGGGGAGAATCTCCTCGATCAAATTCAATTACCTCAAGGTCGAGGTGCAATGGCTTTGATGGGTTATTCAGATCATGCAATGGTGTAGTAAGATCTATGGAAATCATGTTGATGGATGGATGATTTCTAGTGGATGGGCCATTAGGTCTAGAGACAATAGGTTGTCTCATGACTCATGGGGGTGGTTGCGGTGGTGGTGGAATGATCAGCGGTGGTCTATGTGGGAGGTGATGAGCTTGCTCTTCAAGTGGTAAAATTTATCACCAGATGGGATGTTGCACTAGGAACATACATAGATAAAACTCTTCTTCATCATCCAATGGGATGACCTACTCATATTCCTCATCTGAACTTGGGTAATTGATGGGTGCTATACCATAGTCTGATTCATCATCTATTGTCCATTCATGAGGAGGACCTTGATCCTCTTCCTCACTATCATATGGAAGGGTATGTGAACCTTCACCCACTTCCTGAGATTGGGTAAAATCATGAGATAACCCTTGATCTATCATATTTATGGGAAAGTAATCTCCCAATGAGTAGACATGATTTGGATTAGCATAGGGATCACGTGCAAGCTCATCCCTGTAGTTCAGACCTAGGCATTCTAAACTCTCTATGAGGACATCTAAAGGTACCAACTTGTTGTGTCCCAAACCAGATTTATCATATGGTAATTGATATTATGGTTGGAAAGGAACATGAGTACCTTGTTCATATAACCCTAGACCATAGCCATGCCAATGGTAGCGATGTAGATATCACAAGGTGTAGTCAAGATTTGACATGTAATTTATGTCCTCAGAGAAAGGTTCCTCATCTTCTTCTTGTTGAGGAACTGGCAATGTTCCATATTCAATACCCCCATATATAAAATTTATTTGATTGGGTGGTATACCTAGAGGCACGATGCTACCTATGGGGAGATGAGGTCATCCCATATCTTGCACCATCTCAATGGCTAGAACTATTGTGATGTTCCTCACTAGGTACTCTCCTAGACCTGTATTGGCTAAATGGATTGTAACCTAGGATGGTGAAGGTGGAGGAGATGGAAGTGAGGTTTGAGATGACTCAATGTGTACCTCATGAGATGGTTCCTCATCTATTAGACTAGGAATATCTTCCATAGATATGGTGGAAATGATGGGAGGGATCTCATCAATTGGCCTCTTCGACATGTTCCTCTATGGAGGATTGGATGATGATGAAGGTTTTTCTGAAGGTGCCAATGATGATGATGGTATGGAGGAAGATGGTAATGGGGTAATGGAAGGTGATGGTGATGGAAGTGGACCCTGAATAGATGTGTTCAGTTGGAAGTCCACATGAGTCGATGGTAATGTCGACTCAAGGATTTGTTGCACCAAGTTGCAGTACTTAAAGGGCTCAAGGTCTACAGAGACGATGTGTACCTACCCTTCATAAGTATACTTTAGACATTGGTGAGTGATGGAGGGGACACACTTCATGTCCTGGATCCAAGGTCTACCTAACAATATGTTGTAGGCCATTGCACCCTCCAAAACATGACACAATATCGGTATAGTTTTGCATCCCACCTGAATGGGTAGGACTATAGTGCTGACTGTTGGAGCATATCGTATCATTGAATGCTCAGAGGGTGTAGGTAGATGCAACAACATGGGATGTTGGAAGTCCTAGATGTTTGAGAGCACTAGTGGTTATTATGTTACTTGATGAACTAGTGTCAATTAAAACTCTCTTATATGGTGTTCCATTCACACATGCAATGATGTGTAGAGGAGGATCAACCACATCACTCGCTATCGGTTTGAGTTCATGCTCATGGAATATGATCACTGGTTCCTTACACTATTGAACATACCACAAAATTGATAAAGGAGTTAGACTCCTAGGGCTGCAACTCAATCAACTTAAGAATATCCATAAGAGCTTCTCTATGAGGTGGAGATTGTTGAATAAGCTCGTATATGGAAAGTCTAGCCGATGTTGTTCGTAAGCTTTGAGCCAACTTACTTTTGATTGTCACCACTGGATGAGGTGGAAGGCTTTGCACTAGAGGTGGTGGAGGCTATGATATTGATGGAATATCACTTGAAGCTATAGGTGGTGCAACTTGACTTGGGTAGCATCTATTCCTGGTCACAATACTAACCATCCCGATGAACCCTTGTAGAGGGGGTGCCACCTTGACCTCATTCATTTGTTTGGTAGGAGCTACCTGTACCTCATGAGTGGGTAATGGGTCTTTGAAAACACCCATTTTTTGATTGCTTGTGGTGAGAGGATTATCCACTTGAAGGTCATTCCTCTCGATCATATCCTGCACTAGGTTTTTGAAACCATAGCATGTAGGCAAGTCATGCCCAATTTGCCTATGATATCTACAAAATAGTTCTTCTCGACGTCCCATAGGATTTTGTTTTCCTGTACTCGGGTCTATAGGCTAGATTTCTAGTAAAGTAATCACTTTGGCAGCCCATAGATGATCGAATAGGGAGTCCATTGATTCAATGAAGGGTGTATACTATCGCCTAGGGTGACATTGCTGAATTTGCCCCTGATTCACTTGGGTGTTATTGTTGTAACTCGTAGGAGGAGGTTGGGCCTGATAATTTACCTTTTGAGGTGGTATTGTTTGTATAGGCCCTAGGATATTGATGGCAACTTGATTGACCACTATTGGCTTTGATTGTGCCAGATTTCCCTTTGGATTCTTAGTCCACTCCTTCTTGCAAGGTTTTGAGATCTCCCCCTCTTGAATTTTAATCTCTTCTATGGTTCTAGCCTATGCTAGAGCATCTTCAAGAGTGGGATACTATTGGAGTTGTAACAATAATGATATTGGTTTTAGATAACTCTTTGAAAATATTCGAGTCAACTCGAACACTGGAAATAGGTAGGGTAGCTTAGCTAGAAGTGTTCACCACCTATTACCATAGTCTGTGATAGACTCATCTTCATATTGTTTTAACCTTGTGAGGTCTGTTAAGGTCACCTTTCTCTTGGTATTGAAGGTGAAACATTCCAAGAATGTATCTACAAATTGTTCAAAGGTATAGATGTTATGCCTTGGAAGTTGATTATACCACTCTATGGTTGGACGAGAGGGTGATTAAAAATATTCTCAGGAGTAATGCATCATTCTCTTGGATGTTGAAGCATTGGTTCATGAACCTAGTGATGTGCTCTTGTGCATCTTCCTCTCCCTTAAATCTATCCAATTTGGGCATTTTAAAATGCTTAGGGTATGGAGGGGAAGGTATATATGGATGTAGTGGTTGACTACGCAACTAGTGCAAGGTGGGATTTTGAAGCCTAGTCCTAGTTGTCTTACTCTCTATAGTTTCCATGCACTCAAGCAATGCTCGATACACATCAGAGGATTTAATATCCTCTTCTTTATTTTGGACCCATGGAGGGGGGTAAGGAATGTTAAGCATATGTTGAGGTGGTTGATTGTCATCAACCATACCTCCAAATGGTGCTTCTAGGTATTCCTCATCTTGTTCCAAATCATCATAAGCCTCATAAGGTGTTTCTTGAATGGGCCTACAAGGAGGAACTAATGCTTGTTAAAGGTGATCTATGTTAGGCCTAGTAGGTAAGTTTTTATCAGGCCTAGGAGGTCGAGGTGGCAACATTTGATTAGGCCTAGGAGACCTATTTTTATGGAAAGTGGGTTGCCTCTGATGAGCCTCCTGTCTATGCGTGCTTGGGGTAGGAACCCCATTGTGCAATGTTTCTTGAATCTGTTATTCAATTCTTTGTCTTTCTAATTGATTTTGATGATCTAAGAGATCCAAGCATTGTTTATCTAACTAAAGTTGATTAAACTTAGCTTGATGATCAACATACCTTTTGACTAGTTGGTTTATTTGCTCAGTTGTGTGAGGCCTATGTGCCCTAGCACTATTGCCCTGATACCTATCCTATTTAGGAGGATTTGTGAGGTCTACTATGAGTTTCCCTCGATTGAGAGAAGTCACATTTACTTGAGGTTCACTCCTAAACATATGTTCTTGGTATTCTGTTGGTGTAGAGGCACATCATGCTTGCATGGAGTAATTATGTTGAGGATAGTCAAGACTTTCTTCATGCTTCCCTTCATCAATGAGGAAGGTAGGGATAGAATTGGCTCACCCTATGTGATGAGTATCATACTCATCTTGATATTTGTACTTTGGAGAAGGGTGATTTGAGAGCGTAATATGATCATTTAGCCCCACCCTTGGTGTATAGTCTTGATCCTGCACACAAGTGTGTGAGGTAGACCGAGCAGGCATGTGAATGTATGGTATTGCTCTATGTGTAGGTGCCTCATTGCATGGTTGCCTTTCTTGAAAGAAGGCATTTGATGTGTCCATACTTGGGAAGTAATTTCCCTGATTGGGACTATGACCTGTAGGGGTGCCCCATGTAGGGGTCCCTTGTAGGCTAGGTCCCTTATCTGACACTCTAGGACTTGGGAGAGTAGGAGGCCACCAAGGAGGTATAACCATGTCCTTGGGGTCAAATCAGAGATGATCTATGTCTCCTTGCCTACTCCCGTAGTTTCAGCCCTTAAGTGGGCTTGGCTATGGGTATATACCATGACTACTTTTTCTAAACCCCTATGTGATTATCTCCTTTACAAATTTTAATGATTCAAACACATAAAAATAGAAACACACAAGAATACAAATGTTTATCTCTTTTAAATATTGATATGTGTTCCTAAATTATTTAGTGTGTTTTTGATTTGTTGTTTTGTAAAGAAATATCTTTTCATGTGTTTGAATGTTGTTGATGTAATTCTCAATTGTTCAATGGATTTCACTTGTATACTCATAGCTCGACAATTGATAATGAAATTTTGGTCACGTAAACCAACCAAAGTATGGAGATGAAGCCCATACCCGATCAGGGAGCACAGGTCCTACCAGTCCTCACCTAGTTCACTATGGTCAGTGATATACCTCTTTGAAGAGAGATATGTGCTCTATTCCACAAGCTATGATGGTTCTTGGAGCTGGTTTTGGCCAAAATAGGGTTCGTAGGATTTGAGCCAATGGGTGGAGATGAAACCCATCATCGTTGAACTCTATTAGTGGTTGGGGATGAATTCCAACTCACTAATGTTTAAAAGTGATGTGGTGTGTGTGGTTCCTTTTATAATTAATGAAAGTAAACAAAGTAGCATTCAATGAATTTTCACTAAATGCATAAGAAGCATTTTACTTTTAGAATTAGATGCATAAATAAATAAGGAACCTACAAAATATTTAGCCTATATGAAAACCTAACCCTTATGCAGGTCACACGTAGGTAAACCACTCAAATGCATATCTAAGATTGTTCTTTTTCCTATTTTTCTTTTGTTCGTTATTTTGGAATTTAGGAAAGGGAAAATATAGCTTTCAATCACCTAAGAAAGACATGAAAAACTTCAATTTACCCTTTTCTTGAACAACCTTAATGCAAATTGAATGTTTAGGCACTTACCTTGTATGTTCTAGAAGTTGTTGTTTCTAGAAATTTGAGCAGAAAACCCCTAGTTTTGTGGCCATCCTTGGGTGGGATGACTACAAATTTGGGGGCCATCCCTGGGTGGGATGGTTGCTGTGGCCATCCCTGAGAGTTCCAATTAGGAATTCAGGGGTCATTTCAGTCCAGAACGGCCAGAACCTACAACATCCAAAGTGCAAAAACAAGGTTAAAAATAGCAAAATTGAAAAGGGACAAGGGTCCCACCATGATCACCACTGAAGAGCATGAAAAATGGTGCACCTAGAAATTGAAATTGAAATGCATCTAATGTTCTAATCAAGCATGCAAAAGAGACGATAAAGTAAGCAAGTAAATGACAAATAAGTTAAGAAAAAGGGGGTTCTCTTTGTATTTATTAATTTGTCAAATAAGAGGTTACAATACATCCCCTTGAGGGCTTTCAATTTGATACATTTCAAGTTACAAAGTTTGAAGGATCCAATCCCTCCATGAACCTATGGCACGCTTTCAATGTTCCTCTCGCACTCACGATTGAAGAGCGGGCTTGCACTACCATTGCTTTGAGCTATCTTTCTTCTACTCTTTAGCTCCTCCCTCATGCACTAGAATATATGTACCTACACACAAGGAATTGAAATATGTTAATAGCATATGCGTATGATGATAAAATCTATGAAATGCATGCAATATTGAATGTAAAAAGTGTAATCGACATATCTAAACTACTCCAAATGACATGAAAACTTAGTATGATGTATATAATATGATTTTGTAAATATCTAAGTAGAAATTAAAGTGAGATTATGAGCAGAACCTATGGCCATCCCTGAGAGGGCCAACTAGGACTGTAATCACAAAAACCATAATTACCAAATCAAAACCACTCCAAACTTCACCAAAATTGAATATGATGCTAATATAATGCTATAAAATTGATCTACACTAAAATTGGATCAAAATTGTGGGCCAATTCATGGCCATCCCTAAGAGTTCCAATTGGGACTGTTAACCATCCCAGGTGGGGACGACCACAAAACAGGGTGGTTTTTACCACCAATTCCACTTGGATCTGGTCTAGAATCCTCCTAGGGGTGTTGTCATCAAATTTGGTAAATTAACTCATAGGAATTGATAGGTTTTGAAAAGGATGAGCATATTTGGGGATGCCTTGAAAATACCTTCGATTGATGAGGTTTCCAAGGGCAAATACGAGGGCAAAAGGTGAGGGCAAATATCGATAGCACTTCATGGTCAATAATTGCAAAAGTCTCTCTCTGAAATTGAGTGCAAACACTCCAATTTATAGCCCAAGAGGGCAAAGGGGGCAAAGGGGTAAGTTTGGGCATGCAAGGCAGGTGCCACCACTTGGCAATGCCTTTGCCATGCATAGGGTGGAAGAGGCTTCCCATTTGGGCCTCCAATTTGTAGTCCCTAATGGCCATGACAGCCTCCCAATCTATCATGAGTGATTGGGTGGGATAAATGGTAGAAATTGATTGCCATTTGTCCCACCCTTGACTTTTTGGGGGTCTGGACCATGGTCATCCCACCCAGGGATGGTTTCTTGTGGCCATCCCTGGGTGGGATGACCATGAACTGTGGTCATCCTAGGGTGGGACGACCATGGCTACATGGCCCAAAACCTCCCAAAAGTGGGGTAAACCTTCCCAAAAGTGGTTAGGACCCCTAATTAACCCCTGAGGGTTGCCCAATGGGGCCATATGGTGTCGATAAGAGTGGCACCTTGGTAGTCTTATCCGATTTACATGATTTTAGTGTCTACAAATACATTTGTTTAATTATGCTAGGATATTAGATAATCATAGGTAAGATCTTAAGAAAAGAAATAATGTTGGGTTTGAAAAATAGAATCAAATATAGAGTCAAAATTAAAAGAAAAAGGGGCACCCTAAGTTTGAAACAAATAATGATGATAAAAAAGGAATTTTTCAATAAAATATCAAAATAATGTTCATTCATCCTCAACTTCAGAAACAACCAACATAAAAAGAATAGGTAGGGAATTAAGATAAGTTAAGGGGCTCATGACCTAAAGGTGGATGCTTTAATTAGGGGGGTACATGATGAGGCCTGGAAATGCCTCCATCATAGCATGTTTTGAACAACTAAAACTTACCTAAAACTCTATGATTTACTTTATATACTAGTTAAGTTGATCTAATATGTTGTGTATTAATTATTTGCATGATTGATGTGTTTGGAATATTATATGCTGATTTTTACAGTTTTTGTGTAGTTTTATGTCACTTTGCCATGACCTGTTACATAAGGGATATGCTTAGGCTGATAGCAACACTTTACTATTCTTATTTTGATGTTTCTCAAGCATTAATTTCTTTGAATTTAGCAAATAGTGCAAAGAACTATTATTGTGCAGCAAAAACTGGTTTTCCTATGTAAATTCCAGCCAACTACCAATGAATGGCAAGGCATGGAATTCACACATGAAGAGGAATGAAGGCTATTGCAATCTGATCCTGAGGACTAATCCACCTGAGAAATGCAGCTGAAATAAATTGAAGAGTACATAGTTGGTCATTCCGAAGATCTTTGGATTGAGAAATACAGTCTCTTCGGATTGAGCGAATATCTTCGGATTGAGCCACTTAGCTCTGGATTGAGAACATAAAGCACTTTTTGACCTGTTGACTGATTTTTGATGGTGGAAAAAGGGAAAGAAGGCTGAGGAGGTTAAATGAAAATATCTCCCATCTAACTTTGTCGTCCTTGCCATCCAAAGCCACAATTTATGGAAAATATCCTCTTCTAGGATAAACCCAGGGAATACTGTAGAATAACAGGAATTGATTTGCAGAGTATATTTTCTATTGTAATTAGATTTTAGGCATCTATAAAAGATAGCTCCCATCCAGGTTGAGCTAGAGAAAATAAGAATAATAATGATAGTAGAAATAGTAGTAGAGAAAATATAGATAGAGAATAAGTGAGAAAATTGAAACTGTTACAGTTCTGTAACAGGTTTTAGCAGCAGATTTGTAATCATGTTCTGAATCAATAAAGTACAAGTTTTTCTATTCATTCTATTATGTTTGAGTGTGAGTAATATTTAGAGAGAGAGGAACTCATACCTTCTTCTGGAAAAGGAGGCTGGCCACTTCCAGACCTAGGAGGAGGACTAACAGACAGGTTTTGTTCTGATTTTGTTGTAGTAGAATAAGTTGTGAAACTTGTCAATTTCATTCTTTTGTAGTAGTTAACATCCATTTCAGTCCTAATAATTTATTTTTTATTCAAGATACTTTTGTGATGTGATTAGCAAGTAGATCTGATTAGTCTTTTTGCTTTCCAACAACTTTCCAATTTACTGCAATTTCCATTTCCAGCAATTTACAGTTTTCTGCAATTTTCCTGCATTATTGTTTTTGTTGTCAACCCTTGCACAGAAGATTGACAACCTTCTGTTATAGAGTATTGATAGGACTTAATTTTAGTTTTCATTATTGCAAGAGTAAATAGACTTTCATTTTGCAACTGTAATTAGGTTTCCAATTCTACAACTGTAACTAGGGTTTTAATTCTACAATTTAATCAAATTTCATTCTTGCAATTGTAACTAAGGTTTCATTTCTGTAATCAACAATTAGTCTTCATTATTGCAATTATATTAAAGTTCAATTTATGCAATTTAGAGGTAGAAGAGACCTAAAAACCCCCACACAATCAGTTCCACCAATAAGACTTGCTACTCCCAATTGACCTTAAATTATAGCCCTGTTCACTCCTTTCTTGTAGATAGCCTTGTACACTGCCCTGGATTGATAGATTCATTGAGAATTAATGATGTGCTTAATGACAACACATAATTTTGGCATCGTTTTCAGGGAGAGTGTTGTTAGAAGGTGTCAACAGTTCAATAGTTGTTAATTAGACTGAGTTGTGAAAATTTAGGGTAAAATATGAATATAACAACTGGTTAAGTAACAATTATTGACTTATAATTTATGTCATTAAGGAGTAGGCATGAATGAGTAGGCCTAGGGATGAAGAAGGCAAAATTATCCAAAGATATCCCTGGCTTATTCCATTAAGAAGATCTTCATGCCTAAGGGGTGAATCACCTATGTTTGAACTACCAGAAAAACTAAAACAAAAACCACCAGCTTCATCATCATCAGAATCTCCTGAGCAAGAAAAATTACTAGACTCATTATCAACAGAAGGTTTTGGACCTCTTGAGAAAGAAATTTGGATAGGTTTAACTATTTTTGAAGAATAGGAAATTATGGCAGAAAGAGGTAATCCAGATGGGGATGACCAACATGGCCGTGTCCATAATGATCAAGATGTGCTCCAACCTCCTAGAACATTTGAATATCCTATTCTTTTGAATCCCACACAAAACTCTCCCATGAAAATAATCTCACCTTCAGTGCTTCCAACCTTCCAGGGTGTTGCATCTGAAGATCCTGATCAGTTCTTGTTTGAGTTCAAAGTAGTGTGTCAAACCTATGACTATATAAATGATAATAAGAAACTCAAGGTTTTTCCTTCAACACTCAAGGACTCAGCATTACGTTGGTTCATGAGCTTACAGCCAAATTCCATCCAAACCTGGGATCAAATGGAGACTATGTTTTTAGACAAGTATCAAGAGTATTGTCGAGTAAGGAACAGGAAAGATGAGTTGTTCAGAATTAAACAAGAAGATGATGAAACATTAGAAGATTACCTTGATAGATTTGTGTTTATTCAAAGAAGGTGTGGACTAGGAGAACCAGAATTGTGCAAAACCATTTTTCTAAGAGGATTACAAGATGAATCCAGAGAGGTATTAGATTTGATGGGAAATGGGGATGTAAGTACTCGTAATATGGATGAGATTGTGGATATTTGCAGAAATTACTCTCACACTAGGCAGAAAAGAAAGAAAAAGAGTACAAATGGCACTGATGTGAAGGACCTAATAGAGGAACTTGCAAATTTTAAGACTGATATCTTGGTACAATTAAACACAGCTCTGGGAGAAATGTCTGCTAAAGCAAAAACCATAGAACCTTTAGCAATTTATTGCCCAAGATGTAGGAATAAACATGCCTTACAGGAATGTCCTCTAAACAAAACATCCATTTCAGCCATTTGTAGTATTTGCTCAAAAGGACATTTGATTGACAAATGTCATCTGCTACCACAACTAAAAACTGTCCTAGAAACTCAAATAGAAGAACTCAATTATGTGGGACCAAGACAAGGGGGAAAATTTCAACAGTATCAAAATACCCCTCATTTTCCTACAAATTGGGGAAACAACCATGGAAACATGTCTTGGGGACAATCAGAACCACCCCAACGTCCTTGGAATTATTCTCAATGGAAAAATTCTCAAGAATGGCCACAGACAGGTTGGAATAATCCATCCTGGAATCAAAACCAGAATAACCCATCATGGAATCAAAATAACCCACCATGGACTCAGAATCAAAGTAATCCATCTTGGATGCAAAATCAACAATAGTGGGGTCAACAATACCAGTCCTATCCAAGGCAACAAAGAAATCAAGGTCAAACTCAGAATTTGTTGCCTACACCAAATCAAAATTTTCAAGGAAAACCAAATCAACAAATGCAACAGGTGAAACAACCTCAATTACCAACTCAACCTATAATAAATCCAAATAACATAAGGCAAGCAACTCCTACCTATATGGCTGATTCTGAAGGAAATTTAGATATGCAAATTCTGGATTGTAGCAACATACAACTACGTTCAGGGAAAGTTTTACCTGAACCTGTTATAATTGAAGTGAAAGAAGATGAAATTCAAGAACCTATTGAACCAAGCAAATTCAAACCAACAACGGAAAAATAAGAAGAAAAAATAGAACCACAGGAAGAACAGTTACCTTCATCAGGGATAATTCCATACCCTGAGAGACTTAACACTACAACAGAAAATTTTGAATCAGAGTTAGTGAAAGAACTCAAAAAATTAACCATATCACTGCCCTTATTGCAAGCCATTAAGGATATACCTATGATTAAAATAACTATCCGAGATTTGTGCAATAGAAGAGCAGGAAGAAAAAAGAAAGCATTTCCTAAAACTGTTCATGTTGAAGGAAAGATAGTTGATCTCTTGTCAGGAAAACTAGTACCTCCAAAGTATAGTGACCCAAGAAGTCCAGTTATCATAGTGATCATAAGCTCAGTACCAATATCAAATGTCTTAGTTGATCTAGGAGCTGCAATAAATATCATGACCAAGGATACAATGGAACAATTACAGCTCAAACATCTCAGCCCCACATTCACAGTTTTAGAAATGGCTGATAGGTCAGTTGCAAAACCTGAAGGTATCATTGAAGATGTCCCTATAGAAGTTTCTTCTTGGGAATACCCTATAGATTTTTTGGTTTTACAACCAAGAAACTCAGCACATGGCTATCCCATTATCCTAGGAAGACCTTGGCTTGCAACTGCAACAGCCTTTATAGACTGCAGATCTGGAAAAATGACAATTTCAAATGGTATTGACCTAAAATAGATTTCTCTATATCCTCCTGCAAGACCTTTAAGCAATTTCATAGGTCAGTTATGGTTTCCTGACTCAGCTGAAGAACCAGAAGAGGTTATTTCCACACTAGCCACCTTGGTAGTAAGGGAACACACAGAAGACCTCCATGACATAAAATTTTTAGAAAATGAAATAGTCCTAATGAATGTTCTGCATGAACAAGGGTTAGAAGAGGAAGCAACCAATATCAATCAATTGCTAGTGAGAGAAGAAGGTCAAATTTCTAAAGAAAGGCCATCTATACCATCACAGGAAACATCTGTTTCACTACCACATGGGTGGCACCATCACTTGATCTTCCCTTCTCATTGTTCCATATAGGATATGCTTCCATCAGAAATCAATGAGACAAAAACTTCTTATGTCCTCCCATCTCATCATTGTCCTCTTAATTCCCTAGTCAACAATTGTGAAGAAGTAAATTCAGTCCTTCCAAATACAAAACAAATAGAAGTCCAGCCAGACAAATTTTTGAACATAAATAGCCAGCTTACTAGGGAAGAGGAAGAAAAATTGACAGTTGTTTTGCAGAAGCATATCCATGCTTTTGCTTGGGATTACAAAGATATGTCAGGGATTCACCCTGATGTATGTACTCATAGAATTTATATTGAAGATGTCAAGCCTGTAAGATAGCCTTAGAGAAGACTGAATCCTACCTTGAGGGATATTGTGAAAGAAGAAATTGAAAAACTTCTGGAAGTAGGATTCATTTACCCAATTTTTGATAGCCGGTGGGTCTCTCCATTGGTTATAGTGCCTAAGAAAAATGGAAAAATGAGAGTATGTATAGACTATAGAGAACTGAACAAAGTGACATACAAAGATCATTTTCCATTGCCATTCATAGATCAGGTGTTAGATACTCTTGTTGGAAAGAAATATTTTTGTTTTCTTGATGGATTTAGTGGATATAATCAAATTCAGGTTGCACCTAAAGATCAAGAGAAAACAACCTTTACCTGTCCATGGGGAACATTTGCCTATAGGGTCTTACCTTTTGGTTTGTGTAATGCCCCAACAACATTTCAACGAGCAGTGTTAGCCATATTTTCTGATCTGACTACCAACAGTGTTGAAATATACATGGATGATTTCATAGTCTGTGGATAGACTTTTGACTTTACATTGGAACACCTTGATAAAGTTTTAACTCGCTGTGAAACCTACCAGTTATCCTTAAATCCAGACAAATGTTTTATGATGATGGAGGAAGGAATAGTTCTTGGTCATCACATCTCTCCTCAAGGGATCCAGGTTGATCCAAAGAAGGTGGAAATTATCAAGAACCTTCTCCCTCCTAAAACTCAGACTGATGTCAGAAGCTTCCTAGGACACATTGGTTTTTACCGTAGGTTTATTCCCAGCTTTAGCACAATAGGCCATCCCATGTTTGCCCTATTGACTAAAGATTTTGAATTCTCCTAGACTACAAAGTGTCAGGAATCATTTGAAGCTCTGAAAGAAAAATTAGTAACTCCACCTGTGTTAAGAGGACCTAACTGGACATTACCATTCCACATACAAACTGATGCTTCCAATACTGCAATTGGAGCAGCATTGGGACAAATCGACAATGGTGAACACTATGCTATCTACTACATTAGCAAGAACTTGATAGGAGCTAAAAAAAATTATACCACAACTGAGAAAGAATTCTTGGCAGTAATCTATGCCATCAATAAATTCAGGCATTACATCATAGGTTATCAAATATTCATTCACACAGATCACACAGCCATTAAATATTTGATGAATAAGCCTATGGTGAGTGCAAGGATTATCCGTTGGTTACTATTGCTGTAGGAATTTGATATCACAATAATCAATAAACCAGGAAAAGCTAATGTTGTAGCAGATTTTTTGTCCAGGTTGCAGAACACAGAGGAAGGGGAATTAGTGGAGGACACTTTTCCTGATGAAAAATTATTTGCTATATCTGTCCAATCACCTTGGTTTGTAGATATAGCCAACTATTTGGTCACAGGGAAAGTTCCCCCACATTTTACTTCCAAACAAAGAAAACAATTGATCAAATAGAGCTCTTCTTTTGAATGGATTCAAGGTATGCTTTTCAAGAGTAGTCCTGACCATGTGTTACGTAGGTGCATCCGAAAGGATGAGGTATATGATATCCTTAGGGCTTGTCATGATGAACCCTCCGGTGGACACTATTCTGTAAAAAGCACAATTAGGAAAATTTTAGGAACAGGATATTATTGGCCATCTCTTCACAAGGATGTGAAAAAGTACATCGGGCATTGTGATGCATGCCAAAGTAATGGGGAAACCCACTCACACAAATGAAATGCCACTACAGCCTCAAGTGGTTTTAGAACCATTTGAGAGGTGGGGGCTTGATTTTGTGGGACCTATTGATCCACCTTCTCAAGGAAAGGTGCATATTATGGTATGCACTGATTACCTAACAAAGTGGGTAGAGGTGTGTGCTTTCAAACATGCTCGTGAAGAGAAGGTCGTTGATTTCTTGTATAACCAAAATTTTTAGAGATTTGGAGCTCCACGGTCTATCACCACAGACCAAGGACCCCAATTTGCATCTAAATTTATTGAGGCTTTTACAGAGTTGTATGAAATCAAACATAGGAAATCATCACCTTACCACCCACAAGCAAATGGCCAAGTTGAGGTAACAAACAGAGAATTGGAATGGATCTTGATGAAAATAGTAGTTGTTCATAGGAGAAACTAGCTAGATAAATTACCTAAAGCAGTTTGGGCTTACAATACTACTTGGAAATCCACTATTGGATTCACACCTTATGAACTGGTTTTTGGTAAAAATCCCCTCCTACCTATTGAATTTGAGCTACTAACATTGCGCACAACATTGGAAATTGGAATTGAATTGTCACAGGCATAGGCGAACAGGATTCTGTAGCTGAATGCATTGGATGAACTTCGGTTGGATGCTCTGCACCAAACTGAAGTAATTCAAGAGTAGAGGAAGTTGTGGCATGATGGCCACCTACAACAGAGAAAATTTTAGCAAGGAGATTGGGCTTTGCTATTTGATTCTCGCTATGTGGACTTCCCTAGAAAACTAAGGACTAGATGGCTTGGACCATACCAGATTGAAGAAGTATTTGACAATGGAGCAGCTCGCCTCTCTCCCATTGATGATTCATGAAGAAAGTTGGTAGTGAATGGACATCGTCTTTGAGTGTACCATACACCTCTGACTAAGGAGGAGTTCTTGCAACAACTTGATAGCTTGGATGCACAATAGGTAGAAGAGATTCCCTCTTCCACCACAATTGCCATAGATTGAGCATAATCATGGATTTCAAGAAAATAGAAAAATAAAAAAAATCAAAAAAATCAGAAAACAAAAAGATGAATAAATTCTGGTTGTGAATTCCTTCATGGGCATAATCAGAATAAAAAAAAAAATAAAAAAAGGAAGATAAAAATGAATAACTCAGTAGTGAAAACCTTTTTCTAAGGCACTACTGAGTTGGTATGCATGAAAACCAGTTTTCTGGCATGCATAACCTTGAAAAATTTTGAGTCACCATTGTACAAATTCACCAACTACATTTGTTTTTGAAGTATTGCAGTAAGCCTCAGCAGAGCATCAACAAAAGTAGTCATCTTTCAAAAACTTGCATTAACTTGTTTTAACCAGGTATATGTTTCTTGCACTTTTCTCATTGTAAATATTTGATATATAGTATATGACAATTAACCATTAGTATAAAAGTGTTCATAAGAGTTGGCATAAGCAAAACATGTTTTAAAAGAAGAATGTTGGTTTCTATTGTATCTTCGGAATGACTGTTGCATTGTATCTTCGGAATGACTGTTGCATTGTATCTATGGAATGACTGCTGCATTGTATCTTCGAAATGAAGCTTTGTCTTCGGATTAAAAATTATCTTCAGAATGACAAGTCCAGCCTTGTCTTCGGATTGAAAATTGTCTTCGGAATGACAAGTCCAGCCTTGTCTTCGGATTGAAAATTGTCTTCGAAATGACAAGTCTAGCCTTGTCTTTGGATTGAAAACTGTCTTCGGAATGACAAGTCCTGCTTTGTCTTCGGAGTGAACCTTTATCTTCGGAATGAAATTTAATCTTTGGAATGAGCACTTAATGTTATGTTTCCACATGGCATCCAAGGAGGGAGAAAAGACACGATCAACAAAATTTTTGACTCCATGTGATCATTGACACATGTCAGCTGGTTCACGGTGAGATTTATCTCATCTCGAGGAAGTATGAAATCATGGGGAAAATAACTAATAACGTGCCACCACCATTCGTTGCTGATAACCATGCATGTGGGAAAAACGTGCACAGATCAGATGAGCTAAGGAGATTTAACGACAAGAACGTCTATCCAATGATTGATGGACAGGTGTCCAAGTCAAAAATAGGGAAGCGTGCCACTCTTCATTCTGAAGAAGTAATCACTGATGCAACATGATTACAAGAATTTATTTCTGAAGGAGAACAAAACATTGCAAATCCAAAGAGAAAACCCTATAATTCTGTAAAAACCAGAAACTAATGACCTAGCGGATGATTGTAGCAGTAGAGGTGAGCAGTATTTTTAGCACAACAAGAACAGAAAAATGGGACGAAATATAAAAATGGAACCAGTAGATACTACCATCCTTCGAGAGATTCTAGAAGTGTTGCAAATTTTTGAAGATGGAGGGTTTATGCCATTTTTAGACAAATTCGATGGAAGCTCTGAATATTTGGCTGCCAAATTTGCCCGCACATTCAGAAACAACAGGGTGCACATCAACGACATGAGAATTAAGGTAACCCCTGAAGTTCTTAGTCAAATTACTGAACTTCCATTAGAGGGTCTTCAAATTTCTAGAACTGGCAAGAATACACTAGCAAACATAGTTAGTCAATTTCTGGAAGAAGATGATAAAGAACCAGAATACTTGATAAATAACATGTGTAAGGGTGTAAAGAGGACCAGCTTGCAAAAACCCTGGGATGAAGTAGCCACATGGGTAATCAAGTTTTTAACCTATGAAGGGCAGTATGTAGTTTTATCAGGGCATCATTTTAAAATTTTGAACCACCTTAGACATGGTAGGCAACAACTTGAGGTTAGGGTAAATCTTCCCCTATATCTGCACTAGGAGCTACAAAACATGGAAAAATGCTATCAGGAGGGAAAAATGAGCCCTCGCCACCATGGTATTATCAAATTGGTCTGCAAGCATCATTTCAGAGGAAACCTAAGAAGCTTTGATAGGTTTTACTCTGCTCTGACTAATGTAGTCTTCGGAAAAGAGGATGAGGAGGAAGAAGACATAGATGCTACTATAGAAGAAGACACAAATGCTGCTATAGAAGAAGAAACAAATTCTATTGTAGAAAAAGAAACAGATGCTGCTGTATAGGGGGAAATAGATGTTTTTGTAGATATTGTTGCAAAAGCAACAGAGTACCTTTCCCTAGAACCTTCAACCTCACAAACTAAGAGAGGGTCTGGAACTGGAAACAAAAAATGAAAACATAAGAGGGTCCATTTTTTTGAGAATATTGTTGATCTAACAGAACAGGGGAGTGAAGTTCCCAGTAAAATTGGAGAAGAGACAAAAGTGGAAGCAGAGGAAATTCCACCAGAACCTGATACAATTCCTACAACCCCTATTGACACAAGAAAATAGAGTAATAAGAGAAAGTATACACCATGAACTAGGAGGTCTACAAGACTCCACCTAAAAGAAATAGAAAAACAGACGATTGAAGAGGAAAACAACCAAGATAGTCCTAATGTCATAGAAATACAACCAAACACTATAAATACCACCTTGGAAGATTTTTTAGAATTTCTTGAATAGTTGGTTGAGGAAGAGTCTAGACAAGATAATTTTGAAATTGATGCAAACTTGGATGCAATCATAGATAACCTTATGGAACCTTCTGAATAGGACCGAACATTTGAAATAGAAAGTGAGATAATGGTTGAGCAACAAAATGCAAATAATTTGTCTACATCAGATTCTAAATTAGAAGAAGAGGAGGTGGGCATTACAGAACAGTTGAGAGCAGCCAAGAGTGTGATTAAAACACAAACCAGATGGGTCAAGGAGAAGAAAAATATCATTGAAAAACATGAAAAAAGAATTGCAGAGTTGCAGCAGGAAGTGGAGGAACTAAAGAGCAGACTGTTACAATTTGAAAAACAGTCAACTACAGTAGATAATGAGGAAGATTTGGATCAATTATTGCTTGGATTATCTATGGCAGATAATTATTCCCCCTTGATAGATGCATATTTGGATGAAAACACAAGAGATCATTTTGAATCAGTGCCCTTCCATTCCAAAGTAACACCTTCTCAATCCGGAGATGCTCTAGAATCGATCAGGATCCCAGAAAATAATATCTATGGAGAGTCACAATAGTTTTTTCTACAAGAAACACCAGCATAGGAGCATTTTGAATAGTAAAATGTAAATAATCAAGTAAGTGCTCCTCTGAATAATATTTGTATAGAATTAGAGATACAAGTAGAATTGCTATCAGATGTCCACCTAGTAGAAGTGGTAGAAAAAGGGGTACAGGTGGAACTGTTGCCTAAGTTTCAACTTGTAATTAGACCACCCAATATTGTATCCCTGGAGCAGTATAATACAAACATTGCTAACTGGATGATAAAATATGAAAAGCTTCCCACACAGGTTGAGAAATTGAAACTGGTAGGAAAACAGCTGGAGGCAAAGAACACAAAAATCAGTGCATTGAATGAAAAAGTAACTGACATGTGTCAAATTTTTGAATTTTTGGTTCAATTCAGAAGACCTTCCAAGTTTTATAGTCTCATTCTAAAGGAGAGATATCTTAGATGGCAGGTTATGAGAATTAGCTCAAGTCTCCCCTATCAATTGGAAAAAGCTAAAGAGTTTTTGGAAGCTTAATTCAATAGTCCTATAGAGCAGAAAAACTTGCTATGTGATTTATTTTTGCACAACTTTTTCATTCCAGAGGATGTAGATTTCCACCCCCATATTTGCATAGGAGATGTGCAATTGAGAGCTTTTTTGTCTACCTTACAAAATTAGTTTTACTGGGACCAATAAAAAAGGTAGAATAAAGAAATTGAATTAAGAGTTGAATTGTTAGTTAGAGCAATTAAGCCAAATCATCCGATTATCACCAGAAAACATTTTCTCATGATGAATAGGGACAATATCAAAAGGATGTATTTGATAAAGTTGAGGGACTATGTAACTAAATTCTACAATTTTTGTAATAATAAATTTGTTTCAGCATTATCACATTGCAGAAATAGATGGGCAGAACTTTCCATGTCTTTACAGAAAAGGAAGCCTATATCCCCCATTAATCTAGAATGGTCTAGAAGAAGAACATAAGGGGTGATACAACTTATTGAAATTATGTAGCATAACTGGGTAGGTCTCAGATTTAGACCTCCAACCATCATTACTCCAGTTCCCTACTATTTTTAAGAGGATCCTCAACTAGATGAGTAGTTTGAAGATTGGCTTAGAAATCTTCATGAGAATAGAGGATACTATATAGGAAAAAAGTTGTTCTATAGATCATGGAACTTGAATATAGATATATGTGATTCTATAGCCCAACATAATGCATGAGGACATGCATTAATATAAGTTGGGGGGAAATGATGAGGCCTGGAAATGCCTCCATCATAGCATATTTTGAACAACTAAAACTTACCTAAAACTCTGTTATTTACTTTATATACTAGTTAAGTTGATCTAATATGCCATGTATTAATTATTTGTATGATTGATGTGTTTGGAATATTATATGCTAATTTTTATAGTTTTTGTGTAGTTTTATGTCACTTTGCCATGACCTGTTACATAAGGGATATGCTTAGGCTAATAGCAACACTTTACTATTCTTATTTTGATGTTTATCAAGCATTAATTTCTTTTAATTTAGAAAATAGTGCGAATAATTGTTACTGTGCAGCAGAAACTAGTTTTCCTATGTAAATTCTAGCCAACTACCAATGAATGGCATGGCATGGAATTCACACATGAAGAGAAATGAAGACTATTGCAATTTGATCCTGAGGACTAATCCACCTACTAAATGTAGCTAAAATAAATTGAAGATTACATAGTTGGTCATTCTGAATATCTTTGAATTTTTGGATTGAGTGAATATCTTCGGATTGAGCCACTTAGCTCCGGATTGAGAACAAAAAGCACTTTTTGACCTGTTGACTGATTTATGATGGTGGAAAAATGGAAATAAGGTTGAGGAGGTTAAATTAAAATATCTCCCATCTAACTTTACCGTTCTTGCCATCCAAAGCCACAATTTATAGTAAAGATCCTCTTCTAGGTAAACCCACCGAACACTACAGAATAACATGAATTGATTTGCAGAGTATATTTTCTATTGTAATTATATTTTAGGCATCTATAAAAGATATCTCCCATCCAGGTTGAGCTAGAAAATAAGAATAATAATGACAATAGAAATATTAGTAGAGAAAAGATATATAGAGAATAAGTGAGAAAGTTGAAACTGTTACAGTTCTGTAATAGGTTTTAGCAGTAGATTTGTAATCATGTTCTGAATAAATAAAGTACATGTTTTTCTACTCATTATGTTATGTTTGAGTGTGAGTAATATTTAGATAGAGAGGAACTCATATATTATTTGGGAAAAGGAGGCTGGCCACTTCCAGACCTAGGAGGAGGACTAACAGATAGGTTTTGTTTTGATTTTGCTACAACAGAATAAGCTGTGAAACTTGTCAATTTTATTCTTTTGTAGTAGTTAACATACATTTCAGTCCTAATAATTTATTTTCTATTTAAGATACTTTTATGATGTGAGCAGTAGATCTGATTAGTCTTTTTGCTTTCCAACAACTTTCCACTTTACTACAATTTTTAGTTCCAACAATGTACAATTTTCTGCAATTTTCCTACATTATTATTTTTGTTGTCAACCCTTGCACAAAATATTGACAACCTTCTATTACATAGTATTGACAGGACTTAATTTTAGTTTTCATTATTGCAAGAGTAAATAGACTTCCATTTTGCAAATATAATTAGGTTTCCAATTCTGCAACTGTAACTAGGGTTTTAATTCTACAATTTAATCAGATTTCATTCTTGCAACTATAACTAAAGTTTCATTTTTGTAATCAACAATTAGTATTAATTCTTGCAATTAGATTGAAGTTCAATTTATGCAATTTATAGGTAGAAGAGACCTAAAAATCCCTATGTAATTAGTTCCACCAATAAGACTTGCTACTCCCAATTAACCTTAAATTATAGCCCTGTTCAATCCTTTCACAGATAGCCTTGTACACTACCCTGGATTGAAATATTCATTGAAAATTAATGATGTGATTAAAAATAGCGTATAAGTACACAATTTTCAAAATATTGTCCTCATCGTCTAGAATCAAGCAAATATGGAGAACAACATCATAAAACATATGCCACCACAAGGAATAATAATTTTGATGGACAAGAAACTTCAAGGTTGCTAAATGGTAAGTTATTTAATAAAGAGGTTACAATTTTAATAGATAGTGGAGCTACTAATAGTTTCATTTCTACTAGTATTATTGGAGATATGTCTGAAAGAATTGAATTTTTAAGACAAGGATGGAAGGTTGAGTATGGGTTTGGACAAACCTACTTAGTGGATCAATGTCTAACCCTAGTCAAGATTAACCTATCCCATGGTTCCACTATCTAGCACCTATATGTAGCACCCTTACATTCCTTTGACATCATTCTAGGGGTGGATTGGTTGAAATCTCATGGAGCCTTGCTCAATTTTTAGGAAAAATGGATGGAATACACTGATAAGAGTAAGAAGAGATTAAGAATTTATAGCAAACAAGGACCATTTCAACCCTAGTTGTTATAAGCCTTACAACTTAGAAAAACCATCAAGAAAGGGGGAATGGTTTATGTCATCAAAATAAATGACAACATAGAAGCAAATGAAAATGATGACTTGTTTGAAAAACATCCAATTCTCCATAAGTTAATGTATTTCCAACGGATCTCTCGGGAATACCTCCTAAATATGAATTTGATTTCACTATTGAGTTGATTCCTAGGGCATAATCCATCAATAGAACCCCTTATAGAATGAACCTAATTAAGTTACAAGAATTGTAGATACAAATTCAACGTTTGCTAGACAAAGGTTTGATCAAACCTTAGTGTGTCGTCATGGGGTTCACCGGTACTATTTGTCAAAAAAATATGGTTCCTTAAGATTATGCATAGATTATCAGATGTTTAACAAAGTAAGCATTAATAATAGATATTCCTTACCAAGGATTTAGGATCTCTTTGATTAGCTAAATGAAGCTACAATATTTTCAAAAATTGATTTAAATTCAGGATACCATCAGCTAAGAATACGTGAGGAAGATACTCATAAGACAACATTCAAGACTAGATATGGACACTATGAGTTTAGAGTGTTACCATTTGGATTGACAAATTCTCTTGCAACATTCATGAACTTAATGAATAGTGTGTTTAGAAATTATCTAGACCGGTTTGTGCTAGTATTTCTTGATGATATCCTGATATACTCCCGTAATAAGGAGGAACATGATCAACACTTAAGAATTGTGTTGGAGGTATTGAGAAGGAATCAACTTTATGGAAACTTATCCAAATGTGAATTCTATACTACTCAAGTTCAATATTTGGGGCACATTATATCTGCAAAAGGAATTGTTGTGGATCCTAAGAAAATAGAAGCCATTATGAGTTGGTCGACATCCACCAATGTGATGAAAGTGAGAAGCTTCATGGGTTTAGCTAGATACTATAGGTATTTTGTGAAGGACTATTCTAGGATCATCTCTCTCATAACCAACCATAAAAAAAGAAGTAATTGAAATGGACTAAAAATGTTAAGTAGCATTTAACATGCTTAAAAGGAGACTTAATTCAGTATCGATTCTCAAGATGTAAGATCCTCATAAAAGATATGTAGTATGTATAGATGCTTCAAAGGAAGGCTTGGGAGGAGTATTGTTCCAATAGGATGCCACTATTGCATTTGAATCTCAAAAATTAAATAAACATGAGATAAATTATGCTATGCATGAGTTGGAACTAGATGTAGTTGTGCATGCCATTATGGTTTGGTACTAATATATGGTAGGGAAACATTTTGAGTTAATATTCAACAACCAAATTTTAAGGTATATATTCACTCAACCTTTGCTTAATGCAAGACAAAGGAGATGGATGGAATTATGGTTGAATATGAGTTTAATATTGAATACATCAAAAAAAAAAATGAGGTAGCAGATGCTTTGAGTAGAAGAAGTTATATTGCAACCTTGACCCAAAGCCATGTAGACCTAATGGACCAAGTAAAAAGGATGCAGTTACAAGATGATTATTGCCTTCAAATTTGGGCTGACATAAAAAGAAGTCCTTTGGAAAATTAGGATTTTAGCATGAAGAATGGTCTTTTATGTTTCAAATATAGGGTAGTTGTACTTAAAATGGGTGATTTAAGGAGGAAGATTATGCAAGAAGCACATAAATATCCTTATTCAGATCATCTTGGAGGGGTAAAAATGAGAGAAAATATGAAAAAGAATTTTTATTGGCCTAGAATGAAGAAGGAAATTACCAATTTTGTTGCCAAATGTCTGGAATGTCAAAAGGTTAAAACAAAACATAGACATCCAATAGGACGTTTATACCCACATGCTATACCAGAACAAAAATGGTAGGTAGTATCAATGGATTTTATTGTAGGGTTACCTAGGACAAGATTTCAACATGATGCTATTATGGTAGTCATTGATAAATTGACTAAGGTTGCTCATTTCATACCTGGTAGCATCAAGGATGATGCAAAAGTAGTGGCAAATAAATTTGCTAAAGAAATATTCAGATTACATGGATATCTAGAAATGATCAATTTTTATCAGGATCCTAGATTTACCTTGGAATTTTGGTAAACTTTACACCATGCAGTGGGTACAAAGGTAAACATAAGTTTTTTATACCATACAAAAATAGATGGGTAAAATAAAAGGGTCAATCAAGTGTTAGAAGACATGCTCCATATGTAAAGTATGGATCAAAAGACTAAGTGGGAAGATTTCTTACACTTAGTAGAATTTGCATACAATAATGGTTATCATTCATCATTGGGAATGACACCATTTGAAGCCACACATGATAGAAGGTGTAGAACACCTTTTTTATGGTATAATCCAGAATTAGGGCACTCATCGGGCTAGACATTGCAAAATATATGGAGGAGCAACTCAAAATAATTTTGCAAAGACTTAAAGAAGTCATTGATCGATAAAATAGTTATGCTGACATGAAAATATCACCTAGGGAGTTCTCTGTAGGTGATAAAGTATTCCTAAGAGTGAGACCCATGAAAATTTCCATCAAATCCACTAAGTTGGATCCTAATTTTATTGGGCCATTTGATATCATTGAAAGGATAAGCCTAGTAGCCTATAAACTTGCCTTGCCACCTAGTCTATCAAAAATTCATGATACTTTTCATGTATCCCTACTTAGAAAATATATTGTTGATCCTACTCATATTTTGGATGTTTCTAATTTGCAGATGGTAGATCCCACACTTATCAAGATAAATTCAGTAAGGATTCTAGAATTTCATTCCAAGACTTTAAGGAAAAGAAACCTAGACTAATGCAAGGTCCAGTGGGACCAATATTATGAACAATATGCCACTTGGGAAAAAGTGGAAGACATGAGAAAACAATTTCCTTATTTATTTGATTAAGTGCTTTGTACTACAAGAAACACAGGGGATTGTGTTTAATACAAGGTGGGAAGGATGTCACGACCCTCCTTGGCAGACCTTTTAAGTGGCATAGAATGCAAGAATTTGTATTTAGTAATATGGGCTTTGTATGACTTTATATTCAATAGTATTTCAAAAAAAATATTTTGCTACGTAAATATCATATGTGGATGGATGCTTTGGATATTTTAGATATGGTACTACTAATGGTTTACTTGTTTCAGGAACAAGTACCACATGGAAAGAATAATAGAAGAAGGATCAAATCGAAGACCATTAGTTATGGCTAATCACCAATAAATATTTAGATAGTAATTATATATTATTTAAATATTTTTTTATATAGAGTTAGGAAAAAGTATTATATTTTGAAATTCAATTTAATTAATTATATTTAATTAGGTAAATTTCACTTAATTTGAGATAGAATTAAGTGTTTTTTCCTCCTCAGGTTTGTCCAATTCTAATTGGACCAAATTAGGCACTAACTTTATTAAATACTTAGGGAATATTTTATTATTAGAAATGCTATTTGTTCCTAACTCATGGATTTTATCCATTGGTAGAAATTGAAGGGAGATCCCCCTCGCTAATCCCTAACAGTGTTAGTTTTGTAATATTTTGAAAAAGGAGAAACACGAAGCCAAAATAAGGTCGCTCACCTTATCTCTTCTTGGACCCCTTCTAATTATAAAATTAAATTATTGATTTTCCTCCCACATGGGAATATGGTAATTTATGAATTGTTTAATACAAAACATATTTTATTGTCTGGGAAGAAAGTTCTTTAAATTCTCCATAGAGAGTTTAGAAGGGACTAGCACAAGGAAGGGGAAAAGAGAAGAAGGAGCAAAGTAAGAAAGAAAGGAGATGGGACACTTGGAGTTTGAAGGTGATAGGAATCTTAGGTCTAAGATCTTCTATCTATGCTTTGAATTACAAAGGGTGTAAATGATATGTTTTGCTTGATTAATATATCTTTCTTGATATCTATGCTTAATGGGTTAGGAACATAATGCACCTATTATATGCTTTAGTCCATTATTGATTATTTCTAGATATGTCTGAGTGGTGATGATGAGAGCATTTGTAAAAAAAAATTAGTATCCTTGAAACTCTATTATACCTAATATGTGAATGTCGATATCTCATCGATGATTAAATTATCATCAATTTCAAATGTAATGGTGTATGAACATATTACCATCTCTAACTATAGTTTTTAATTAGAAAAGTGATCCATAAAACTTGAATGTTCCTCATAATTTTTGTAATTAAGAGAGTCATGGGGAGTATCTCATACTTGTATTGGAAATATCTAGGTTTTAAAAAGAGACTAAGCTCCATGGGCTTAGTATACATGTTCTCACACACTTAGCTACGTCTTCCACCCTATCCATAAAACCTTGACATGTGTGATGCTCGTAACGATGGTTACTCGTAATAATTTAATCCTATGCTATTATTCGATCTTAGAGTATTATTAATTATAGGGACTATCCTTGTATTACATATTCATGTCTCAACCACTAGGTATATTAAATTCTTGGAATGCATGTTGAATCAGATAGCTCTATTTTTAGATTACCGATATCTAACAATAGATAATATATTTTTCAACCCATGTTCTCAGTATAACCTATTATGGCTTAAAATTAAAATATATTTTGGATTCCATGGTTTTATGGATGATAGACCTATAAAGGAAGCATGCAAACTGATAAGTTAGACAATGAACATATTAAACTATGCTAGGTTTTATTGGTGAAGCTAGATGCTAGACATCGGTTAACTATTGTAACCTTTCTTACCTAACTTGGATATTTTCTTGTGTGCAATTTATATGAATGACCAAAATAAATTTTAGAGTTAAGCTCAATGCCTTAGATCGACCTTGGAGATGCTTTGTTATTAAATCTATATATTAGAGAACTAATAAAACTTTTGGGTGATCCTATCAGACATAGATACCCCTATTTGTGTAATCAAACCCTATTGGTGACCTTATGAACTACAATCCATGATATAATATCCTATACCCATTTATAATTACCACAAGTAGGATTTTGATTAACCACCGAAGGTTTGGAGGATCTTTACACCAGTTTCATACCCCTGCAAGTCATCCTTGTGCGACCTATTTACTTAGTCTACTTAGGTGGACGAATTCAAAGGAGTCATTCATGAGCATTGTCCCACATAGGAGATGCTCAGGCGGATGATCTAGTTAAAAGGAACTAGGCTCCCTATGTATTTTGACCATAAGTGGTGGTCATGTGATCAACCACTTCATGGTCATCTTCATGCTAGTTGGAGGTATGCTTGTTGTATATTGTACATAACACTTGGTAGTTTGATCTTGCTCCAATGTTGCCACATGGTCATTTATTAAACTCATTGTTGTTATCGCTTGGTCACTTGCTATTCAATGACTCCTACGTAGTTGTAGGGATATTAGCCATATTTTGTTACCAAGGGGATCAAATTATCCCACATTGCTTACGTGAGAGAGCGAATGTAGCTTACAAGATAAAATATGCCCTTGGTTAGTAACTACCACTTGGTTGTCCACCGAGAGACGAGCATTTAGTGCGAGTTGGACATATAGAGAGATTATACATGGCATTGGGTAGTAGTCGTTAAATATTATAGGAGGTATGGATTAGTATTCTTTGTAATTCTGAAAAAAATACTCCTATAGCTAAAATTTGTGAAGAATATGGAAAATTATTGAGTGAGAAATTTTATATTTATGAAGGATGAACTAGGGAATATCATGAACAAATAAATTATCCATGACTTAAAAGGAATAATAGATTGGGTTACCAATCTACATATATTACTATGGGTAATTTATAATATAGATTTGGTGATCTATTCACAAATAGAATTATGGAAAATTTGTAAGTTAAATAAAAATGGAAATGGAAACTCATACTTAAAGGGATTAGGAGATATTTTCTTTAATTCTAATTCTTTAGGAAACTATAGAGTTTTTCTCGTATACTCCAATTTAATATTATTTCAGGAAGCATTTCATAAACTAAGGGATACAAGAATTTGAGGACTCATATGTAAGTTTTTCATAAATGATTGGGATAAGGAATTATGTGATTCCTTATTTGGAAAAGAATCTATGGAGAATATTATCATATGTGTGTGTTTCTCAAAAATAGTTTTGGGAAAAGAATTTATGTGGCTTATCATCTTGTATTGATAAATTGGAAAAGGATCTATGGGAATCCTTTAGGTTTTTGTACTTGAAGATAATTTATCTTATGGAATACGAGAATTGTTTTTTGGAGGTTGGGTTTATTCCCCATGAGGGTTCCCAAGATATATATTGTGTAATTCTATCTTGTGGTTTTCAATTGGCATTTCCTATAGATGTTATTTACTTTCCAATGAAATGTTGCTTAAATGAATTATGGACATATATTTTCAATATGATGCAATGATTTATATTATTGGTTTAATGAACATGTTTATCTTTCATTAAGAAGGATATATGAGGGAGACTATGTTTGTTTTAGTAAAAAATTATCTTGTCATAAACACTTGTGAATGCTTTAATCTACAATTACTATAGTAATGGAAATATTATATGGTAATTGGTATATTTTGATTTGGAGGTCGAAGGGGTTGAAGACCAAGGATTGCAATCCATGTTTGAGTTGAATCTCAAACAAAGCTCTTACATTATGAGTTGTAGCTCAAATATGCATGTTAATTTATAGCTTGCATGTGTTTGGGTTGAAGCCCTAAAGATGAAGTCTTCTAATTGGATAGCGATAAGAGTATATAAGATCTATATATATATAAAATATTAACACTCTTGTATGTTTTTAAGTAATGAAATTAGGTCATTACAAAAGAACATAAAAGAGGGAAGAGATTACCAATAGCTCTCAAAGTCAAGGAGGTAATTGCTCTCTTATAAGTGGCACAATCACTATTTATGTGATACGTTAATTTTAATGTTTCAATACTATTAGAGAAAAAACTAACCTTATTATACTTCTAGTTTATATTAAAGAAAAATAGATGTTTTTTTCTAAGGAAAATATATAAACAAGGAGAAAAAAAACATATTCAAGTGGTGGACATAGATTTCGAAGATAGAGATAGATGTAAAAGTAGAGAGGTAGAGGTAGTTTTGAGTGGTAGAGTTAGATTTCAAAGGTAGAGGCAAATACAAATATTGGAAGTAAATTCTAATTTTAAATGATAAATATACACATAGTTGATAGATTAGGGTGCATGTAGAAAGGTTATTTTTAACAATATTATAGTTAAAACGAAGTCAAGTGTATAAAAAAGCTAAAGTGCCAAGGCTAAGGTTTGAAAAATAAGATCCAAAACATTCTAGTGCATTTTTTCTAGTAAGATTTAAATAAAGTAATTGCAAACCCACAACACAAAGGAGACAAAGGAATAATAGAAGAGATTAAATTGAATATATCAACTAATTCCATGGATAACCCATATCATGATAGAATAATAGTTTTAAAAGAACATGTACAATCCTTTCCACATGAGATGTTGGAATTGACCTATCCATGAGGGAACAACAAAGCCTCATCATAACAAAAAAATATTTTGGAACAAGTTGTTCAAGTCAATCTATTGGATACATCATTGGTAGAACTAAAATCCTCCACTACCATGATCTTATGTAGTAGTAATAATTCTATAAATGGATCTCATCTTCAAACAAGGTTGTATATCACTAAAAATAAAATACAATAAATATAACCTATTACAAAAAAAAGAAACTTATGCAACAATTGCAAACATGGTGAGAAAAGAACAATAACTACAAAATAAATTAGAGGAGACTAGATCATGGGCACAAGTGGTAAGATATCCAACAATCAAGCCAAATGAACAAAGATATTTAATAGAAAAAAAAATTATAATGCAATTGTTAGAAGACAAGAAATGAAAAATAGATCAATAAGCATCATCATTAAGGAAATAAAAGAACGTGGAGGATAAGAAAACACAAAAAAATTAACAAGATGTTTTATTTTTGATAAACTTAATTAGAGTGGATAAATTCATCAAGCATGTAGACTAGAAAAAGTGAGAGAAGACACCTTTTAGAAATCTAAAAAATATTTGAAAGATTTAATTTGAGTCTAATTTTCTTTGTAATTGTTAAACATTAATTTCTTGTAAAAACCACATATATTAGATTTGAATAGAGATAAAATATATTCTTTAGGTTTATGAATCATGTTAGCATTTGCTAAGTCTTTTTATGTAAGAAAATATTTTTTATCAAATTAAAAGAAAAATTATTATTTTGATCTAAGATAAAAATTGATTTGTGTTAAATTGGTAAAATATCAAATACTATGTCAAATTAAATTTGTATTTTTTATCTTATTATGAGGTTAAGATAACTTTGTACCTTGGATTCTATTATTAAAATGCATTATCTTCCATTGAGCTCTTATATTATTTATGTTGTATCATCATATTTTTGTTAAATTTTGTTGGTGCTAACATGGCACTACAATAGTGTTATATGATGTCATAATAAAGTCATGCAATACATTTTCCATCATTGAATTAAAATATAATGTAACAAGGTGGAGGAAGATTTCCATAGACATTAAAGCTATCAAAGGGAAAGCATTCAAAAACATCAAAGATCAAAGACATCATAGATATTGAAGAGAAACCAAAAATACATAATGGAGGTAATACTCAAAATAGATAAAAGAAAATAACAAATGAGGTAGATTGGGATCCTTTAAAAAATAAGTTTTCTAATTTACTATTTATATTTAAATCATGTCAATTTCTAATTTATAACTTACATGCTATTTTGCTTCAAAATAAACACTTTTGAGGACTTTTAATGTCCTTTTTCTACAATTAGCATTTGAGAGATAGACAAGGTTACACTCTATTAGACCAAGCAAGAGAAGTTGTAATTGAGAAACGAGTCACAAATGTTTAACAATAATGTATATATCAAGAGTAAAATTTACACACACCATAGTATTGGTTGTCATTTCATGATCTAACATTTACTTGCAATATGTCATAAATTATGTATTGATTGGATTAAATAAGTTTGATATTATTTTGATGGGGCTTGTCAAGACAATCCACATAGATGTGGGGCAAGACGAGTATTATATTAGGATGAAAAACACAAAATTCACTTTTAAAGTAGGTCTTGGTGGAGGTATCAATAATGTGGTTGAGTGGAAGGCTTTTATCTTTTTAATAATATTTGTAATAGAATAGGTAATAAAAAAACTTTAAGTTATTGATTGTAAAATTGGTGCTAGATTGGGATTTAGGGTTAGTGGGAATGCAAATTTTGGTATTTAGACCTTTGTATGAGTAGGTGAAATTTTTCGAATAATCATTCACAAATACCTCTTATAAACATATCTATAGAGAACTAAATGATGAAGTAAATGGTCTATTAAATATTATCTTGGATATTCTAGATGGTATTTGGTTAAAAGTATTGTGTGTGACTATGATTTTACCACATTCTGCTTCCTTTTGATACTTATTTTATTTTGATAGAAGTCATGGTTTAGGACACATTTTGTGTTATTTTTAATGTATTTTGTTAATTAATATCATATCCATAATATGATTGATGGCTATGGGACTAAAGTACTAAAATGACATTTTATAAGATGACTAAAATCTTGCACGAGACTATTCATAGTTTTTATTATATCATGTTTGATAAAAGTTTTAAAAAAATTTGAATGACTATTGAAAGATTTTAAAATAGCTTTTAATGAGACTATTTAATAAGTAATGTATGAGGGTATAAAACACCTATCTTATTATAACTTTTTTCAAACTTTAAAATAAAATTATTAATTTTTCAAGGAAAATAAAATAAAATTTATGATAGGTGACTTTAGAAAAAACAAACCAATAGTACCACATAAAAATTTCAAATTTTAAAATAGAAATTATTAATTTTTCAAGGAATTTTTTTTTTTTTTTATGATAGGTGACTTTAGACAAAACAAACCAATAATACCACATAAAAATTAATAATAATGTATACATACAAATAACCATTTTCTTAAATAAGTTTAAACATATTAAGACCCAATTAACACAATAATAAACTTAACATATCTCTTTAAATGCCCAGAATAAATATTTAAACAAATTTAAACTAAAAATTATTTAAAAAAGTTTCATTATATTATTAAAAAATCTAACTTTATAAACTAAATAAAAATAAAAATTTAAACTTAAGTAATTAAAATTGTTGTAGAGGAGCACATAAAAACTAATAATGATATGTGAGAGATATTGAGGTACAATTAACACCCCAATGAAATTAGCGTATCTCTTCGGATGCCCAAACTCAAGATTTAAACAAATCTAACTAAAAACATTTTTTTTTTAATCTTCGTTATATTATTAAAAAGAAGATAAACTTAACTCTATAAACTAGGCTAAAATAAAAATTTTAAACTTACAAAACTAAAATTGTTGTAAGGTTGTGTAGGGATAGTTTAATAATAGTTAGGGATGGTAGATTGGTATGTTAGGGCATTTATCAAACTTAGGTTTCAATCTCACTAATATGGCTATGCATACCCAATAGCCCAATCTAACTTCTCTACATCCTCTCTGTGTTGCAGCTAATTGATGATGGCGATCTGTTTCCTACTTGTCCGGCGGTCTCCTTCATGCCATGTGTGGAACCAGACTGACGAAGATGATACGAACCCTATGCGTTCAGTGGTCCTCATCTCACGTCGAGTTACCATTCACGAGATGGTGGGTGGGTGTGTTGGAATCCTTTGCTGATAGTTTGAACCCTGCTAACTGCGCTGAAAGTTACTACAAATTATGATTGTAATCAATTCATATATGTAACCAAAAAATAAAAAAGACACTGTGAACCCTGTACGTTCGATGGTCCCCAGCTCACATCGGGTTACCATTAACAAGATGGTGAGTGGATGTGTTGGAAGCCTTTGCTGGTAGTTTGAACCTCGCCAGCTGCGCTGAAAGTTACTAAAAATTATGATGGTAACCAATTCATCTATGTAACAAAAAAAAAATTCAAATAAGTGTGTATATAATTTAATGTGATTGGATTTTATCTATATTATGAAAAATCATTCATTTTAATATGATGATATTATCATATTAAAATATGATGATATTATCATTCTTATACGTAAAATATATATTATCAAAATTAATAATTATACCCAAAAAATAATAAAATTTAAACTCTTAAAAAAAACTTAAATTTAAACCATAATAAAATAGTGTATGTGTGAAAAGTGTGGAAAAAATATTTATATAAAAATATTATTAAATTATAGGGAAAAAAAATATTATTAAATTAATCATATTTATAACCTTGTTAAAGGAAGAAATATTATACAAATAAACATACAAATATAACCTTATTCCGGTAAGAAGGAGAAAAAGAATTAAACAAATAAATATACACTAACTCTTTTCCCGTGGACGGAGGAGCCAAACCAATAAAATCACGTTGGTGACAATAAAAAATAAATCTTTTAATATATATATATATTAAAAAATGTTTATAGGGGATTGAACCCGGGTCTAAGTGGATAGACCACACTCACCTGTTTTATTTTTTAGATCTTAATTTTAACACATTCCGTTGGATCATCCATGGACCGTTTACGACTGTTTTTTGCCTCACGTACATTAAAAGACCTTTTATTTTATTTTATTAGAAACGTAATAAATGTGTACTACCCAATTCCGTTAAAGAACAAACGGATTAGTATCAATCATCCAGTATACTCGGCCGATGAGCACGTTGATTTAATTTTTTCTGGTGATACAACCTACCTGTTTCCATCTTGTTTGTGTTAGTAGCCGCCAGATTCGAATACGGGAAGTCGGTTGCACAATCGTAGACGACAAGCAACCCTGGCATATGTTACATCTCCCTCGTCGACTGCATAACGTTACTTAAGAACATAGTCGGTGAAATATTAAGTCGCATACTCTTCTACTCCTCTAGTCTTTCCAAAAGCAGCCACCATGGCTTCCTCGCTTCAGCCCGCCCTTGATGTTGTTGCAAATGAAATTGATCTCACTGTCATTGGCATTTCATAGTTTCCAAGTGAAATCCATGGAGGAAGGTTCTGATTCTTTTCACGGATGTCCGTTTTTTTACAATCCTTTACCAGGAAAACAAGGGGGGGATAAAGTCGAAGGAGGGAAAGTGGACGAATGTGAAGCGTCTGCCTCATTCATTTGTTATTAATGTCGCAGACTACCTTATGGTCTGAAATTCTCAAGGCAGACCCCGTTACTGTAATATAATTTATTTTGGCGCTCGATACTGACAAGGTTTTGTGAAGTTATGTGCAGGCATGGAGCAACTGGAGGTATCCAGCGCAGAGCATCGGGTTGTTTCGAAAGGGTGGAGCTATCGCATTTCGTTGGCGTGTTTGATGGGTGTTCCGGAGGACAAACAAATATGGGCTCCATCGGAGCTCGTGGACGACGACCATCAACAACGTTACAGGCCTTTTATACAATCCAAATTTAAGAGTAAATTTATGGGTGATAAAGACAAGTCTACAGCCCTTGCTCGATACGAGGGCATATAACGTGCTGATCTGAACTCCTTCAACAAAATAGGTTAGTATAATCCTTTGTTAAATAAGATGGGCTAATCCTTTCACGTCTCACAATCCTTCATAGGCTATAACAATATTTTACGGTAATCATGCATATTTGAAATCGGTAGGAATTATTTGTTAAATAATATTACGTTTTTTGTTTATTGTTTTTTATATCAGCAAATCAATAACATTCTTTTATCTTTACGTTTTTCTATGTTTATTGTAATCTGCTATGTATTTTTCAAGTGAAAGTAAATTTTCAGTATCCGTAAAGTTGATTTTTTTTTAATATGGTGCATTGATGGTGGAGTGTAACCTGAAATGGAATAATTTCCTCTCTGTTAGAGACAAATCCCACAATTCCCTATGGTGAATTTGTGGAGTGGAAGAATTTCATTAACGTTGTTTAACTTTTCGGCCTATCCCTTCAATATGAATGCGGAAATAGGAAAAATATTGTGGTAGAACTAACACAGCTTTAGGTTGAAGTGTTCAATACTGATGACAACATTCACCAAAAAATATTAATGTTTAAAGAAATTGATTATTTATACTATTTTTATGTAGAAATTTATAAAAATATAAAATTTTGTGGTTATGTGATTATTTAAATTTAGTGTAAAAAATTGAATGTAGTTTTTATTAGAATTATATTTTTTTTTGAATGATTGGAAAGTTAAGTTTTTACCCTTAGCTAGAAATTATTTATTAAAATAAAGGAGTATTTCTTAAAATAACTTTACACATACCAAGATCTAGTTTGCGTCCTAGGATCTTAGTATGTGCTTTGAAATGACTAAACCCATAATTTGATAATTAGTTTTGAGTCTATGCAAATAACCCATCAAAGCAAAAGACCTTAGCCCTAACATAGAATACATCTTACCATATTTACCATATTATAAAATAAAATAAAGTAAGGATCACAGATGGTGTAATCTCTATATCTCTATAGCAATATTATTCAAATTTTGTAGCTGTATAGTTAAAGGTATATTTATTTCTAGAAGAGCACGATAACCCCACTAGAAAGGGTATCAATTAGAATCCATTCCTTAAATGTTAGAGGATGTGGAGGTCCTTCATAGAAAAAATAAAAAAATAGCCCTAAAGTGTTTGCTTAAACTTCATAAGCTAGATATAATTTTAATCTAGAAGACTATGTCAAAAAAATCTATATGTTTAAAAGCAATAGCAGCTCTCTTCTTTCTCCTATCAAATTGAAACTTAAATATGGGAGGGTGTAATGAGATGGAATTTCTCCTTCCAACTAGTTGATAAGATTTACAGAGTTGGGTAAGCTCATTTATATAGTCAATTTGTATGGTCCTTATGGTATTCAAAGGTAACTCTAGGAATATTTTCTTATAAAATACTTTTAAAAAAATAAAATATAGTGGTGGAAGAGAGTTTAAAATTTGTAACTAAAAGAGCATATATATAGTGTTGTGTGATGTAGAACCTATTATTTTAATGCCCACTTGGAGGAATCAAAGAATTAGAAAATAAAGTATTTTTGAAATATTAGATATCTTTTTAGTATCTGAAAATGTCATAGCTAAAGTAGAAAGACTAAGGTCTTGGATAGATCAACATTGGGTATCTCATCATTCATCAAGTTTCTTATAGTTAAAAAAATATCAATAGGAACTAGTAAGAATTTTTTAGTCCATTGATATTTGGTTGAATGATGAGTAATTTATAAATATAGTAAAATCTGAGCAGAGATATATTGAACAAACAATAGAAGAGACAACTATGTTTGGAGAATAAAATATGCTACTAATCCATGGGCCAAAGAAAAATATTGAAAAGTAGAGGAAAAGATAGTGGACATAGAATCTAAATTAAATTAGCTATATAGTCATAAAGAGAATGAAATATTTTCAAGTAAGAAGAATTTCCAGGTCAAGGAGTTGAAAAATTTAAGAGGGAATTGTTAGAATGAAAAGATGTAAAGTAGAGGATGAAAGATAATTGTTAGAACGGAAAGATGTAAAGTAGAGGATGAGAGAGCATTTTTTTCAGGGGGATGAGAATACAAAATTAGTTTAAAAGTATGGAAAACAAAAAAAACAAATATAAAAATACTCTAGGAGATGAAAGTGGAGGATGGAAGAAATAAGAGAAGGTTTCAAGAAATAAAAGTATTATGAGTATCCTATTTTATTTTATTTTTATCAAGAAGCCTGCCTAAGATGGTTAGTAATGAAGTTAAATAGACTAATGAAAAATTCATTGAGAAGGATCTAGAAATAGTAGTTAATTATTAGAAAGAGAAGCATCCTAGATTGAATGGTTTCTCCATTGACTTTTATATGGATTTTCATGAGTTGTAAGAAGAACCTTTAAAGGTGGTTGAGGAATCAAGGACTTTGGAGCAAGTATTTAGGTCTATCAATACAAATTTCTTGGCATTGATTCCTATGGAAGATAACCTATTATCTCTTGGGAAGTATAGACATATATATTTATGTATTACTCTTTATAATATCATCTCCAAAATTATAGCTAGGAGGTTAAAAGAGGATTTTTCATACACCTTCTCAGAAAAATAATTTAGTTTCTTGAGTAAAATATAAATTCATGAAGTTATAGGTGTTACTCAAGTAGCGCTTTATTCAATTGAATCAAGGAAGCAACAACAAATGATACCTAATATTAATTTGGTAAAATATTTTGATAGGGTAAGCTAGTTGTACATCAAGATTATATTAATTCATATTGGTTGTAGTGTACCCTTTGTAAATTAGGTAATGGGATGTATTAATTATACTTCATTTATTATCTTAATTAATGGTTCAATTTATAGCTTCTTCAAGCCTTCTAGAAGACTAAGATATGGATACCCCATATCAACTTTATTATTCTTAATTTTGGTTGAAGGACTAAGTGAAGTGATCAAGGAACAAAAAGAAATTAGCATGACAAAATGTATTAAATTGAAAAATTATTTGGTTGTGATTCACTTACTATATGTAGATGATATAATCCTATTTGTGAATGTGACGTTAATAAAATAACTAAATTATTATCTTAATTAATGGTTCAACTTCTAGCTTCTTAAAGTCTTCTAGAGGTACCCAGGTGTTGTAGGTGAGTTGGAAAGGAGAGGGAAATCCTCCAAGGGAGGTCCTAGGTTCAAATCTCCACCCTACCAAAAATTTGAATTGGGTATCTAAAATCCAATTGATAATGTTGGTGTGGGCAGGGTCGGGTGCAACCCTCGGGTGACTTTGACGGTGCAGAACCCCCTGTTCGTGGTCTCTCAGACCAAGGCGGCTCCGCAAGGGGTTTTTCACTTAAAAAAAAAAAAAATCTTCTCGATGACTAAGGCATGAATGTCCCACATCAACCTTATTATTCTTACTTTTAGATGAAAAAATAATTAGAATGATCAAGAAACAAAAAGGAATTAGCATGATAAAATGTATTAAATTAGAAAATTATTTGGTTGTGATTCACTCACTATTTGTAGATGATATACTCATATTTATGAATGACACCTTAAAAGAAATAAATTATAAGGACTTGCTAGATCTATATTATGCTACCAAAATAATGGATGTAAAAGAAACACTAATTACTGCAGCACGAGATTTCAGAAATAAAAGATACTGAAAGCACGAGATTTTAGAAATAAAAGAAACACTAATTGCTGCAATGTAAACTAACTAGCTTGATGCACGAAGTAAAGCGGATGTAATCGAATCAAAACAAATATAAAAGGGAGAAAGCAGGAGCATAGCCCTTTTTATTAATGTGATTCCAATTGGTTACAATACATCTCCTCCCTTTTTAAGGGCGAGGAGAGTTAGCATGTTTCCATTACAAAAGTGAATAGTGATCTCCTTTCCGCGTGCCCACATGCAAAATGGGCGGGCCAAAGTGTTGCCGCCGCTGATGTTGATGAGTCCTCACTTCTTGCTACTTCTCCTGCGATCAAAGAAACAATAAAAGCATTAGTAGCACCTGTTGCAAATAGAGAAAGTTTGTTCCTTGAATTTAACAAAAGATGCATGCAAAAGATTGTCGAAAACAGTGAACAAATTGGATCTAAGTCACCTGCAAATCAGACAAAAATCAGAAAACATCACCAAAAGGCTGCTGCCAGCAAAACAGTCGGTGAATCCGATCGCTGTTACCTGCAAGTTAGTGAAGAACCAAAATCAACAAAAAACATGAGAATATTTGATAAGCAGCTCCTAAAATCTGAATTATGAGGTATCGCATAATGCAGGATATATTCAGACATAAAGCATAATGCAGGATAAACAACATAAAGTGTAACGTAGGATAAACATGTGATAACGAAATAAATTAAAAATGAAGCTAAGAGCGTGCGGGGCACCCGAGCGGGCCGCCCACCGTTGAAACTTGACTTTGATGCCAATCCACTAGGGATGGGCCCAAAATCTCAGAGAATGTGGTGTCATCGAATTGATGGATTACTATGGTAAAATGTTGGGTTTAGGTCTAGATCCATGCTTCTAACAGCCACCAATAACCTCTCTTGCGAAAGAGATTATGGGTGTAGAAGAGATGAATCGAAAAGGAGTACAATCGGGTGTTTAATTTGGCAGCACTTCATTGCTTGAAAATGTCTACCCACTTGTCTCCTTTTGGGTGGGAAAGTCCACCATTTTATAGACCCATGGGGTCTCTTTGGAGAGGCACGCAGGGATGCCACGTGGTGGCCATGCCTTCCCAAAAGGGAGGAGACTCCTCCTTGACTTGGGCTTACATGAATACCCTTGTGACAGTCCTCTAACTGCCAATCTTCCCACCTACGTGCGCATGCACAGCAGGCGGCAATAATTGATTGTCTTCGGCTACCACTCATTTAATGTTTACTTTAATAGTTTAATGTTTGCTTTCAGGTGGTTTAATGTTTGCATTTAAATGCTTAAAATCTACCCTTGATTGGTTAAAGTTTGCCTTTGATTGGTTAAAGTTCACCCTTGATTGGTTAAAGTCCACCTAGGCACAAAGATGGGAGTTTGTCGTGATATCGTGACGTTGCGATATCGTGACACTTCAGCCAAGGCTTTCTTTTGGGCTTTTGGTGTCACGATATCACGACATCATGATATCGTGACACCAAAAGCCCAAAGGAAAGCCTTGGCCGAAGTGTCGCGATATCACGACGTCACGATGTCGCGATATCGTGACACTTCGACCAAGGCTTTCCTTTGGGCTTTTGGTGTCGTGATATTGTGATGTCGTGATATCGTGACACTTCGGCCAAGGCTTTTCTTTGGGCTTTTGGTGTCACGATATCACGACGTCACGATATCGCGACACTTTGGCCAAGGCTTTCCTTTGGGCTTTTGGTGTCACAATTTTGCGACGTCACAATTTTGTGACACCTTCGGCCAAGGCTTGCTTTTAGGATTTGCCTTGTTAAAATGACCAACTTTGCTTTGCTTCCTTTCTGACCATCTAAACTACTGTGTAAGAGGCTAAGACCACTGTTTGACCTCTGAGGGCTGCCCTGAAAGCTATGTGTGTTAATGAGATCAGTGTTTGTAGTCACATAATCGGATTTGTGCTGTTTTGGTGTCTATAGATACATATAGCTTTTAGTAGACTACAACCAAGACAAGAAGAATTAGTGGTAAGGATTTTTTGTTTCAATCTAAGTGAATTTGGCAAAGGCTTGAAATATTTAGGATTTATATTAAAATTAAATAATTATTGATACTAGAATTGAATTTGGTTATATAATAAAGTGGAAGAAGCGTAACATTATGGTGTAATATATGGTTATTATTGAGAGGTTGGTTAGCACTTGTAAAATTAATTTTGAAAGCTATTCTAATATTTTTGCACTCCATGGCTTATATTTATATTAAAACAGTGGAAAATAAGAAATAAATTCTCTCACTTCCTTTGGATGGGAAGAATGAAGAAGGATACACTACCTTTGGTAATATGGAGTAAGATATTATTGGTCACAAATATACCTAAGAATAAAATATTATTTGTGTGCCCTAGAACTAGCCAACATTGATAGGCTAAAGGAAAGAGATGTCCTCCAAGAAAATCTCTAGAGAGGGCTAGTTCCCGTACTAAAACTACTGATTGGTTTAAATCTTAGGGTAACAAGAATGAAATGGGAAATAACATAATGAAATGGTAAATATAGCTATAAGATAGATATGAAAAGTGGCGATAAACTAACAAAAAAATTTCATAATAATCCTGCATTATCATATAATAGAAAGCCAAGCACATAAACCACTCACAGTATTGCAAAGATAACTTCCAAGAAGCATTTCAGTATTCACTCCCTCATAAGCAGTAATTAAATCTAGATGCAAAAATTAAAATTATTAATTAATGGACATGAATGTAATAAAAAATGACAAACAAAAAGAGATCAACACAATACTACTCAAGGAACCAGAAGCCAAATGTCTTTCTATTTATGCAAAAAAATTAAAGAATTTTTTTGTAGAGTGTCTATCCTATTTCAGTACATTGAAATGCTTAGTATTTATAGAGGATTTAACATCTTTCATTAAGTGCACAACACAACAAAATGTTAGCTGGTCAAAAATCAGCAACAACAATTCTCTCCTTGGTAATGATTTTGTTTGAATCATATTATTCTTCAAAGGACAACAATCTGGTTTTCATGGAGTGCACTTAGAAAATTGACAAAAATGGATGAAAGGAAGAACATACCAAGTGTGAGTGCATTGAGACTCAATAGTGTGTTACACCATAACCAAGAGCTTAAATATTAAATTTTGGACATAATTACGTTCTTTTATGCCTTAGAATCTTATCCTTTGTAGTTGAAATCAACCAAATTTAATTTAAATTTGAAAAGGAATGAAGTCCATAGAGGGCACCTGAAAAATCATTGGGATCACACCATATTTTACGACATAGCATTTAATCCTGGCAACTTTTTAGCAAATTTTTTGGATCATCACTCTTGCTGCCCCAAGTATTAAATTTTATTAATCTCCATCCTTGTCCAAAAAGATATGTTGTTATGGCACTTCTAAGAGGAAAAATAAATTGCATTGATAGTTGCCTCCAAAGCTATAATTTTACCTTTTATTTTAACTATTTTACCTTTGACGTCTTCTTATTCAAATGATAGGAAAAAATGGGAGTTTTAGCCTTCAACATGATTTCACTCCTTTGTTGGGTGATTTTGCCCCGAAAATGATAAAAAACATCTTCTGCAAGGGAGGAGGAAAAAAATAATTTATTTTACCCCCGAGAGGGGTGACAATGATTTTTTCCCTAGCCCAGGGGAAATACTAACTTTGACTGATAGAAAAATCTACCTTTTCTAAGACTTTCACCTCAAAACATCTTTATTTGGAATGCCACGCCTTAGAGGGGCAAAAATGATTTTCGTCCCTGCCTAGGGGTGACATTGACTTTGACTTATTTTATATTTGACTAGATGGCATCATATTTATGTTTGCACTTTGAAACTACATTTTCTATGATTTCACCCCTAAGAGGGGTAAAAATTATTTTTTCCTCTATTGAGGGCCGACTTTGACTTTGACTATGCCAAGCATTTTCTCCCTTCTATTTTCAATTCGAAGAAGCTTTTAACTAGATTTTTACCCCTAAGAGGGGTGAAAATTGATTTTCGCCCCTTTCCAAGGGTGCTTTTGACTTTGACCTTTCACTTGTAAATATTTCTCTACCCCTTATTTTGGATAAAATCATTCAAACTAATTTTACCCAAAAGGAGGGACGTAAAGGATTTTCATCCCTCCATGGGGTAAAAATATCATTTCTTTAATTTTGTTGGTGCATTTCCTTCAAATTTAAAATACCAAAGTCATAGTTAGTTTTCCATCAATCCTTTTATTCTGAAATACCTATTGCCATCAAATTTCTCCTACATTTTTCTCATGACTGCCATTAATTTCTACAAGGAGAATTTACTATGCATTTCCAGAAATGAAATCAACATTTTATTTAATGAAATTTCTTACAGGAGAGGAACAAAATATTACAATAAAAAAATAAAATAGTAGAATTGCATCATTCATATTCTTCTTCAAAATTTTACAAGCAAAATTTTAGAGTGGAAAATTTTTCCAACATTTTTTGAGGATCTTGGGTTATTCAGTTCTTCTAAATACAATCGACCCCAAGCCTTTATCCATTGGGCTCAATTGTTAGCACCATCAACTATATTAGATGGTGAGTTTGATCCTGCAACCTCCTTCTTCTCTCTTTCCTCCTATGTCTACTTCTCATATTTTTCTATGACTTGTTGCTCTACTTCCATCCATGCTTGGGCTTCATGCTTGGCGAGGCTCTCACTTGCAGTTTCATACACAAAAACTACCTCAACCCAGGCATCATTTGTGAATTTTGTAAACATGCTAAATGCATCTATGACAAAGCATAACATCTCAACTCGATCCTTGTTGATGTGGTTAGCTCTTGACTGAAATTCTAGTAAGGATTATTAATGTGGGTGAGCCTCTCCATATAGGGTAATGCTTGTTCCTCCATTATTGGTTCCTCCCAACTATTAATTTTTGAAGTATCTTCTATGAAATCTTTCCAGGTCATCTTCAATTATTTTGTAGGCAACAAATCACCATGCTCATCAACAAATCTTGGAAATCTAGCATCGATTAGAACCTCAAAATATACAAGTGAAATGCAACGCTCCTATTCAATCATAGTTATCAAATTTCGAGCTTTTATTTATAGCTCCAATTGAGAAAAATGTCATGCTAGACTTGGATCAACTTCGATCCATCTCGCTTATTGGCTTAACCTAGAAATTAGAGTTCACTAATACCTGAATATTTAGCACCATTTTTGGTTTTTGTTCTAGTCTCTCTTCAACATATTCTAAAGTTTGCTCTCCAAAAAAATCACTATTCGAGCCTCATGAATGTACAACAGAACATTGAGTGCATCCATTGCCAAAGTCACAAAATATTTTAATAAATGGAAGTGGGTCTCTTTAATTTCTTCCTTGGAGAAGCCTGATAATTGCATGGCTTTCTCATCTAGCTATTTTTGCATAGCCTCAAGCTAGGTTGTTAATGCTTGCCCATGTTTCTATACTCCGACCCAAGTTGTCTAGTAACCCTTGGCTTGTTTCTACCATTCCTCTACCATTTTTTGCCAACACTCTACCTCTAATTTTGCTATTTCTAGTTTATCTCTATTTTTAGCTAGAGCATCATTCAAATCAATAATATTCACCTCAGCCTTGAATAAATTTTTATTGTAATGCTCGTCATGCAAGTAAAGAGAGCTCATGTCCACCTGCATATTCCCCAACTTCTTAGTGGTATCAATTTTCGTTAGGTCCTCAATAATGACTTCTTAAATGTAATTATTTAGAGTCATTTCTCCTTGAGGCTTATAGTATGAGACTCCATAGTTTTAGAGTCAAAAGTGACCTTCTTCAATACCTTTATTGGAGCCTGAGCTTATTTTATCTTATGGCTCTTTAGCCATTATGATGCACATAATCTAGCTCAACTCATTTTCATCGCAACAAGATGCTCTAGTACAATATCTATCTCTAGCTCTAATAGTTCCTATAACTCGAGAAAAGGAGAAGGGGGGAAGTGACCCTATTGAAGTTTTGTTTCAAAAAGGGTAGTGGATACGGGAATAGTTGGTGGAACAAAAGTGGTTGAGGAGGAAGTGAGGGTTTCAGCTATAGTTACACTCACTCAAGGAGGATCTTGTGTACTTATAGCCATGGTAGAAATTACTAGAATGGAGGATGAAGAGAGTGAAAATGGGTTGGGATTAGATGAAAATAACTGAAAGAAAGGGAAATAGTAGAAGTAGGAATAGAATAAGAGGGAGCATTAGTGACTAGGTAATCAGAAATAGGAAATGAAATGGAGGTGGTAGATATACCAAATATAGGGGATACAAAAGCAACAATTGCATAATGGGGAGCAATAGACACCGAATGCTCAAGAAAAATGGAAGAAGGTGTAGAAAACATACCTTTAGGATCAGACACCTTTTGATCCAATGATGAGGTAGACTATGGCACTGGCCCACCCTTGTTTTGCTCCTACTCAACGTCCTCCATATCTGTGACTTCCATGTGCTGGAAAAACTATTCTACCTGAACCAAAGGAGGATATTCTAAAATGTTAGCTTATGTGGCTTCTAAAATGTTAGCGCATGTTCTAGGATTTTTGGATATTTTTAGGAAAGGGAGTACCTCATGATTATTCTTTTCCTTCTGGAGTTGCACTTTTAGTGATGACTATCTTTCTTATTTCACAAGTGGCACTTATTCAACCACATTTTGCTCATGTTCAACCACGATTTCCTCATTTTCAAATATTTGAAAAGTTTGAGGTACAATATTAGTGAAAGAGATTAACTGATAGCCATTATAGTACATGTGACATTCAAAAATACCTCATCCATTACTAGACCATAAGCTATCCAGGTTCACCTTTTTGAGACCTTATAACCCACCAATTGGTAATTTTTTCATCAGACCAATATGGTTGTTGTTTTATCATCCTCTCAAACAAAATCGAGGAAGGAATTTTATACTTGTAAATTTTGGGGTTGTACTTGGCCTCCATATCATAAAAATTATGCCATGGTGAAAGTGGGGTCATATACTCAACATGTCATTTGAGATCATACCCTTCTGGAAATTTTTTGTGTCATTAAATATCATGTTTGGGACATCAATGAAATTTTTTGGTGCTAATAAAATATGCAAAGTGATCCAAAATGTCATACAACTGCTAAGGTAACTCCACCATACCCACATCTTAGAGTGATTTATTAAGAAATTTATTTTGACCAACTTGGTCAACTTCAATGCCACTGAAGCAAAATGATATGGTGCACGTAATCTTCTTGCCTTGTCCTACCCCATAGATTTTGTTGATGAAGTCAGTTTGTTAGATGAATTCCATTGCAAAGAGGTGCGCAGTAGTAAAATAAGGAAGGATAAATGGCTTGTCAATGAAACCAAAATTTGCACCATAATGCCCTACATCAACATGAAGATATATCCTTTCTCCTTAATGACAACTTCTTCCCACATTGCCCTCGGTACTCCCTCACTTGTGCAAAAAATAAGTTCAAGGGTGGGACCCAAGAATATGTGATTAAAATTATAGAATGAATCTCCCCTTAAAAAGCTCAAAGTCCATAAATATACTGGTAGGTCATTATCTACTTCACCATCTTGATTCACTGTAGTAAAAAAAACCTTCAGTGCATATTGAAGAAAAAGTACTAGGCCAAAAATGAAGCATGCCTAAATAAAATTGCTTCTTCACTCTAAATTATCTTCAATTGGGTGTGCATTACTTGGGCCAAATAATCTACCTAGTCAAATAATATGGGGTTTATGCTTGCTCGCATGGCTGTCAAGGTGTAAAATACCACCTGCAAAATGCATTGCACCATATCTAATTCCAATTTATATATTGTGGTGTTAGTAGGAAGACTAAACACCCAAGACAACATGGCGTACATGTCCAAGATTTTAAATTCTATTAAGGGTTTTAGTAGATATGGCATCTCTCTGAATTGAGGTGCCTTTATTAGCTAATTCTCCATAAAATGGTACAATGTTATGGTTGATTGGTACCTTTACTCTTGCCCCTTGAGATTCATCTTCTTGAACATGACATTCAAGGAAGGCTTCAACTTGCAAGCAAATGCCTATTTGATTCATCGAGTGAAATGGTGAACAATTTTTCTTCCTTTGTGTTTCAAACGACCTCAGTTGTAGGTTGATAAACTTTTTTAATTGCCTTTACTAGCTCAGGGTAAGGATGCACAAGTGTACAAAGGTACCAGGAAAGTTGTCCATGATAAGCAATGGTCAATGGGATTTTTAGTGTTAAATATTGGATGACTATATTCTCCACATCCTAGCATAGTTTTTCTATGCCTTTGTTCAAAAAATAACAATCTATGATCTTAGCCAGTGTATCCAAATATGGATCGAGATCAGTATTTTCATGCCTCCTAGATTTTTTGAATTTTTCACCACTCGATGCTTTTCTAGGCTTTGCAAATTTTTTTGATCAACTTATTCTTTCCCATATTTGCATGGTAGCTCCCACTACAACAGTTTAGTGAAACTGCAACAAAGAAGCAACTCGAGTGAACTCAAAAAAGTAAAAATATTCAACTTTCTTATTCCACAAGCTTTTGACTTACTCCCTTTATAACTTGCACCCTCCAACTACCATATTAAATGCAAGTGTTGCATCTGAGGAATTTGAGAAAATGTACACCTTGATTCTCTTGCCAAGCACATTTATTATTGAAAACTTAACTACCTTTTAACTACCAATAACATCCTTGTATTGTGAATCTTCCTTGGATGTCAAACTTGGCCATTTTTCTACCTTGGAGGATACAATATGGATATTTAGTATATCATATCAAGAATAGCAAGTGCCACCTATGATAGATGGGGCAAAATTAATTAATTGCATAGTGTAAAAATGTTGAAATGCCCTCAAAATTTTGAGGGGGAAATGAACCCAATATAATGGATTAATTTTGAAATCTTTCCTAAAATTAATACCTTCCAGCAAAAGCATCGAGGAAGGATTCCTAATCAACTGAAAATATCCTAGGATAAAAATGTTCACATCACCTACCTCAAAAAATTCTTCTTCTACCTACTTGAGGGAGTTACATGTCTCTCAATCATTTTTAAAATAATACTTCTCTAATTTCGCTCCCAAAAAAAAACTTTTACTAATATTGATTTGCATGAAAAAGCAAGTTGAAATTAATTTCACCTTCTTCCTTGTTGGATTTAGTGCCATAAATTATATTTTAGAAAAATATACCTTTATTTTTAATTCTTCTCTGGTAGTTTTGCTCTAAAAACGTCTTCGGGGAAAAAAATGAGGGTTTCAACCCCCCCCCCAAAAAAAAAAAAAAAAAAGGTAAATCCTCCTTGTGGGGTGAAAATAAACTTTTAAACTCCCTCTTGCTTTTATATTTTTCTTTTCTTCGTAACTTTGAAACAAGTAGGGTGAAATTTAAAAAATAGGGCATACCATTTTTTTCAAACTTTTGTTTTTGCTTTTCTTTTCTTCTCCTATTTTTTTCTCTTTTATATTTTATTATTTTTTTCTTTAGCAAACTAGGAGCGCTTTTAATGAAAAGAAAAACACATGGCACTTTCATAAATTTTTAACAAAATCTACTTTATTTTTCTCCTTTATTCACTCAAAAATAATATAAAAGCCTTTTTTTTAAATGTTTTCAGGCGAAAATAATATTTTGTTGGTGGCAAGGTGCTTTCGAGGTGAAATCGCCTATCTTGGAGGCAAAAATGATTTCTCGATGAAATCTTATTTTTTATATTATATTTTTTTTATCATATCACTATAAACATATTTAACTGAAACAAAACAACATAATAATTTATGTACATATACATAGTAGATCAAAAATTTATCATTGATGGTAGGCCTTAAAATGAATACCATTTATGGGAATCAGTAGCCCACGACCATCCATATCCTGCAAATAAAATGAATTGATTTGATTGACACTCAAAATTTGGAATGGACCCTCTCATATTGTTTCAAAATTGTGCTCCTTGATGGGTTTAGTTTTGTTTTTGATCCATTTTAGCACTAGATTACCTATCTCAAATGACTTCTCAGATGTTTTCTTTCCAAACCATTTTTGCATCATCCGAGCATGCTCTATGAAGATATTGTAAGTTTTATCCATATCCTCTTCCAACTGTAAAATTTGTTCCCACCTCATGTTCATGGGATCAGATTCATAGTCATCTTCACCATACAAAAAATATCGTGACTGCAGAACTGGTAATTTAATATGAATGCGCAACACTACTTATTTTTCGTATACATGGGAATAAAGAGACATTTTAATATATTTCTTCATGGATATTCGGTCGGCCCATAATGCTTGGTTCAATAGCAAGTTACAACTATGCTTATTGTCACCCATGGTCCTTTTCAAAATTCTTAGCAAGTTTTTATTTATGGACTCAGCCAAGTTGTTTTCCTATGGATAATAGTTAGATGATGTCTTCAAATAAATACTATACTTATCTGTGAATTCATTGATACTAGCATCAATGAAGGGAGTCCCATTTTCAATTATGATTGCATTAGATATGCCAAACTGAGTAATTAAACTCTCCAAGAAAGCAATAACTATTGTTTGATCTATATTTTTGGTTGGAATTACTTCTGACCATCAGGTGAAATAATTAGTCATTTTCAAGATATATTCATGTTCAATAGAGGAATTGGGATCAATAACCCCAATAAATTCTAATCTTATTACTAAAATAATACTTCCACTTGTATCATATGAAGGAGCAATGTCAAATTCTTGCTTATGCTAACATATCTCTGGCACTTTTTGTAATTCTAATTGATTTTGAAAGTATCTATGAAAATATTAGGCCAAAAATATATTTATTTGATCATATTTAATTCCATTGGCCTCCATACACAATGGCCTCTTGATAGACCAGAGTGAAACTCCTCCAAGATTCTTTATTTCTCTGATTCTTGAACACATCTGAGGAGTACTCCATGAATGTTTTAATGCAACAACCCATTTGGTAGTATCATGTACCTAAGGGCCTAGAGTCTGAATCTCCTTCTTTGTAAGGCGTTAATATGTGGAGGATATATTCCTGATTGGAAGTATTCGACAAGGTCCTCTATCCAATCATGACCACCTACAAAGCGATTAGCAAAATGACTTATGCTTGTTGAATTTTCAAGCTAGCAAATTATGCATTCAGATGCAGACATTTTGCAAGCTCTTGAAATAGTGCTCAACCTCGAACAAGCTTGGTTGAATGAATTTCAATTCGTATTCCTAGACTTTGGACACTCATCTTGGCATCTTATCACCAAGATCTCTTTGAATGAAGAAACTTCGATCATCTATGCGAACCACATAAATTTATATTGTTTTGAGAAATAAAATATCAAAACTTCTTCGAGGATTTTATCACCACATATACTTGCTTTTCAATGAATTTATATTTCTCTTCATATAGTTGGATGACTTGGCTCAAGAAATAAATTTACCACTCGTCTCCATCATCTCATTTCTATGTGATCATCGTTGCATAGATCTCTTGTTCACCAATGACATATAGGATAAAATATTTTTAGTAATCAGGGTTCACCAATACCAAGGCTTGATAAATTCTCTTTTTTATCTCCTTGAATGCCTACCTCCTCTATTTGGTCCATTTGAATTCCACCTTCTTTAGTATCTTTTTCATTGGCTTCACCACTTGGGTAAAATTTGTAATGAACTTTTGAACAATTTTTTTTTACCCAAATAATGATTATAAGTCCTTCTTATTGGATGGTAATGGGATCTTCAAGAGAGGTTCAAATCTAGATAGATAAATCACCAAAACTTCTTCTAAAATAACATGTCCTAGGAGATTTTCTTCTTTTACTATGAATATGGACTTCTTTAGGTTGATTGATATTCTGAACTCCTGACACTTTTCAAACACTTGTCTTAGATGTGGATAATGCTCCTCCCTGTTGTGAGAGAAAATATTATGTCATCCAAATAAATCACAATAAATCAATTAAACAACTCATAAAAATCTATGTCTATTTCTCTCTAAAAAGTTACACCAAATTTTAAGAGACCAAATGGAATTTGTTGATAAGAAAAAGTTCCTCATTTTTTGGTGAATGTTGTTTTCTGCTGGTCTGTATCCTTGATCCAAATTTTTTTATAATCAAAAAATCCATCTAACAAAGAGAATGATTGGGCGCCAACAACCACATGAATAATATGATTAATTTATGGTAGTGGATAGTGTTCCTTTAGTTATGCATTGTTTAAATTTCAAAAATCCATGCATAGGTGGATATCTCCATTCTTATTTCTCATAGGGATCAGGTTTGTTACATAGGTAGAGTGCTTGATTCGGTAGATTATTTTTGCTTCAAGCATCTTCAGCAGATTTTCTTTCATTAAAGTCTCAGTCTTGGAATTGATCAGTCTTTGCTTTTGTCTTAAGGTTTTCACGCCTTCCTACAACTTGATGGTATGTTGGATTACATCTTTGTTATAGCTCTTAAGGTCTTGATAACTCCAAGCAATGATGTTTGGATACTCATGACACAACTCTTTAATATACTCCAACTCTTCTTGAGTGCAATTTATGCCCACTTTGATCAAATTCTTAGGTTCCATATGTAGTTCAGTGTACTCCTTTTCATCCACCTTGATCCTATAATTTTATACTTTGTAATTTTGATCAAAGAGGATATCAAGTGTGATAAACCCCTTTGGGATATGATTGTTTTATATCTGGATCAAACCCTCAACTTCTTCCTCATCAAGTGTCCTCTCTTCCACATCACTAGCTTCTCTTATCAATAAATTAACAATATATTTTTCACTTTAAAAAAATTACTAGTGGATATTTTTGTTAGGGATTGAAGGTTTGTATATCAAACTCACAATATTGGGCTTCCTTACCACATGCTCCACTAGGGAAAAATTATCACCAAGAGATGCCAAGAGACCGACATGCTTATTTTATTCCCATGATATTTCTTGGATATTCAACGTTGTATAAGCCTCAAACAAATCCCATACCTTATTTCAGTATACCTTCAATTAGTGTTTCTTGGAAACACACTTACTAGTTACCTGATTGATGATTAGCTTGAAATCTCTAAAGATATGCATTTGCTTGATCTCAATATTTTCAATTTTTTTTAGACCCAAGCAAAGTGCTTCATATTTAGTAGCATTGTTCATGCAAATCCAAGTTAGTTGGTAAGAGTACATCTTGTGTATGCTGGAAGGAGAAATTAGGATGATCCCAACTCCTATGCCATTCTTACACCTAGCACCATCAAAGTACATCTTCCATAATTGATCAGTAACAAGATCTTCGTCATCAAGAAATTTTGCTTCAACTTTTCTAGGCTTACCGATGGTGTAGCATTTGATTCTGATTTATAGCATGGCATTAAAATCGAGCATTGAAAACTCATGTTCTATCTAAAGCTCATCCAAAACTTCTTCCATCAGATATAATTCCTCCAACTCTTTGGTCATCAAGTTAATAGAACTCATGGGTGTGTCTTCTTCTTCTATCTTATCTATGTGATAATTTGAAGCCTTCTCATTATAAATTTGGATTCTCTTCCCCTTGATAATAATTTCCAAATGATAATAGTCAAGAGAAAGGTAGCCTTCCAACTTGGCAGTGAAATCCTATGATGGGCACATATTGAAGTAAGGCTCCAGATCAACCACAACCACTTCTTGGATCATAGTTATCTGAGATACTTTTTGTAATATGATTAGGATGTCTTTGATGACTCTCACTATCCTAATAGAGGTTCCATCTAACTGCAATATTCTATAGACATTCCTTGTATACTCCATACCCATAACATTGCGCACTACCTTTAGCATGATAGTTGTTGCAGCACCTGATTCAATCATGCAATTGTGCACAATATAGCCTTCCATCCTAAGGTACAAGTAGAAATGGTGTGGTCTATTCTTTCTAGTGGAAGAATTTATCAGTGTTTGAGCTAACATTGTCTGAGTTAGATTCTTCCTCTTATATTTCACAAATTTGAGCGATTCTTGCAACAAGTCCACTTATCCAGGTAATTGCAGTGCATCATAGAGACTCACCTTGGCTATAATACTCTTCAACTCTTCAATTATGTTATACATGGATGCATAGAACCCATTTTATTCATTTGCAATATGTGTATCTTCTACCCTTTGACATTTTATCAAATATGGATACTTCATATTTTCTCTAACATGTTCCTAAGTAGAAGCCTTTTCTTACACTTTCTCTTTTTCTCATGGAGGCAAAAGGTCTTTCAATAATATAGGTGCATCTAGCTTTGCTATCAAAATAACTACCTTTGCTTGATTTTGTTTCTTATTATTTTGCACCTTTGAATCGGTAGGTACCTTTAGGGGCTCCAACTCAACTGGGTCCACTATAATGTGTTTTATTCTAGTTCTTGTGAGAACTAAAAATTGCTCTTTAGAAGGGACCATAAAATTATGATCGACTTCTATGATCATGTTGATTTCACTACCAGAGGAACTTTCTATCAATGCCTACACATAGTTCAAATGAACCATGCAAGTTTCCTTGCCATGCGAATCATTGCATGTAGAGCACCAGGCGTCTTGTTGATAAAATATTCTTATTGCCTGGTGATAGGAAGTGGTTTAAATATCCTAGGTTAGAAATATTTTTTGACCTAATTACTTTTGATCATGGTAATTTTATTACCCATTGCTCTTATGGCTAAGTTCATGTACTACAACTCTTTCAATAACTTTTCTTGTGGATCAGGGTATGAGGGTGTTGGAGGAGTTGTTAATGGTAATGGGATAGGCAGAGATGGTAGTGCTAGGAATGGAACTAAAGTAGAATGGTTGGAGCGAGGAGTTGAGGGATAGAAACCATTGTTTTAGTATGATATGTACTCAAATTCCATGAAGGGATTGGATACATGGATGACATGGGTAAAGACTGAGAAGATGCATTACTATATAAATACTCTGGAAGATCAAGAAAAATAGGCATGGCCATTTTTGGTGGAAGATTACCAATAAAAGTTAGGTTAGCTTCATTTTTTTGTGTAGCAGAATAAAAATTAGGTAATGTATTAATATTAGACTATTGGATGGCCATACAAATGTTAAAGTTGGAATATTAGAGGTAGTAAAATGTTGCCTAATCAGGAGTTGGACAGAGTTCATTGGGAAGTCTATACCAAGTTTAGGTGAACCTGACATTGAAGTCCACAATTTCTTCCTGTGGATACCTTTAAATGGTAGTAAAATGATGTAGTAGAGAGAATGGGTCCACTTGTTTGTTGAAGCCTTTGAACAATAATTCAGCCAATTGGTCCCAGGTGGTGATGGTGGCAGGCTATAACGGTTGATACTAGTAGAGCATCTTAATTTTAAGAGAGAGCATGAGCAATATTACCATTATATCCTCATCTATCATGCTATGGATTATCTCCAAGGTAGCTAAATCTTGGAAATTCTCATAAGCATCTTCGTCATACCATTGTAAGTAGGCAAAACCTTCATTATTGCTTATAGAATTAGATTATGAGCTTACAAATTTAGAGGTCCAGAGTGGTTCTATGCTAGTAACTACCTTGGTGCTTATGGTGGTGGATTTTAATACATATGGATTGGTGTGTGTGGTTGGGAAGGTGGAAAACTAATGGCTACGTCAGCAGGACTCACAGGAACAAAGAACACACCAACTAACTATGAATATATAAAACTTAATGGGATAGCTGGAGTAACTAACCTAGGATGTTCTCCTAGCACTTAGGTGTCTTGCTCACAAATATCAATGGGGTATTATGGATTTTTTGCCTTTGATCTTGTGATCATGAAGAAATATTTCGCTCACTTCACATTCAGAGGCTTCTAGGTAGAGCTAAGTTGCAATATGTTCTACTCATATAGTACAAAGGTAAACATCAAACCTCAATACTGTTAAAAGTGAAACTTTTTGAGAGTCCCACCAAATGTGTAAAAATTTTGTTGGTCATGAATCTGCCTAAGAATAAAATTTTATTTGTGTGTCCTAGACTTGACCAACATTAAAATACCGAAGGAAAGAGATGTTCTCTAGGCCAATATCAAAAAAGGGCTAGTTATCGCACTAAAACTACTGATTGGTTTAAATCTTAGGGTGATAGGAAAGAAATGAGAAATAACATAAAGAAATGGGAAATATAGCTATAAGCTAGATATGAAAAGTAGGGATAAAATATCAAGAAAAATTCACAACAAGCATGGATTAGCATATAATAGAAAGCCAAGCATATAAACCACTCAAAATTTTGCAGAGATAACTTCCAAGAATAATTCTAATTAAATCCCTCACAAGTAGTAATTAAATATAGATATAGGATTTAGGACATGAACGTAATAATAAATGAAAAACTGAAAGAGATCAAACACAATACTACTTAAGAAACCAAAATCCGAATATTTTTCTATTTATGAAGAAAATTGAAAGTGTTTTTCTATAGTTTTTATCCTAGTTCATTACATTGAAATTCTTAGTATTTATAGAGGATTTTACCTCTTTCATTAAATGCACAACACAACAAAACATCGGCTGGTCAAAAATCAGAAGCAACAATTCTCTCCTAGGTAATGATAATGATTGAATCAAACTATTCTTAAAAGGAAAACGATATGGTTTTCATGGAGTGCACTTTGAAAATTGACAAAAATAGATGAAAGAAAGAACATCCTAGGCATTGGTGCATCGTGACTTAGCAATGTTAAACAACAATAAAGATCTTAAACATTAAATTTTGGGTATCATTACATTATTTTATGCCTTGGAATCTTATCCTCACTAATTGAAATCAACAAAATTTAGTAATGCTTTGAAAAGGAATGAAATCCATAGAGGGTACCTCAAAAATCAATAGTATCACACCATATTTGAGGACATAGCATTTATTCCGGGCAAAATTTTAGTAGAAATTTTGGATCATCGCTCTTGCTGTCCCAAGCATAAAATTTTATCAATATCTGTCCTTTCCCCAAAAGAATTGTTGTTATGGCACTTTTGACAAGAAAAAGATAAAATTGTGTTGATAGATATCTCCAAATATAGAATTTTAACTTTTATTTCAATCTATTCACCCCTGACATATTATTGTTCAAATGACAGGAAAAAACTAAAAGTTTCACCTTTCAACGTGCTTTCAATCCTTTCTTGGGTGATTTCACCCTAATAAAAAAACATCTTCTACATGCAGGTGTTGAAGGTGAGTTGGAGAGGAGAGGGCAATCCTCCAAGGGAGGTCTCAAGTTCAAATATCCACCCTACCAAAAAGCTTAATTGGGTATCCAAAATCCAATTGATAATGTTGGTGCGGACAGGGTCGGGTGCGACTCTCGGGTGACTTTGACAATGTAGAACCCCCTATCCGTGGTCTCTCAGCCAAGGCAGCCCCATAAGGGGTTTTTTTCTTAAAAAAAAAACATCTTCTACAAGGGAGGAGGAAAAAAATAATTGATTTCATCCTCGAGAAGGATGACAATGATTTTTGCCCCAGCCTAGAGGTGACATTGACTTTGATTGGTAGAAAAAGTTACCTTTTCTGAGACTTTCACCTCAAAACATATTTATTTGGAACTTCACCCCTAAGAGAGGCAAAAATGATTTTCACCACTACCCAGGGGTGACATTGACTTTGACTACTTCTATATTTTCTTGGATGATGTCATATTTATGTTTGTGCTCCAAAACTACTTTTTCTATGATTTCATCCCTGAGAGGGGTAAAAACGATTTTTAACCCCTGTTGAGGGGCGACTTTGACTATAACTGTGCCAAGAAATTTCTCCCTTCTATTTTTGATCCGAAGAAGGTTGTAACTATATTTTCACCCTTGAGAGGGGCAAAAATGATTTTCACCCCTTTCTAGGGGCACTTTTGACTTTGATCCTTCACTTGTGAATTTTTCTCTTCCTCTTTGTTTGGATAAAATAGTTCAAGGTAATGTTACCCCAAAGGAGGGGTGCAAAGGATTTTTCACCCCTCCATGAGGTGAAAATGTTATTTCTTTAATTTTATTGGCACCTTTGCTTCAAATTTAAAATACCAAAGTCGTAGTTGTTTTTCCATCAATCCTTTTATTCCGAAATATACATTATCATTAAATTTATCCTTCTACGTTTTTCTCATGAACGCCATTAATTTTTATAGGGATAATTTACTGTGCATTTCCAGAAATGAAATCAACATTTTTATTTAATGGAATTGTTTACAGGAAAAGAAAAAAAATATTTCATTAAAACAATAAAAATGATAGAATTGCATCATTCATCTTCTTCTTCAAAATTTTACAAGCATAATTTTAGTGTGGCAAAATTTGCCAACAAATATCAAAACCTAAATTAGTAGGAGGATGTGGACTTAAGAATATGCCTAACTTCTAGATAACACTAGCTTTTAAGAGTCTTTAGAGATTGATAACTCATAAAGGATTATAGTATGAGGTTATCAAGAAGAAATATTTGGGTTCCATGTCTTTTTAAGAGTATATTAGATGTATTATCAACCTAGTGATCAATAAAACTATCATTTGGAAAGCATTGATGAAGGCTTTTCAATTATTGGATTTTTTTTGTTTGGAAAAAACAAATTTGAAGAAAGTAAGGTTGGGAAAAGACACCTAGCTTTAATGGATACCTATTAGGGAATAAATGGATGTTGAATGGATTAGAATCTAGTATGAATTTTATAACCTTTTGCTTAAAATTTCTACTCTTATTAGTGAATATTCTTCTTTTGTCATAACCATGGAAGTTTGAGAAGACAAATATGGGATGAATATTCTTTGACATCTCACACAGTGATTTTTTAGTGATGATATTTTTCTAAGGAAGATAAGGGAAATATGATTATATAATATATCATGAAGTATGATCAACATTGGTTTAGGTAATAAATCAATAATCTATTTTAGTGCTTAAAGGATAGCCTTAGTCTCATTCAACTATAAATAATCTAAAAGTTTTATGTGTAAAATTTGTCCTTAATAGGCTATTGTTTTCTTTAGTAACTTGAAGTGCATAAAGTTTTTGAAGGTACTTATACAATGGGTTAAATCCTATTATTGTATCCTTTTCCCATTTCAACAAAAAATATTCATTTAGGCCCTATTATTGTCAATGTGCCACATACCTAAAAGTATAGAAAAAATTTATATAATTATAGAGTGGTAGCTAATCAAATACCAACAAGTGGAAAAAATATTTGTCATATGCCCATTCACCTACCTAGTCAACAACAAATGTATGAAGTAGGTGATAATTTAATATTTACTATAATTGTGATACATGATATTTCTCAAGTGGTTGTTTCTTAATTTTCAAATTTTAAATGTTTTGGAAACTTTTTTTATGATTTTAAGGAAAAATTCTCAACATCCATATTTTTTTATCTAAAAGTATTTGGATTCCTTTTTCAATTCACAAGGGCAGACACTTTATTTTATTTTAGCAGTAGAATAATATAATTTTATAGGAGCTGCATGGACCATATACCATAATTATCCTTAATAAAAGGATAACTTATTCTTTGATTAGATATAGTAACTAAGATCATGCTTGAAGTGCAATTTCTATGATTATGGTACTATCCTAGAGTGTAATAGTGCTACCTAAAGGGAAAATGTTTTTTTTTATGTGATAAAGGAGGTATATATACCTTTTCCCATTCAAGCATTCTTTATGGGTAGGATATGTTATCAAATATCATGTCTCCTCTTCTTGAATCCTAATATAGATTAGGGTGTGTTAGAATATAGGTAATCCAGTCTTATTGGCCAATCCTAATAGTAGATGATGTTAGCCTATGAGGCTTAATTACATAAGCCTATAAGAAATCATTATATAGTGTATTTTTCTATGATTGTATACATGTAACCATAGTAGCATTGGTAAAACCATAATTATGGATAACCTTGCAAGTTATAATTAGCATTTAATCCTTATCAAATTGGGTAATGTGATTTCTAATGTTTAATATTTCATAAAAATATGCTTAACCATTTAATCCATTGTATCAATATAAATACATGTGAATAGAATTCCAATATTCTCTTCCATTTATTGATTTTTATTTTGCTTCACTCTATTTATTGTATGAATTGTGGTAGATATCATACTTATATTTTTCAAAAATTATTATCAAATATAATATTTAACTTATAGATATTTATTTATAGTAACATATTTATATTCATAAAAATTAGTTTTATTTTATTTTTAAGCATTTTAAACATGTATTGACTATTTTAAAAAGTCTTTATCAATTTATATTGATGATCTCTTTAAATATAACATAATATTGTTTACCTAAGTTGTTTTGATTGGCATTAGGTTTTACCACTATCAAGTGATGTGGGGATATGAAGCATAAAATACAATATTCATGTATAGATTTAAATATTTATTATTATCCACTATCATGTGATATGGGGATTAAATATACATACATTAGGAGAAGGAAAAGCAAATAAATCTTCTTCCCTCAAGGAAGATTTTTTAAAAAAGTTTCAAGAGGTAAAAATGATTTTGAACCCCTATAAAGAACATGATTTTCTAAATAATATTTGAGGGATGGATGCTAATGTAGAAAACCAAATAACTATAGATGAGTATGTGTGTATCCTTGGTTGTAAATATTTTTGGAAAAGATATTATATATTTAATCCTTTAATTTATTGTCATTTGGTCTTGCTTAAACATTATACGAGCCATAATAAGGCATTTGTGATTATATTATATATACCACATTTTATGTAAGATATTACTTTTAAGTTTGAATATAAATAGTTTATTTGCACTCTTACTATGGTTATTATCAAAACATAAAAACTATTACAAAGGAGTAAAGTGAAATATATCATGATCATTGCATATGAAATGCCTAGGGTGTGATAGAATATTAGAATACATAGAATAAATGTAGGCAAGATTGAGAACTCAACCAAGATAAGAAATTTAATACGGGGGGTATAAAAGGAAGGAAAATGGGATCACTATTATCATAGAATATTCATTGAGGAAAGAGATCAAGATCTACCCAAAAATTAAGAATTGATTACTCTAAAGGAAATGATGCTATCATTGTTAAGTTTTTTTCAACAAGGGTAAGAAGAAAATGGAAGAATAAATTTGTTAAAAGTAATTCTACAAGCATTCTCAACCAATGTAAACTTGACCTAGTAATTACTGATAGTGGTAGGATAGTTGAGTTAATGATGTATGAAGGTCCAATGGGGATAAGGTACATGGAGGACTCAAATTAGACCCATGCTTGAAGGTCCAATAAACTTCAAATCCTAACCCTACAAAATATAATAGGGGTAATGGAGAAGTTGAAGAATTACCAAATAAAATAGAGGAATCATTGAATGGTAGTCCAAATAGATTGTGAGATAAAAAAAATCCACAAAATATAGGATAATAAAAGTAAAAAATTTATGTAAAATTATAAAAGAAGCTAGTCAAAATGATTATAGGTGAGGATCTAACACTAGAGCAAGTTTTGTTTTTGAAGGACAAGTCTTTGGTAGGTAGATTTATGGGCCACTCCGTGAAACCAAAAACTCTTTGATAATGGATAATGGTTAATTTGTTATATGTTCAGGGATATACTCCTACATATCATGTGATGATAAAGGGTTGAATGGTTTTTATCTTCCAAAATGTAGAGATTCCTATAATCATAAAAAATGGAAGATGGAGTTAGAGGATCAACATTTTAAATATTAAATTTTGGACTTGAGTTTGATCTACATTATAAGAGGACTAATACCTAAACTATCTAGGTCAAGCTACCCTCTTTATCCCTTTTATTATATAATAAAATAATATTGCATGAGATTTGAAACTCCTTAGGAGTATTCTTTGGAGTAGATACAAGAAATTTTAAAGGTATCCACAATATGGTAGGTTGTATCTTAGTGGAGCTTGTTCTTAGTTCATTATTTATAGAAAATATAGAGCTCCTAATGGGAAATTGGGTGTATTTACATAAGCATGACTACACAATATTTTAATTTCAATATAGTAATAATTATCATTATGGTAATCTCAACATGTATTATCAAATGGAAGAGAGTAAATGGAAAGTGAAAATATAGAAGGAATATGGAGATTCTTCAAGTATAAGAATTTAGAGGAGGTAGTAATGACCAAAATATAGATAGTGGAGGACCTAGTCAAGACTTAAAATTCATTTAAAGAAAGGTTTACTATCATCAATGTCTAGTCAAAGGGGAAAGAGTTTTATCTAAGTGACTATAATGTGGAATTTTTATAGGAGGTAAGAGAGGACATACCTATGACTAAAAAAATTATGGAGGTATTTTATCCTATAAAAATCAATCCATTCCCTTACCTAGGGATGGGGGATTGAATTCTAATAATGATAAACTCGATATGTCATCTTATCTTGGGCTAATCCCTTATATGGATATCTTGTTAGGAAATATTTTTAATAGCAAATTTTGAGAGGGTTGTGTTGTTGCTTCATTTTAGGAAGGTAGGGAGGGGAAATATTATGGTTATAATAAGGAATGAGGAAGGGTTTTAAATCTAAATAAGCATCTGAAACCTCTTTCTATCAAAGCATTAAAATAAGTAGAGAAGACAATAACTCTTATTAAGTTCCTACCCTCTTTATATAGAGATATTTTAGTACAAGAAATAAAGAAAGACTTAAATAAACCTTGGTAGGTTCTCTTCCCCATCAAGTCCTCTAAATCACAATAATACAAGTATATTTTCTAGTATATATGCCCTAAGAGCCCTAAAAAAGGGTAAAAATAATACTGTATATGGTTAGGTATGCATGGGTTTGGTTCTTTAGTCACCATAATCTCAAGAGCTTATAGTAAGAAGGAAATCCTACTTAAAATTTTTACAAACAATTATTGAGAAGAAAATTATTTCTAGTAAATAAAAATTCATAGTTAGGGTTTTTAGAGAAGAAAAACCCTAGAATAAAGGGAGCCAATTATCATCCTTTATTTAACTATGAAATGGCCTAGGGAACATCATAAAATAATAGCCCTAAAGCATTTTTTTTAACTTTATAAGTGAAATATAATTTTAATTTAAGGGACTATGGGAGATGCAAAAATATAATAGCCATCCTTGCCTCTATCCTAAAAAATTAGTAATTTATATGGATATACCTAAATGAAGAATTATGTGGGAATGTAACAACATGGAAATACTCCTTATAGCTAGTTTAAAAAGTACCTATTGAGCTAGGTGTGATTACATAATTGAATTCTATGGAGATAGGAAAGGATATTTCTACAGTCAATCTATATGATCCTTATGGTTGTAGAAGGGGGTTTTGGAAAGAATTATCTATATAGAAAATTTTAATAAAAGGAAATTAGTAGTGGTAAGGGACTAATATTTTATAAATAAAAGAGAAAAAGTATGAGAGAGGATTCTAAAATTAATTCCCTTGCCAATTTTTTCCTACATAAAATCTTAAATGTAGCACTATGCAATGTAGAATATATTAAATTAGATACCACTTAGAGGAAACAAAGATCTAGAAGACAATGTATTTACAAAATGTTGGAAAATTTTTTAATGTTTGAAAATCTTGTGGATGAAATAGAAATACTGAGGTCATTGATATATCAAGGTGGGGGATTTTATCATTCACCAATTTTATTTTAATTTAAAAGGATGGAGAGAAATGGTAGAACATTCCAAGTTAAATTGTATTTGGTTGGATGTGGAATTTATAAATAATGATAAAAATAAGTGGAGACATATTGACCCAACAATATAAAAGATAATTATGGATTAGTTTTCTAAAAATCCAAGGAGAATCAAATCTACTACAATCACATGTTTCAAAGGTAAATATTAGGAACCAGAGGTAAATATAGTTGACATAGAATCTAAATTGAATGAATTGTATAATCATTGAAAGAAATGATATTTTTTTAGATAAGGATAATATGTAGGTTAAGTAGTTGGAAAATATATGAGGAAATTGATATAATATGAAGATGTAAAATGGAGGATGAAAATTAGAGCACTTTGGTTGGATCAATTATTTTAAAAATATTAAAAAAACAATAAAATGATAAATCCCATCTAGGATATGGAAGGGCAGGATGGAAGAATAGGATAAGGTTTTAGGAAATATTTATATTAGAAGTATCCTAATTTAAGAAAATGTATTAATTATCCAATAGACAAAATATAGAAAAATTCATCAATATAGAACTTTAGCTATCTAAGATGGTTAATAATGAAGTTGAAGGGCTACCTGGGCTAATAATTTGGAGTAAGTACGTAGATCTATCAATAAAAATTTCATGGCCTTGATTCCTAGGAAGGTTAACCCAAGATCCTTTGGGAAGTATAGGTCTATATAATTGTGTAATAATCTCTACAAAATCATCTCCAAGATTATTGTTATAAGGTTAAAAGTGGTTTTTTCAAAAACCCTATTGGAATAACAATTTGGTTTCTCAAATAAAATATAAATACATGAAGTTGTTAGTTTTGGCTATGAAATATTCCGTTCACTCAAATTAAGAAAGCAACATGCAATGATAATTAAAATTGAATTAGAAAAATCTTTTGATATGGTATTCTAGTCATACAAGGGGTCCAACAAGGGATTTTATAATATTGATTTAATAATAAGTATCTTTATTATGGTCAAAGAATCTAGCTAGTAGACAATTCATAGCTAAGGATACAAGGTATCATTTAAAGATAATAATAAGGTCCTTTAGTGGTGGAGTAGCATTTGAATGGTGAAATAACCCTTGAAATTCAACTATTTTTCTTTGTTAGCATTAGGTAAGAAGTTATTTACATGGGATATTCTACAAAAGAGGTCCTAGAAAGGTCCAATTCAATACAACTTGTATAAGAGAGAGGACAAATTAAGATATTACCTACTGGTTCATTATGATGTTTTGAGAGAAGTGTGGAGGTCTATTTTATCCATGCCTAAGGGGAGGGGATGGTGGCCAACAAATAATCTATTGGATAATATATAGCAATGGTTAAAAAAAAAACATAAATGAATGCATGTTGGGTTTTTTTAGAAATCTACTATTAAAAATAAGCACACACACAAAATACTAAAAATAACATTAATGCTCAAAACACAACAATAGAAATATAAATGCAAATAGAACAATTTCACAAACAAAATTGAATTGTAGGCAAGTTTTAGGGGGAAACATCCTTAAATAATTTCATTCAACAATGGAAAATGATACATGTAATATTTCCCCTCATATTTTTAAGTATTTTATCAACCACCTCACTTCGAAGGTTGGATTACATGCAAAATGCCACCCATGGTAGAATATCCTACCGACAAGTAATTATATTCTTGATAATAGTTACATAAAATGGTGCCACTTATCTAGGCACTTATAGATCTACAACTATTGCAAAAAATTACAAAATATTATCATGGGTGTTTCTCCATGTTAAATAATATTATAAAATATTAACATAGGTGTTCCCCATGTTCAATAAGGATCATAGTGTTTATATGGGATATGACATACCTTACGCCTCAAAATTATTTTTCCTCAAAGATAAAGATGATGAAACTACTGCTAAAGTTGGTGAAGAGGTTCACATGATCTATATTTTGGTTGTAAGCCATTCTATTGGACAAAACATCAGTAATAACATATCAATGAAGGTTATGAGAGAAATGATCTAGAATACACTTAGGTTCAAGAATTATGGAATATTCCTCATACAAATATAGAAGTATAGAATGCACTTGCATATTGTTGCAAATAACTTACTTGAGAGATGACACATGGAATACTGGATGAATTTTAGAGCTAGCCAAAAGGGCTAACTTGTATGTTGTTGAGCCGATATGTTGTAACACGTGATATAGACCATATTATTTGATAGTAAGATTATAATATCCATGAATCTAAAGATATAAATTTTTGTATGGATATAAGAAAAGGAAAACCATGTCACCCATGACAAAACTACATTCAATATGGTGTTCATTAACTTGTTATTTCATAAGGTTTTGATCCACATCTAAATTGAACATGAGTTGATGAAGAATAGAATCACATTGATAAAGAGGAATACAACTTTAACGTTGGAACATTATAGTATGTATAAATTTGGTGTTGGTGGAGGTTGATCGTAGATTGCTTTAAATAGAGTTAGTTTAGTTCTAGTTTGATATGTTTTTTTGTAGCATCATTCATACAAAGGAAACCACTTGACATAATGGGTAGGATGCTTAGAGGTGAAGCATCAAAGGTATGTTTCCAAGCATTTATTCACAAATTTTGTTTGGCCATAATTTTAAGGATGATAGTCCAATATCATATTGAGTTGTGTTCCCTACAAATTGAATAATTACTACCAAAGTTGACTAGTAAAGGTAGGATCCCAATTAGAGACAATGTATTTTAACATTCTATGGAGGTTAAATATAGAGTGAAGGAAAATTTAAGTGACAATGGAGGTAATATATGTATGGGATAGGGAAAAAATGAGCATTAATTCAAAATGTGATCCACTATCACTAGAATAACTTATTTTCCTGTGGACTTAGGCAACCCTTCAATAAAATCCATGGAAATATTTACCCAAACCTACTTAAGAATAAAAAAAGGATGAAGGGTACCATATGAACTCATAGTTTTACATTTCATTCTTGTCAACGATCACATTCAACAATAAAAGTATGAATATCATTTTTAATTGCATGCCAAAAAAGGTATTCTTGATCCTGTTATAAGTCTTGAGGAACCTTGAATGACTAACTATTGGTGAAGTATGCATTTCCTGGATAATATGGTCATTTATCTATGTCTAACTGGGTATGAAAATATGATCATGGTACTATATGTTTTGGCCATCCCAAGTATACCCTAGATATGAATAAGGGTTTTCTTGAATATGGTGAATGAGAGTACCTAAAAAAGAATCATTTAGTAGCTTTTCATATTTAGTTAATGAATCCATTGAAAATATGGTATGGAAAACACATGGAGGATAACATGTTCTTCAAGTAATTGGGATAAAGCATCTGCCACCATATTTTCATTATCCTTCTTTTGTGTCATATCATAGTCATACCCACTTTTATTTTCGGGAATGTCCACCCATTGTTTTAAAAAATATTTGAGACTTTGACAATTATTATTTACGAAAAATATCTCCCAATAAGATATGGTCACCAATGATTGACATGTAAAATGGTAATCATTTCATTCTCATAGGTATACTTACCCAAAATTTGGCCTAAAAGTGTCTTGGTAGTAAATGCCAAGGGTCTACCATCATGCATGAGAATGACCCTAATTCCAGTGCCTAAAACACCTCTTTTAATAATAATATATTTAAAGAAATCAGCCATTGCTAACATAGGAGTAGTGGTCATGGCATATTTTAAATCAAAAAAAGCCTTTTTGGCTAGTTTTGACCACATAAACAAATTCTTCCTCAACATCATGGTCAAGGGGGCTACTATACTGCAATAATTCTTCATAATTTTCTTCTAAAATCCTATGAGACCTAAAATACCATGAAGTACCTTTAGGGTATGTAGGCCAATATTAGATTGCATGGATTTTTTTGGGATCCACTTGAATGCCATTCTTAATGACAATGTGACCCAGGTATTCAACCTCTTGTTGGCCAAAGGAATATTTTGACATCTTGGCATAAAGTTGATGGTTATAAAAACATTGAGTGTTTGCTCTAAGTATTGAATATGATTTTCCCATGAATGAATATAGATCAATATCTCATAAAAAAACACTAGAATGAATTTATAATGAAAATGGTAAAAATAGAATTGATCAACTCTAAAAGGTAGAATATGCCTTGGTTAACCCAAATGGCATTACAAGGAACTCATAATACCCGTAATGAGCTCAAAAATATATTTTTAGAATATCCTTATTCTTGATGTAAAATTGATCACATCCTAACTGTAAATTTATCTTGGAAAAATATTGGGCCTTATGCAACTCATCAAGGAATTCATCAATCACAGGAATTGGAAATATCCTTAATAGCTATTTGATTGAGCTTCTAATTATCCACACACAAGCACAAAGTGCCATTATTTTTCCTTAATAATAACATCAAGTAAGAATAGAGACTATTGTTGGAACACATAATCCCCATAGTATGAAGCTCCTAAAATAGTTTCTTAATTTTTGGCTTTTGAGCATAAGCATACCTATGTGGACAGATAATAGAAGGAATACTACCAAGAAAAATTTGTATGATATGGTCATGGGAGCAATGAAGAGGTAGCCCTTTGTGTTCCTAAAAAATTTGAGTATATTTATATAATAAGCCCTATAATCAGAGTGAATAATTTTTCTTTGTTTTGTGACAACCTAGTCTAACACACTAGTTGTAATGACCTAATCACACTTAAAGGTTTGGCAAACAAGAGAGATGGTTTGATAAGGATATTTTGTTTTTTTTGTACCCATTAGTAATCAATACATAACATTGGATAACACTTTTGGGGTTATGACCATTGTATCTAGCCTCCCAAGTGGGCGAGATTGGTCGGATCCCATAGAATATGCCTTTAATGGTTCTATCTTTCTCACCCTTTGGCTCATCATGAGAACTTAGAACCATGACTTGGGTTTTAGTCTAATAACCATAACACGTAGATGGTGGATGCATAACTCTTCTCCCTTAACATGTAGAATATTTAGTTTAATTTTACTCATCTATCCCTTAATATCATATAAGGGTTTTTAGCATAGATGCTTTAATGCTTAATTGGTGACCATGCATCTAGATTAATATCTACTAAAATGGACAATTAAGGTCATGTCATTCACCTAGCACTGATCATGGTATCTCTTGAAAAAAATACAAATAATATGGTGGTCTATCCCATACCATCTGATCATGACTCTAGTGTATAGTCTCATAATAATCCCATCAATATTCCCTATTTGATAACTTCATGCAAGGGCCACCATTATACTATTCATACTATGACCTAGATGAACGTCCCATACTACTCATGCTTAGTACCCATTCTCAAAACTTTGTATATTGTATGCATGTAAATCAACAATATTGGGTAAATTGGTTTCTATAGTCAATCATCCTTCCCGATGATTCAATAAAAATGGTAAGTTTAGGGTCCTAGTATCATCCTCCTTGATGATTTAGGTAGGTTCAATATTATAAGTTATTTTCAATTATAAGTTGCCTTCAACCTATCTAATCTTAAAATAAACATTAATTCTAAGATATTTTAATCAAATATATCGTAATAAGGATGTTTTCTTTTTTCCTCAAATTTTTCTTAAGTAAGAACCTTAGATTGACCTAGAAGGGCCTCTTTTCTTAATTACATAAGATAAAATTATTTTAAAAAAATCTTACAATTATACCATCTATTCAAATATTCCTTTAAAATGAAAATTAGATTTGCATTCATTACTTAGGGAGAAGCGGGGAGGGAAGAAAGTAGAGAGGGGAGGGCTCTGGTCCCTCCCCTGCTCCCCCTCCCATGGCTCCTGGTTCCTGCCTAGTCCCTAGCTCAACCCAGGTCATCCCTCCCGGGGAGTGGTTGTTTGCAGATGATCTCTTGAAGGGAGATCCTTCTCCACCATCTGCGCCCCTCCTAGTCGGCTAGGGTTTCCTTGGTTGTTTTTTTGGACTGGTGCTTCCCAGGGATCCCTGTTTGGTTGGGGATCCCTTCCCTTTTTCCCTCAGGCTTCCCCCTGGGTTTTTTTACAGGTTATTTGTGTGGATCTGGTCCCCTGTGTTTCTCAATGCGGTGGAGGTGATGGTTTAGGGTTTGGACAGCTTCCCACTATTTTGGTTCCTAAGGATCCCATCCCTATGACTGGTTCCTCTTCCCGCTCGAGATTCCTAGTCCCTAGATCCCTGGTCCCTTAACCTGCTATTTCTTTTTGTTTTGCCGGGACAGGATCCTCTTCTTTTTTCTCGTGGCGGGTTCATCGTGGTGCAGCTCTCTAGTCGCTTCCCGATGGGCTGGATTCTCTCTATGCTGGCTGTCGACTTCCTGCAGGATGGCTCTCGCTGAACGATATGTTTTCCTGGTGGGCGGGATGGTTTCTCCACAGGGCGAGATCCACCAAATCCGTCGATTTTCCCGCGAGGCGGGATCCTTTCTTTTCTGCTGGTTTCTCGAATGGCGGGATTTCCCTGCTGCTTCCCGCTAGGCAGGACTATTTGTGGTGGTTTTTACTGCTTCCCGCGAGGCGGGATTTTATCGTAACGATTTTTCTTTGCTTCCTTCTGGGCGGGATCTTCTCGATGGTGGTTTTGGGCTACTCCCCGCTGGGCGGGATCTCCAAAACTACTTTCTTTCTTATTTGTTTGTTTCCCACTGAGAGGGATTGTTTCATGTTTACTATTACCGCTAGGCGGGATTTCTGTTTTGGTGTTCAGTTTCAAGGGATTGATGCCCTAGGCCCATTGCTTATGTAATCAGGTTTTGGGATCCTTGTTAAAACCCACTGTAAATACAAACACTACTTACCAAAAAAAATATTCCTTTAAAATAATTCACTTATTTGAATAAAATAAACAATTATTTTGTTTATTTATTCTTTTAACTAAAACAATAATATTCGTATAAAATATTTTATCTATAACAACAACAAATTTTCTATTTAAATAAATATATCATCTTGAATAATTGTTTATTTATTCTTTTAGCTAAAAGAAGAATATTCCTTTAAAAAAATCCATCTATTTAAATAAAATGAACATTTCTTCTCTTTAAATAAATAAACCATCTATCTAATTATTAAAAACAATTAATTCATTTATTATTTAAAAATAATGAATTTTCGATTAAAATAATTTAATATTCATTTTAAATAAACATTTCGTCTACTAATAAAATATGCTTCTACTTAATTAATAAAACCTTTAATATGAACAACTAAAGAGGCTATTTTATATAAAAGTAATAACTAAATATACTTTTTTTTTAGTAATACTTCTTATAAGCATTTGTCATAGGGATAGAACCTGAATCACATAACTGATAATGCAAGTGGCATCTTTGTTAGTAATCTAGTTTCTTTTAAATAAATGATTCACTTTAATTTCTTTCTAAATAAAAAAATGCGTCTATTCTGAAGGTAATAAATCTAAATGTCCCCAACAACTAATAATAAAATAAAATCCCCCTAAGGGGCTTGGAAAATGGTGTGGTGCTTTAAAGATAAAAAATCTAAAGGTTGAAGGAGTGTGGAAGGCTAGAGGCTGAAGGAACATTGAAGGTAGGCTAAAGGATCCTGGAAGGTTAGATGTTGAAGGAGCATGGAAGGCTGAAGGTTGAATGATGAGTTGATATTTGTAAGGTTAGGTTGGTTGAAGGAGCATGGAATGCTAGACTGGCTGAAGGATCTATAGCGAAGGGTTGGGATGATGGGTAGAAGGTTGTGATGGTTGAAGGAATGTGGAAGGCTAATAAAGTTGAAGGATTGTGGAAGACTAGGTCATCTGAAGGAGCTAAAATAGAATACTGGGATGTTGTGTGGAAGGCTGGGAAGGCTAAAGGAGTGTGTAAGGATGCTTAGAATGAGAAAAATAAAATTGTAAGGTTCAAATGATTAGGATTTTTCCTAAAAAATATCTCATCTTTACAGAGCCATCTCTTTATGAGGCATTATTTGATTCAACTGATTCTTGGACCAACTTGTGCAGAATTTGAATAGCTTTAAAATGAGTAGTCATATGAAAAAATACAAGGAACATTGAGGGAGATACAACCCTATGAAATCAACCATTTGGAACAAGGATAGTGATGATTTTTCAAGTCATGAAAAACAAAATTTCAAAGTGTGAAGGATCAAGGTTATTTACTAAAAAATATCTCATATTTTAGGATCTATATCTTCATGAAGAGTTATCTAATTCAGATAATTTTTGGACCAACTTGTTCATAATTTGAATAGTTTTAAAATGAGTGGTCAAATGTAAAAATATCAGCAATATTGAAGGAGATACAACCCTATGAAGTCAACAATTAGAAACAAGGAGAGTGATGATTTTTCAAGTCACGAAAAATGAAATTGCAACTATTTTTCAACTAGGGATTGAAGGATGGGAAGAGAAATAAATTGCTATGACTTCAATGAGGAATAAAACTAGGAATTTATATTTGGTAAAGTTGACTATGATAGTGCAATGTTTTGGAAATATTATCTACTAAGATGCAAGGCATAGATAGGAGAGGTGAATTTTTGGCACTGTGAAGGTTGCTATAGGAATATTTCAAGAAAGATGCTATATTAGGGTGTAATTGTATTCATACAAATTTTTTAAAAGATGTAGAATATGAAAATAAAAAAATCATACATTTTATGTAAAATGATGTAGGTTTCTAGCTATGGCATCTCAATTAATATGAAAAGAGTATCTATTTATAAACTCTCAAGCTCTAAATAAGAGAGATGTAATTTTTCAAGGGTGGGGGACCTAAGTACAAACCCTTATTATCAAGCAAAAATTAATAATCAAACAAAATCTTAATCGTTTACTATAATACACCTTTCAAAAGAATAATAATTCTTCACATCACTCATTTAAAAAATGGTTTAGTGTATAGTTTAATATCATGGTTTTATACATTTTCAGGTTCAAATATGTCTTTGATAAAAGTAATAAAAAATTTTAATGTAATTTTTGGTTGCTCTTTTTTCCGTTATAATTGCTACACAAGAGGTGTCCATATGTTTTAGTGTCAAAAATATAAAATTTACTGGCATAGCTAAAATTAACCTCAATAGACTTTGTTTATGGGATCAAAATGGCTTGGTTTGAATTAAAATATGCATTGTAATTGCAAAATATGAATTCTTAAATAAACTAATTACCAATTAAATTCAACCAATAACAAGAAAATAAACCATGAAATACGTAGGAATCATAGTCACAAGTGCTTATTTTTTTAATTGATAAAATAGAGACAATACTCTATTGATGTATGGATGACTTAAAGATATTTTTCTATGGTAGTAAAAATCTTAATCAATAAATATTTTATATAATCCGCTCATGTAGAGGAGTTGGAGAGCAAGTGGGTAGTTAAACCTCTCTAGTTGCTGAGAGGCCCAGGTTCAAATCTCTCGCCTCACATGTTGCGGATATGTTATGTAATGGTTCCCTCGTGGTCACAGTCTGTTTACCCCACCACCAAAAATATATATATATATATATATATATATTTTATATAGTACACATCTTGCATTCATCGTCACAGCTAGTAAGTACACAAAATAGTCTTTAATGGAATAATAAAAAACACAAGTTAAATTAAATTTTTATTTTATTCGGTAAATAAGCAACAACATTTCATCATTCACTACCATAGTCGATAAGCACATAGCATAGTCTTTTAAGAAAACACAAAAATATTATCCAAGTACTACAACAAGGATTGTGAAATAAAGAACAATGATGTTTTATACAAGTAGTTAATAATGTTCCATGTAGATAAATTTTCTACATTACACACAATAGTTTCTCTAAAACTAATATACTAAAGTCTATGAAATCCTCAAATTTATTTTTAAAATACAAATGAGACTCTTTAATTAACTTAGATACTATCTGAACATAAAGTATAAAACACATCAATATATGCAGTAAGAAAAATATTTATTAATCTGGCACAACATCACTAAATTTTAAAAATACATATGGACATAATAGAGAAGGACCTAAACTATATTCAGACTTAATATTTTATCATCTTCTTTCAACTATTCTCACCTCCTTTTTTTTTATATCCTTTCACGTACACTTGATATGAAGGTTTAAGGGTCTAAAAATATTGATTAGAGAAGGGATTTTTGGGCATGCATGGTGTTCTATAAGTGGCCATGTCATCCTCCAATGCTTAACCAAGTGGTGATTTTGAATCCTCTAATTTGTAAGGTCATTCTAAGTTAAGAAATCCCTAAAAACATATCATATAATTCCTTTTAATTTAATTTAATGATAAATAAATTATTTCTTATTTAAATAAATAATTAAATACATAAGTAATATCAATAATAAATAAATAATAAAATACATAAGTAATATTAATAATAAATAAATAATAAAATAGGAAAACAAAAAAATAATATCATTTAGACTATCATATATGTCTATACCTCTAATATTTCTTCCCATAATAGAAATCTAGTGATAACCAACTATTAGCATATGACAAACAATAATAACTCCCATGCTTCATGGAACTTTCCTTGTCATTGGAGGATTTTTAAATACAAACACTCATTCATTTTAATGATACAAAGCATACATTCACGAACCAAATCATATATTCTTAATGCAAAGCATACATTAAAAATGCACTTATATAAATGTAGTTATATGGGTTTCCATTTATCCGTGAGCCATTGGTGGGTGTTTCACTGCTAGGGCTATTCCACCCTTGCCAAACCAAATACCTCACCATGGTGAGAATTTACACTACCATTATTTTTGATTTCATTCCTCGAGGACCTATACCTACAAAATACATATCATTAGTAGTACCATATCCTAATATTGATAAAGCATAATAATTAAAATAATTCCTCATTATATACAAATACCAACATCATGAAACATATTTTGGTAGGGTCATGACATGTTTCCTCATGACCGACTATAGCAAACATTTGTGCCCATTCCATGGGAGGATTTTTTTTAACCACTTTTCAATTTTTTGAGTAAAAATAAATTGTATTGCACTAAATTGCATACCATGTAAAATGTATTCCTTCTCCTCTTAACTAAATTTCATCCATATTTCAATAAAATCACACAAAATTGGTCCTAACATTCACAACCATTGTGCTAATGCAAACATGTCTATCTTGATATTATAGTCCCCAACCTGAAGTTTGACATTACAATAGTTTTCTTTACACATAAGGGGACCTCCAATAGCAATTCTGACCTCAAAGGAATTACATGTAGTAATGTAATAATTTTCTTTTTACCCTACATGAGAATTAATAATATTATGGGTACTTCCCCAATTGATAAGAATGATGACCTATTGTCCTTTGAAGTGACCAGTCACTTTCACTATTTGAGGTGTGGAAGATCTTGCTAAGGTATGCATCGATATTTTTGGTGGGGAGTCCTCTAAAATTATTGCTTGTTCTAATATTTCTCCCTCTAGAGGATCCTCCTTATCCTCTCATAATTCTATTATTGGAATTTCATCTAGATCAAGACAAAACATTTTTGTTACATACATGCCCTCGAGAATACTTATCATCACAATTGAAACATAGTCCTTGTGCCTTGCAACTTTCCATATCTTCACGAGTCAATGTTTTTATAGTGAGATATTTACTAACAAGGCTTGGCATTGGCTTTGATGGAAAGGATGGCCAATATTGAGGAGATTTAGATGTGCATCCTAGAGCCTTAAAATTTTATCCTATATATTTAGCCAATTGTATTACCTATGGTAATGATTATGATTTTAATAGTTTTACCTTGTCCTAAATGCCATCCTTCAACCCACTCATAAAATAACTTTGAAAAGAGTTAGTAGTTGGACCAGTAGTGTGATTGATAAGCTTTTCAAATTGATTTTGATACTCTCTAATGGTTGATGTTTGTCTAAGTTTGAAAAGGTCTCTTGTAAAATATACAAAATCACTAGGACCAAATCAAGTGAGTAAGTGTTGTTCAAAGTCTTGGAAAACAAGATCAAGCTAAGGCTTTTTAAGCCACAAAAACCAAAGGATAGCATTAGATTCAAAATTAAAGGAATTTATGGTCAACCATGAATAAAACAGGATATTAATAAGAGTGAAATATTGTTCTACCTTACTAAATCACCCCTCAACATCTTTTCCATTAAATTTTAAAAATTCTAGTTTTGGTAACATAAACCCATTATTATCAGGGATATGGCATTGGTGACTGATTGTACCAATATCTTATTGCTCTTGATGATACAAGGAATCAAAATACATACGACTATCCCACTTAGCATTCATTTCATTGTGTGCATTAGTGATTGCACTCATAGTATATTGAAAACTCTTTATTTTCCTCTTTATTCTCTAATTTTGAGTTGATGAATTCCCATAGTGTCCACTTTGTGTTGAATTTGTTGATCTAACTCTTGTTGTCAAGTTCCATCATCTATATTCAAAGATTTTTTTTTTAATTATAGAATTTACTAAAAGTAGAAAGGTGGTTTCAAGGGTTACTATTTTTAGTAAGGAGCCCAAAAAATATTTTGGGTGCTATATATTAAAATTATTAGCTCAAAAATACAATCATAATGAGATATATTACACAACAATGATTTTAGACACACTAGTTAATATTTTTAGAAATGTCCCTCAAAAGTGGGTTGGGTGTTATATGTCAAGGGTTACTATTTTTAGAAAGGTGGTTTCAAGGGTTACTATTTTTAGTAAGGATCCCAAAAAATATTTTGGGTGCTATATATTAAAATGATTAGCTCAAAAACACAATCATAATGAGCTATATTACACAACAATGATTTTGGATACACTAGTTTATATTTTTAGAAAGGACCCTCAAAAGTGGGTTGGGTGTTATATGTCAAAATGATTAGCTCAAAAATACCATCATAATAAGCTATGTTTCACAACACCAACTATGCACACCCTAGATTTTTATATATATATATATATTTTTAGTTTATCGGGTCTACTAGTGTGGTCAATTTTTCCTATGGAGTCTTTATTCAAAATTTAGGTTCTATGTCGGTCACCCCTTTTGGGCCTCTTCACTATATATTATAATTACTAACCACTCGTAATACTATACTGTCACCTATCTGGTCTAACTCTATCACATATATTCCTCGTCTATTTTAATTATGACTATCACACATAACTATCTTGATACAAATAACTTGATGACCCTGTACTAACTAACTATCACAAATATTCCCTATTTGTTTGAATTTTGACTATCATAGGTAATTGTTCTAACGTAATAAACTAAAAATACTATAATGATTTTTATAGATAAAATTTCTAGACTGTAATAGATACTGATCCCTCTATCCCCTATTTTTGACTTTGTTGGTTTTTTATGTACTTGATATATCCTTTTGTACATTAATTTTTTTACTTTTTGGGATGTAGGAACTCTGGAATAGTGATGTCTTATTTATATTCTTAGTTTATGTGACAAGGATATGGTAACAAGTTCAAAATTCATAGAACATGATATTTTTTGTAGGACAACATTTTTATAGAACCAATGTATGCTAGGCAAAGGTGTATGTAATACCCATAGGCCCTCTGTTATACCATAGTGATAAACAATAGTGCTCAAACCATTAATTTATGCCACTACTCAAGGAGAATTTCACCCATACTCTTGAGCACACTATCTACCTCTCTAACAGTCTGGGAGGGTAATATTTTACAATGTTGTATCCCAAGTACTAAGGATAATACAAGGCTAAATTTTTTTCCTAGAGATAAAGGTTTGTTTAATTCTATATGGTCTCCCTAAATACCCAAAGATACATGGGATATTTATTATGTGTGGGTGTTTTCTAAGGCCTATGTATTAGATATAGATATCCTTTCACTTCACTAGATATTTTATAGGCTATCTAGCTTAACCAATAATGGTAGCTCCTTTGTGATGTTTTAAAACCCCTAGAATAGGGTTTATAACCTACACAACTATTGCAAAAAAAAGGTCTATAATTTTTACTAGTTTTTATTGTTTCTCTTTTTAATAAAGGAAAATAAAATGAAAACAATAAAATTTATACCCAATAGTTGGATTGGCATAAATCATTGTAGTCACAACAGAACATGATCCTAGAAATTTTTATAATAGCACTCATTAGGAGCCTACTGTTAAAACCAAATACACATAAAATTCTAAAAATAACATTAATGCTCAAAACGCAACTATGGAAAAATAAATGCAAAAAAACCAATCTCACAAATATCATTGAATCATAGGCCTCTTTGAGGGGGCAACCCCCTTTAATTATTTTATTCAATTATGCAAAATGATACATATAATATTTCCCCTCTCAATTTAAGGATCGCATAAGCCACCTAACTCCTAAGGTTGGCTTACATGCAAAATACCACTTGGGCTATAATATCCTACCTACAAGTGATTACATTCTTGATAATAGTTACATAAAATAATACCATTTGTCTAGGTGCTTATAGATCCATAACTATTACAAAATATTATCACTGGTATTTCCCCATATTACAAAACATTATAAAATATTAACATGGGTGTTCTCCATGTTAAACAATGATCATAGTGTTAGTATGGGATCCTAACATGATTGCAAATAAATTCTATGTTGTTTGATAGCCCATAAAATTCTATCTATATGAGTTCAATATTAGATTAAGTATAGTTATAAATGCATAAAACAAGCCTAAAAATTAAAGTCTACAAGGAATATTGGTAGTTTAACAGTGGATATTATGAAGTCTTGGGAAATTTTGACAAATCTTGTTAAGACAATCTAGGTAGATGTGGGGCTAGAGGAGTGTTATTGTTAGGACCCAATCCTAACACTATTTTTGTAATTCTCATATTATTATGTAATGACCCCTTTCCAATTTGGAGATCACTTTATAATGATATTTTATAATACTTTGTAATTGTATGTAGCAAGTGAGATTCCTAGATAATTGGGTATATTTTATGTAACTTTTATCACGAATGTAACCAATATTTGATAGAGGATTATATTCCAAATCATGTAAGCCAACTCTTGAGCAGTAGGATAGGGTTGCGTGAAGTGTATCATTAGAATATAGGGGTCCATTTTTAGAGAACAAACAAAAAAAATCATTCAATTGAGTGAATTTAAAGGTTACACTAGGCTGTAATTAGCCCACAATAAGTGGATCTCACGAATAACAATGAGCCCCAAATAACACACACTAACAATATTCTAATAAGATGTTAACGAATGTTATTAGCATATAATAAGATAATCTATTAATGAAATAATAGTTATAGCATACGCTAACATCCCCCCATTTTTACATTATTTTGCAATACAAAGAGAGTTGTGAAACAATTCAAATTTGACACGTGCAAGTGTCTTAGTAAAAATATCTGCAACTTAAGCATTGATTGGAACATACTAAAGCTGAATGCGGTGCCTTAGAACTTTTTCTTGAATGAAGTGATATTGTGTGTCAATATGTTTGGTTCTATCATGATACACTGGATTCTTAATAAGGTTCAAAACATCTTGATTGTCAAAGAACAAGTGAATTGGATATTTGGATGGATGACCCATACTTGTCAAAATGTGATGCAACCATATCACTTCACACACGGATTTACATGTGGCATGATACTATGCCTATGTATATGAAATAGCAACCACATATTTCTTCTTATTGTGCCAAGAGACAAGACTGGATCCAAGACGAAAAATATATCTTGAATTTGGCTTTCGATCATAATATGATCCAACATAGTCAGATTTCAAGTGTCCTTGCAATAAGAATTTATCATTCTTCTTGTATTCTAGGCCATACTCAATAGTACCATGGACATAGTGAAGAACACGTTTTGTTGCGTTTTAATGAGTGGTCTTTGGTTCCTACATGAACCTCAAAATATAGTTGATAGCAAACATGGTATCTGGCCTAGTATTCGTCAGATATATGAGACTCCCAATCAGCTATCTATAAAGAGTACCATCTATCTGAGGTGAATCATCATATCATGATAACTAAATCCCTGATTCCATCTGAGTTGTCATTGGCTTACAATCAGTCATGCAATATTTTTCTAACAATATCTTGGCATACTTTTTCTAGGACACCTTGATGTAGTGCTCCTTATGGTTTACTTCCAAGCCAAGACAATAGTGGAGAATTTTGAGATCTATCATCTCAAAATATTTGCACAAGTCACTTTTGATGGTAGTTATCATAGTTTTTGAGCTGCCTGTAATAATTAGATCATCCACATAGAGTACAAGTAACACTATTTCAAAACCTTAATTCTTAAAATAGAGGTTTTCATCTAACGAACTTATCTTAAATCCATGCTGCCGTAGGTTATTATCCATATTTATATACCAATCTCAAGGAGATTGTTTCAAACCATATAAGGACTTGACCAATTTGCACACTTTTTGATATTGGCCTTCCACTTCAAATCCTTTAGGTTGTGTCATATAGACTTATTCTTGGATATCACCATTCAATAAGGCACTCTTGACATCCATATGATGAAATTTCCACCCAAATTGTGCTACCATAGCACAAAGAACTCGAATGGCTGCCATTTGAGCAGTAGGTGCAAAAGTTTTCTCATAGTCAATACCTTCCTTTTATGCATAGAGATTTGCAACAAGATGGGCCTTATGCTTATCCATTGTCCCATCTACCTTGTACTTGAATTTGTACACCCATTTGCATCCAATGGGTTTCTTTCTTTGTGGCATATCGATAAGCTTCCAAGGTTTGTTATTTTTCAGAGACATGTACTCTACATCCATAGCAACCTTCCATTGTGGCTCATTAAGGGCATATTGTACTGTGGTAGGTTCATGCTCATCAAGGGAAAACATAAACACCTTGTCATAATCCATGTACATATCCTATGTTTCTCTCTTTGGATCTATTGAAAGTTCCTTTAAATATTAACAAAGATCATTAGTCTTTATTGCTGCTCTATCCTATCGAGCAATACTATGAGTATGAGGTCTATTCAAAGTCAAATATGGTGGTGTGGATAAATTTGAGTCTTTGATATTACTTGTATACTTTTTAGTGTAATGTCCCCCCCTATTCTGATATTTTAATATTTGGGACACTACACTATTTCTTAAGATCAGAAAATACAACTCCAAAAAACAGGAAACAACTAACAATTTTATTTTTCAAATTTCTTTCAAAAAAGGGTTCAGATTACAATATTTTAAAAATATAATCTTTCCACAATATGTTTGCAAAACCTTGAAATATACTAAATCAGCAAATACAAAAGTACCTCTAAAAATCGTTGAAGCACCAAAGCATGAATTCTATGTGAATTCACCAATAGAGAACTGGGGTTTCGTCCAGCTCCAAAAATTTAAGGGGTTTCATCCTTAGCCACACCATTGGGGTTTTCGTCCCTTTGGAGAAGAAGTCTCAGCCACTGGCCTCAAACTCTAGAGGAAATAACTAAAATCCAAAAATTCTCTAAAATGAGACCAAGTCACTGAATAAATAGACTCCTCCTTGGAAAACTCTCTTTTTCACACTCAATGTGGGATAAACATATTTCTTCCCCTTTAATTATAATATAAAGTTTTAACTTTATAAAATGAATTTTATAATTCACTTAATAAAGCCAAGATTTGCGCTTTAATAACTCTGCCTTATGAAACTCTGAATGACCAACTGAAACCTGTTCCAGATACCCATTATGTTGTAGAACAACACCCCATGTCCTCTTGAAAAGAAACCCTAAAACTCGACACTGCTAAAAATAGCAATTCCAGCATCCTAGCTGCGTTTGATCCTAAACAACCACCAAAAATGAGCTCTAAGAATCTAAAAGCTATCTCAAATATCTCCAAAGGCTCTCATCCATATGACATAGCCTACGGGAACCCGTGTATAGGCTAGTCTCAATGTGGTCCCACTAGCTGATTAGAAGGGGACATTACAGTCCACCCTTCCCAAATATTGCTTGTCCTCAAGCAATATGATCTGTATGCTAGGATCCCAAATAAATTTGAAGAATGTCTCATGATGAAGACACTACCTTGAACTGTCATTCCAAAAACTGAAAACACTATCAAGCTCTATCATCAAACTGATACAACCAGTCCCGATAACTTTGTCGAGCTCTAACACTCTATTAAACAATCCATACCTTAGAGGAATTCCTGGATCCCATAGCCAAATAGGGATTTTGTCATTCCTAAAATTTAATAATTTTTTTTGTGCCACTCTGACTACAACTGAATTATTCTGTAGCTCAAAGGAGAACCCATTCTGGACTGACAAATAAGGAACCCAACAAGATACTAATTCTACAACTATAGGGAAGAGCACCTCATGCCAAGGTGATACATATAACTCCTTATACCAACCCTTCTTCCCATTCATATATGACATGGTCAAATCATCAACATGTGGATTGAAAGAAAAATTATGAGCATACCTCACTATACAGTCCATCTGAACTTCACCAATTGGTTCCATGGAAGGGTCTATACAATCACCTATGCTACAACTCTCAACATTCTGCACACAAAAGTTAGGAGATGTTTTGCCAATCATAACACAAGGAAATGAACCTGCATCAGCATCATACTCGAGCTGTTCCTTTTGAGTGGTTGTAACAGTTGACCAATTTTCTTCTTTGTAAACAAAACTTAACTCAAGGTTAAGTTTGTTAATTATCTTCTCATTTTTGGTGAGTTCTTGGTACATATTTTCTGTAGTTTGGATAGCCAAATCCCTATCAGATAACAATTACAAGTAGTCAAATTTTATTTTCTCCAAAGCATTCTTGATAGTTTTTACCTTAATAGTTTGCATGCTTTCAATAGAGGAGATATCAATCAACCCTATCTGCCTATCTTTGAGCTAAGTTGTCCATAGAAGATATTCAACAAAGTTGCGTATGCTATCCAAATGGGTTAATGTTTGGACAATCTTCTCTTCTGTAACCTACAACTTATCCTTCCAACTTTGCATTATATCAAGTTTTGGATTGTGATCAACAACACACAATAAAGTTTTTGATTTACCATCTTTGGCATAATGATCAAAATCAGCATTCCTTTTGACACTACACTCTCCAACTTCATGCACTGAAGTTAGGACTAACTCATGCTCAACCCAAGAATTATCAACTACATGCACATCCTCACCAGCTACTGATTTAACAATGTCAAAATCAGCTTGCTCTATGATCTCACCACTATCACAAAATTCATTATGCCCATCACCAAAATGAGATCCACAGGATGAATTAAATTCATCTTCATAAATTTTGCCCTCCTGTACTTCCACACAAGTTTCTTGAAGAGGAGGCATGTTTATATTTTGAATTTTAGCAGTCTGAATGTTCAAGTCAGCACCTTGATCAAAAGGAAATTTGTCTCTATCAATATTCTCATTTACTTCATCAACATAACTCTCCAACTCATCAGGAAAGCCACCATCCAACCACTTGCTGGTCTGTTCTATTTCTAACTTTAACCAGAAGATATCTTCATTGACATTGATCTCCTCATCAAATTTGGAGTCTTCACCATGAAAAAAAACACCCTGCAACAATGAACAGTTGCCAGGAAAAATGCAAGGCTCATCATACCTTATGTCCAAGGTCTCACAAACCTCATTGGATTTCTCTAGAAGCAATTCCACAACTATTGTCTTGTCATTACCCTCGGTACTATAGTTTTCCAAGGACTTATGGGTTATAGGCCCACATATATGTCCAAGTGACCACTCTTCTTGGCAAGTGAAGCAACGTTGTTTTCTTCTCAAATGATTCTTGCTTTTGAGAGGTAGTCCTAGAATCTATAAGTCACTTGGTCTCTTTTCCTTCTCCTATTCCTCCTGTACCAAGAGAGGTTTCAGCTTCTTCTCACACTGCTTGGAAACATTGTCAACTAATTTACGTGCAATTGAAGAGGTAATCTGTCCTTGCCTCAAAACAACCATCAACTTGGGTAAGATGGGCTGGGTAAAGTCATCACTTTCCTCAATGATGCGTACCATGATGGTTTGCATGGAAGAGGATATAATGTCTTCATGATCTTCACTGATAGAAGCCATAAAATGTTGAAACATCTGGATACTAAGATCAACACAATCTAAATCAAGCAAAAAGACATATATTCTATTTTTTGCCATCACTTCCAAAATTCTAACCTTCTTACCATAGGATCGGTCCCTAATGTTATTCAAACCATGAAAACTATCAACCATTGGTTGTAATCCCTCCTTCATGATGTCATCATTGTAGGGTACTTCTGGAGCTGTAATCCTTATGATCTCACTAAGACAAGAGGTGACTACAAGTCTCATGTCCCTATCTACATGTCTCATAATCCAATGCTGGCCTAATGCAATTATAGGTACTTTCACTGCCCAATTCAAAACCTCACAATCAGATTGATCTAGTTCAACTAGACATGTATCCATTTCCTTTATACTGTCAAGAAGAACATCATTTGACAATTTCTAGGACTCAAGTTGTTTCCCCAAAGCATAGAGCTTACAACTTACATCCATTTTTTTACTAAAATGTTCTGTAGATTGAATTTTTTTTCTATTATTGGATGTGTGATGCTCAACCTTAGCCTTAGAGGGAACCATAGTTGCTGACTTAGATGACATAGCTACTTTCAACTACTTTTCCAACTTTTTTGGGACAACAAGCTCAACTTTATTAGCCATAATATTAGCTGCAATTTTAGGATCTTGTAAAGTATTTTGTTCAACTCCAACTTTCTTCGACAACTTTATGAATGAAAAATCAACCTTATCCTGAGGAAAAACTGAAGGTAGAGAAATTTGCATCATTGTAGTTAATTGACTAATGGATTTTTGTATCTCACTCTGAGTCCTATCCCAATCACGTTGTCTCCTAGAACAATCATTATAAGACTCCATAAATCTAAAATTTAATTAGGCTTCCATAGGCTGGCAGAATAGATTGAGTTCTGAATTAACAATACCCAGAACTCTTAAAGCCCAAATAAACCAAATGGGTATTCAAATCACCAATACCTAGAAACTGAAAACCCTATATTTGAAATGACAACCAAACCCTAACTTCCAATTCTAAAAAATACTCACAGCTGCTACAATTTTTTTTTTTCACACAATACTAAAATCATTTATGAAATTTTCATCAAACCCTAAACAGGGTAGCAGGAAAAACTAGCTCTGATACCATTGTAATGTCCCCCCCTATTCTGATATTTTAATATTTGGGACACTATACTGTTTCTTAAAATCAAAAAATACAACTCCAAGAAACAGGAAACAACTAACAATTTTATTTTTCAAATTTCTTTCAAAAAAGGGTTCAGATTACAATATTTTAAAAATATAATATTTCCACAATATGTCCGCAAACCCTTGAAATATACTAAATCAGAAAATACAAAATTACCTCTGAAAATCGTTGAAGCACCAAAGCGTGAATCCTGTGTGAATTCACCAACAAAGAACTGGGGTTTCGTCTAGCTCCAAAAATCTTAGGGGTTTCATCCTCAGCCACACCGTTGGGGTTTCCGTCCCTTCAGAGAAGAAGTCTCAACCATTGACCTCAAACTCTAGAGGAAATAACTAAAATCCAAAAATTCTCTAAAATGAGACCAAGTCACTAAATAAATAGGCTTCTCCTTGGCAAACTCTCTTTTTTGCGCTCAATGTGGGATAAACATATTTCTTCCCCTTTAATTATAATATAAAGTTTTAACTTTATAAAATGAATTTAATAATTCACTTAATAAAGCCAAGCTTTGCACTTTAATAAATCTGCCTTATGAAACTCCGAATGACCAACTGAAACCTGTTTCGGATACCCATTTCGTTGTAGAACAACATCCCCCTGTCCGGTTGGCAAGAAACCCTAAAACTCGACACTGCTAAAAATAGCAATTCTAGAATCCTAGCTGCGTTTGATCCTGAATGACCACCAAAACTGAGCTCTAAGAATCCAAAAGCTATCTCAAATATCTCCAAAGGCTCTCATCCATATGACATAGCCTACAGTAACCCGTGTATAGGCTAGTCTCAATGTGCTCCCACTAGTTGATTAGAAGGGGACATTACATTTAGGAATTTTCTTCTATGATGAAGAAGAATAATAAGAAGCTCCTCCAGTCTAAGGTGATTAAGGGGACTTCTCATTTTTAGATTCTGCAAAATTTGGGTATACATAATATGTTCTTTGTGATGTGAAAGGCTCATCAAAAATAACATCTCTATTGATATGAATCTTCTTGGTAAAAGTATAAATAAAATGATAACCCTTAGAGTGCTCATCATTACCAAGAACACATTTCAGTATCTTCTCATCTAGCTTCTTCATTTTCTCTTTTGATATGTGCATAAAAGCCTTACATCCAAAAATGCATAGACGAGAAATGGAGAGTTTTCTACCACTCCATGCTTCCTATGGAGTTGTTCCTTTTAGGACCTTTGTGGATGCCCTATTCAATAGGTATACTATTATGGTGATAACTTCTACCAAAATTGTTGCTCTAGATGGGCTTCTATGAGCATACAATGAACCATTTCCATGATGTAATGGTTCCTCCATTCAAAAAATATATTTTGTTGAGGAGTATAAGTAGCAGTGAACTATCTCTTGATTACTTTTGTATTCAAATATGCAAAAAATTATTTAGAGGTGAAATCCCTCCTCGATATGATGAGAGGGTCTTTATAGAAGTCTCTGACTCCTTCTCAATAGATTTCTTGAATTGTTGGAAGAAACTAAAGGCTTCAAACTTTATATGAAGAAATAAAACCCACATATTTCATGAGTAGGCATCTACAAACAACTAAAATTAACTCTTCCACCCACAACTATTTGGTTTGAAAGGAACGCACATATCACTGTGAATTAATTTTAGAGGTTTCTTTGCTCGTTTAGAGATCTTTTCAAATGGTACTCTATGCTACTTTCTTGCCAAGCAATTAGAGCACACTAGAAATATAGAGGAAAGTGAGGGAAGGCCCTTGACCATCTCATATTTACTTAGCTCAAGTAAATAGCCAGAACTTATATGCCCATATATCTTGTGCTAGAGTGAATTTGCCTCCTTAGTAGAGACTATCATGGCAATATGAGGGGTAAATATAGCATCTAATGTAAACAAGCAATGATTATATGAAGCTATTATGATGTGTTTACCCATCCTAGTGATAAAGCAACACTTCTTTCCATCCTCAACATGAAAATCAACAACCATATCTTTATCCAAAATTTGTGTGACTAAAAACAAATTTTTTGCCAATCCTGGAACATATAGGACTCTTTCAATATGGTATTTTCCATCGAGAACTTTTATTGAAACTATACCCTCACCTTGAACCTTGTATTTTTTATTATCATTAATAGTGATGGGTTTACCCTCCTTGGCTCCATATATCTCAAACCACAATTTGTCACCAATCATATGCTTACTAGTGCTAGAATGAACATACCATACAAGATCCTTCTACTTAGAAGTTGTGGTAGTCATGAGCACCTTCTGTTCCAACTCATAATCGGAGTCAGATTCTTCAATAACAACATTCACCTTGGGTTGCTTGTTTTTATTTTGTGGTTTGTTTTGGCCCTTGTTCTTAGGTTTTTTATTTTTGTGCCAACACCTATTTGTGTCATGAGTATCCTTATCATAAGTTTTACAATATATCTTCACTTGTTGAGGTTGTTTTCCTTTGGAATCTTTGGAAGAATTTCCTCCCTTATGAAAATTACCCTTCTTCTTAGAACCCTTATTGGTGGAATATAGGGTTGTATTAGAAGCTTCATCTCTTTGAAGTTTGCGAGCCTCCTATTCCTGAAGTATATTTACCAACTCAACAAAGGTAACTTTTATCTATGACACTTGAAGAGATGTTATCAACATTATATATGAATCAGGTAAAGCTGTCATTACTACTTAAGTAATAAGCTTATCATCTAAAGTCTCTCCCAAGGAATTCAACTTTAACTTCAACTCAGCCACTCTACAAAGAAATAGTTCAACAGTCTCTCCTAATCAAACTATGAAGTTGATATTGAAGGTGAAGAATGGTGGACTCATTATTACCCTCACACATGGTTTTAAGGGCATCCCATGCCTCTTTACCATGTTTTGTGTCAGTATGTGAGGTTGAAATTCATTTGAAACAATAAGAAATATGAGCACTCTTGCCTTACTATATTTCTTGTCAAATGCAATTTGATCTACATTTGGGGATGTAGCTTGAGTTGATTCAACTATTGGTGAAGGTCTTGTTGTTGTCTCAAAAATAACATCCCACAAATATTCCATTTGGAGGATAGCCTTCATCTTGGTTTTCTAGGGTGTGTAATTGGAACATTTCAGTAACTAATGAGAATATGTTAGGTACTTAATAGTAGCCATAATGATGGTTCCTTATATCACCAATTGGTCCCCCTTTATTATACCTTTTCTAGGCCTTTATACTAAACTTAAAAAAAAAATACCTACCCTTATGTGAGGGAGACTATAGGTATTTTTGAGATCAGAAAGATACATGGAACATAGGCAGTACTAAAAGGAAATTGTCTTGTTTATGACACCTACCATATAATATCTTCTATCCTCATGCATGAGGTGTAACTTACCCTAAACACTTTTGATATTATAACATTCATAAGGATTTACGTCTAACAACAAGATCAATTAGGGTAGTGGAATAGAGTAAAAAAATAGCAAAATGGTAAACTTATATCGCCTTGATAATTGATAGAGAAAATTTTTAGAAATTATTGTTGCATTTATGTTAGGTGATAGATACAATATCCCAAAGCACAACAACATTACCTATAAATGTGGGCTAGAGGTATCGTAAATACCAAAATTTGTGGTGCAATTGAATTACATGAATGGGTTCAAATTTTGGGGACTTAGGAGTGCTTGATTTTACTTAATGAAGTAGTGCAATTGTAAATGGAAATGCAACATATATTAGAAAGTGCCCCAAAAAAAATGAACCTAATGTGTCAATTTCCACCAAAAATGCACCTTATTACAAAATGCCAAAATGTTGAAAAAAAAATTCTCACTATTCCCCCTCCTTGTTCATCCAATTTTGAGAAACTTGCAATTATAAAGCATAAAACAAAATGCCCCCCCTTTGTTGTGCAAGATGTAGGATGAAGAAATATGTTTTCTTTCAAAAGGTATGTTTAAATGATATCTTGATGTGAAAGTTTTAAATAAGCTTTAATGAAAATTAAGTTATAATATTTAAATAAGTATATCTAAATTAATTTTTTTTTTTAAATAAAAATTGAGAAATATTTAATTAATATGACTTAATATTAACATTAAAATAAAAAAACTTAAGCAAACTAAGAAAAAAAAATTAATACCTTTGAGGTCAGTGGGGCTCAAACCCCCGACCTAACTTTAGGTAGTGCCTTGGCAATTAACCTCCAACCAACTGAGTTGCTTGCCTCGATGTGAACTAAAGGGAAATACCCTTTAGTTAATACATGTCACACTCGATCTGCAAAAAAACAATGATGTTGATCCTCCTTTCGAAGTGTCTTTGTAGCAACATCTAATAGTGCAATGTTAGATACCTACAATTTTTCACCGAACAGTGTCTAACAGCGCAATGTCAGATACCTACAATTTTTCATTGAGTTGTAAATCTCATGATCATTGTCATCTATAATGGATCATTAAAACCTTTGTTTGCCTTGTTGGGAACTGCACAATAATGGATTTTGATTGCTCTATGGGCATCAATGACCACAAATGGGATTCGGCTGAGCTACATGTGGCATGACTTCCTTCAGCTACAAATCATTGGCTAGATTATGCTACCCTTTGTGCTCCTACAAGTTGTCCTGTTACCTCATTGTATGCACACTTTTTTTTGTAAGAGTTGATCTAGGTGTTGTTAGATTTGTCTAGCTGTATGGTTTGCATCATACGTATCAGGAGTAACAATGAGTCCACAACACACCCATTGTCTAGTTTCCATCAAGTCAAAGTCACATTTAGGTTGGTAGTCTAGGTTTGAGTCAGCATCTCGATCCTTGCATCACTCCTATCAAATTCCATAGTGTTCCTCAGTTCTAGATGAGTCAGCTCCCTCAGATCAGTTCCTAGTCAACGTCACAGGAGGTGCTCACGATAGTCAACTTGGAAAGCATGCATAGATCAACTAGTAACAGATTAGCTACGAAATGAAAAATGAGTTGACCCAATAGTTTCTATGATACCATGTCATAGAAAAAACAAAAAATATTATTCCATTGAGTAAATTTAAAGGTTACACTAGGCTCTAATTAGCCCACAATAAGTGGATCTCATGAATAACAATGAGCCCCAAATAACACACACTAAAAAAATTCTAACAAGATGCTAACGAATGTTGTTAGCATATAATAAGCTAATATAATAATGAAATAATAGTTATAACATACACTAACACCCATAAATGAATATACCTTTTCTTCAATTAATGAATTAAAGGATTTTACCCTTAAAGAGGCTTTTAATTTTATGTTGTTTTATAAGATTGTTATAATTTTGCATGTATGTTTTGTATTGCAATATTATGTTCTTTCATGAAATTGTGTTTTTATTGTAATATTGATGTGAATGAGTTTATTTTTATTACAATATTCCTAAAAAGTGGTATTAGAGCACTTTATAGGACTTGGTACCACTATGGCTATGACAATTCTTTCCCTTCTATATCATCTATTAGGTATAAATTTCCCATGTTTTTAAAAAAAATTTCTATTTCCTTATTAAAAAAACAACCATTTTTTTGCATTAGTTTATTAGGTTAGAAACATTATTTCAAGGGTTTTAAAATATCATGGAGGAGCTATCATTATTGGTGAATCTAGCTTGCTTGTAAAGTATCTAGTGAAGCAAAAGGGCAATCAGGATTCAATATCCAGGTTTTAGACAAAACCCTTGTATGGAATTGAGATCCCATGTATCTTTGAGTATATTAGGATATCCCCTAGGATTAGGAAAAACCTTTATCCCTAGGAAATTTTTTTGCCTTGTATTATCCATAGTACACTAGATACAACATCCAAAAGGATCACCTTCCTATGTTGTCAAAGGGGTAGATAGTGTTCTCAAGTGTATATATGGAATCTTCCTTGAGTAGTGGCCTAAAATATTTGTTTGAGTACTGTAATTTATTACTATGGTATAATGGAGGTCCTATGGATAGTACATACACGTTGGATTAGGGTACCTTATTCTATTAAATATTATAATTGCAAACAAATCTTGTTTTATTGAATGTTAAACCTGCAACCAAAAATCCTACCACAAAAATTGAACATACAAAGGAGACTTCTCTATCACATAATTACTACATAAAATAGATAAAAGAAGTTGCAGAACATTATAGGGAATGAAAAATAATCAGAGTCACTAATAATGAATATAAAGTTTACCAATGTCAATAATAGTTGACTATAAATTTAGTTAGAGATAGTAACAATCAGGATAGAGTCGATTTCCAGTGCTAGTAATAGTTGTTTGTGACTATAAGAATTCACAAGAGACAAGGAGTTTTTAATGATAGAGTTAGACTAAATAGTCATAATAATAGTAATTCATAGTGATAGTGATATAATAATGTCAATAATAGATAGTACAATCTCATGAGGGGTTTTCCCAAAAGAATTCAAATTTTTAAGTGAATGAGCTTATTGGTTTGGTATATAGCTCTTTGTGATCATCTTATCAAGATAATCACTTTGGTATATATCCTCCATGTACTTTTTTGGGAGTGTAAAAAATCTTATTTTGGGGCCTAGTCCATTATGATCAACTTTTCAAGCTGATTATTTTGATATATAGCACCTAAACACTTTTTTGGATTCTTACTAAAAATAGTAACACTTGGAACAATACTTCTATTATTAATAAGTCAGTAGAAGGCGGCCAAATCATATCGAAATGGCTAGTGGAACTAGAGGATACCAAAAGAAGATACAAAAAAAAATTAGAATAAATTCATGCAATCGTTAATACCCTTACTAACTTTATATAGATGGAGGAAGATGTAACACTTTTGAGATGTAAATACTTGAGATCCAAAACTAATATGAAATACAAGTTATTATAGGTTGAAAAAAAAACTAGGGATGATGCAAAGGTATTTGAACATCATAACATTGACCAATAAGGTGGTAATATCACTAATAAAGATAAATAAATCCATAAGGATAAGTAAGTATATCATTCTAATTTTGGCATATATACTCCATTTAAGATCCCTAAATTAGATTTTTATGTTCATTAAAAAGTATTATAATGCATGGTTATATCGAGAAAATTAGTTCTTCAAACTTTAGAATGTCCTTAAATATTTGTGGGCCACTATGGCATCTTTTAACTTTGAATTTGAAGCCTTAAAATATTATCAATGGTTTTAAAACACAACTCCTTTCCCTTATTAGGAATACTTTGAGTTACAATTAGTCACTTGCTTTGGTCCTAGTGAGTATGAACATTTTATAGAAGTATTAACCAAAATAAAAGAAACCTCTATGGTTCATGACTACCAGACCCCATTTGAGAAATTGTCTAACCAGACCAATTGGTTGGATGAAAGCTTTTTAGAGTTGTTTTATTAGTGGATTGAAATATGATAATAAGGTTAAGGTCAAGAATTTCAAAACATAATCTATGATGTAGACCATAGGATTAGCAAGACTAGCTAAAGAAAAAATTGTAGCTCAAAGGAGGCCACCTAAATTTCCATAAACCAAACGCACATGACTATACCTTGTACAACTACTCGACTATGAAAGAAATGGATGCCCTGTGTGGATAAAGCTTATGTTATAATTGTGATAAAAAATATTCACCAGGGCATAAATGCATCCAAAAGAAGATATTTTAGTTAGATGTACATGAGTCAATAAGAAGGGAAAAAATCGATGATGAAGAAGAACCACCTTAGGATGAGGGTGAAACACAAGAACCATAGAAAAAAAATATCATGCTCTTGCAAGACTTACCATCCCTTAGATTATGAATGTAATTGGTTTTTACAAAGTTATAATTCTCATTGATTTAGGATGTATAGACAACTTTATTTATCATCGAGTCCCCAAGAAAATTAATTGTTACATACATGGTTGCAACTCCTTTGAGGTTATGGTGGCAAATGGGAGAACATTACCTTTTAATGGAAAATTCTAAAATGTTAATTTGAATATAGGGTATTATGAAATCAAAATTAGTATGTTTCTCTTCAACTAGGAGGATGTGATGTTGTGCTAGGATTCAATGGTTAGGTACTTTAGGAACCATAGTCTAGAAATTTGCAGAGTTATAGATATAACTTTAAAAGAATGGTAGGTCCTACACTCTTTGTGGTTTACCAATAGGATATCCACAAATTATCAATTCAAATCATATGGATAATTTTTAATAAAAGTCCTCATGATATAGGCACTCAAATATTTGCAATTCAAATACAAAATTTAGCAGAGAATAAATTCCTAGAAGATTTTCAACTTGTTTTGACTAAGGATGATATAGTTTTTATGAAATAGATAGATTACAAAATTGATATTACTATGATCATGCAATACCATTGGTACCTGGTAGTGTCCCACCTAACATAATACCTTACCGATACCATTTTGCACTTAAGCCATAAATCAAGAAATTAGTACAATAGTTTTTACAACTATGAGTCATTTGACCTAGTAAATGTCCTTATTATTCTCTAGTTCTATTGGTTAAAAATAAATATAGGTCTTTCCATCTGTGTAGAGATGTTTGTGAGCTCAATAAGCTCACTATTAAGGATAAATTTCTTATCCTAGTGGTAGACAAATTGTTGGAGAAGTTGTATGGTGCATTACATTTCTTGAGGTTAGATATCTTCTCAAGTTATGATGAGACAGGGTTCAAGGATAAGGATATTTTCAAAATAAAATTTCTCACTCATGAGGGCCATTATGAATTCTTGGTTATGCTATTTGGCTTAATAAATGTACCTTCCACATTTTAGATCATCATGAGCAATAATTTTTACACATTCATTTGTAAATATATTTAAGTTTTTATTATGATATATTGGTTTATAGTCACTCTTACGAGGAGCACCTCATCCATTTGGATAAGACTTTATAGCTTTTTTCTTAGAATAAAATTTATGCTAAGAGGCCTAAATGTTCTTTTAGGTTGACTAAATTAGAATATTTGAAACACATTTTCATGAAAGAAAAATTTAAAGTTAAACCTATGAATATTCAAGTCATTCAAGACTGATCAAAGCATAAAACTATCAAGGGACTTCATAGATTTTTGGGACTCTTAGGGTATTACCATAAATTTATCCAAAACTATGGCAAAATAGTTGCTTCATGTTAAAAATAACTCTTTTAATTAGTAAATCCCAACTGAGAAGGCTTTATTTAACCTAAATCATGCTATGATAAACACTACAATATTAGCCATACCTGATTTCTCAAAACCTTCTATAATTAAAAGTGATGCTTTAGGTAATGGTATAAGAGTTGTGTTGATGCAGGATGGAATACCATTGACCTTCATTAGTAAAGCATTTTAGATCAAAATATACATTTTAGATCAAAATATAGGTAAATCTACTTATGCAAAAGTATATGCACATTATTTTGCATGTGGTTAATCATTGGTAATCCTACCTCATTGGACACCATTTTTCCATAAAAATAGACCACCAAAGTCTTAAATACTTCTTGGAACAATGGGTTACCACCCTTGAATAATAAAAGTGGATCTCTAAATTAATGGTCCATTATTATGATATTACATATAAAAATAAAAAGAATAACATTGTGTCTTATGCCCTCTCTCAATAATTTGAGGATCAAAGTATGTTATGTGCTATCTCTTGATCCATACCTCAATAGATTAATTCTGTTAGTGAGAACATACACAAGGACTTCAAATTTTCTTTTATTTTCACTTTTCAAATAGAGCCTACCTCATGTCTAGGATACACTTAGGATGAAAAGATTTAAGATATCTTAACTGCCTTGTTATTCCCTAAACTTCTCAACTATGAAAATTCGTCTTGAATAAAATGTATGCTTCACCAGTTGTGGGCCATTCTATGTTCCTAAAGACCTATAAAAACATTAAGCATGTTTTATTTTGAAAAATGAAGAAGGATATTCAAACTTTTATGGTAGAATGAAACATATACTAGTGAATGAAAGGAGAAATGATGCATCTCCCTTAATCTCTTCAACCTTTTCCCATTCCAAGAAAAGTATGAATAGATATTTCCATGGACTTTATTGAAAGGTTACCCAAGTTAGGAGGTAGACCAATTATTTTTGTGTTAATGGACCGTCTCACAAAGTATGCTCAGTTTTGTTTTTTGTCTCATCCCTACATAGCCTCAATAGTAGCCCAAATATTTCTAGATTTTTTTTTATGGTATACCTGCTATATTGTGTCCAATTAAGACCCTACCTTAACTAGTAATTTTTAATAAAAATTATTTATGTTATAGGTGACTCAACTAAAAATGGGTTCAGATTATCATCCATAACTAGATGGTCAAACAACTATTGTAAATAAATGCTTGGAGTTCTACCTTCATTTATTTACCTCTAAACAACCAACATAGTGGACAAAGTGACTTACCTTGGTTGAATGGTGGTATAATACTTTACATCAAATTATGACTAGGGTTACCCCTTTTGAAGGAGTTTATAATCATCCTCCATCAACATCCACTTTCTACATTTCAAGAAGGTCCAAAGTCCATGCTATTGACACTACACTTAGCCAAAACACTCGAGTCCTTCATTAACCAAAGATGAATCTAGAATTACCCTAAAAATATATGCACCAACATGTTGATCATCACCATTCTAAGTGTAGCTTTGAAGTAGAAGATTTAGTTTTTCACTATCTACATATGTATAAATAGTTATCACTCTAGCTTTGTAGATACCAAAAGCTATGCATCTTACTAGGTCTTACAACATATTGGTGTAATGGCCTATAAAGTGGCCCTCTTGTCTACACCAAAGATCCATCCTTTATTTTATATCTCCTCTCTCAAGAAGGTTATGGGGGTACAGGTTCAATCTATTTTGTCAAAATTGGATGAAGAGGGTTCGATCTTACTAGATCCAAATAACTATTAGATCATAGATCTTAAACTCTTCAAAATCATGTCATCATCGAGGTTCTTGTTCAATAGCATGAACTAGAACAAAAAAATACCACTTGAAAGTCTCTCTAGTAGCTACAACACTAGTTTCCTCATCTATAGCTTTGAGGATAAAACTTTTTAAAGGAGAAAGGTATGTTAGGACCCCATCCTAACACTAATGTTGTAATTATCATAATATTATTATGTAATGACCCATTTCCAATGTGAGGGATCCTTTATAATGATGTTTTGTAATACCTTGTAATAGTATGTGGCAAGAGAGGTGTCTAAACAAGTGGGGCCATTTCTTGTAATTATTATCAAGAATGTAATTGATATTTGGTAGAAGCTTCTATCTCAAGAGATAATTTACATGTAAGTCAACTCTATTAGATGACTAAAGGCTTGCACCAAGGTAATCATATTTTTTATATATCAATTCTAATATAATTTTAAAATAAATTTGAGTCACTGTTAAGAGATTTAAAAATATCTTTTAATGAAGTTGTTTACATTATTAATATATCAAGCCTAATATAATTTTCAAAGAATTTTGAGTCATTTGCAAGAGATTTTAAAATATCTCTTAATAGAGTTGTTTAGTAAGGCTTATAAAAATATAAAATACCGATTTTATTATAAGTTTTTCAAACTCTCACATGAAAATTATTTTCTTTGCAAGAAAAGAATAAAAGATAGATGACTTTAGATAAAACAAAACGAAAGAATCATAAAACAAACTAATAATGATTTTTTCAAAAATAATATATAAAACTAATAATGTTAAACATATTATAGTAAACATAACATCGTAATGAGCTTAATATATTTCTTGGGATGCTTAAACCAAATATTAAAAAAATATAACTAGAAATATTTTTATTTATTTATTTAAATCTTCCTTATATTATAAAACATAATAAAACTTAAGTCTATAAAATGCTTTAAAATAAAAATATAAACTTACGTAACCAAAATTAAACATTAATACACTAAAATACTAAATAAGAAAATCATCATATTTAGTTGTTATCCCATGGACGAATAGACCATACTTATAACCTTAGTCTTTATTTTAAAAATTAAAAATTAATATATATATATATATATATATATATATATATAATTAAAACATGATTATTTACAAGCTGGGATGAGATTCCTCTCATCCTTAGTTAATAAAAACACATGTTTACAATAGTAAAATATCTGCATCTAAATCATATTTGTATAATGGTTTTCTAAATTAATTAAATACTGAATTTGTTCACCAACCTACTTAATTATCTCATCCTCAATAACCATATCTCTATGATAACCTTAGTGTTTATTAAAGGAAGAACTATTAAACAAATAAATATGCAATAACAAAGTCACCAAAACCATAGTGACATGGAGCCCTTGATCCCCCCAGTATCCCTACTGAAGACCCAAACCAAATTTATGATGCCCCTCTATCCCCCATTAGATTTTGTCCCTCATGTCCCTAGTCTAACATTGGGAGTCAGGAGAAATTATATGTCATGTAGATATTACATTTTTTTTTAATCTAAAAGCTCTTTGTTTAAGAGTTGTTAGGGGGAGGTTATCAAAACGTGGTTTTTTGGTTCAACTTCTCAAACCAACCAACATCGTTGTATTTATTTCAACTATTTTCAATGCATTGATTACTATGTACATTTATTCATGGTACCAGAGCTAGGTTAAGGAAGGTGAAAGGTGGTTGGAGAATGTGGTTTAATAACCACTCCATTGCAAGGTAAGGTTCTTGGAGAATGCAGATCGAAGACATTGCAAGGCAGACACTAGAGAATGCAGACCACACTAGACAAACCAGATGGATGCTATGATAGACCAGACTTTGAAGAATGTGGATAAATATCAATAGGAAAATAGACCGAGGTGACAAACCAGATCAGTTTTTGCTAGACACGGATAGAGACCAATAGGCACACAGACCGAGGTGAAGACAAGTTTTTTGGGTAACGTGGCAAATCCTGGTTCACTAGATTGGTTGATACTTACATGGTAGACAATGCTTCATCAATGGAAGGAAAAAAAATGGTAGGTGACCACCCGAAGGTGGTCACCTTAGTACTTGCCTTCTTCCAAATTTAAACTTTCTGCAATGCATCCCTTGATTTGTGTGGGATAATTCCCTATTTTTCTCAAATCACATCAAGTCTCTTAAGGGTCTAATTGGTTCTCTTCTCTTCATGGCGTACATAGTATCTCATGTGGTTTATACTCTGTGTTGTGCCTCCACTATTCTGGTTTCAAATCCCATGGAGCGATTCCATTTCTTTTTTTTTAAAGAGTTCTGGTGGGGGTTGTTTTCAAATATAACGTGTTGTTGTTTCCTTCTCACCGGGGTATGTAGTACACCCGATTAGCATATCTATTTGTTGATTTCTAGATTACGAGATCAAATCCCATGGGTGCCCAACCTGATCCTCCAAAAAAAAATTTGCTCTATTTTTTTAACATGTTTTTTTAAAAACAAAAGCAAGAAATTTCAACTTTTTTTTGTCATAAGAAAGTTCTTGACAACTTTTTTTTGTCATCACAAAAAGTTGCCATTACTTTTGACAGCAAAGGGATTTATTTTCCATAAAGGAGGGCAAACAATTTGCCATTATTTTTGACATCATGGATTTTTTTTGTCTACCAAATCACTCGAAGGGGATAATTTTTGAGGTATTGTTTTACAATATTACATTTTTTTCTTTTTCTCTTTCATATCATTCTGGAGGGATAAGTTTTTGGAATTTTAAAAGTGTAAAGGCTCAATTTTTTTCCTAGTTGTTTATTTTACAACCAAAAGAAGGGATTCCGTGCATTCTTATTTGCAAAATTCTAAGACAATAGGGGGGAAAGAAAAATTGTTGATCTGAAAAGTGAATATCTTTATTGTAAAACTAGCATTGTAATAGGTGCATTTTCAGTGGAAACTAACACCTAGTGTGTTTAAAAATTTTGTGGGCACTTGTGATTTTATTTTGCATCTAAATTTCCTATTTTATTGTATTTTAAATCATAAAGTAAAAGTTACAAAGCAAAGAAAAGACCTCAAATTTTACATATATATGTGCAATTCATTGCACGATAGTGTTCAGTATTTGTGATACCTATGGCCCACACTTACAGGTAATCTTGTCGTGCTTTGGGTACTATATCTACCGCATAATATAGCTGCAATAATAATGTATGAGCTTATTCTCTATCAATCATCAAGGAGAAATAAGACAAACCAATTTTAATATTCACTTCATTTATACCCTAATTGTTATTGTTGTTAGACGTAAATCCTGACAAAGTGATTTCCATAGTGTTTAGGGGAAGTTAAGCCCCACAAATGAAGAAATAACTTATATGGTAGGTTTCATAAATAAAATGATTTCCTTTCAGTATCACCTAAGTTCCATGTATCATTTTTCTCTTATATATACTTATAGTCTCCCTCACATAAGGGCAGGTGTATAGAGGAGTTTCGGTATAAAGGCCAAGTAGGTATAAATAAAGGGAGACCATTTGGTGTTATAAGGAACCTTCACAATGGCCACTGTTCATAAATATATCTGATATTCATAGTTTCTAAAAGGTTCTAACTTCGTACCATGGAAGACAAAGATGTGTGCTATTATTCAAGTGGAATATTTGTGGGATGTAGTGACTGGCACTACAAAACTCCATGGAACAACAGGTGCAAATCAAGATGCTTTTGATAAGAATAAAATATGTCTCATGTTTATTCTGATTGCTATAATAGATGAGGTCTATCCTCATATCTGTGATGCCAAAACTAGTAAGGAAGCTTGGGATGCTTTGATTACTATTTATGAAGGTATGAATCAGTCCACTATTCTACATCTTCAAACTCAACTACATATACTCAGTATGAAATCTGGTGAGATAGTGGATCTTTTCCTATGTAGAGTGGCAGAATTGAAATCCAAACTGAATGTTATGGGATATCCAATGGATGATACTCTCTTGAAATCTATCATCTTGAGAGCATTTCCAGAGTCCTATAAGATGTTGATAACCACTCTTAATATATCTGGTATACAAGTGTCATTTGTGGAATTGGTGAATTTACTTCAATCTAAGGAGGTAAATCAATTTTAAAATGATGAAGTGCTATATAATGCCCTCTTCTCCAAACAAGGGGGGAAGAAAAAATGTTAGTTTCAAAATGGAGGTTCATATTCAAAAGTCAAAGGGAAACAACATCAGTAGAAAGAAAAACAATATTACAATATTTGTGATATGAATAACCATGACACCAACAAGTGTTGGTTTAATAATAAAAAAAAGAATGACCAAGATCATAAGAAGAAGGGAAAAGATAAATATAAACCATAAAAAAATATAAGCAACCCAAGGGGCATGTTGCTTATGCTGAATCAATTTGGACATAGATTCTGTAGAATAAGCCTCAAACTTCGAATCTAAAAGATCACACAAGGTGCTCATGACTCATACTTCATCTTAGAAGATATATGTTGTGTGGTATATGGATTCAATTGCTAGTAAGCACATGAATGGCGATAAAACATGGTTTGAGATATTTGAGGAGAAAGAAGGTAATCTAGTAACAATTGATGACAATAAATTCTACCAAGTGAAATGTGAGGGTGATGTTTTTATCACTCTTTCTAATGGTAAATGTCACATTGAGAAGGTATTCTATGTTCCTAATTGTCTAATAATTTGTTGTCAATCCCTCAAATTTTGCATCAATATATGAATGTTGTGTTCTATGTTGCAAAAGCAAATAAGATATGTTTTATCACCAGAAAAGAAAAACATGTAGCAACAAGATTAAACAAGCATGGTTTGTTCATTTTAGATACCATTTCAATGCTTCATGTTGCCCTAGCAGCAACTACAAAGGAGGCTACTTCTTTGTGGCACAAGAGATATGGGCATCTAAGTTTAGTACATTTGTTGAGTTGAGAAAATATGAGATAGTGAGAGGACTTCCCACCCTTTGATCTATACTATTAGTTTGCTTGGATTGCTTAGCAAGGAAGCAACACCAGGTACCATTTCAAGTTAGATCTTCCTGAGCTAAGAACCCTTTGGAGTTGGTACACATAGATCTATGTGTTCCTATGCCAACCAGCTATAGTGGGAAGAGGTATTTTCAATTGTTTGTTGATGATCACTTACGAAAGATGTGGATTTTCTTTCTTTAATTGAAATCAGAGGTATTTTTGTACTTTCAGCAACTCAAAAAACTTGTTGAGAATGAGTCAGGATGTTCTATCAAAACCCTCCACTTAGATCAAGGTGGGGAATATACCTGCAAGGATTTTTCATCATTTTTGAATGAACATGGGTTTAGGAGATAGCTGACTATAGCCTATACTCCATAGCAAAATGGAGTTTTTGAAAGGAGGAATCGTTCCATTATGGAAATGGTTTATTGTATGCTTGTAGGGGCACATATTGAACAAGCATATTGGGTAGAAGTAGTAAACACAATACCAGACCTCCTGAATAGAGCACCCACAAGAAGCATGGAGTGTAAAGAAACCCTCTATTTCTCATCTAAAATTTTTTGGATGTAAGGCATTCATGAACATACCAAAATAGAAAATGAAGAAGTTAGATGAGAAAACCCTAAAATGTATATTCCTCGGTTATGATGAGCATTAAAAGGGATATTTATTGATAGATCCTATGACCAAGAAGACACATATAAGTTGATATGTGGTTTTTGATGAAGCTTTCACATCAAATAATACTTCTACAACTGTATAACTTGAATATGATGAGCCTAAGAAAGAGGTATCTCCTCCACATAATAAGATTATAAAATGGTATACCAATACATTGAGAGATTCCAAGTTGACATCACTTCTAGATCTAACTCTAGATCAACTTTGTACTCGTAGTATGACTTAGTAGATGAGAGCAGAGGCTTCAACTTTAAAGGTTGATGAGCTTTAACAACAATTTTATGAACTATCTGTAGATGCATAGGAAAATATGGAAATAGATATGGAGGATGATAGAGTCTATATGATAGCATTGGATGAAAATGAACCCACAACAGTTCAGGATGCACTTAGTGAGCCTCAGTGGAAGGCTAATATGAAAGCATAACATACATCTCTCGTGAAAAATAATACAAGAAAGCTAGCAAATATACCTTCAGGAAAGAAGCCCATTGGTTGCAAATGGGTGTTCAAAGTGAAGTATAAGGCATATGGTACTATTGATAAGCATAAAGCCCATCTTGTTGCAAAGGGCTATGCTAAAAAATAAGGCATAGATTATGAAGAGACTTTTGTCCCTAGTGCAAAAATAACTACCATTGGAGTATTTTGTGCCATGGCAACTCAGTTTGGGTGGAAGTTACATTAGATGGATGTAAAAAGTGCTTTCTTGAATGGTGACCTACAATAAGAAGTGTACATGACCCAACTAGAAGAATTTGTTGTTGAAGGGCAAGATAAAATGTTTGTAAGTTGATCAAATTCTTGTATGGGCTGAAACAAGCTCCTCGATATTGGTACATCAAAATAGATATTCACCTAGTGTAGCACGGTTTCCACATAAGTCCTTCAGATGCAAATATATATATCAATAACAATAGCTCTAACATAGTGATTTTGGTACTATATGTAGATGATATGATCATAATAGAGAGATCAGAGTGATTGATGCAGTAAAATAATATTTGAAACAATATTTTGAAATGACAAATCTAGGACTTCTTCATTATTGTCTTGGTTTGGAAGTGACTCAAAAAAACCTCATATCTGAGTAACACAAAATAAGCATGCCAAGACATGGATTGATAAATATCATATGATAGATTGTAAGTCTAAGTCAACCCTAATGGATACTGGACTCAAGTTATCTTGATATGATCAATCACCATAGGTAGATGGCACTCTCTGTTGTTAACTGATTGGGAGTCTCATACATCTGACAAATACTAGGCCAAATCTTAGTTTTGTTGTGGGTTATATTTCAAGGTTCATGTAGGAACCAAAAGTGAGTCATTGGAAAGCAGTAAAGACAATTCTTCATAATGTCCATGGTACTACAGATTTTGGTTTGGAGTACAAGAAGAATCAAAAGTTCTATCTACAAGGATACATGGACTCAGATTATGCTAGATCTATTGTTGATCACAAGTCGACCTCTGGATATATTTTTGATCTTAGATCTGGTCCTATCTCTTGGTATAGTATGAAGTATCAAGTGGTTTCTATATCTTCTACAAAGGAATAATATCATGTAGCCAATGGAGTAGTCTACAAGATAATATGGTTAAGTCACATTCTTACAGATATGGGTCTTCCAAAGAACTTTCCACTTCATTTATTTTACGATAATCAAGGTGTTTTGAATCTTGTCAAAAATGCCACCTTTCATTATTGTACCAAACACATCGACACTCGATGTCATTTCCTTCACGATGAAGTTCCAAAGCATCACATACAGCTCCAATACATTCCCACTGATGAGCAAGTTGTAGATATTTTCACCAAGGCACTTGCATGTGTCAAATTTGAATTATTTTGCAATGCTCTTTGTATTCACCAATAATGTAATAAGGGGGGATGTTAGCATAACATATTATATGTCATGCAGATATTACATTTTTATTTTGAACCTAAGCGCTCCTTGTTTAAGTGCTATTAGGGGGAGGTTATCAAAAGGTGGTTGGTTGGTTCAACTTTTCAAACCAACCAACATCATTGTATTTATTTCAACCATTTTCAATGCATTGATTACTACATATATTTCTTCAAAATTTGAGACTAATGTGAGAAGCAATGAAAAGAAAGGCCAGCCCTCCCATGGCCTTGGACATATTTTGAATTATACAGAAGCTTCCACTAATCCTAATCAAGTCTCTTGTCTTGTGAACGAGGAGTCTCTTCCTCTTGAAGCTTTGTCTCTCATTGTACCCTTACTGTGTGAGGCTCTGGCTTCTGAGCTACTTCAAAAGAAATGCTTGGCTGATGTTGGCAGTGTTAAAAATAAAGTATGCTTATCCAAAAAAGGTCTAAGTTCTAAAGGATCTGAGTGGCAAACCTTGTTTGAAATATGGTTGAAGCCAAGATGCAAATGCCCAAATTGCAAGGAATCTACTCATCAGGTAGAGGCGACGATGGTGAGTAGGTGTTCTCAAAAATTTGATGATGAACCCTCCCTAGATTTTGAACTCCTTGCTTCGATGAAGAAACATAAGACAAGGTAAAAAGTCATAAAGTGAGTTTCTTGTTTGTTTGTTATCTTGTTTAGGGGAATTGTTTCTTGAGGCTTTTTGTGTTGGTTTCTTGTTGGTTTTTGGATTTGGGATTTGGGTCTGCGTACAGTCAATGATGTTCTATCTTTAGGTCTGCATACCCTATCTTTCTCTCGATTTTTTTGGTTGGTGTCTCTTGTTTAGTTCCGTGTTGCTCTCCATATGTAGTTGAGCACTCGCCTTTTTTTTTCTCTTGCTTTATAAAATATTTGGAAACCTTTTCAAAAGCCATTCCACCAATAAAAAAAATATACAATAAATATTATTAGTAGTATAGCCTTCTTCAAGTTAGAAGAGGAAAAATAATTAAACAAATAAATATACAATAACTCGTTATCTGTAAGATGCGCACAATGTGAACGGGGAGCCGAACCCATAAAACCACGTTCGTCACAATCAATCAATATATCTTTTTAAAATTATGCTTGTAGTTTATTAATAAATTATTTATACAATCGATGATAAAAGCTGAATATATTTATTAAAAATATTGATTAAAATAAAAAAAGATATTTTTTATGGTGATAGGACATATTTTAGGAAAACAAATATGTAGCCCCTAATTTTTTTTTGGACTATCCGTGGGTCGTTTACGCTACAATCCCTAAGATGAATTGTATATCTCTAAGATTGGTCTTAATCTCACGTACATTAAGACCAATATTTTATTTTATTTTATTAGAAAAAATATAGATGTGCACTACTCCAGACAGGAACAAACAATTTAAAATCAATTATCCAGAAAACAGACACTCGACCGATGATCACGTTGATTTAAACTTTTCAATTCCGCAGCTCCAAGAGCCTGCGATACAACCTACCTATTTTTACTTTGTTTGTTTTATTAGCCGGCAGATTCGAATAATGGAAGTCGTTTGTACAATCGTAAACGCCAAGCAACCCTAGCATAGGTTTCATTTCCCTCTTCGGCTGCATAGCGTTATTTAACACAGTCGGTGAAATATTAAGTCGCATACTCTTCTACTCCTCTAGTCTTTCCAAAAGCAGCCACCATGCCTTCCTCTCTTCAGCCCGCCCTAGACGTTGTTGCAAATGAAATTGATCTCCCTGTCATTGACATTTCACAGTTTCCGTGGGAAATCCATGGAGAAAAACTAGACAAGGCTCAGTGCGTCGCTGCAGTGAGAGATGCGTGCAAGGAATGGGGATTTTTCAGTATAGTGAATCATGGAATCCCACAAAATCTTGTCCAGAACGTAGAGCTTCTTAGCCGGCAACTGTTTGCCATGCCTGAAGAGGCCAAAGATAGAGTCACCACTAGCAATCCCATAAATAGCTACTTTCGTACGCCGACGATGGAGTGCTTCACACTGTTGAGATTGCCTTATTCTCATTCAGCTCAGGAGTTGTCTGACAAGCTATGGTCAGATGGGGAAAACCCCAAGTTCTGGTATGCCATTAATCTTTTCCTTTTTCAAGTGTGAAACAGTGAATGTTTTAGAATTTGAATAAGACGTCTAAAATATAAAATCAATATAAGTAACACATTTCACATTGAAAACTATTTACTTTACTTATGCTTTTGAACTATTAAAAACTATTTACTTTACTTGATGCTTTGAACTTTAGAAATTTGTTTCATTAACGGACTTCCCATACTGTTGGCAGCGAGACGATCCAAACTTATGCCCTCTGCCTCGAAGATCTCATAAAAAAGATCACAAAAATCATTCTCGCAAGCCTTGGATTGAACGATGAGACTATTTGCTTTACGGATTCCACAAATTCCGATTCACAGCTGCGTATAAACCGCTATACTTCTGTTGGAAAATCTATAGACGAGGAGGTTCTGACTCCTCACACGGATCTCGGTTTTTTTACAATCCTTTACCAAGACAACAAGGGGGGTCTCCAGATAAAGTCGAAGGAAGGGAAGTGGACGAATGTGAAGCCTCTGCCTCATTCATTTGTTATTAATGTTGCAGACTACCTTAAGGTCTGAAATTCGCGAGGCTTACCCCTGTTAGTGTAATATTATTTATTTCGGTGCTCGATACTGACAAAGTATTGCGAAGTTATGTGCAGGCATGGAGCAACGGGAGGTATCGCAGCGCGGAGCATCGGGCCGTTTGTAAAGGGTGGAACGATCGCATATCGTTGGCGTATTTTATGGGTGTTTCGGAGGACAGACAAATATGGGCTCCATCGGAGCTCGTGGACGAGGAGCATCCACGACGTTACAGGCCTTTTATAGTATCCGAATTGAGGAGTAAATATATGGGTGATAAAGACAAGGCTACAGCCCTTGATCGATACGAGGGCATATAACGTGCTGATTTGAACTCCCTCAATAAATTTGGTTTGTATAATCCTTTGTTAAATAAGATGGGCTAATCCACTCAAGAAGTCCGACAATCCTTAATAAGGCTATCGCAATATTTTAGAATGCTAATCCTGCATATTTGAAATCAGTAGGAATTATTCCGTTATAGATAATGTTTACGTTTTTCCTGTCTATTGTAATCTGCTGTGAACTTTTTAAGTGAGTGTAAATTTCCATTATCCGTAAAGTTGACTTTTTTTAATATGGTGAAGTGTAATCTCGAATGGATTAATTTTAATAACTACCACAATCATAGATACATCCCGCAATTCGTAATGGCCTATTGTGAATTTGTGGAGTGAAAGAGTTCCATTAACGTTGTTTAAATTTTCGACCTATCCCTTCAATATGACTGCGAAAATAGGAAAAGTATTGTGGTAGAACTAAAACAGCTTTAGGTTGAAATGTTAAATAATGATGACAACATTCTCCAAAATTATTAATGGTTATTAACATTTTCCATTCTTTCTTTTTAAAAGATAACGAAATTGATTATTTATACTATAATTTTTTTATTTTTATGTAGCAATTTGAAAAATAAAACTCTAAATTTTGTGGTTAAGTGTTTATTTAAATGTATTGTGTATTTAAATATATTTATATGGAAAAAAATGGAATGCAATTTTTGATAGAATAATATTTTGTTTGAATGACTACAATTAATCCTAGTTAGAAATCATTTATAAAAACAAAGGAGTATTTCTTAAAATACTTTAGACATACCAAGCTCTAGTTTACACCTTTGGAACTTAGTGTGTCCTTTAGAATGACCAAACTTATGATTTAATCATTAGTTTTGAATCTACCTAAATAAACCATCAAAGAAAAAGTCCTTAAACATAATATATGATAAATCTTACCATATTTACCATATTATAAAGTGAAATAAGGATCACATATGGTGTAATCTCTATCGCAATATTGTTAAAGTTTTGTAGTTTAACAACTAAAGGTAAATTCATTTCTAGAAGAGCAGCACAACCCATGGGAAAGGTTATTAATTATCATCATCTCTTTAAATATTAGAAGGCTCAAGGCCCCTCATAAAAAATAGTCCTAAAGTATTTTTTTTAACTTCATAAGCCATATATAATTTTAATCTGAGAGACTATGTTGGATGTAAAAAAGGTAATAGTCATTCTGTCCTCTCTCCTATCAAATTGCAACTTTGTAGGGTTAGACTCAAATGAAATATAGGGAGGTGTAATGGGATAGAATTCATCCTTCCAACTAGTTGATAAGGTTTATATTTACGTAGGTGTGGTTATAGACTTACATTATATGAAGTTGGGTAAGCTAAATTTTATAGTCAATTTATATGATCCTTAGAGTATTTGAAGGATATTTTATAAATGATTTTTAAAAAACTAAAATATAGTGGTGGAAGAGAAATTATTATTTTTAACTAAAATAGCATAAATATGTGAAGAGAAGGTCAAAATAGATCCCCTAACTAATTTTTTCCTACAAAAAATACAACATGTAGGTTTGTGTGATGTAGAACCTATTAAATTAATGGCCTCATGGAGGAATAAAGGAACTAGAAGACAAGATATTTTTGAAATATTGGACATAATTTTAGTATCTAAAAAAACCTCATAACTAAAATAGAAAGACTAAGGTCTTCAATAAATCAAGGTTGAATATTTGATCATTCATCAAATTTTTATAATTAAAAAATATCAAGAGAAACCAATAGGGTCTTCTAAGTTTAATGCTATTTGGTTGAATGATGAGGAATTAATAAGTATAGTAAAATATTAGTGGATATGTATTGAATAAACAATAGAAGAGACAACCATGTTAATTTTTTGAAAAAAATGAAGAATATATTATACTACAATCACATTTTCCAAAGAAAAATATTGGAAAATAGAGGTAAAGATAATGGACATACTAAATTAAATCAATTACATAGTCATGAATGCTATGGAATATTTTCAAAAAAGAAGAATTTGTAAGTAAAGGAGTTTAAAAAGAAAAAGAGGGAATTGTTAGAATGAGAAAATGTAAAGTAGAGGATGAAAGGTAGAGCACTTTGGCTGGAACAAGGATATGAGAATACAAAATTCTTAAAAGAGTATGTAAAACAAAGAAAAATGATAAAATAATTTAGGAGATGAAACTGGAGGATAGAAGAAATATGAGAAGGTTTCAAGAAATTAAAGGATTAGGAGTATCCTATTTTATTTTTTTCAATCAAGAACACAACAAAGCAAATATTGAAGACATCATTTTACTAGAACTTTATCTACCTAATATGGTTAGTAACGAATTTAAATATAATTTAATTAAAAATGTTACTAAGAAGGAGGTAAAAATAGTAGCTAAATATTTTTAGGAAGGGAAGAGTCGATTGGATGGATTTTCCATTGATTTTTATGTGGGTTTTCATGAATTGAGTACCACCGAATTTGATGGTACCCTAAGCGAAGGTCAAATTTGGAAAATACATAGTCCCATGAAGTTCATCTAGTAATTCATCTACCACAAAAATAGGAAACTTATCCTTGATGGTAATTTTATTGGGCTCTTGATAATCGATACACAACCACCATGACCCATCTCTGTTATGCACTAATAAAACCAGATAAGAATAATAACTATTTCTTGGTTGAATGGAATTGACCTAGAACAATTCTTGTACTAAATTATTGATTTTTAACTTAAGAGCATGAGGGTACTGATACAATTGAATGTTGGGTAGTGCATTATAAGGTAACAAGGGGATGATATGTTTATGAGAGTGATGAGGTTGTAATTCTTTTGGATTAGTGAAAATAGAGTTGTGTTTAGTCAAAATGAGTTGTAAATATTTAGGAATAACATATCCCTTCTAAAGGATCAGGTTAGATCGCATAAAATATGAGCTATGATATCCCGTGGTGATTTTTTTAACAACTTCTCCATCTGGTTAGAACTGATAATTTTTGAAGGTCCTTATTTTAAAGCATGGAGAGTTTAGGAATGTCCATTCTATGGAAATCACATCCAAATTTTAGTAAAGTGCCATGAGATGACTCCAAATGTGCCCAACCATTGAGCTCCTAGCACGATATCACATCCCCTTAGTTGAAGTACAAACATATCCTATTTGAGTTCATATTCCCCAACCTTGAACTTAATATTTCAACATTTACCTTTTCAAGGTAAGGTACTACCATTTTCTACCATAACCTCAAAGGAATTACATAAATGTATGTAATAATTTACTTGTTGAGCAATACGAGGATTAATAAAATTGTGTGTACTATGATTATTAATCAAGATGGTAAGACACAGGCCCTTGAAATACCCCATAACTTTCATTGTTTGGGTATTAGTAATACAAGCAAGAGAATGAATATAAATCTTAGCCCATGGTTCATCTTTGTTGTCTTCTACTAGATTGGATGGTTTTTGGACTGATTTTGAGTCATCATCACTATGATCACTGGTGTCAAGATCCTCATCATCTATGAGGAATAACTTCTTTTGGGTGCACCTATTCCCATGAGAATAATTTTCATCACAATTATAACACAACCCCTGGGTGCATCACACATCCATTTCAGTAGTGGTTAGACGTTTGGGTGCAACAGGTTTTTGTTCATTCTAATTTTGGAATCTAGGAGAAAAAGAGGTTTTAGGCTATGGTAATTTAGATATTCACCTCTGAGTTACAAATTTGGATTTGACCAAACGAGCTAATTTGATAGCCTCCATCATTAATTATGGTTTAAACATAGTAACATCAGCTTGGAGATCCTCCCTCAAACAAATAATAAAACAACTCATAAAGAACCTTAATTGATTCTCATGGTTTTGTTGGTCAATTTATTGATTTGTATTTAATAATATATAACTATCAAAGTTTATTTCAACTTTTTCAACTGTCCTATAAAATCATCATACTCACTAGGGCCAAAGAGAGTGAGTAATTGAGACTTGAAGTCTTCCCACAAAGGATTATGATGAATTTTTTGTGACAATTGGTACCACTACAAAGCTTAAGATTCCAATTTGAAAGAGTATATTTGAACTCGGTGATATATGGGGACATCATGGAGGCTAAATAATTGAGCAACACGATATAACCACCCATCCACATCCTTTCCATTAAACTTAGGAAATTCTAATTTGGGCATCTTAAAGGTAGGATCACGATCATAGGGAGGATGAGAGTCATATTTTTTCCTTCCTTTACCTCTTTTATAATACAAGTGTTCAACATAGAACTCATTCTTGCGAGGACACTAAGCAATTTGGACTCAACATCTACAAGTTGTTCTTCTAGGTAGGTTCTTGAGTTAGCATGATCAGTTCTAAGATTTTGAAGCATTGTCATCACATTTTGAATTTATATTTTTATGTCATCAATAATACTTTGGAGTTTTTCAATCATTAAGGTGATCAAATCTACCTATTTATGTTGTCCCTGAGTGTCACTAGCAAATAGTCTTGAACCTCTATAATTGAATTACTAAAAATAGAAGTATGGTTTTTAGGGGTTACTAATTTTAGTAAGGAGGCCAAAAAAGTGTTTGTGTGATATATCAAAATTATTAGTACGACGATTTTATCACAATGAGCTACGACTCAAAAAAAATTGAGATCAAATTTTGTATGTGGAATATTTGGCCAAAGAAGGGTAATGGAAAATGATAAATTTGAGGAATTTCAAGAAAAAAGGGAGTTAAGAATAAAAAATTCTTTGAGAGGTGTAAGAGGAGCGAACTAAGATAAAAAATAAATAAATTTGAGGATTGTTTTTGGTATCTAGGGTTTTTTATGACTTTTTAAGTGTTATTTTCCCTCATTCATGGTTCAAAAAATACTCAAAACAGAGTAAAGATAAAACAACTACAACTTCTTCATTATAGCTCCGATATGCATGATTTTTTTATTTGGAGCTATAAAATTTGAAAACTAGATCAACTATCTCTGATCTGTGTATTTTTTAGCTAACCACATTGTTAGTGTCATGTCACCTATTCTATAGTTACTAACACTAACAATTTTATTTTTGATCCTAACCACATGTATTTTTTGACTGTTACAACTGACTCTTACTATTGTTATTGTTGACCTGACTATTGCTATCGCTGAACCAATTGGTACTAGAATATTTTTCAAACTACTATAGATACTTGTAGACTCTATCCTCATTGTTCACGCATGCAAAGCGCATTCTTCTATGATAGGAATGTCTTTATTCGTATGTTAAATTTTTGGGATCATGAATGCAGGTTCAGTAGAATAGGGATATAGGAGTATTTTTTACATTAAATTTTTAATAGAACCATGGTATACTAGGTAGAGGAGTATGTAACACCTATAGACCTTTTGTTATACCCTAGTGATGAACAATAGTGCTTAGACCAATATTTTATAACACTACCCAAGGAGGATTCCACACATACCCTTGAGCACACTATCTGCCTATCTGATAGTACAGGAGGGTAATCATCTAAGATGCCATATCCTATGGACTATGGATGATACAAGGCCAAAAATATTCCTACTAGATAAAATTTTATTCAGCCTAAAATGGTCTCCCGATACACCTGAAGATGTGTGGGAGATCGATTCTATGCACGTATATTGTCTAAGTTCTAGGTATTGGAGTCTGATCGTCCCTCACTTCACTAGATATTTTATGGGCTATCTAGGTTAGCCAATAATGATAGCTCCTTCATAATATTTTAAAACTATCGATACAGGATTTCTAGCCTACTCAACTTAAAAAAAATAGACTGTATTTTTTTAGCTTTTTAAATAAATATAACATAATGAAAAAACATAGGAAAATTATACCTAACAAGCAAAAATGGCTAAGCAAGAATTATTGTAGTCATAGCAGAATTCAGCCCTAGAAAGTGCTTTGATACCACTTGTAAGGAACCTACTATTGAAATAAAGCTCACACATATAGAATACTAAAATATAACTAAAATACATGGAATAATAGAAAAACAATATGCATAAAGTAATTGCAGAATTGAAACAATCTCACAAATAACTCAGAATTGTAGACCTCTTCGAGAGGGCAACCTCATTCAATATTTTTTATCTTACAAAAAGATACATTCGTACATGGCTTCATGCATTTTAAATAGAAATATACATGCAATCCTACCTAAAGGCTTAAGATTTGGCTTACATGCAAAATGCCACTCGAGTTAGAATCTTCTACCAACATCGATTACAATATTGATAATGGTTACATGCAATGGCATCATCGGTTACAATCTTGATAATGGTTACATGCGATGAAATCACTTGGCTAGGTGCCTTATTTTCCACATACGTTACAAGGTATTACAAAATAATACTATAATAGAATCCCCCCACGTTGGAAGTGGGTCATTACATAATAATGAGAATTAGAAAGTAACTTTTGGATTGGATCCTAACAACATGCCTCTCAATGTAAGCCTCAAAGTGGTAAACAAATAGTCCAGTCATTTCTTTATAATTTCTTAAAGAATGTGTCGGCAATTGATAATACCACTCTAGAGCCATACCCCCAAGAATTTTAGAAAACATCTTTAATAGGAGTATGCCATCATAGGCAATGTCATGACACACAATTCTAAATTTTCTCAAATGCTCTATTGTATTTTTAGTCCCCTTGTAAATGGGTAATATAGGCATGGTATAGTACTTAGGGTAAGGCCTAACAAATACAATAGGATATAATGGTTTGTTGCTAAAAGCACGAGGATACGGAAGCAAAAAGGAAAGCGAATATGCGAAATGCAAACGAAGAAACCGAACTTAGCGCTAAATCCTAAAAACTTGAAAATGCATGAAAAGAGGGAAAAGCATGATCGAATCGAAATGAAACAAATGAGAATAAAGAAGACAGCCCTTTTTATTAATGTGTTTCAAACTCGGTTACAATATGCATCCTCCCCTTCCAAGGGCTAGGAGCGTTTAAGCATGAGCTCTTGTTACATCCATGGGCGCCTTTCCTTCTTCCGCGTGCCCACATGTAAAATGGGCGGACCAAAACATCACCGCCGCTTGGAATGATGAGTCTTGACTCCTCGCTGCTCCTCCGATGTCCGAACCCTGCGTTCAAAGGAACAAGAAATGGTCAGTAGCACCTGCGGATGAAACAAAGCATGCAATCCCCAAGCCTACAATAAGTGAATGAGAAAAATGAATTAAACTGATATCAAAACAGATCCAAATGCTATGAAAATTTGACAGGGGCATCAGGATATCACCAGGAAGGTTCTGCAAAAAGAATAGTCAGAAAATTCCTCACCAATTTGAATTCGCTCCGGGCGGGACGAATTCACCTACAACAAAATGCCGAAAAGATACTGTCCCAATGTCCTACCTCTGGAGCTCCAAAAGACCTGCAAACTTGGGATTAGCTAATTGGGGGCATTTTGGGAAGACCCAGATGGTCAGATTTTCCCAATTTGGCCTCCATCAATGGGAATTTGATAATGCTACCTGTAGGTTAGTAAAAGCGAACAAAGCTAGAAATATGATCAAAATTGCTCAAAAGGAGACGAAATTCAAATGACAACCTATTTAAACATCATAGAATTGAATGCAAAAATGAAAGAAAGCAAATCTACCATGGAATTCCCATCGCTCCGAAAGGGTGCGATTAGGATTGTGGCAATGTGGGAGGGGGCGCCCATGGGGCAGGCCGCCCGCCGTTTGAGGCTTGATTTCGACACCAATCCACTTGGGATGGGTTCAAAACCTCTTGTGTGGTATTGTCGAAAAATTTGGTGGGATATTGTGGCCAAATGTCAGGTTTTGGGATCAATATTTGTCCTCCCAATAGTCACCCAATGACCTCCCTTCTAAAGGAGATCAAGGATGTGAAAGGCGCAAATCCAAAAGGTGTGAGATGTGTAAATAAAATGACAACACTTCGTTGCTCTAAAATGCTACTTCTCTCCATATTTTGGGGTGAGGAAACTCACCAATTTATAGACCTGGAGGTCTCTTGAAATGGGCATGCAGAGGCGCCACTTGGCAATCATGCCTCCCTAGGGGGAAGGAGATTCCTCCCTGAATAGGGACTCCATGACTGACCTTACAGATGCCTCTAACGCTTGAAAACGCTCACCCATACTCCCATGCGATGAAGGAAGCGTTGGGTGGCGGACCTGAGCTGCCATTTGTCAAGATTTGACTTTTTTCCCGTCAAACCTGCAATTCGCCCCACCCCGGAGCGAATTCAGAATTCATCCCTGGGTGGGGCGAATCCCATTTTGAATTCGTCCCAGGGTGGGACGGATACTGAGCAAAGTGCCTGAATGTGCCAAATTGATCTCTGACCTTTCAAAACTGCTGTGAGAGTGGTTAGGACCACTGTTTGACCTCTGGGGGCTGCCCTTGGGGCTGTGTGTGTCAAAGCGATCAGTGTTTGCAGTCACATAATCGGATTGGTGTTGTTTTGGTGTCTATAGATGCCCCTTTTTGGGATGCGCTGTGCATGGCGCAGCGTCGAGCAAAAATAGATAACCAAAGCATTAATGATTAGGGTTTCTCAGTAACCTAACCAACTTTTGATGCCCCAAGTATGGAAAGGGCATGCATTCTTGAATCCTTGCTTCTGACGAGCGAAGGAACTCAATTCAAGTGTTAACCTTTTTCGGTGAGGTGTTACTTGATCTTGGACATTGATCGGTCATGAATAGGCAAAGGGCGCAACCTTTTGTCTGTGAGAACCTTGAGTTCATGATTCACGAAATGCCAAGTGATTTGATTAGATTGTGATTATTGCTTGTTTACCGCCCCAAGCAGGAGCGTAATTGTCTTTGTCAATGATTCTTTGAATGCATGTCATTTTCCTTAATTGGGTGTGTGCTTGTTGATTGGTGACTAAGTGTGACTACCCCCTCAAGCGACGAATCGATGAGGGAATGACCTTCATGAGAAAAGTGACGAGTCGCTTGACCCAAGATGACTTGTGCAAGGGTGCCTTTAGATGTTTTAGCATTAAGCGTGTGCAGTTTTCTGACATTTAGACCTATTTTTGGTGGGTGGTAACCCTTTTTGCGACGCTTTTTGGAGCTGAAATTGGCAAAAATCCATCCTCCCGTGGAGCGGTCCGGCTATGGTAGCCTTCTTAGGGAGTAGGATAGTGACAATTTGTGACCCCAACGTCTATTTTGCATGCCCGGGATGTCAAGTGCAACAACACTCTCATCGGGCAAGTTTATTAGCTGTTTTAGTGCATTTTTGTTCAATTTTTGTTGTTTTTTGAAATTTTTGCCCTGAATTCATCCCAGGGTGGGACGAATACCAGCTTAGTATTCGTCCCAGGGTGGGACGAGCGCTAACCGAGTGCTCATCCCAGGGGGAACGAATATAAGCTCAAAAGGCCTATTTAAAGGTCAAAACTAGGGTTTGGGCTCATTTGCATTTGAATTTTCTTGCGATTTGGAGCTCTAGGGAGGAGGAGGTTAATTCTACGAAGCGAAGCACTGCCGAATTTCTCCTGACATCATGAGTGCACAAACCGGATCGAGCGGCGGAGCCGAAGCGAGACCAGTAAGTGCTCCCTAGTGTTATTGCTTTTGTTATATGTTTTAAAACTGCAAGTGTTTTGTTTAATTTTCTTTGTGATGATGTTTTCCAAAATTTAAAATTGAAACCCTAAAACTGAGCTGAACACAACCAAGACTTAGTTTACAATTGAATGACAAACGTAGTGAAAACCTAGGTAAAGAATTGTTATTTTGCTTTTAACTAAAACCCTAGGATAAACGGAACGTAAAACCCTAGTTCTTAGGTTGAGCTGGTCAGTTTTAAAACGTAGGTTACAACCCTAGGTTTAAAACTATTATTTTAATTTTATTTTGTTTGTGCAGACTTTTTAGACTTAGAATACAGAAATCCTACGACTGACAATAGGACTGACAAATTATTGTGTTTTTGTTAATTAATCAGTTTAGAGTTTAAAAACCCTAGGGCTGACAAATTAATTTTTTTTGAGTTTTTGTTTTGTTTTTGAATTTATCAGTTAGGATTAGAAACCCTAGGACTGACAAATGGATTTGTGTGAATTTTTTGTTTTGTTTTTAAATTTATCAGTTAGGATTAGAAACCCTAGGACTGACAAATAAATTTGTTTGAATTTAATTTTTGAATTTTTGTTTTTTTTGGTTGTACATTGGTAGGCAATGTTGTATATTCATGTTATTGTTGTACATTTTTTTTTTCTATGATTTTAATGTTTTTGTGTTGTTTTCTTTTGCAAGTTGTTAAGAGCTGGTACCGTGTACCTACTGCTTTTGCTGAAGCATGAGGGGCGCTAATTGTGGCTGACTGGGAGTGGCTTGATGCCCTTGGGCTCAAGCAGGTGGCTCGACTGGAGCCTGTGGTCGGGGATCGGGCTTATCTGACGACCTTGATCAATCTATGGGATCCTCGGACCAACACCTTCCATCTCCCAATAGGGGAGATGACAGTGACCTTGGAGGATGTCTATCGGCTTCTACGGATTCTGATAGATGGACTACCGATCAGGACGTCATCGCGTGATCAACGGACAGCTATACTGATGCGATGCTTCGGGCATGGGGAGGAACTGGGTGTGGAGGATCCAGTGGAGAGGGCAGAGGGCGACTGCCAGATTGGCAGGATTTTGGTCCGATGGTGGCTGGAGAGGGGGGTGTTGGGAGTGAGGCACGCATTCCTTATGGGCCTCATTTCCAACATGTTGCTACCTGACTCGTCAGGTGCGAGGTTCTCGTGGAACCTGCTGGATTTGGTTTGGCGGTTGGTAGAGTGCTCGACGGAGGCACCGCTAATCATGAGGTGGGGACAGACGCTACTGGCATAGCTCTATGGTGAGTTGTACGAGGTCCGCTATTGAAAGCGAAAGGGGATTAGCTATAGCTATCTATTGCAGAGTTGGGCTTGGCAGCACATAGCGGTGGAGAGGCCAGCCGGGTTACCGTGGATGACTCGGGCGGAGATGGAGGATAGGGAGATAGGCTATGCGGTTCTGTGGTGGTCTAGGGAGCAGGGACAGAGTCGATGGTGGGCAGGTGTCGTAGGGCACTATGTCGATGCCCTCGCTCGGCTTACTCTAGGGGAGGTGCTCTGGCACCCTTATCGGGACTGTCCAGCCTGGCCGAAGGCTAGAGAGTGGCTCCGATGGGTACGTAGAGAGCGATGGCTGATTGGGCGACATGGGACCGAGCATGAGTTCTTCCCCTATAGTCGGGTGACACGATAGTTTGGGGTGCGCCAAGGGTTTCCTGGTGAGCCCGTGGTCTATCGGTACGGGGATGAGAGAACTCTGGACCGATCGATCATCGCGCCACTAGGCGAGGATTCAGATGTGGTGATCGACGTCCCGGATGTGGATGACGTCGGGACTACCGTAGAGTACGACCAGTGGTGGGTACTATGGTGATGGCAGGGAGAGGGGCCATTGGGAGGCATGAAGGCGATAGCAGTGGGGGGAGGGTGCCGAGGCACCAGGAGATGATTGGGGAGCTCCTCGGGAGGATGCAGACATGGTGGAGGTGGAGGATGAGGATGTGGATTTGGGGGTTTCGGATCAGCCGGAGATGTAGGACATCACGGAGCAGTGGGAGCCCGAGCAGGCTGCTGTTCCAGAGATGCCCATGCCTCAGGCGGATGCGGAGGACATGGAGTCCAGGTTACGTGCTGAGAATGCACGGTTGGAGGGGCTATTGTGGAGGCACGATGAGGAGTTGGGGGATGCGCTACAGGAGAGGGATCTCCTACGCATGCAGCTGGTGGAGCGAGAGAATGCATTGGCTGCTTACCATCGGTAGGATGGGGATACTGATGCTGCATGGGAGAGGGATCTCCTATGGATGTAGCTGGTAGAGAGGGATAGGGCTTTGGCGTAGCGATGATGCAGTAGCTTATTATTATCGATGGGAGATAGAGTGGTTGTAGCGGGAGATAGATTGGTCTCGATATCGGATGGATATGGAGGGAGAGATTATCTGCCTTGGTGGGTGGCTACATGAGCCCACAGGAGGTGGATCGTCACGTCGGATGAGGGGCAGTGATGCGAGCGATCAAGCATCATCTCATCGTAGGCGACTGGATGAGGGAGGGGGTAGCAGGCATGATGCGGGGGCTAGCAGTAGCCACCCTGAGGGGTCTCATAGGACCCACACCATGGGGGGTAGTTCCCGTCGCACCGATCCTACGTGATCATGGTGGCCGACGCCCTAGGCTTGGGGGTTTTTGAGCTTTTGGATTGTTGTGTTGCGGGGTCATAGGACCAGTTCATTGTAGCCTGTGGGCATTTTTGATGATATATACAGATGACTTTATTTTTTTGATGATTTGATTTTATGTATGATGAGTGATGAGTATGGATGTATGCATGTTAATTTATTTTGATGGATGCATATGTTATGATGAATGCAAATGTTTTTTATTTATATGTGATATGCAAAATGGAATGGATGAATTGAATTTGTGTTGTTTGGCGAGGGCACCATAGACTGTTTAGGACTTTGTGGCTTTTTGTCCTAGGCGATTGCTGTGGTAAATGACTTTTCATGTATACATGTGGTTTTTGTATTTTTTGATGGTAATGTGAGGATGAAAAGTAGCGCAGTTGGTTTAGAAATGTAGCTAAGGTTTTCTGAGACTCAGACGGTTTTAACTCACTAGCCATGACTGTACTTTATCTTACAAGACTTTTGAACAAGGTATGAATCGGACTTGTCTTTGACCAAGCTATTTCACATCCTTGTGTGTGCAATTGAGTTCATTTATGTGGTATTTGTCAGGATACCGCCAGTGCTAGATAGGCTGTCAACCAAACCTGTACTGAGGATCACCTAATTAGCTCCACTAACTCCTTTGTTGTATTTAGTCAGATTAATCTACGGTGCTATCTAGGATACCATAAGCTAGCTCATCCACATGCAAACATTGATCTGTACACGAGTTAATGTGACAGATATATCATCATGCGGGAGGTTTACCGCCAGTGACCGATAGGCTATCCACCAAACCGGTATTGAGGTTTGCCTCATGACCTATCGAAATGCTAAGAGTTCCAGGGATTCAAGTTTGACTCCCTTCTTTTCTTCAATTGTATTGGGATACTTGCTCGTTTGTAGTGATAAAAATCACTAGTTTATTTTTATATATTTTTCTTTTGAGCAAGGGATTTGGATTTCGAGTGATAAGAATCACTATTGTATGTGCCTTTTGATGTATGCACTCTGGTGGTGATGTCAAATTTTTGGAGTTTTGACTTTTTGCAAAATTTTGATGTTTGCAACTTTTTTTTGAGAACTTGGGATTCTTGGGGAATTGGGTAGGGAAGATGCTTGTCCTTTTGCCAACTCTCAGCATTCTTGGGGTCATTCGCATATGGGGATGAGCAAGATAACCATTTCGCTTATGGTGACCTGGATTGCTGTGCAGGTTTCATCTTTCGTTCACACAACTTGGGAATTTTTATGTGTTTTAATTTGTGTTGGGATGCTACGTAACAAGGTGTGATCCAAGTAGAACTCTACCTTCGTAAAATCTGTCTGACTTGGTACATTATGTGGCTAGAAAGCAACATGACGACTGAAAGACGAAAACTCTTGATACATTAGAAGACCACTGACTCTGGTGTGGTAAAAAGCAATGAATGGCATTTTTTTTTTTTTTTTTGACTGCTTATAAAATGGAGAAATGTGGAACAAGATGGACTAGCGGAGTAATTACAGTCTATGGTGCCTTTGACTTGTAAGACCACAAATATGCAATGTATGGATGCGATGCTTAATGCAGCTACATATTTTTGTATTTTTGATGGATTGATTTTTGTGAATATGAAGATGAGATGCGAGAAGAGCTTTTTATTGATGAATTTGAGCATGCCTGGAAATGAGATGCAAATTTTTGTTGTTTTTGATGATTTTACTATTTTTGAATTTTCTTATTTTTGACCAAGCGATTGTGGGAATCCTTGGAGCTTTTTGGGATTGACCAAGCGATTGTAGGAATCCTTGGAGCATTTTGGGATTGACCAAGCGATTGTAGGAATCCTTGGAGCATTTTGGGATTGACCAAGCGATTGTAGGAATCCTTGGAGCATTTTGGGATTGACCAAGCGATTGTAGGAATCCTTGGAGCATTTTTTGGGATATGGCTCTCTTAGATATGGAATGGTCACAAATGACTGATGTTCAAGGGTTCTGGTTCCTTGATTCCATCAAGAGAGGCTAGCCGGTACGTCTCGGGTCCTATTTTGCTATCAATTACATATGGACCTAACCAATTTGCCATGAACTTGTCCCTTAGGTGGGATGGAAAACTAGAGTTCTGTTGGTTTTCCTTCAAGACCAAATCACCAACCCGAAAGTCCCTCAGGTGAACTTTCATGTTGTAAGCTTTCTTAAGTCGCTCTTGATAGATACGTAAATGCTCGAGAGCATTAACACGTCGTTCATCAAGCAACGTAAGCTGGTCTAACCGGGCCTGCCATGCAGCATCATCATCGATGAACTCTTGCATTGATATGCATAGGGAAGGAATTTCCAACTCGAGAGGCATGACTACCTCGGAGCCATACACGAGCAAAAATGGAGTTGCCCTAGTGGGCGTCCGAATGCTAGTGCGATAAGCCCACAGGGCAAGTGGGATTTGGATGTGCCAATCCTTATGACTATCTACGACCATATTTTTAAGGATGGCAACTAGCATTTTGTTTGACGCCTCTGCTTGCCCATTTGCCTGTGGATAATAGGGTGTCAAAAAACTATGCTAAATTTTGTACTTTGTGGTCAAAGCACGCACGTCTTTGTTCTTGAATGACGTCCCATTATCCGAGACTATTTTGGATGGAATACCAAAATGACATATGATGTTATGCAAAATGAACTCCACAATGCGGGGTCCTATCGTAGAGGTAAGCGGAACTGCTTCCACCCACTTGGTGAAATACTCTGTGGCCATTATAATAAACGTGTGACGGCCTGACGATGTAGGGGAGATCTTTCCAATTAGATCGAAGCCCCACTATGAAAATGGCCAAGCGGACTGGACTGTCTGCAAGGCCTGGGAAGGTACGTGCATCAAATTGGCATGATGTTGACACTTCATGCACTTCCTGACATATGCACAACAATCTCGCTCTAAATATGGCCAATAATAGCCCATGCAAAGAATGCGCTTTGCGATGGCCATACCATTGAAGTGGCCACCACATGTACCATCGTGCGCTTGGGCGATCGCCCAAGTGGACTCTTGTTGGTCCAAGCAATGAAGGAGGATTCCTTCATAGCTACGATGGTACAAAATGTCTCCTATCAAGACATACTTAGCCACTTTCTGCTTGAATGCTCATTTTGCGGCATGCATCAATCCAAGCGGGAGATTACCTAACTTGAGGTAGTCTCTAATGGGTAAATACCAATCCTGCTGATCGGAAGCCTCGATGGTATGAACAACCAATCCCTCTTGAAGTTCATCCCTAGCAAATGTTGAGCGGGAGAGAACTTGTAAGAATAGCGTTGTGTTGCTATTAATGGGAGTAGGGGAGAACAAGGACCCCTAGTTGGCATGTTTCAGATGATCATGGATTCGAGAGAACTTATCCGAGGATGGTTCAATCTGGATCATGTGGATTCCTGGCGTCAAGTCAGAGCTTGCACGCTCCATCATGGATTGCGATAGTGTTTTGACTTGAATGGTTGTCATATCACCAGAAAGGTCTTGCGGGATTAGTGACCCCAAGGAGGCCATTGTGTCCGCAAAATGATTCGATGATCGAGGGAGTGCCTCGATGTCGTACCACTCAAGTTTCGCTAGGAATTTGTCCACAAGGGCTTTATAAGCCTGCAGAACTAGGCATTTGCATTGGAATACCCCTTTGACTTGATTGACAATTAACAATGAATCACCAAAGATGTTCAGTCATTTGATGTTCATGGTGATTGTTGTCTGAAGACCTATGAGCAAGGCTTCATACTCTGCATTATTGTTGGTGCATGGGAAATTTAATTTAAATGATAGGGGCATTGGAGCACCCTACGGTGTGAAGAATACTATTCCCGTGCCACCACCTTGCTCACATTTAGAACCATCAAAAAATAGGGTTATGTCAGCCTGTGACTCAGGCTCATCAGAATCTGGCGATTCTGAGACATGGAAGACCCCATCATCGGGTAGTTCTATGACCAGAGGCTGATCGTCTTCGAGAGGAGCCTCTGCTAGTTGATCGGCTATGACCTGTCCTTTGATGGATTTCTGTCCAATAAACTCTATGTCAAATTTCGTCAACAACATGATCCATTTCACCGTGCGACTACTATGATAAGTACGACTCATCATGTATCGCAATGGATTCTCCTTAGACACAACATACGTAGTGTTGCTCAGCATGTAGTGGCATAGCTTTTTGGTAGCAAACACCACTGCCAAGCAGAGTTTCTCGACGTATGCATAGTTAAGTTCATAACTGACCAGGGTGCGGCTAAGATAGTAAGTAGCCTATTCTTTGTGAAGTTCATTCTTCTAGGCTAGCATGGCGCCCAGTGCCACCTCAGTAGCTGAGATGTATAAGTAGAATGACACTCCTGGTCTAGGTGGTGCCAATACTGGTGGCGAAGCCAAGTATCATTTGATGTCATCAAAGGCTGACTGGCACTCGTCATCCCAGTGAAATGCTACCCCCTTGTGCAATAATTTGTTCATGGGTCGGCACTTGTCAGATAGCTGCGCTATGAAGCGCTTAATTGACGCGACCTTTCCCTACAGACTTCTGAGCTGCTTAATGGTAGTTGGGGGAACCATTTCAAGGATTGCCTTGACTTTGTTTGGGTCCACTTCGATGCCTCACTTTGAGACTATGAAACCCAAGAGTTTTCCAGATGTGACGCCAAATACGCACTTCTTGGGATTCAGTCTGACTTTATGCTCCATGAGGCGATCGAGGATCTTGCTTAAGTCATCGAGATGATCTAGGCGCAAAAGAGACTTGGCCAACAAATCATCCATGTAATCTTCCAAAGTTTTATGCATGTAATCATGGAAGATGTACGTCATGGCACGTTGGTAGGTGGCGCCAACATTTTTAAGGCCAAAAGGCATGACCTTATAACAAAATGTCCCCCAAGGCATTGTGAACGCCATTTTTAGTTGGTCCTCAGGATTGATACGAATCTGATTGTATCCCGAGAAACCATCCATGAGGGATAGCATTTCGTGACCTGCTGTAGCGTCTACCAACGCGTCGATGCTTGGCAAGGGGAAATCATCCTTAGGACTCGCTTTGTTTAGATCTCAAAAATTAGTGCATATGCGAATCCTCCCATCGGGATTTTTGACGGGCACCATGTTGGACAGCCATGGCGGATAATCCATGCAGATGACAAACTATGCATCCAATAGCTTTTGCAATTCATCTTTGACCATCAAGGCCACTGTTGGGTGCATCTTACGTAGTTTTTGCTTAACTGGCTTGATTTTCGGATCAAGCGTTAGATTATGCGTGACTAGCTACGGATCTAGCCCCGACATGTCTCTGTATGACCATGCAAAAACCTCCTTCTTCTCTTTGAGAAGGGCAATGTAGTCGGCTTGCTCTTCAAGGGATAAGCTTACCCCTAGCTTGATAATCTATGGATTCATTGGATCCAAGCCGATGTCTACGTCAGTCATCTCCTCGACCGACATGTGGGATCCGTCCTCCAACTGATGTGGAGTTGGGATCAAATGGATATCATTAGCTGAGTTTAAATCTGCGTTGGGAACCTCGGGTTCCTCTTTAGCATGAAAGATATCCTGAGTTGTCCCTGGGGTAAAATGAAGCATTTTATCAAAAGGCCAGTACTCTGATGGGGATGGAGGTGAATTGACGTGATCCCAGTCAATGGCATCTATGTCTAGATGCAAGGACCATGCTGGATCGATCGGATTGTGGATGGGTGCGGTTAAGTCAATGGAGATCATGTGGATGAAATGATTTTGGTCTCCATTACCGTGGGTGTGATGACTCAAACATTCTGGATGTTCTCTGTGTTCTGGATCTGGCTCTAGAGGTACTGGCATGAATGGATCGGCCCTATGTGCTAATAGGAGGATAGGGTCTACCCTCGACACTGATATCACCCTAGGGTCTCGGAGTGGAAGGTGCTCTTCGTGTACCTAGAGCAGTGGATCCAACACTTGATCCCACCCTGCTGGGTCTACGTACCACTCGTGCCCTGGCACTATGCCCATCTATTCAAATATGTCATTAATCTCCAAGGGGTATGGTTGCGGCCTCTGTCGCATGTGATTAAGATATGTCATTTCTGTTTCATCTTCGTAATCACTATCGGAGATCCAAAAGCCCTCGTTGGCTCCGACAACTATTTGAGGCATTACAGGCTCATCCTGCTCAAGCAAATTAATCTGGCCCCATTGTGGTTGTTCCACGCTCCGTGGGGGGACCTGATTCCCTTGATGCGATGCTGGCTCGCTTGGAGCCTCTAGAGGGAACATTGTCAGAAGGGTCTCTTGACAGTTATTCATGGGGATCACTTGTGAGTGATCACTATCGGATTCGAAGGGATCATATGACGCTGGTTCATATTCTGATTCATCCTCCGAAGATCCTTCTTGACACTGTTTATACTTTCCTTGAAAGTGAGTTCCCAAACTTTCGCCTCTCTCTAGCAAAGGAGAAGGGTTATTGATGTTAACAAGGGTGGTTGTTGACCATGGGAGGTAATCTCCCAATGTATATGTTGTGTTTGGGTTGGCATAAGGATCTGATGCCAATCCACCCTTGTTGCCTATTCCTAGGCCTTGCATGTTTTCCACCAAGATGTCCAAGGGCAGGGGGTGGTTGAACCCTACTCCCGACTTGTCATAAGGCATTTGGTATCTTGGCTGGCAAAGGACACGCACTCCTTGCTCATACCTGCCTAGCCCGTATCCATGCCAATTGCATTGGCCCAGATATCTCAGAGTAAAGTCCGGGTTAGACAGATAGTTGACATCTTCTACAAAAGGCTCTTCATCCTCATCCTTTTGCATGCATGGCTCAGTACCATGATCAAGGCCCCCATACACAAAATTTGTCTGGTTCGGTGGGTAGCCTAAAGGAACAATTGTCCCGATGGGGAGGCGAGGTCTCCCCATGTCTTGCACGGACTCTAGCATGGTCGTTGCTACAACATTCCACACTAGATACTCCCCCAGGCCCGTATTGGCCATTTCAATAGTAATTGTTGGCGATTGAGAGGGAGGGAACAGAAGCTCTTCCTGAGTCCATTCCATGTTGGGTGGACTAGGAGCCTCAACTTCCATTGTGCTAGGCATCTCTTCGGTAGAGATGGTTGATATTGTTGGTAGCGCCTCTTCCAGGGGTTGAGCCTCTTCCAGGATTTGCTTCCCTTTGTCCTTCTGTTTAGCCATGATAGGTGGCATTGGTGGTGAAGGAGCTGACGATGAAGATGCACCTAGTTGGGGTTTTGATGGATTTATCACCAGTGGTGCTTGCGGCATCGGACCCTGTCTAGATGGATTTAACTAAAAATCCAAGTGCATCGATGGGAGGGTCGATTGCGGCATCAACTGCACCGCATTGCAATATTTGAAGGGTTCTAAGTCCATCGGGACTACATGTACTTCCCCTTCAAATGCATACTTCAAACACTGGTGAGCTATCGAAGGGACACACTTCATGTCCCTGATCCATGGCCGCCCTAGCAATATGTTATACGCCATCTCGCCTTCCAAAATATGGCACAATGTAGGTATCATCTTTTGTCCTACTTGAATGGGTAGAACAATTGTGCCAACTTTCGAGCATATCGCATCATTGAATGCTCGTAGTGTGTAAGTGGAAGCCATGATGTGAGAGGCTGGCAACTTTAGATGTTTCAATGTTGCTGTGGTAATGATGTTACTGGATGAGCCAGTGTCTATCAACACCCTCTTATACGGGATCTCGTTGACCCGCATGATAACGTGTAGGGGTGGATCTGCCATGTCATCAGACACTGATTTAACTTCATCTTCTCGGAAGGTGATGACTGGCTCCGTGCATCATTTTACATGTCCCACGAAGTTGTTGAAGGAATTCGCTTCGTGGGGCTGCAACTCGATGGCTTTCAAAATCTCCATGAGAGCCTCCCGATGGGGCGCTGATTGCTGTATAAGCTCATATATGGAGAGCCTAGCCGACGTGGTCCACAAACTCTACGTGAGTTTGGTCCGAATCATGGCCGTGGGTCTAGGCGGAGGTAGCTGCACAGGGTGTTGTTGAGGTTGTTGAGGTTGTGATGTCGATGGAACCTCTCTTGTGGCTGCCTCGGGGGCAACTCCTGGGTATTTCTTGTTCCTAGTCACTATGCTTATCATTCCTACATACCCTTGCATGGGGAAATTCTGTTGCACCTCATTGACCTAAAGGGGTTTTGCCTGTGCCTCATGGGTAGGCAAGGGGTCCTTGAAAACCCCCATCTATTGGTTGTTTGGTGCTACGGGGTTGTCCACTACCAATGTCTTATTGTCAATCAGGTCTTGTATCAATCCTTTGAACTTCCAACATGCATTCAGGTCATGTCCCTTCCGCTTGTGGAACCTACAATACAAGTCCTCTCTGTATCCCTTAGGCTTGGGAGCGTTAGGATCTATGGTTTGAATCTCTGGAAGGGTGATCAAGTTTGCCGCTGACAAGCGGTCAAATAGGGAGTCCCTAGACTCCGTATAAGGGGTGTACTATCGCTTAGGGTGATGCTACTGATTTTGCTCCTATTTTTGATTTTCTCTTTCATAATTGTTAGGAGGCACTTGCTGATAGTTAGCCTTTTGAGGCTGTATTTCTTGTGCAGGCTTAGGGACATTTATAGCAACTTGATTAACCGCAACGGGTTTTTGTTGCGTAGTCCCTGTCTTTGTGTTCTTGTTCCACTCTTTCTTCTTAGGTTTGGCAATTTTGCCATCCTGTATCTTGATCTCTTCGATAATTCTGGCTTGCGCCAGGGCTTCTTCTAAGGTGGCATATTGCTGCAGCTGCAATAGCACAGAGATCGATCTCAAACAACTTCGTGAGAACATTTGTGTAAGGTCGGACATAGGGGGAAGGTAGGGTAGCTTGGAAAGTAGAGTCCTCCATCGATTCCCGTAGGCCACCATGGTCTCTTCCTCATATTGCCTGAGGCTGGCCAGGTCACTTAGTGATGCCTTCTTCTTGGTGTTGAAGGCGAAGCGTTCAAGGAACGCATCCACTAACTGATCCAAGTTATTGATGTTGTGCTTCGACAACTGGGTGAACCAATCCGAGGCAGGGCCCATGAATGTGGTTATAAATGTCCTTAGCAACAGTGCATCATTGTCCTGAATGCCAAAGCATTGGCTTAGGAATCTTGTCACATGCTCTTGGGCATCCTCTTCACCCTTAAAGACTGCCAACTGATGCAGCTTGAAGTGTTTGGGGTAAGGGGGTGCAGGCACTGACGGATGCACAGGATGACTGTGGAGTTGGCGTAACGTGGGCTTTTGGGGCCCAGAAGCTTTGGTTTCCATAGACTCCAAACGCTCTAACAGCGCTTTGTATGCATCGAAAGATTTAATCTCTTCCTCTTTAGTTTGCTCCCATTGTGGGTTGTGGGAGACTTGAGGCCTATGGGGGGGTGGCCGGATAACAACCCCTCCGCCTTGGTAGGGCATTTCGGCCCGCTCTACTTCTTGTTCATACTCCTCGTAAACTTCCTGAGGAGTCTCTGGGCGAGACCTATGACCCTGGGTGGGTCCCCGCGGAGGGTACCCATCGTTGTTTCGGGGAGTGGCCTCCCTCTCAGGTCTAGGGGGTCTCGGAGGCAAAACTTGACGAGGTCACAGAGACCTATCTCGCACCAAGGGATTATGCCTCTCATATGGTTCCGCTCTTTGGGTGCGAGGGGTTGGAACCCTCTCAGGTAGGTTATGAAGCAGCTCATCTGTTTGGCATTGAATGCGCTCCTTGCTAAGGCGGTATAGACGCTCTAGCTGCTGCTGATCTTGCTCAAGCCGCATGATCTGGGCTTGGCGGGTGGCATGTCTGGCGACTTCCAGGTCAATTTGGTCTGCCATCTTGGGCCTAGGAGGCCTGGATGCCTCTCCTATGCATTTTCCTCGGTCATGATGATCCGAGATCTCAATGGGTTGCTTCCCTCTATCGAGGTTGGCGGCATTTACCCGAGGCTCTGGCCTCATTGGGTAACCATGGTATCTAGCTGGTGCGGAAGCGCATGGCTCCCACGCTATACATTGCTCTCGAGGAATGTGATGGTCTTCCTCGTACTCCCTTTCGTATGTGTGAAAGGGGTGGGCGGAGTTAGCTTGCCCTGTTTGGAGAGCCCTATGCTCTGGGGTTTGTCTATTGGTTCTAACAGTGATGGGAGGCAAAGGAGGGATGCCATAGTCATGTGGCCTCTCCTCATGGACACTATGCCTCTCTAGCACTTCATCGCATGGTGGCCACTCATATCTAGCTTCTAAGGGAGCTTTTCTATCTACGTTGAGTGCCACGTGTAAAGATTCTTCCCGAAAGGGGCTGTGATGAACGGGCGTGTCCCCCAGAGGGGTGTCCCTATAATTCCACCTTGACATGGAATGATGTGGACTCTCTTGTGGGTCAGGCCACCAAGGCGGTATGGCCAAGTCCTTAGGGCTAAAGCGGAGGTGACTTGTGCCCCCTCCTTGTACACTTTCTGTAGCTTCTGCCCTTGATTGGGCTTGGCTACGGGTGTACACCATGGTGGTGCTCTTCTACAAGCTAAGCATATTTTTATCTCTTTTATGATTTTTTATGCTACACTAAACAGAAAAGAACACACACATACACAAACGGTGATTATCTCGTTTAAAGGTTGAAAGTGTGTCCTAAAACTGGTTTAGTGTGTTTTGTTGTTGTTTTTGAAGGTTTTTGTAAAGAACGTTTAAATGCAAAATGAAGGCTCTTATGGCTCCCAAAATTGGTCGCCCCTTCGATATACCATTGCCAGACCGATATACCAACCTCTCTATATACCCGCCCTTACGTGAGGGAAACTATAGGTACGTGAGAGCAGATGGTACGTGGAACATAGGCGGTACGGAAGGGGAATCACTCTGTTTATGACACCTACCATAGAAGACTTATCCTCGCGTGCTGGGAATCACCCCAGCTACACTCGGTCAGCTTTCGTCAGGATTTACGTCTAGCAACAGTAGCGATCGGGGTGTATGAATGCAAAATTCAAGCCAAGGTGGTGATGAAATCCACCGTTGGTCTTGATCAAGGGCTGGGGTTTTACGACCAGCGCCTTGGTTTTTAAGTTGCCACGTGGTGTGTGGGGTTCTTTTTATTTTGCAAAAGGAAACAAGCAAACAGCAAAAGGAAAACTTTCCCTAAGCAAACAAGTAATCCAAAATAGAAACACTGAACAAAAAATGACAGAGAAAAATGCAGAATCCTTACCTCTTCTCTGCCCGCATCTGTCGGTTCTGAGTTTCTACCCAAAAACCTCATAGGCTGGAATTCATCCCAGGGTGGAATGAATTATAGTACTGTATTCATCATAGGGTGGGGCGAATTCCCATTCGTCCCTGGGTGAGACGAATTACAGCTCTGCATTCGCCCTTTGCTGGAACGAACAACAGTCAACGTATGAAAACGTGGTACCTGCAAGCAAAAAACCAAGTTTGGATCAGATATCTGATCTTAAAAATAGAGGACAAGGTCCCACCATGATCACCACTGAAAGCATGAGGATACGGAAGCAAAAAGGAAAGCGAATATGCGAAATGCAAACGAAGAAACTGAACTTAGCGCTAAATCCTAAAAACTTGAAAATGCATGAAAAGAGGGAAAAGCATGATCGAATCAAAATGAAACAAATGAGAATAAAGAAGACAGCCCTTTTTATTAATGTGTTTCAAACTCGGTTACAATATGCATCCTCCCCTTCCAAGGGCTAGGAGCGTTTAAGCATGAGCTCTTGTTACATCCATGGGCGCCTTTCCTTCTTCCGCGTGCCCACATGTAAAATGGGTGGACCAAAACATCACCACCACTTGGAATGATGAGTCTTGACTCCTCGCTGCTCCTCCGATGTCTGAACCCTACGTTCAAAGGAACAAGAAATGGTCAGTAGCACCTGCGGATGAAACAAAGCATGCAATCCCCAAGCCTACGATAAGTAAATGAGAAAAATGAATTAAACTGATATCAAAATAGATCCAAATGCTATGAAAATTTGACAGGGGCATCAAGATATCACCAGGAAGGTTCTACAAAAATAACAGTCAGAAAATTCCTCACCAATTTGAATTCGCTCCGGGGCGGGACGAATTCACCTACAACAAAATGCCGAAAAGATACTGTCCCAATGTCCTACCTCTGGAGCTCCAAAAGACCTACAAACTTGGGATTAGCTAATTGGGGGCATTTTGGGAAGACCCAGATGGTCATATTTTCCCAATTTGGCCTCCATCAATGGGAATTTGATAATGCTACCTGTAGGTTAGTAAAAGCGAACAAAGCTAGAAATATGATCAAAATTGCTCAAAAGGAGACGAAATTCAAATGACAACCTATTTAAACATCATAGAATTGAATGCAAAAATGAAAGAAAGCAAATCTACCATGGAATTCCCATCGCTCCGAAAGGGTGCGATTAGGATTGTGGCAATGTGGGAGGGGGCGCCCATGGGGCAGGCCGCCCACCGTTTGAGGCTTGATTTCGACACCAATCCACTTGGGATGGGTTCAAAACCTCTTGTGTGGTATTTTCAAAAAATTTGGTGGGATATTGTGGCCAAATTTCAGGTTTTGGGATCAAGATTTGTCCTCCCAATAGTCACCCAATGACCTCCCTTCTAAAGGAGATCAAGGATGTGAAAGGCGCAAATCCAAAAGGTGTGAGATGTGTAAATAAAATGACAGCACTTCGTTGCTCTAAAATGCTACTTCTCTCCTTATTTTGGGGTGAGGAAACTCACCAATTTATAGACCTGGAGGTCTCTTGAAATGGGCATGCAGAGGCGCCACTTGGCAATCATGCCTCCCCAGGGGGAAGGAGATTCCTCCCTGAATAGGGACTCCATGACTGACCTTACAGATGCCTCTAACGCTTGAAAATGCTCACCCATACTCCCATGCGATGAAGGAAGCGTTGGGTGGCGGACCTGAGCTGCCATTTGTCAAGATTTGACTTTTTGCCCGTCAAACCTGCAATTCGCCCCACCCCGGAGCGAATTCAGAATTCATCCCTGGGTGGGGCGAATCCCATTTTGAATTCATCCCAGGGTGGGACGGATACTGAGCAAAGTGCCTGAATGTGCCAAATTGATCTTTGACCTTTCAAAACTGTTGTGAGAGTGGTTAGGACCATTGTTTGACCTCTAGGGGCTGCCCTTGGGGTTGTGTGTGTCAAAGCGATTAGTGTTTGTAGTCACATAATCGGATTGGTGCTGTTTTGGTGTCTACAGTTGCACATTTAATTATAACTATAAGTGGGGTGATAGGGGTCAATGTGATCCAATATTGTAGCAAGTTTTTTTACTATGGCCTCTAAATGATGTGTTTGAGGTTTATGGACATTTGACACTACTACATTCCTAATAGATGTGTTGTAAGTAGGTTGAGAAACATGACATGAATGCATGTTGGGAAATGTGACACTATTATGATAAGGATTGAAGAAAGAAATAATATTTTAATGAAATGGATGTGTTACATAAAAAGAAGAATGGGAAGTTGTTGCGATGGGAATAATAATGAAAAAGCATATGGAAGGGATGTTTACAAATGGATCACATGAGAAGGAAGAGATTAAGGAATAAGATATTGTATCAAAGTAGATGTTGGTGGATTAGATTATGGGGGAAATTGATTTCCATAATTTATAGAAACTTGTGGAATTCCCATAGTATTAATAGTCATGGAAGTGGCATAAATAGGTTGATACTATGATATTTATTGGGTATTTATGAGTGGAGAAGTATCAAGAAGGGTTGTTTATTTAATAGGATATGTTAAATTGTACAATAAAATAAAGTAAATGGTGTGATCTGGTTGAGTGAGACCGCTTAAATCCTTAACCAAGTATGGACTAGAAAGTGTACAATGAGGTTGATAAGACTCACCCTTCAGAAGGTAAGCCTCATATTCTATGTATCGACCTAACATCTCATGATTAGTATTTATAAATACCCAAAAATGTTCAAGTGATATGAATGAAATAGTTCCATCACAGTTTTCTAAGAGTTCTAGATCAACTTCTTGTTTGTTTTCCTCTAGTTTTGTAACCTCAATGTTGGGATTTTTTCTATCAATTTGGTCCTTTGATGGACCCACAATTTATTTCTAGTTTTTGAGGGTGATAGTCATTTTTTTTGTCTTTTTTTGTATATTTTCTTCTTTTTCTTGAAGAAATGCATTACACAAAAAGATTTTTCTTATTCTATTGATCACAATCACAAATAGACAAGGTAAATATTTTACTCGTAAGATTTTATTTAGTCAAGGGAAAAGAATTTTGTTGATTTTTCTTGTTTATGTCTCTATGTTATTTCAAATAATTAATTATGTGATCTTGATTAAGGAATAAAAAGAAAAATGTGAGGAAAATTTGAACCCTTGATACTTGAAATTCATGTCATGTTTCCCCAAGAATGTAGGCTATAAATTTCATAATATTTTCCTCCTTACCTATAAGGTTGATGAGATGTTTGAAACCTACACCTCGATGTGAGGGATACCTAGTGATGTACCTCTTTTGGTGATGGTTGGATAGATTTGGGTTTACCAAGAAGTTTTTTAAGATGAATTCTAAATCTAGAAAAGGATATTATTTTAAATATTTATTTTAGTTTATAAACATCTCTATTTAGGAAAAATGCAACTAATATATAATCTAAATGCACTTTAATTTTTATTGAAAGAACACACAACAACAAATTCCTCTAAGCTACATGTATTTCATTTTCATATATTTTAATATTTTGAAGCTTTTCTACAAGGAAAGTAAAACAAAAAAAATATGATTCTAGAAAAAAATATAAATATGGAGTTTAAAAACAATAAAAATGTACTTACCTAGCTCAGATGGCTGATCCGATCAAATTCATGGTCTGTAAGTAAATTCGTGGATCTGAGTGCAAATTCATTGAATTCTTGCAAACAACTTCACAAAAACACTAAAAATTGTGATCAGTATTTGGGGATCTACATAAGCCACTATATGATTGATCTTAGTGATTCAATAGTCAAATCCCCTTGGCCCTTTTAGCAAACCTTGCATGAATAAATGGAAATCATAGATCTATTGTAAATAAATATGGAAACTAAAAGGAAATAATTGAAACAGTGTAGAAAACCAAATGCTATTGAAAGCAAAGTGAACTTGATGCAATATGAAAAATGAAGCAATGGATCTAGAGATAAATATTTTCCCTAAGCCTTTAAATATTTTAATTCATGGCCTATAAGAAAATTCACATCTTGTAAACAAATTCATAGATCTGCCCATGAATTTTCTAGATGTGCAAAAATATGAATTACTAAAGTACATATGATATGTAAAAATGCTAAAATAGATCAAATAACTTGCTTAAAGTTATGATGTCATAGATTGAATTGACTAATTTTGTAGTATTGAGGGTAGAAATATGATATTTCAACTGCAATACAATCTCAAAAGTGTTCTTCAATAGATAAGACCTATTTTGATCTTCAACCTACAACAATATATTAGTCGTTAATCTCAATCAACATAATTTCTCATTCTTTTCTTAGTTTTCTCATTTATCCATTAGCCTCAATTGGGAAATAGAGTACTCCTTTAATGGCCCCAGATCAATGATGATTAACCAAAATTTGTGAGATTCAAGGTGGCAATTTGGGGAGGTTAGGAAAATTTGGAAAGTTCCCAATATCAATGAATTTGTAGCCTAAATTTGGAGGCTACAAATTCATGGAATATGACTTGTTAGGCCAATTTGAAAATTAATCCAAATGGTGTTTAGGTAGGTAGGTGGTTTTTTATTTTAGAAAATTTATAAGCTAAATTTAGGGGTTGCAAATTTACTAGAAATGGGCTAAAATTAAAAAATGATATTGGCGAGCAATTTCGATGGTGTGAGAAAAAAGGTGGGTTAATGGGTGGAACGGTTATGTGTGTTAGGAGTGAGGGTGAATTGTGACATGGGTCAAAAATATTTATCTACAATTTGGTAATTTTTAATAATTATACAAGGCATAAGAAGACACTCGTGATTTGATCATATACAACTTATTAACAAATTTATTTTTTGAAAAGGTTTATATATTTCATATTTTACGTAAAGCCCTAATTCCAAATTATAATATCAATAGTTTATGTGCACTCTTACTTCGATTATTATTGATAAATACCCACTATTATAAATTAGTAAAGTGAATTCTACAATTATCATGACATATGAAATGCCTAAAGTATGATGGATGATTAAAAAAGGTCAAATAAATATAGTCAATATTGGAAATTCAACCAAGATAAGAAATTTAAGGCGAGAGATCTAAAAGGAAGTTGGGATCACTGTCATCACAAAATCATGGTAGAGAATGGTCATAGAGATATCATTGATAATAGAAATTGCTTGTTCTCAAGAAAATAAAACTCACATTTCCACATTTTAATCATCATGACCAAGAAGGAGATGGTAGAACAAAAATTTCAAAATGTAGTTTCGTAGAAACTCTTAGCTAGTACAAACATGACCCATTGATAACTAATAATGGTAGGACAAATAAGTTGATTATTAATTAAGAGGATATAGTTTTCTATATTGAAGAGACTAAGGAACATACAAAGGTCTATTTTTTCTCCAAGAAATAAGCTTTTGATATTTGATATAAGGGGGACTAGGTACATGCAAGACTCAACTTAGACCCATGCTCAAATGTGTAGTCAACATCAAAATTTGACCCTAGGGAATATAAGAAAGGTAATGGAGAAGGATAAGTGCCTCCAAAAAACCAAATAAATTAGTGCACATTATTTTGACTAAATAAGTAGATAAATAAACTAAGAAAAAATGGGGAAAAAAAAACAAAAAATTGTATAAAATTATAAAAGATGGTTTGAATAGTTTAAGATGAGGAATTATGCTAGAGGATTTTTTTCACTAAATTACTTTGGTAGGTAGACCTATGGATTACTCAATAAAACTAAAAACCCTATGAGAAAGCTTCAATATCGTTGGAGGTTTTAGGCTATACTCCTATATATCATGTGATGATGAAGGATTATTTTATTTTTTCTTTGATAATATAGAAGACACTATAATAATAAAATATGCAAGTTCAAGTTAAGGGCTCAACGTTTTAAATATAAAATTTTAGACTCTTATGTTTGATCCACACTCTAAGAGGACTAATGCCTAGCCTAACTAGGTCAAGCTACCCTCTTTATCCCTTAAATTTTAAAATGAAAGAATATTGTGTGAGATTAGGAACTCCCTAGGAGATTTCCTTAGAGTAGATATAGAAAATATAAATTATATCTTGTATATTAGTGGAGCTTGATATCAATTTATGTTTTTCATAAAATAAGGAGTTTATGTTAGGAAATTGGACATATTTATAGAAGCTTACCTATATTAAGGTGTCATCTTGATGTAGTAATTACCATAATTATGGTAATATCAAGGTGGAATATGAAATGGAAAAGAGAAAAAAGAAATGGAATATATATATGGAAGTTAGAACTTCTTCTAGTTTAAAAACATAGAGAATGTAATAATGGCCAAAACATAGATAGATGAGGGACTGATAAACACTTCCAAATTAGTTAATGAAAGGTTTTCTATCATCAATATCTAAACAAAAGAGAAACATGTTACTCCATGTGACACTAATAGGGAAGTTTTAAATGAGGTGAGGGAGGTTGTACCTATGAATGAAAAGGTGATGAATGTATTCTATTAGATATCCATCAAATAAAAAACCTAATATTATCCTTTTTTAGGATGGGAGATTGGATTCTAATAATGATAAACTCACTAGATCATATTTTCTTGGCTTGAGCCCCTATATGGAGGCCTTGTTAGGCCATACATTCAAAAGGATATTGTGAGAGGGTGGTGTTGTTCCATCAATCTAGGAATGTAAGGGGGAGAAATATTATGGTCATAAGGAGGAAGAAGGAAGGTTTTTAAATCTAGGGGTCTCTATAAATTCTTTCTATTAAGGTTCTACAATAAAAATATAGGAAGGTTGTAAAAATTACTAAGTTATTACCCTCATTAGATGTTGTAGACACCAAAATAGCACCAATATGATTATGTGACAATAAGCATCGATCGCATTGACACACACATCCCCCAGTGCAGTCCCCAGAGGTTAAACAGTGGTCCTAACCATTCCCAATAGTAGTTTGGGAGGTCAAGGGTCAATTTTGCACCTTTTGGCACTTTGCCCTCTACTCGTCCCACCCCGGGACGATTGAAAATTGGGATTCATCCCACCAAGGGATGAATAGCAGCATTCACCCCAGGGTGAGGTGAATAGCAGGTTTGACTGGCAAAAAGGCAAACCTCGACAAGTCTGCCAGTTAACTGTAGCTTCAGGCCATGCAATTACGAGGAACAACTTCAAATCAAGGAGAGAGACTTCAGTCATGCATGTATTTGATTTTGGAGGTCTCATGAAAGGAGAATCTAAATCAGGGAATAATCTATTCTCTCAAAATAGGACATGCAACTCAAGTGGCGCTCTCACATGCACATTCAAATAGAGATACCTTAGGTCTATAAATTGGTGATACTTCTCACCCAAGGAAAGGATAACAGAGGGAGAATTTTGAGAAATGAAGTGTTACAATTTTACATCCATACACACACCTTTTTATTTGTGCCTTTCACATCCTTTATGTCTCCTTTGGAGGGAGGTTATTGGGTGATTATTGGAAGCGTAAATTTGGAGCCCAAACCCAAAATTTGGCAACAATATCCCACAAAATTAATCAAAAACACTCCATAAGAGGTTTTGGACCCATCCCAAGTGGATTGTGCCGAAACAAAGTCCTAAATGGTGGGCGTCCTGCCCCCGGGTGCCCCCCAAACTGGCATAGTTCTAAACGCCCCACCCCAAAGTGATTAGAAATATGTGGTATATTTCCTTTATTTTATTTTTGCATCTTATTCTATGTTATTTAAATAGGCTTTAGTTTAAATTTCACTTCATTCTAAGAATTTTTGACCATGTTTTTATCATTTCTCGCCTTTACTAACTTGCATATGGCACCATCAAAATCTAGGTGATAAAGGCCAAATTGGAGAAATATGACCTTTTGGGTCTTCCCAAAATATCCCCAATTAGCTAAAACCAACTTTTCAAGTCATTTGGAGATTTCTAGATAGGACATTGAAGAGGGTGCTTTCTAACAATTTATTGTAGGTCTATTCATCCCACCCTAGAGTGAATACAAATCTGTGAGGAATTCCTCGACTGTTCCACTTGCAATGCCCTCCTGGTAACATACTCATTCTTCTATTAAATTTTTAGGTCATTTTGATGTTATTTTGTTATCATTTTAATATTTTCATTCATACACTAACAATAGGCCTTGGGAAACACATGTTCTATTCTATCTGCAGGTGCTACTGATCTTAACTGTTTCCTTGAACACAAGTCTCCAAAATTAGAGGATCAATAAGGAGTCAAAACTCATATACACAAGCGGCGGTGATGTTTTGGTCCACCCATCTTACATGTGGGCACGCGTAAGAAGGATTGTTATCCATGGATGTGATAAGAAACATATTTAACGCTCATATCCCATAAAAGGGAAGGAGACGTATTGTAACATGACTTTAAAAGCATATCAATAAAGAGGGCCATATTACATATTGCTTTTATCCTATGTAAATTTATTTATGTTCTTTCCTTTCATGCATTTTTCAATATATAGGCTTTTGGCATTAAATTTGGTTTTATACGCATCGTACTTGGCATTTTCCTTTTTGTTTTTGTATCCTCGTGATTTTAGTGGAAATCACGGTGGGATATCTGTCCCTTGATTTTAAGATTAAATTTTTTATTAGAAGTTACTTGTTTTTGCTTATAGGTACCAAGTTTTGAAGCACTGGACTATTGTTCATTTCAGTATGTGACGAGTATAGAGATGGAATTCATCTTACCCAGGAACGAATAGGAATTTGTCTCACCCTGGAATGAATACAGACCTGTTATTCATCTCACCCCAGGATGAATAGATCTCTATGTAGTTTTAGGGCAAAAATCTAGAGACATCCGATTTGGGCAGAGAAGAGGTAGGGGTCCTAAACACCTTATGTCAATTTTTTCTTTATGTTCTCTGGTTATTTGCTTACATAGGAGAGTTTGAATGCTTGTTTTCTTAATTTATGCAACTTAAAAATAACCCCACACACCACGTGGTAAGTTAAAACAACAAAGAGTTTGTCATAAAACCCCAACCCTTGAGCAAGACCAACGGTGGATTTCATCACGACCTTGGCTTGAGATACTGCATACATAACCCCGATCATGACTGTTGCTAGATGTAAATCCTAAAGAAAGCTGACCAAGTGTAGTTGGGGTGATTCCTAGTGCATGAGAATAAGTATTCTATGGTAGGTGTCATAAACAGAGCGATCCCCCTTTTATATAACCTATGTTCCATGTACCATCTGCTCTCATGTACCAATAGTTTCCTTCACGTAAGGGTGGGTATATAAAGAGGTTGGTATATCGGTTTGGCAATGGTATATCGAAGGGGCGACCATTTTTGGGAGTCATAAGAGCCATCATATTGAATTTAAATGTTCTTTACAAAAGCTTTCAAAACAAAAATCAAAACACACTGAACCAGGTTTAGGGCACACTTTTAATCTTTAAATGAGATAATCATTGTTTTGTGTGTGTGATATTTCCTGTTTAGTGTAGCATACAAATCATACCAAGAAATAAAAATTTACACATCTTTAGGTAAGCATCACCATGGTGTACACTCGTAGCCGAGACCAATCATGGGAAAGCACTGCAAAAAGTGTACAAAGGGGGACAAGTCACCTCTAATATAGTCCTAAGGACTTGGTCATCCCACCTTGGAAGCCTGACACACAAGATAGTCCACATCATGCCATTACAGAATAGGACTATAGAGGCACCTCTTTGAGAGGCACCCCCACTTAGCATAGATCATTTCAAGAGGAAAACCTACATGTGGCACTCAACATAGACAAGAGGCCTCCCTTAGACACTCGTTATGAGTGGCCTAGTGATGAAGTGCTAGAGCAACATAGGGTCCATAAGGAGGGACCACATAATTTCTTTATCCCTTCTCTACCCCGTATTACTGTTAGAAACACTAGACCAAATCTAGAGCATAGGGCTCTCTAGACAGGGCAACACAATTCTGCCTACACCTTTCATGCATAGGAAGGGCAGTACAAGGAATAACACTATGTTCCTCAAGAGAAGTACATAGTGTGAGAGTGATGCACCTCCACACCTGCTATGTATCAGGACCACCCTTTGAGGCCAGAGCCTCAGGTGAATGCAACTAACCTCGATAGAGGAAAGCAACCCATAGGGGTCTTGGATCACCACGATCGATATAGACATGTAGGAGAGGCATATAGGCTTCCTAAACATGAGAATATGGATCAAATTGACTTGGAAGTTGCCATACATACCGCCCACAAAGCGCAAATCGCACATCTCAGGCAAGATCAACAATAGTTAGAGCATTTGTATCACCTTAACAAAGAGTGCATCCAACATCAGACAATAGAATTACTTCATAACAATGTTCCTGAGAAGGTCCCAACCCCTCGTGCACATAAAGTAGAAGTGTATGAGAGGCACAACCCCTTGGTGCGAGACAGGTCTCTACAACCTTACCATGTGCAGCATTCGAGGCCTCCTAGACCTGAGCAGGAGGCCACTCCCAAGAACAATGATGGGCACCCTCTGCGGGCACACACCCATGTTTATATATCTTGGCCAGGCACTCCTCAAGATGCCTATAAGGAGTATGAACGAGAAGAAGAGTGGGCTGAAATGCCCTACCAAGGTAGAGGGGGCGTTATCCAGCCACCCCTCCATAGGCCTCAAGTTCCTTGCAACCCATAATGGGAGAAAACTAAGGAGGAAGAAATTAAATTCTTTGATGCATATAAAGCATTGTTAGAGCACTTAGAACATGTGGAGACCAAGAATTTTGGACCCCAAAATCCCACTTTACGCCAACTCCACAGTCATCCTGTGCATCCGCCAGTGCCGAAACATCCATACCCTGAACACTTTAAACTGCCCCAGTTGGCACTCTTTAGAGGGGAGGAGGATGCCCAAGAGCATGTGACTAGATTCTTGAGCCAATGCTTTGGAATTTATGAAAATGATGATTTGTTACTAAGAACATTCATAACCACATTCATAGGCCCTACCTCAGATTGGTTCACTCAATTACCAAAACATAGCATCAGTAACTGGGATCAGCTAGTGGACATGTTCCTCGAATGCTTCGCCTTCAACATCAAGAAAAAGGTGTCACTAAGTGACCTAGCTAGCCTCAGGAAGTATGAGGAAGAAACCATGGTGGCATATGGGAACCAGTGGAGGATGTTGCTTTCAAAGCTACCCTACCTCCATCCCATGATTGACCTGACCCAAATGTTCTCAAAGAGTTGTTTGAGATCGATCTTTGTGCTATTGTAGCTGTAGCAATATGCTAGTTTAGAGGAAGCTCTGGTGCAAGCCATAATCATTGAGAAGATAAAGATACAAGATGGCGATATTTCCAAGCCAAAGAAGAAAGAATGGCCGAAGAACACCAAAACAAGGACCATGCAACAAAAAACCACTACGGTCAATCAAGTTGCTATAAATGTCCCTACACCTGCACAAGCAACACAACCTCAAAAGGCTAACTATCATATGGTTCCTCCTAACAATTATGACAGAGAAAACCATAGGCAAGAACAAAATCAGCAGCGTCACCCTAGGCGACAATTTACACCTTACACAAAGTCCAGGGACTCCCAGTTTGACCGCTTGTCAGCGATGAACTTGATCAACCTGCTAGAAATTCAGACCATAGACCCCAATGCGCCAAAGCCTAAGGGGTACAGGGAGGACTTGTACTGTAGGTTCCACATACAAAAGGGAAATGACCTTAATGCATGTTGGAAGTTCAAAGGCTTGGTGCAAGACCTAATTGATAACAAGACGTTTGTGGTGGACAACCCTATAGCACCAAACAACCAATAGATGGGAGTCTTTAGATGCCCTTGCCTACCCATGATGCATAGGAAAAACCCCTTCAAGTCAATGAGGTGTAACAGAATTTCCCCATGCAGCGGTATGTAGGGATGATAAGCATCATAACTAGGAACATGAGGTACCTAGGAGCTGCTCCTATGGCAACCACCAGAGAAGTTCCATCGACATCACAACCTCAATAGCAACCTACACAATCTACCTCGCCTAAACCAATGGCCATGATTTAGACTAGACTTACCCAAATTCTAAGGACCATGTCGGCTAGGCTCTGCATATACGAGCTCATTCAACAATCAGTGCCCCATCAAGAAGATCTAATGGAGATATTAAAATCCATTGAGCTGCAGCCCCACAAAGCAAACTCTTTCAACAACTTTGTGGGACATCTAAAACAATGTACATAACTAGTCATCACCTTTAGAGAAGATGAATTGAAATCTATGATTGGTGATGTGGCGGATCCACCCCTACACGTCATTGCATGGGTCAACAAGATTTTGTATAAGAGGGTGTTGGTTAACACTGGCTCATCTAGTAATATCATCACAATAGTAGCATTGAAACATCTGAAGTTGCCGACATCTCACATCATGGCCTCCACCTATACTCTTTGAGAATTCAATGATGCAATATGCTCAATGGTTGGTACAATTGTCCTACCCATCCAAGTAGGACAAAAGACTATTCATACATTGTGCCACATCTTGGAAGGTGAGATGGCCTATAATATCTTGTTGGGCCGGCCTTGGATCAGGGACATGAAGTGTATCCCTTCAATAGATCATCAGTGCATAAAGTATACATTTTAATGATAGGTGCATGTAGTCCCAATAGACTTAGAGCCCTTCAAGTACTGCAATACAGTGCAATTCATGCCAAAATCAACCCTTCCATTGACGCATTTGGATTTTCAGTTGAATCCATCTAAACAGGGTCTAATTCTACAGGCATCCCTGGTGACATGTCCATCAAGTCCCTAGCCGGGTCCATCTTCCTCATCTGGTCCTTCAACAATGACACCACCTACGATGGCCACACCAAAGGACAAGGGAAAGAAACCCCTAGAAGAGGAACCACCCCTAGTCTCAACCATCTCTACCGAAGAGATGCCTAGCTGAATGGAAGTCGAGATGCCTAGTTCACCCTACATGGAGTGGACTCCAAAAGAACTCCCATTTGCTCCCCCTCAACCACCAATGATCATCGTTGAGATGGCCAACACGATCCTGGGGGAGTATTTAGTGCGGAACATTGTAGAAACACCCACACTTGAGTCCATGTAGGACATGGGGAGACCTCGCCTCCCCATCGACTCTATGGTTCCTCTAGGCTACCTACCCAATATGAAAAAAAATGTTTATGGGGCCCTGGATAATGGCATTGAACCTTACATGCAAGAAGATGATGATGAAGAGCCCTTTGCTGAGGACATCAACTATTTGTCCAACCCAGACTTCGCATTGAGATATCTTGGCCAATGCAATTGGCATGGATATGGGTTGGGCATGTATGAGCAAGGAGTGTGTGTTCTTTGCCAACCGAGATATCAAATGCCATATGACAAGTCAGGTGTAGGGTTCAACCACCCCCCGCCCCTTGACATCTTGGTATAGAAAATGCAAGGCCTAAGGATAGGCAATAAGTATGGGTTGGCATTAGATCCATATGCCAATCCTAACACAACATATACATTGAGATATTATCTCCCATTGCTAACCACCAACCTTGTTGACCGTAACAACCCTTTCCCTTTGATCAAAAAGGAAGAAAATTTGAGGACTCACCTACAAGAGGGATATGGACAAGACCAATAAGGGTCTTTAGAAGATGAGTCAGAATACGATGTAGCACCTTGGGATCCTTTTGATTTTGATAGCAATCATTCACAGGTAACTCCCGTGGATGATGATCAGGAGAGCTTCCTGACAATGTTCCCTTTGGATGCTCCAATTGAGAATATGCCACCTCAAGAGAATCTGATCCCCCCGTAGAGAGTGGAACAACCTCGATGGGACCACATTAATTTGCTCGAGCAAGACAAGCCTCATATGTCACAAACAGTTGTTGCATCCAATGAAGGCCTTTGGATCTCTGATAGTGATTATGAAGATGAAATTGAAATGGCTTATCTCAATCATATGCAACAGTAGCAATATCCCTTGGACATAGATGACATGTTTGAAAAAATGCACATAGGGCCCAGGCATAGGTGGCACTTAAAATAAGTATAGTTATAGCAATTACTGCACCTGCCACTCTAGGTATACAGGGAACATATTCCTCCTGGAGACCCTATAGTACCATTAGTACCTAGGGCAAATCCTGTCCTCTTATCTATGCATAAGGTCGATCCATTCGTTCTAGTACCCACAGATCCAGATCTAGAGCACGAAGATCATCTAGGATGTTCAAGTAACAACACCCACGGTAATGGAGACCACAATCATTTCATCAACATGATCTCCATTGATTTAACTGCCCCCATCCATGATCCAGCTGACCCGACACAGTCATTGCATCTAAACCTAAATGCTATAGACTGGGATCATGTTGATGCATTGCCATCCACATCAAAGTACTGGCATTGTGGTGGGATGTTCCATTTTACCCTAGGATAGACTCAGGATGTATTTTATGCTAAATAGGAACCCTATGTTTTGAACAACGATCTAAATTCAGCAAACGATATCCACTTGATCCCAACTCCACACCAGTTGGAGGACGGGTCCCACATGTCAGTCTAAGAGATGACTGATGTAGACATCGGATCAGATCCAATGAATTTACAAATCATCAAGCTGGGGCTAAGTCTATCCCTCGAAGAGCAATCCAAATACATTGCCATTCTCAAAGATAATAAGGAGGTTTTTGCATGGTCATACAAAGACATGTCGAGGCTAGACCTATAGCTAGTCATGCATAATCTAATGCTTGATATGACAGTCAAGATAGTAAAGCAAAAACCATGTAAGATGCATCCAAAATTAGCCTTAATGGTCAAATATGAGCTACAAAAGCTGTTGGATGCATAGTTTATCATTTGCGTGGATTACCCACCATGGTTGTCTAACATGGTTCCTGTAAAAAAGCTCGATGGGAGGATTCGCATATGCACCAATTTTCAAGATGTAAACAAAGTGAGTCCTAAGTATGATTTCCCCTTACCAAGAATTGATGCATTGGTAGATGCTACAGCGGTCCAACTAAAAATGGTGTTCACAATGCCTTAGGGGACATTTTGTTATAAGGTCATGCCATTTGGCCTTAAAAATGCTGGTGCTACCTACCAACGTGCCATGACGTACATCTTCCACAATCACATGCACAAAACTTTAGAAGATTACATGGATGATTTTTTGGCCAAATCTCTTTTGTGCCCAGATCATCTTGATGACTTGAGCAAGATCCTCGATCCATTAGACTAAACCCCAAGAAGTGCGTATTTGGCATCACATCTAGAAATCTCTTGGGTTTCATAGTCTCAAAGAGAGGAATCGAGGTAGATCCACACAAAGTCAAGGCAATCCTTGAAATTCTTCCCCCAACTACCATCAAGTAGCTCAGAAGCCTACATGGAAAGGTTGCATCGATCAAGCGCTTCATAGCATAGCTATCTGACAAGTGTCAATCCATGAATAAATTATTACACAAGGGGGTAGCATTTCACTAGGATGACGAGTGCCACTCAGCCTTTGATGTTATTAAATAATACTTGGCTTCACCACTAGTATTGGCACCACCTAGACCAGGAGTGTCATTCTACTTATACATATTAGCTATTAAGGTGGCATTGGGCACCATGTTATTCCAAAAGAATGAACTTCACAAAGAATAGGATACTTACTATCTTAGCCGCTCCCTGGTCATTTATGAACTTAACTATGCATACATCAAGAAGCTCTACTTAGTAGTGGTGTTTGCTACAAAAAAAGCTACGCCATTACATGCTGAGCAACAAGACATATGTTGTGTCTAAGGAGAATCCATTGTGGTACATGATGATTCGTACTTATCATAGTATCTGCACAGTGAAATGGATCATGTTGTTGATGGAGTTTGACATAGAATTCATTGGACAAAAATCCATAAAAGGTCAAGTCATCGTCAATCAACTGGTAGAGGCTCCTCTTGAAGACAATTAGACTATTACAATAGAATTACTAGATGATGGGGTCTTCCATGTTTCAGATCACCAGATTCTAATGAGCCTGAGTCACAGGCCGACATGACCCTATTCTTCGATGGTTCAAAATGTGAGAAAGGAGGTGGCACAGGAATTGTATTCTTCACACTGCAAGGGGCTCCAATCCCTATATCATTTAAATTAGAATTCCTGTGCAACAAAAACAATGTAGAATACGAATCCTTGCTCATAGGTCTTCAGCCAGCAATCACAATGAACATTAAATGTTTAAACATCTTTGGTGATTCATTGTTAATTGTCAATTAAGTCAAAGGGGTATTCCAATGTAAATGCCTAGTTCTGTAGGCCTATAAAGCCCTTGTGGATAAATTCTTGGCACAACTTGAATGGTATGACATCGAGGCACTCCCTCGATCATCAAATAATTTTGTGGATACTATGGCTTCCTTGGGGTCACTAATCCCATAAGACCCTTCTAGTGAAATAACAACCATTTAGGTCAAAACATTATCGCAATCCATGATGGAGCATGTAAGCTCTGACCTAACGCCAAGAATCCACCTGATCCAGATTGAACCATCTCAAGATAGGTTCTCTCAAATCTACGATTGTCTGACTCAGGCCAACTGGGTGTCCTTGTTCTCCTTGACCCCTCTTAATAGCAACACAACGCTATTTTTACAAGTTATTTCCCGTTCAGCTTTTGCTAGGGATGAACTTCAAGAGGGATTGGCCGTTCATACCATCGAGGTTTCTGATCAGTAGGATTGGTACACACCCATTAGGGATTACCTCAAGCTAGGTAACCTCCCACTTGGATTGACACCAACCACAAAAGATCATTCAAATAGAAAGCAACAAAACATGTCTTGTTAGGAGACATTTTGTATCATCAGAGCTATGAAGGAATCCTCCTCTGTTGCTTAGACCAACAAGAGTCCACTTGGGAGATCACCCAAGCCCACGATGGTACATGTGGTGGCCACTTCAGCGGTATGGCCATCACAAAGCACATTCTTTTCATGAGCTATTATTGGCCATATTTAGAGCGAGATTTTTGTGCGTATGTAAAGAAGTGCGTGAAGTGTCAACACCATGCCAATTTGACACACGTACCTTCTCAAGCCTTGCAACTGGTCCAATCAACTTGGCATTTTTCATAGTGGAGCTTTGATCTAATCGTAAAGATCTCCCCTGCATCGTCAGGTCATCACACATTCATCATAATGTCCACAGAGTACTTCACCAAGTGGGTGGAAGCAATTTCGCTAACCTCTACGACTAGAACCCGCATTGCAAATTTTATTTTGCATAACATCATATGTCATTTTGGTATTCCATCCAAGATCCTTTTGGATAATGGGACATCATTCAATAATAAAGATATGTGTGCTTTGACAACAAAGTACAAGATTTAGCACAATTTTTTAACACCCTATTATTTGCAAGAAAATGGGCAAGTAGAGGCGTCGAACAAAATGCTAGTCACCATCCTCAAAAAGACCATCACAAACAGTCATAAGGATTGGCACATTCAAATATTACTTGCCCTATGGGCTTATCACACTAGCATTCGGATGCCCACTAGGGCAACTCCATTTTCACTGGTGTATGGCTTCGAGGTAGTCATGCCTCTTGAGTTGGAAATCCCTTCACTACGCATTTCAATGCAATAATTCATCGATGATGACACTGCATGGCAGGCCCGATTAGACCAACTGACATTGCTCGACGAACAACATGTCAATGCTCTCGAGCATTTGTGTATCTATCAAGAGTGACTTAAGAAAGCATACAACATGAAGGTTCACCTAAGGGACTTTTAGATTTGTGACTTGGTCTTAAAAGAGAGCCAAAAAAATTATAATTTTTCATCCCATATAAGGGACAAGTTCATGGCAAACTAGTTAGGTCCTTATGTGATTGACATTAGAATAGGACCTGGAACATACTTACTCGCCTCTCTTGAAGGAATCAAGGAACTAGAATCCTTGAACATTAGTCATTTGAGGTCGTTACACATCTAGAGACCCATAGTCCAACCAAAAGCTCCAAGGATTTCCGTAATCACTTGGTCAACCCCAAAAATGCTCCAAAGGTATCCATAAACCCTTTGGTCAAAACCAAAAGCTCCAAGGATTTCCACACTCGCTTGGTCAACCCCAAAAGATGCTCCAAAGGTATTCATAAACCCTTTGGTCAAAACCAAAAGCTCCAAGGATTTCTGCAATCACTTGGTCAACCTAAAATGCTCCAAAGGTGCCCATAAACCCTTTGGTCAAGCCAAAAAGCTCCAAGGATTCTCGCAATCGCTTGGTCAACCCCCCCCCCCCAAAAAAAAAAAATGCCCCAAAGGTATCCATAAACCCTTTGGTAAAAAAAAAATCTCCAAGGATACACATAACCACTTGGTCAAAATAAAAAACAAAAAAAAGCAATAAAATAACTCAAAATAACAAAAAAAATTGCATTTCCATTCCATGTATACTCGTAAAAATAAAAAATACAAAAATATAGGTTGCATTAGGCATCGCATCCATACATTGCATTTTTTCTAGGTCATACAAGTCAAAAACACCATAGACTATAATTACTTGGCAATTCCATCATTTTCCATATCACATCCATTTTATAAATGCATACATCCAGAATAACACCATCGCCATTTTTAGCATAGGTCGTTGTCTCCTAATGTATATAGGGTTTTCGTCATTCAACTGTCTTTAAATTTCTAACCAAAAATTGTACAAAGTTAAATAGATTTTACAAAGGAAACTTTTACTTGGATCACGCCTCGTTATGTAACATCCCTACACAAGTTAAAAAACATAAAATAATTCCCAAGTTGTGTGAATGTAGGTGGAAAACTACAAAGCAGTCTAGGGTACCATAGGTGAACAATTAGCCTGTTCATCCCCCTATGCGAATGGTTCAAGCATGTTGAGAATTGACAAAAGGACAGGTTCTTCCCAATCCATTCCCCCTAATCAATAGTGGTTCTCACCACTAGCAAAAATCCCAATCACCATTGGTCCCTAAGGTTGTAAGGATTCATACTACCCGTCCCTGCCAAGGATGGGTAGTCATCCCCAAGGCCTAAAAGGATCAATGACCATTCAAAAAAAAAATTACCGCAAGCCATCATCATGATCATTTCTAATCACCTTTTATCTCTAAAGTCATAAGGATCCATACTACATGCCCCTAAAAAGGATGGGTAGTCATCCCTAAAACCTAAGATATCAATGTCCATACTTCATAGTCTCCATAATCCCTTTTTGGTTCCCAAAGTCGTAAGGATTCGTACTACATGTCCCTAAACAGGATGGGTAGTCATCCCCAAGGCCAAAAGGATCAATGTCATTCATAAGCTCAACCTTACGAAGCTCACAATGCAAAATGAATAACAGTGGTTATCACCACTATTCACAATTCTTGCTCAAAAAGAAAAAAAAAAGAAAAATAAACAATGATTTTTGTCACTATGTAAACGAGCAAGTATCCTAAACCGTTGAGAAAATAACAAGCCTAAACTTGAATCCCTAGAATTCTTAGCATTCGAACAACCATCTAGGTAATCCTCATTACGGTTTGGTGGACAACTTACCTGGCAATGGTTGTATCCTAAATGCATGATGATGTCTACCACATTAGCTTTGCGTGTGAGCAGACCAATGTTTGCATGTGGATGAGCTATATTATGGTACCTTAGATTTTCCTATGGATTAATCTTGTTCAATACAACAACGGAGTTAGTGGAGCTAATTAGGTGATCCTCAGTACAGTTTTTATTGATAGCCTATCTAGCACTGGCGGTATCCTAACAAATACCACATAAACGAACTCAATTGCACACACAGGTATGTGAAATCACTCGGTCAAACTCAAGTCTAATTTATACCTTGATTCAAAAGTCTTGTGAGATAAATGTACAATTTTGGCTAGTTAGTTAAAATATGTGAATCCCAAAAAAGCTTAACTACATTTTAAAACAACTAGTACATTTCATTATGCACATCACCATCAGAAAACATGCAAAAATACAAAAAACAAGGTTCTCACATGCAAAGTTGTTCCACAAAGTCATCACATCCATACAGAAAGCCAATAAATCTTGTACAGTCTATGGTGCCATTGAAAAGTTATCAACAACTCATTTCATTCATTCCATATGCATACATCATATAAATTAGAAACATCATGTTCATAATAGCACATGCATACATCATCATAAATAACTGTGCATAAACAAAAAATAAAATAAATCATGACAAGTGTATAAACACAAAGAACGTCATCTGTATATATATCATCAAAAATACCCATAGTCTACAATGAACTAGTCCTGTGACCTCGAAACAAAAGCCAAAATCTCAAAAACCCCTAAGCCTAGGGCATCGACCACCATGATCATGCAAGATTGGTGTGACGAGAACTACTCCCCATGGTGTAGGTCCTATGGGACCTCTTAGGGTGACTGTTGCTCGCTCCCGCATCATGCCCACTAGCCCCCCTTCATATAATCACCTACGACAAGACGATGCTTACTGCTTAGTATCACTGCCCCTCATTCGGCGTGAAGACCCACCTTTAGAGGGCTCAGGTACCTGCCTCCCAAGGCATATGATCTCTCCCTCCAGGTCCATCCGATGCTAACACCACTCTGCCTCCCATCGATGATACATCGCTACTACATCGTTGTGTTGTGCTAACACCCCCTCGCCTCACCATCATCGTAAAGTCCACCACTGATCATACTTAGTGCCACTCTTCAACCTCAGGCCAGGCTGGACAGTCTTGATAGGGGTGCCAAAACACCTCCCCTAGAGCAAGCCGAGCGAAGGCATCGGCATAGTGCCCTATGGCACCTGCCCATCGCCAACTCTGTCCCTTCTCCTCAGACCACCACCACAATGCACCATATTCGATCTCTCGGTCTACCATCTTCACCTGAGTCATCCAGGGCAACCCAACTGGCATCTCCACTACTATGTGCTACCATGCCCAGCACTACAACAAGTAATTGCAACCAATCCCCTTCATCCTATGGCAACAGACCTCGTACAACTCATCGTAGAGCTGTGCTAGCAGAGTCTGTCCCCATATCATGATTATAGGTGCCTCTATAGGGCACTCCACCAATCAAAACACCACCTCTAGCAGGTTCCACGAGAACCTCACACCCGAAGATTCAGGAAGTAGCATGTTATAAATGAGGCCCATGAGTAATGCGTGCCTCACTCCCAACACACCCCTCTCTAGCCACCATCGAACCAATATGCCACAAATCTGGTAGTCACCCTCTGCCCTCTCCACTGGGTTGTCCACCCCCATCTCATCCCCATGCCCAAAGCAATGTTTCAACATTGTTGTCCATTGGTCCCGTGGCATCATCCTGATCGGTAGCCCATCTATCGAAATCCATAGAATCTGATAGACATCCTCCAAAGTAACTATAATATCCCCTACTGGGAGATGGAAGGTGTTGGTCCGAGGATCCCACACATTTATTAGGGCCATCAGATAGGCCCGAACCCCGACCATCGGCTCCATCCGAGTCACCTGCTTGAGCCCAAGGGCATCAAGCCACTCCTAGTCAGTCAAGGTCAGTGCCTCCCGCACTTCAGTGAAAACCATGGGCACATGGTACCGGCTCTTCACAACCTGCGAAAGAAAACAAAACAAAAACATTAAAAACCGTGAAAAACTATATAGCTAAAAATAGACAAATAACGAGAGATAAAATTCACAAAAATACCAAAACATTCACAAAAAACTAATTTGTCAGTTCTAGGGTTTTAACTCTAACTGATAAATTAAAAACAAACATAAAAATCAAAAAACTAATTTGTCAGTTTAGGGTTTTAACTTTCATTGATAAATTAAATACAAAAAACAAAATAAAAAAAACTAATTTTTCAGTTTAGGGTTTTAAATTTCATTGATAAATTAAATACAAAAAAACAAAAAAAAAAAAAAAAAAACTAATTTGTCAGTTTAAGGTTTTAACTTTCACTGCTAAATTAAATACAAAAAAAAAAAAAAAAACTAATCTGTCAATTCTAGGGTTTTGTACCTCTAAGTTTAACTGATAAATTAAATACACAAACAAAAACAACAACAAATAACTAGGTTTAACGCTACATTTTTACGCTCAGTTTTACCCTACATTTCTAACTTATGTTTTTGGTCTTCGTTAAATTAGGGTTAAGCAAAGTTTTTAAAGTTACATTCTCAACTCAGTTTTTAGCTAAGTTTTACACTACCTTTTAATATTTATTTAACTAGGGTTAAACTAAGTTCTAAGCTAAGTGTTAATTTTGCTAGACTAGGATTTCATTTTTTTAAAATTTGAAAAACATAAAACAACTAACTTGCAAAATTTCAAATTGTAACACAAACAAACAATAAAGAGGAAGTGCACTCACTGGTCTCGCTTTGGCTCCACCACTGGATGATCCGTTCCATGAACCCATGGTGGCAAGAAAAATTCGACAGCGCTTCGCTTCGTAGGATTGACCTCCTCCTCCTTAGAGCTCCAAATCGCCAAGAAAAACAAGTGCAAATTAGCCCAAAACTCAGTTTTGGCCTTTAAATAGGCTTTTTGAGCCTGTAATCATTCCTCATTGGGATGAGTGCTCTATTTAGTGCTTGTACCACCTTGTGACAATTACTAAACTAGTATTCATCCCACCCAGGGACGAATACAGATCAAAAATTTCAAAACAGCAAAAAAATGCACCAAAATGCACAAAAACAAGCAATAAAACTATCCAATGAGAGTGCTTTTGCACTTGACATTTTGGGCATCCAAAATAGATGTCGGGGTCACAAATACTCACTATCCTATTCCCTAAGAAGTCTACCATAGCTGGACCACTCCACGAGAAGATGGATTTTTGAGAATTTCATCGCCAAATAGCGTCACAAAATGGGTCAAAATCCAACCAAAAATAGCAATAACATTTCCGAACTAAGGCGCCTTTGCGCCTGACATTATTGGCATCCAAAATATATGTCAGGGACACAAATCCTCACTATACTATTCCCTATGAAGTCTACCATAGCCGGACCGCTCCATGGGAAGACGAATTTTTGAGAATTTTGTCCCCAAACGACGTCACAAAATGGGTCAAAACCCAACCAAAAATAGCAATAACATTACCGAACGAAGGCGCCTTTGTGCCTGACATTATTGGCATCCAAAAAATATTTTGGGGTCACAAATACTCACTATCCTATTCCCTAAGAAGGCTACCATAGCCAAAATTCTCCATAGGAAGACGTATTTTCAAGAATTTCATCCCCAAACGACGTCACAAAATAGGTCAAAACCCAACCAAAAATAGCAATAACATTGCTAAACAAAGGCGCCTTTACGCCTGACATTCTTGGCATCCAAAACTGACGTCGGGGTCACAAATCCTCACTATCATATTCCCTAATAAGGCTACCCTATCCTGATAGCTCCATGGGAAGATGGATTTTTAAGAATTTCATCCCCAAACGACATCACAAAAAGGGTTAAAACCCAAAAAAATAGGTCAGAATGTTCAAAAACTGCTTGAGAATTCAATGGTAAACAACTGAAGGCACCCTTACCTATGTCATCTTAGGTCAAGCGACTCGTCGCTTTTCTCATGTCGGTCATTCCCTCATTGATTCTTTGCTTGAGGGGGTAGTCACACTTAGTCACCAATCAACAAAAACACACCCAATCAAGGAAATGGCACACATTCAAAGGATCATTGTCAAAGACAATCATGCTCCTACTTGGGGCAGAAAACAAGCACCAATCACAAGCTAATAAAACACTTCACATTTGTGAATCATGAACTCAAGGTTTCCATAGACAAAAGGTTGCGCCCTTTGCCTATTCATGACTGATCAATGTCCAAGATCAAGTAACACCTCACTGAAAAAGTTTAACACTTGAATTAAGTTCCTTAGCTCGTCAGAAGCAAGGATTTAAGAATGCATGCCCTTTCCATACTTGGGGCATCAATAGTTGGTTAGGTTACTGAGAAAACCTAATCATTAGTGCTTTAGGTATCTATTTTTGCTCAGCGTTGTGCCTTGCATAGCGCTTCCCAAAAAGGGGCATATGTAGACACCAAAAAAACACCAATCCGATTATGTGACAATAAGCATCGATCGCATTGACACACACAACCCCCAGAGGTTAAGAAGTGGTCCTAACCACTCCCAATAGTAGTTTAGGAGGTCAAGGGTCAATTTTACACATTTTGGCACTTTGCTCTCTACCCGTACCACCCTGGGATGATTGCAAACTGGGATTCATCCCAACCAGGAACAAATAGCAGCTTTCACCTCAGGGTGAGGCGAATAGCATGTTTGACTGGCAAAAATTCAAACATCGACAAGTCTGCCAGTTAACTATAGCTTCAGGCCATGCAATTGCAAGGAACGACTTCAAATCAAGGAGAGAGACTTTAGTCATGCATGTCTTTTATTTTGGAGGCCTCATGCAAGGAGACTCTAAATCAGGGAATAATCTATTCTCTCGAAATAGGACATGCAACTCAAGTGGCGCTCTCGCATGTGCATTCAAACAGAGAGACCCTAGGTCTATAAATGGGTGAGACTTCTCACCCAAGGAAAGGAGAACAAAGGCATCATTTTAAGAAACGAAGTGCTACCATTTTACATCCATACACACACCTTTTGATTTGTGCGTTTCACATCCTTGATCTCTCCTTTGGAGGGAGGTTATTGGATGATTATTGGAAGCACAAATTTGGAGCACAAACCCAAACATTTGGCCACAATATCTCATAAAATTCTTCTACAACACCCCATAAGAGGTTTTGGACCCATCCCAAGTGGATTGGTGCCGAAACAAAGTCCCAAATGGTGGGCGTCTTGCCCCCGGGTGCCCCCCAAGCTATCGCAGTTCTAAAATCCCCACCCCAGAGAAATTAGAAAACTATGGTAGATTTCATTTCTTTTATTTTTGCATCTTATTCTAGTTTATTTAAACAGGCTGTAGTTTAAATTTCACTTCATTATGAGCATTTTTGACCATGTTTTTATCATTTCCTGCCTTTACTAACTTGCAGATGGCACTATCAAAATTTGGGCGATAAAGGCCAAATTGGATAAATCTGACCTTCTGGGTCTTCCCAAAATACCCCCAATTAGCTAACCCCAACTTTACAGGTTATTTGGAGCTTTCTATGTAGTACATTGAAGAGGGTGCTTTCTAACAATTTATTGCAGGTCTATTTGTCCCACCCCGGAGCAAATACAAATCAGTGAGGAATTCCCTGATTGTTCCACTTGCAGTGCCCTCCTAGTAAAATATTCATGCTTTTGTTAATTTTTTAGGTTGTTTTGATGTTATTTGATTATCGGTTTAATATTTTCATGCATACACTAACAGTAGGCCTTGGGAAACACATGTTCTATTCTATCTGCAGGTGCTACTAATATTTTCTATTTCCTTGAACACAGGTCTCTGAAATCAGAGGATAAATAAGGAGTCAACACTCATATACACAAGTGGCGGTGACGTTTTGGTCCGCCCATATTACATGTGGGCACGTGAAAGAAGGATTGCTATCCATGGATGTGATAAGAAACATATTTAATGCTCCTATCCCCTAAAATAGAAGGAGACGTATTGTAACACGACTTTAAAAGAATATCAATAAATAGGGCCGTATTCCATATTGCTTTTATCCTATGTCAATTTGTTTATGTTCTTTCCTTTCATGCATTTTTCAATATATAGGCTTTTGGCGTTAAGTTTGGTTTTATACGCATCGTACTTGGCATTTTCCTTTTTGTTTTCGTATCCTCATGATTTTAGATGCATACATTTTAGTCCAATGAAGAAAAAAGTGCTCAAATAAATCTAAAGGAATATATTTGCCATCAATCCTCCAAATCACCATAATACAAGCACATCTTCTAGTAGATATACCCTAATATCCCTAGAAAAGGGTAAAGAAGATACTAGAAATGGTTAGGAATCTAGGTGCTTAGCTCTTGAGATAAGTCAACCTCAATAGTTTATAGTAGGAATAAAATCCTACTTAAAAATTGCACAAAAAATTATGAGAAGGAAATTTTATCTTGTAAATAAAAATAATAGTTGAGGTTCTTAGAGAAGGATGAACCCAAGGAAAAGAGAAATAATTAGCATCCTCTAAATTGAATATCAAAGGACTCAAGGTGCCTCATACAAGGTAGTCATAAAAAATTTGTTTAAACTTCATAATCTAGATATAATTTTAGTGTATGAGACTATATTGGACGTAAAAAATTAATAGCCCTCATCGCTTCTCTCATGTCAAATTGGAACTTTGTAGGAAAAACAAATAGATGGTTAGAAGAAATGTAATGGAATGGGATTCTTCCTTGCAGCTAGTTGATAAGGTATATATTAAGGTAGGTGTTGTTAGAAAATTACTTTCTATAGAGATAGAAAAGTTAATTTTTGTAGTCAATCTATGTGGTCCTTATGGTTGTAGAAGGGTGTTATGGTAATAATTATTTACATAATATTTTTTATAAGTACGATGTAGTAGTGGTATAGAACTTAAATTTTATAATTTGACAAGAAATATGAGAGAGGAGGCTAGAATGGATCCCCTCATTAAAATTTTCCTATATAAAATATTGAATGTAGGGTTGTATGATGTAGAACCCATTAAATTAGTTATTGATTGGAGGAATCAAATAAATAGAAGAAATGATATTTTTAAAAGACTAGATAAACTTTTAGTTTCTATAAAAGAAGAAGACTATGATCTTAGATAGATCAAGTTGGTGGATATAATCATTCATTTATTTTCTTTCAATTCAAAAAATATCAAGAAAAACCAATAGGATATTTCAATTTCAATGCTATCCGGTTGGGATATGAGGAATTTATAAATATAGTAAAATATAAGTGAATGCATATTGACCCAAAAATAGAAAATACAACAATATTTTAGTTTTATTCAACAAAATATTCAACAATAACATGGGAAAAAGGTAAATATTGGGAATTACATGAAAATATATTTGATATAGAATATAAACTGAATTATTTATATAGTCATAAATCCAATAAGGCTTCCTAGATAAGGAGAATATGCAAATCAATGAGATGGATAAAAATATGAGAGAATTGCTAATGCGAAGATGTAAAGTAGAGAACTTTGTCTAGAGTATGTGGATGAGAATTCAAAAATATTTCAATATTATGCCAAAAAAAGAAAGGCGATAAATAAAATCTAGGATATAAAAAGAGAGGATAGAAAAATATGATAATATTTTAGGAAATAGTTGGATTAGGAGTGTCATACTTTAAGAAAATGTATCAAGAACCTGATAAATCAAATATAGAATAAATTTTAAATATAGAACTTTATCTACCTAAGATCGACAATGATGAAGTCAAATTGGCTTTGATGATAGAAATTACTTAGGAGGAGCTACAAGTAGTTGTTAAATATTTTTATCAAGGTAAGCATCAAGGACCAAATGGTTGTTCCACTATATTTTATGTAGATTTTTAAGATCTATTGGAAGAAGATATTTTAAAGGTGGTTGAGGAATCAAGGAATTCCATATAGGCGCTCAGGTCTATCAATACAACTTTCTTGGCCTTGATATTTCGTAAGGATAATCCATAATCCTTTGGGAAGAATATGCCTATAACCTTAGATAACACACTACAATATCATTTATAAGATTATTCTTAGAAGGTTTAAAGGGTTATTTTTAGACACCCTCTCCATATCCATGAAGCTAATGGTGTTACTCAAGAAGAATGTCATTCAATCAAATGAAGTAAGCAACAAATAATTATAACTAAGCTTTATTTAGAAAATGATTTTGATAGGATAAGTTGGTTCTACATCATAATCATATTAATTCATATTGTTTGTAGTGTGTCCTTTTAAAATTGGTTAATATAATGTATAAATTATGCTTCATTTTCTTAATCAAAAATTTAACTTATATATTTTTTAAGCCTTCTAAATGGATAAACTAGTGATGCCCCCTATCACCTCCATTATTCTTTTTTGTGGTTGAAGGATTGAGCATAATTATTAAGGAATATAAGAACTTGTTATGATTAGAGACCTTAAAATATGAAAATCTCTAGTTGGGACTCAATTTATAATTTGTAGATGATATACATCTATTTAGAAATAACAACTTAACAGAAGTGCTAAAATATAAAGAGTTGTTATATCTATATTGTATTGTTGCAAGAATGAAAACCAACCTCAAAAATACTAATATAGCTTATAATAAATTATAATTAGGACAAGAGGAAGTAGTAATAATTTTATTTTCTTCAATCTATTTAATTTTGATAAAGGGATAAAATAATAAAGGTTTATTCTAAAGCCAAATGATTATGGATTCTAGGATTGAATTTAATTATAAATAAAGTGAAAAAGAATAATTTTATGTTGTAATATATTAGTATGATTGGAAGGTTATTTAAAAATGGTTAAATTGATTTTAGAGGCCACTCTAACATATTGTAACTCGAATTATATTCTTGTTTAAATAGTGAAAAAATAAAGAAGAAATTCTTCTATTTTCTTTGAATAGGAAACAGGGAGAAGGATGTAGTGGATTTGGTTAAAGGGAGTAATATTATCAAATATAAATTAGTAGGATGGAGGGGTTTAATAATATACATAACTTTAAGAAAACACTAACTATCAAGAGTCTTTAGAGATTGATAGCTAGTAAAGTATACGTGTGAGGTTATCAAGGGAAAATATTTTTATTTTATGTCCTTGCAAGAGTCTATTAGGCTTCCTAGGATGTCGATGACAAATGCTACTATCCTTTGAAATAAAATAGTGAAGACATTTTCACTACTGGGTAATTTTTTGGTTTGGACAATAAGAAATGGGAAGAATGTAAGACTAGGAACAACCCCCTATCTAGTGAGTAGAGATTGTGAGTTGTCTCAAGATTTAGTAGATATAAATAGATAAAGGCTTTGGATATTGGCAAATGTAGCCCTTATGGAAAAAATTAGTTTATCGAATCATGGGTGAATTTTAGTAGAATAGTTATTTTTGGAAGGAAATTAAACTAAGCAAAGGATCAATTATCTAAGGGGTCTAACAAGGGCTTTTATAATAATGAGATAAACATAAGACTCCTTATTATGGTCAAGGAACCCATCTAGTGGACAATTTAAACCTAAGGAAGGACATGATGAATTATTTGAAGACAATAATGAGGAGGTCCTTTGGTTGTGAAGCACTATTTGGAAGGTGAAAATGATCTTGAAAATAGTTTTTTTCTGGTTAGTTTTATCTAAGAAGGCATTGACGTGGCATGTTGTACAAAAAAGGTTCTAATAGGTCAAACTCAATGCAACTTATGTAGTAGATAAGAAGAAACAATAGATAATCTAGTAGGTTATTATGATTTCTTGAGAGAAATATGGAGGTCTATTCTACCTATGACTAAAGGGAAAGGACAATTGCTAGTACAAAATCTATTAGAGAATATCCAGTAATGGCTCAAAGATAAAGGCTTAAAGAAATAAAAGTGTATTCCATTAATAGGGATATGAGGTCTATGGTTGGCAAGAAATTTTATGTTGTTTGAGAGCAATAAAATTCCATCTATATAAGTTCAATGTTAGATCAAATGTAGTTATGAAGGAAAAAAATAGGACCAAAAAATGAAGGTTATATGGTAGTTTTTTTTGGAAATTTTGAGTATAACGTGTTGTCATTGATGTCAAAAGGTTGATATAAAAAATTAATTGGTTTTGTAGGAATACTATCTATGTTTAAAAGAAGCCAAGGACAAAAATATTGAAGGCAACAAGAAAGGATTAAGTTAAAATCCATTAAGGGACAATATTATAATATTTTATTATAATATTTGGAATAAAAGAAGTGATAAGAAAAACTAAAGTATTATATTTTTGCATGGCTAAAGTTGGAAAACAAAAGAGCAAGACCCATTTACACATTGTGTGGAAGTGCAAGAACCCATCTACATATTCTTTATAAGGTGGAATGTAAAAATATATTATTATAATATTTAAACTATAGTTTAAATATTATATTCATATGTTGCCAAGGTTTGAAACAATTAAAAATTCCTATGAAGGCCGATGCTTTAATTCAAAGCATTAAGTATATAAAAGGAAGAAAAAATATTTTTAAAATTACGATCCAAGATTAATTTGAAAGTGATTGGGGAGGTAGTACGAGCACAACAAAAATGTGATAGTGAAGTAGAAGGAAAAAGTGATTGTGCGCATCAAGAAGTCGTGGAAGGGCATCTAGACCAAGTAGTTACTTGGCCTTTTCATAGGATGTGGAATAGAAGAGACCTTAGTTAGAAACCCATCGTATCATAGTTAGAAACCCATCGTATCATAGTTGTTTTGGATGTCAATAGTTTTTTGTTCATGTTTCAAGGTAGTGATAATAAAGGATAAGGCACTAGGTAGGTGGTAAACACGAGTTTGATTCACGTGGAGTGCATGTTTGTGTTTTGAGGCACGCAAATATTTTTATTACATGGCTAAGGTATGATTTGTAAATTTAATTATTGTTGTGTACTTTGAAAAGGCAAAGTGTATGTTGGATTAAGAATTGGAGATTATAAGGTGTAAGCAAAACTTTTTTTGTTATAATTTGGAATGTATGTTGGATTAAGAATTGGAGAATATAAGGTGTAAACAAAAGACTTTATAATTGTAATTTAAAATCTATTTTGAGTTAGAATATTAAAGTGCTTGGAAGGTTGAAATTTGGGTTGAAATATTTTATGTTGAGTTCGAGTTAAAAGTATGGGGATATTGTCATTATAATTGTTTTCATTGAGTGAGTATATGATATATTGATTGCCGATTTATTTTTAAAGGAGTTAAAATGTGTTTCTTTTATGAAGAAAAATTATTTGTTGTAAAAAGATGCACATGTTTCATTATTCAAAACAAAAGGAGGTTTACAAATTAACATTTTCATAATTATTTGAGCATATCATTTTGTAATAGAAGTTGATGTATATGTTTACATCTAACCCTTTTTAGTGGTACAAAGAGAATTGATTGTGAAATAGATTTTTAAGACATATTTCCATAGAAGTAAAATGGTATGGACACATCATCTTTTGATTGAAGTGTTGTTGGATTGAATGTTGTGAAATATAAGGTGGAGTGAAAAGGATTGTTTGATAAGCATTGTTGGAAATATTTGAGTGGGTTTTTATATGCATGATTGGTGAATGTTTAGAGAGCATTTGAGATAATGATTGAAGATTATTTGAGTTAGTTTTTGAGACCCACATTGTGCTATTTTTAGGAGAAGTATGAAAATACTTGTTTAGGGTTTATGAGCAAGTTGTGTTTTATTGATTGAATTATTAAATGAAAATTCTTTAGCATTGGTTTTGAGTAGTATTGGAAGTGAATATGTAAACATTATATATCTTATTTTTGAAAGCGACATACTTAATTATTGAATATAATATATTGAGTTTTTGATAGAGTACATCATTCTCTATATGTTATAGAGGTTAAACGAATTCTAGATAGAATATGTCTAAACTACTTCACGTTAAAGTAATTACCTTGAATATTAGACAAAGCATTTGATAGAATTATATGCAATATTTGAGATTGGTTGAGCATATTTTGTGATTTGTTTTGAGCATGTACTAGAGAAAATTTGATCAAGTCTTAGTCAAGACTTGATAGCATATTTGAAGCAAGTCTTGATGAAGAATTAAGAGTAGATTTGAAGCAAGTCTTAGTGAAGTCTTGAGAGCAGATTGAGAAAATATTGATGAAGACTTATGAGCAAATTTGAGGTAAGTCTTGGTTAAGACTTAAGAGTAGATTTGAGGCAAGTCTTAGTGAAGGCTTGAGAGCATATTGATCATGTCTTGGTGAAGACTTGATAGAAGATTTAGGTAAGTCTTAGTGAATACTTGAGAGAAAATGTGAGCAAGTCTTAGTGAAGACTTGATAGTAGATAGAGAAAGTCTTGGTGAAGACTTGAGAGAAGATTTAGGTAAGTCTTGGTGAAGACTTGAGAGTAGATTTGAGAAATTCATAGTGAATACTTGAGAGCAAATTGAGCAAGTTATTGAGAGGACTTGAGGGCAGATTTAAGGTAAGTCTTTGTGAAGACTTGAGAGTAAAGTTGATTGATTAATTTGTTCAAGCTTTGTGTTAAGGCTTGGGGTAAATATTAGCATAGTTGATTTATGATTGGATCAAGATTTGTGTTAAGTCTTGAGGATATATTTGAGGATAAATTTTCGTACATATTAGAGAGCATATTTTTGCTAGAACTAAGATAGAGTTCGAACATATTTATACTACACTTGGGATAGAGTTTGGTACAAATACAAAATAGAGTTGAGATTAAGATTTGGAGGTGACAGAGAAAAGTACAGGAGTCTCTAGTGGATAGAGATCCATTAGCCAAGGTAGTGAGGACAAAGGTCTTCAATGGAGAGATATATACAACCCAGAGCAGTGGGGGTAAAAGTCTTATAGAAGATCATCATCCAGAGTAGAGGAGAAATATTTCTCCTATGGATAGATATCCATAAACCAGAGCAAGGGAAAAAAATTCTCTAGTGGAGTGTGTTCCATGAAATAACTGGGAAGAAAGATTCTTCTATAGAGAGAGATCCATGAACTAGTTGAGGAGATGGATATCTTCTGGATCAAGTCCTATAAACCAAAGAAAATGGAAAAAAGTTCTCTTGTAGAGAGATATCCACAAATCATAGTATAGGGTATTGGTGTCTCCTTTGGATAGAGTTACATAAACATTCTAATAGGTAATTGATTCCCAAGAATATTTGTTGAGAAAATTTAGTAGAAATATTTTCTCCATGGAATAGCCCACATTGGGTGAACCACATTAAATTGGTGTCTATATTGTGTGTCATGATGTGTGCATTGCTTTGATTACTGCTATTGATATTTATATTGATAATATTGGATACTATTATTTAGAAAAGAAAAGTGAAAGTTGATCTTATACTTTTCATCCCCCCTCTTAGTATAAGCTTGTGCTCTTTAGTTTTCCAATTTAATAGTGGATATTATGATGTCTTGAGATTATTTTGATGGAGATTGTCAAGATAATCCAGGTAGATGTGGAGCAAGAGGAGTGTTATATTAGGTTGAAAAGTAGGTCTTGGTGGAGGCACCAATAAATGTGGTAAAGTCGAAGGCTTTGGTATTTTTAATAATATTGGTAATAGAATAGGGAATAGCAAAACTTCAAGTTGATGGTGCAAAAATGGTGCTAGATTGGGATTTAGGGTTAGTGGGCATGCAAAATTTGATATTTGGATGTTGGTATAATTAGCAGAAATTATTAGAAGAATCATTCAAAAATACCTCGTATAAACATATCTATAGAGAACTAAATGATGAAGAAAATGGTCTATTAAATATTATCTTGGATATTCTAGATGGTGTTTGGTTAAAAGTGTTGTGTGTGACTATGATTGTACTAGATTCTGCTTCCTTTTGATACTTGTTTTATTTTGATATAAGTCATGGTTTAAGATGCATTTTGTGTTCTTTTTAATATATTTTGTTAATTGAGATCATATCCATAATATTACTGATGGCTATAGGGTTAAAGTACTAAAATGATATTTTATAGGATAACTAAAGTCTTGCATAAGACTATTCATAGTTTTTATTATATCATGTTTGATAGAATTTTAAAAAATTGAATGATTGTTGAGAGATTTTAGAATAGATCTTAATGGAACTATTTAATAAACAAGGTATGAGGATATAAAACATATCTCATTATAAATTTTTTCAAAATTTAAAATAAAATTTAATAATTTTTTTCAAGAGAAATAAAATTAAAATTTATGATAGGTGAATTTAGTCAAAACAAACCAATAATACAACATAAAAACTAATAATGATGTATACACATAAATAACCATTCTATTAAACAAATTTATACATATTAAGATCCATTTAACACGATAATAATCTTAACATATCTCTTTAAATGCCCAAACTACAAATTTAAACAACTCTAACTAAAAATGTTTTTTTTAAAACTTCATTATATTATTTAAAAAACTTAACTCTATAAAATAAGGTAAAATAAAAATTTAAACTTACATAAATAAAATTTTAGTAAAGGAGCTCCGTATAAAAAAACTCTGGAAACATGTGCTCCAAAGAGTTGAGAAGAAGCTTTCTTATTGGATTACCAAGAAACACTCCTTCACAAGAAAATTCCAAGTTTGATCCAAGATTTTGGCTATCACTTGTGTATTTTTATTCCTACAGGACTCCATATCGACCCTGTTACCAAAAGCTAGAGAAGCTATTGCGATATTTTATGTGGAATAGTTATTCCCAAAATAAGGGATTTCACAAAGTAAATTGGAGAATTTGTTGTCTTCCCAATTCATCTTGCGGGATGGGTTTGTTTGACTATCAACGCTAGGGATTTGCTCTGTGTGCAAAGTGGATTGTTAGAGCTATTGACGGCCCAAAATCCTGGAAGGTCCTAATTCAGCATTGTATTTATATCGGCCTTCCTTTGGGTAAGAAAGTTTGGATAAGGATGTCACTCCCTGCTATTGTTACAACATCTGTGTTTATCAAAATTCAGGGCTCCTTTGTGATGTAGAGCATTTTGTAAGCTTGGAAGGCTCTTAAAAATTGGCTCTATTATTCTTGTGATGGGAAGAAAAATATCCTCTCTTAATGTGTGGTGGTCATATATAATTACTTACCATGGATCCCCTTTGGTCTCGTTTCAATGAATTCATGCTCAGTAGTTTTTCAAGAAGGGAATTGCTACCATTTCTGATTTCTTCTCTTTGGATTCCTTTGGAGGTTTTTAGACGATTTCATAATTTAAAACTAGAAGATAAAACCACATATGATAATGTGTTAGATAGAATTCCCTTCTCTTTTTAGCCAAAAAGTACTAGGCATTTCCAAAAACCTTGGCGGTTGGACTAGACCTAGTAGAAGAACATCTCATTAATTCAGTACAAGACCCGTTTGGAGTATTCCTGACTTTCTCCACACTTAATATCTAGGTCTTCACAGTGGAAATTGTGTTTTAACATAGTATGGGCCTCTTATGTTGAGCCAAAGCTAGATTTTCTTGCTTGGAGTCTATTTTTTCAAGGTTTTCCTGTGGGGCAATTGTTGAAAATACTTGGTCATGGCTTGCAATGAACCTAAATATTGCACTCATGTTTTATGGTCGTGTCATAAAGATTAAATGGCTTGGAAGTGGCTGGAATATTTATTTCAACCTGATATGGCCACTTATTTTTCTTGGCACCATTCCCTGCTAGGCGATGCTCCTGAGTTTTCTATTCCTTTTGTGCCTGTCAGGAATATTTTTAGAGTCAGTATTATTTCACTTATGGAGGACCAAAAACAATATAGTTTTTTCTAAAGACCTAACTTTTGATTCCTTTTATTTAGATGATAAGTATGATGTATTTTTTAACTCTTGGCTTTAGATATAGGTTCAAGTGGAAAAAATTCATATTGACATTCAATACCTAAGGACTCTCCTGGACCATTGGGCCAATGCACCGTGCACTATCAGTTGGGTCCCCCAGATTCAACATCACAACACCATGTTGGATATCATTATTGATCTTGTTGAAGATGCAAAGCATTGTCATAAGTGAGGAGATACTGTTCTCAACCTCCATCGGTGATCAAATGCCATTACTTTGATGGTGTTGGTAATTCGTGGCTGGTAGGTGGATGGGATGTTCATCCAGAACCTTAACACCAAGTTGCAGGTTGGGGATATACGATTGTGGTGATGTTATTTAATACTCTGGGCTTGCATGATGATGGCCAAACCCCCCACTCCCAGGATATATATACATAAGAGGTTAATGGAGTTGTTGATATGAGTGGTATTGACACTGATGATAATGGATGGGATGATCTTGTTGCCACCTCTATTTGGTTCCATGATGACAATGTGGATAATTTTATCCCCCGATGTCTGGAAATTATTTATATTCTACGATTGCATGCTTTCTTTGATTTTTTGCTAAGAGGATGATTTTAATTCCCTCTTTTTTGTGTTAGCCAACTAAAGTATTTGTATTTGCTATTTTTTTTCTCCTAACCATTTGCAGTTAGTGTGATTTTTTTTACCCTACTGAGGTGTGCGTATCCACCCACATTTTTTATGATTAAGTTGTAATTTTAATATAATATACCTTATTTCATTCAAAAAAAACAAGAGGAGCACATTAAAATAAATAATGATATATGCATACAAATGCATATTATATTAAATAAATTTAGAGATATTAAGGTACAATTAACACCCCAATGAAATTAGCATATCTCTTTGGATGCCCAAACTCAAGATTTAAACAACTCTAACTAAAAAAAAACTTTTTTTAATCTTCATTATATTATTAAAAAAAAAGATAAACTTAACTCTATAAACTAGGTTAAAATAAAAATTTAAACTTACAAAATTAAAATTGTTGTAAAGGTTATGTGGAGATAGTTTAATAGTAGTTAAGGATTTGAATTTTTAAGAGGTTTAAGATTTAAATTCATGTACATATAGTTTCATGTGGTTGGATGTTTGTACCAAAATGTTTATAAACTCTTCTTAAAAAAAAACTTAAATTTAAAGTGTGTGAAAGAGTGTGAAAAAATAATTATATAAAAATATTAATAAATTTATCATATTTATAACCTTTCTAAAGGAAGAAATATTATACAAATAAATATACAAATATAACCTTATTCCAATAACAAGGAGAAAAACAATTAAACAAATATATATACAATAAATCCTTTCCCATGGACGGTGGAGCCCAACCAATAAAACCACATTGGTGATGATAAAAAATAAATATTTTAAAATATATTTAAAACAAATACCCACATATAAGTCGGGTGAGTGTTAAAGTGGAAAATATGCAGTACGATGGAACTAAGGCGGATTCCCCAGAGGTTTTGAAAATCAATTTGGAAGAAGCATTTTGGGAAGGTAGGTTGAGCAGTCAGGATTTGTTTACCTCCTGAGACCCAGGAAAGGTCATATATGGGGTGATTGGTATTAATAAATCCTTGCCCTCCCCATTCTATTTCAAGGCAATGGATAGCCGGAGCAACAAGGATGATTTTAGCCATTGCAAGGTTGTGGTTTGGTCCTTTCAAATTTGTATTCCTAATAGTATGGTGAATTCTCTGCTGGAGAAAGGCTCATTTGATATCATTAGCAATTTTGTGGATGGAATGCTAGACCTTGATGTGCTTAAAAGATAGATGTTAGCAAGATGAAATCCATGTGGATATTTATATCTTGCTTATCTTTCGAGAATTTTTTCCTAATCAGGCTCTCTTGAGAAGCTATCTTGAGGAATATTCTGGAAGGTGACCTTTGCTTCTTTCACAAGCGTGGCCTCTTCTTGAGGAGGTGAGGCTCAAACTTTTACCTGATGTTGCAGCATGTAAATTTGGTCCCCATATGGGTGTGTTTTCCTGAATTCCCCTCCTTTCTTTGTCATGAAGACGTTTTTAAAGTTGTGCCAAAGATCATTGAAGACATTATCTCATTTGAATCGTTGTATCTCTCATATTATAGGCGATATTTTGTTAAAATGTATCTTTTGGTTGATATAAAAAAAGCTTTCGAACTTGATAGATCTAGTCTCTCATATTGGTTGTTTGTCTCAGTCAATGGTCTATGAAAACAAGTCAGTACCTTGTAGTGTGTATGGATTGGGAGGCATCATTAGAATTCCTACCCTTATAAGGTCAATCAAAAGCCTTATACTTAGTAGTCCAAGCACCCGCTAACTCACGATGATCTTTCAAGAGTCAGATCTTCATTTAAGAAGAAGAAGATATGGCGTAAGAAACCTCAAGGTCCCCCTAAGGATAAAGGATTAGGTTCCCCTCCTAAGTCAAATATTTCATCAATGGGGATGTATGAGGCCTCTCCTTAGTCCGATAAGTCTATAAAAGCTAAATCTCCTATGGAGGAACCTCATAGAATTTGGAGGTGGTTTTCTAGTTGAAGTCGTTGGAGAAGGAGGTTGGCATTCTGCTCAGGAATTCGTTTGATTGCCTTGATATGGATGCATCCGAGGCAATTGATTTGGTTAAGGACTTGGATTTTTCTACTCTGAATACCAAAAAGTATTCATATTCTCCTAAGGAGCTCATCATGTCTCCATTTAGTGGATTAGGAAGCCCTATGGCTTCTCCTAAAATTATTTAAAAAAAGGTTTTTCTGGCTTGAAAACTAGGAGCCAGTGTAGAAAGGGTATTATCTTTGAAATATCAAAAAATCCAGGTAGACCTCCGAGCAAATTTAGTAGGAAGAATTTAATAGAGGATGCAATCGCAAATGGTGGGCAAGCCCACCTAGATGTGGGGGAGGAAAAAGGTTATAGGAAACTAAATCTAGGTAGATGCATATCCCTTCAAGTTGGTGGGATGGGCAAGAAACTCTCCTAACTTTTCCCAGGAATATTTGTTCATGGAACATAAAAGGGCTCAATAGCTCCTTGAAGAAAAGGTTATTAGGTTCTCTAAGAAGGAAGATAGGGCCTAATTTTTTGTGTATTCAAGAATCAAATTTTATTGCTTCGTATTGGGAGGTAGTTCATAATATTGTGTGGAATAATTCTAGGTTCATGGCCAGCGAGTCATCAGGATCAGTAGGGGGATTGCTTTTCTTTTGGGACTCCATGAAGTATGATGGTCATATCATCTCATCCTCTAACGGGGTGATTAATATTTTGTTTTGGTGTAGACCTACCCATAAAATTTGGGTGATGTCAAATATATATACCCCAAAATCTTATTTTGATAGACGTAAGTTTTGGTAGCTATAACTTGATATTAGAGACACCTTCTAGGAAGAATCTTGGGTTGTTGTTGGTGTAGACACCAAAACAGCACCAATCCGATTATGTGTCTACAAAAAATGATCACACTGGCATACATAGCCCCTAGAGCAGTCCCCAAAGGTTAAACAGTGGTCCTAACCACTCTCACAGTAGTTTTGGAAGGTCAGAGGTCAATTTGGCACCTTTTAGGCACTGTTCTCCTTATTCGTTCCACCCAGGGATGATTACAAACTGGTATTTGTTCCACCCAAGGACGATTAGCAGCATTCTCCCCTAGGTGGGGTGAATAGCTGGTTTGACGGGCAAAAGGTCAAACCTTGACAAATGGTAAATATTAGACCTTAATATTTTGTTTTGGTGTAGACCTACCCATAAAAGGTGGGTGATGTCAAATATATATACCCCAAAATCTTATTTTGATAGACGTAAGTTTTGGTAGCTATAGCTTGATATTAGAGACATATTCTAGGAAGAATCTTGGGTTGTTGTTGGATATTTCAATTCTCCTTTGTATCCGTCAAAGAAGAGATGTGGCAATGGAGTGGACGAAAGGAATCTAAATGATTTTGCTTATTTTTTCAACTCAGAATGCCTTTAGGTCTTGGATTTTAAAAGATCAAAATTTACCTGGAGCAATCGAAGGTCAAGTGCTAATATTATCCTGAACCAATTGGATAGGATTTTTGTTTCTAACTCCATTGTTAGCCTTTTTGGATATGCTTCGTTGTCTACTCTTTCGAGTATTGGGTCCGACCACAATTCACTATGGCTCGAAGTTCCTGATGGATTAATGTTCCTACCATGACCATTCATATTTGAGATGATGTGGTGTTACCACCTTTACTTTGAAGCCCGTTTGAAGGAGTGGTGGCAAGAAGATGTCTCAGGTGAAGGATTGGTTAAATTGACCAATAAATTGAGGAATTTAAGTATCAAACTTAAACTATAGAATAAGTTTACCTTTGGAAATATCTTCAAAGAAAAGGAGACACTTGTGGAGTGGATTGATTGTATTGAATTAGAAATGGATTTCAGGGGCTACTATGATGAGTTGCTCAAGGATGAGAGATACTTGCTTTCTGCTCTTCATAATAACTAGGCAAAGGTAGAGCTTCATTGGAAGCAAAAGTTGAGGGAATTATGGTTAAAAGAGAGAGACATGAATTCATGGTAATTTTGTGCCTCTAATCTATGTAGGAGATGGAAGAATAGAATTAGAGATATCAAATTGTGTGATGGGAGTGTTTCATCTAATATTCTAAAAATTAGGGAAGAGACCATGGACTTCTTATCAACTTTGTTGTTCTCTATTCTAGCTCGTGATTGTGCTATAGATAATTTTATGTTAGAGTCTATTATGAGATTGGTTTTGGATGATATGAATGTTGGGATTTTGGCTTCTTTATCATATGATGAAATATATAAAGTATTAAATTCTATGAACCCTCTCAAAGCACCAGGCTCGGATGGGTTTCCTTTGGATTTCTTTCAGAGGTTCTGGTATATTTGTGTTAATGGTATCTGCTCGACGATTAGAGAATCTCAATGTTCCTTGGTGATTCTTAAGGCTGTGAACTCCATCCTATTGGCTTTTTCTCCTAAGAAATATTTAGCATCCTCTTTCAACAATTTCAAGCCAATTAGCTTGTGTAATTTAGTTTACAAGATTTTTTTCAAAGTCGTCGTTAATAGGTTAAAGCTAATTCTCTCAATTCGAATTGATAATGCTCAAAGTGCATTTGTTCCCGGGAGACATATATTTTTATTCATGAGATTTTGCACTCTGTTAATAAAATGATAGAGCAACTTTTCTTAAATCTAGATATTAACAAAGCATACGATAGTGTTTCATGGCTGATTTTGCTTAGTGTTTTGAATTTTTTTGGCTTTGATGACTCGTCGATTGGATTGGTTCAGGCTTGTGTCTCCATGGCCTGGTTTTTAGTCCTTATAAAAAAATCTCCAACAAGATTTTTAAAGTCCAATCGTGGTATTCGACAAGGAGATCCATTATCTCCTTTTTGTTCATTTTGATGGTGGAAGGTCTTGGGAGATCAATCTATTGAAGTAGTAGTGAGTTTGGACTTTGTCCAACTTTACTTTACCCTCGGATTTCCCATCAACAATTTTTTGATGATACTCTTCTTGTGTTGCTTCAGTGATCCATGCTAGGGATATCAAGTCTCTCTTAAACTGCTATGAGAAGGCAGTTGGGCAGCAAATTAGCTTTGAGAAAAGTAATATATTTTATACTAATATTTTGAATTGTAGGATAGCAAATATACCAACTACCTATTTGGGTATCCCTCTTTTTGTTGATCGTATAAAGGAATCACTTTGGACGTTGGTGGTTGAAAGAGTCCAAAGAAAATTGGCCTCTTGCAAAAGGGCCCTCCTCAGTCAGGTGGGGAAAGTTGTGTTGGTCCAAAGTACTCTGCAAAGCATCCCAATTTATTTTTTATCCCTTTTCCATCTCCCTGGTAAGGTGACAGTGAAGCTTGATAGTTTTTATAAAGCGTTTTTGTGGGCTGGTCCAGAGATGAAAGGGAAATTTCATCTTGTCTCTTGGGAGCATGTATGCAGAAGAAAGGAGGGTGGTTTGAACTTGAAGAATGTTGTTATGATGAATAAGGCATTGGTAGATAAGCTTGGCTAGAAGTTGGATTCTAACAAAAACCACCTGTGGTGTAGTATTTTTAAGGCCAGTTATAATTTTATTTCTTTTTTATTAGACTTTCTCCCAAGTGGGGGGTCAGTGCTTTGGAATTTTTTGATTAAGTCTCGTGATTTTATTAATTCCAATTGTATATGGGTCATTGGTGATAGTAAGACAGTGAAATTCTAGGAAGACCAGTGGATCAATGATCGACTGCTTATTGAAGACCAAAGGTTTGGGTATTTAATTTAGCATTCTCAAATTGATGGCCTTTAGAAGTAGGCGTATTTTATGGTAATTTGTAATGGTAGAAAATATTTGTCCAATCCCCTCTCGGGATGAAGGGATGATTCAGACATACATTTATGGAGATCTCTATTGGAGGAGCTAAGGTTAATCAAGAAGATGTAGATGATCGACTGGTATGGGGTAGGGATAGTGAGGGTTCCTACACATTCAAGTCAACATATGAGCTATTGTATTTTGATCTGGTTGGTCATTTCCTAGTTAATTTAATCTTGCTTAAGAACTTAACACCGAATATGAACATGTTTTATTGGTTTGCGGTGCAAAACAAATTTCTCATGTTGGAAAATCTCCTTAAAATAGGTTTATTCTTGGTCAAAAAATAATTTTTTGTGTAAGAAGGATTGGCAATCAACTTCTCATTTGTTACTCAGAGACCAGGGATTTTAGGAGGTGTTCTCGCTTATTCTTTCGTGGTTGGGTGTTGCATGGGTGCTTCCAAATTCAATTTTTGATTGTGTTTCTTATTGAAAATCTTCGTTTGCCTCCCAAAGGCTTAAATGTTTTTGGAAGTTCCTTCTTCCTCATGTGCTTTTGGGGGTTTGAAAGGAATGTAATGCTAGAGCATTCAAAGATATGTAGAATAATCTAGAGAATGTTAATTTTAGAATTCTTTGTAAGGCTGTAGAGAATGTTTTGTCAAAATTAAAAAAATTAAAATCTCCTCAGGATCATTCTCCGAGTGAATCTAGGCTCGAGGAATAGTTAGATTTCATGCCATTGGCTCGGCCTCCACCTACTCTTGATCCAAGAAGGCATGTTCGGTGGCCTCTGTCACCTACAGACTGGTTTAAATTATACTTTGATAGAGCTTCTAAAGGGAATCCCAACCTTGCTAGTTGGGGAGGAGTGATTCAAGACAGTAATGGTGATCTTATTCTACCCTTTGCCGACTATCTCGGTACTCAATATTCTATTTTTGCAGAAGCGTGGGATACCTTTTTTGGTGTGATGGATTTAAAAATCTTGGTATCTGTAATGTAATAATCAAAGGTGACTTTTTGTTAGTGATTAATATGCTTAAAGGGGTCTATCAGCATGGTTGGAAGGTGTCTAATATTATTAATGAAACGATTTGAAACTCCCACTCCTTTGATAATGTGGCATTTGAGCACATACTCAGAGAGGGCAATATGACAGCTAATTTATTACAGAATCCGGGTGTTTCATCCTAGGCTTTTTTTGTTTTGCAGGAGGATTTCCCCATAGAGATCGTTAGTCGCATCAGAGATGAAGTTCCTTAAATATTATCAGAAGTTTATTCGTGGGATGCTTCATGGTGGACCATTTGCTGCCTCCGTAGATCTCTGGTAGTGTGTTGCAATTACATGGAATTTATGGTGTCATTTGTGTGTGACTCACTCCGCTCTTATTTGTTGTTCCTTTGTCCTCCTATTGGGTATGTGGATCTCCTTACGACATGTGCCTTTGGAGACTTGGTAATAATTGTTGTACCTTCGCCCTCCCATTGGGTACATGGTTCTCCTCACGACATGTGCCTTGTGGAGTCGTTGGTAATTTTTAAATTTGAATCCTTCCCTTTGAAGCAACACGGTGGACGTGGGATTATTCCCTTGCTACTTCGGAGTAAAACTTCCTTGGTTCTCTCTTTGTTCATTCCTCTTGTCTATTCTTGTCTCTTTGGTTGTTTCGTTGGTTCACCTTTAGAATGTTTGTTTGTGTTCTTTAATTGTGATCTGAAACTTATCTCTTGTAAAAGGTCGTAGGGTTCCTTTCAAAACCCACTTTTCTTAATAGTGAAGAAATAAATTTAAAAAAATGTTTTTAAGAATGATAGACATACTTTAAGAAAACAAATGCGTAACACCTGCTTTATTTTTTAAATCTCCTTAATGTGATTTTAACACATTCCGTTGGACCATCCATGGACCGCTTACGACTGTTTTTTACCTCACGTACATTAAAAGACCTTTTATTTTATTTTATTTTATTAGAAAAGTAATAAACGTGTACTACTCAACCCTGTTAAGGAACAAACGGATTGGTATCAATTATCCAGTATACTCGGCCGATGAGCACGTTAATTCAAATTTTTCTAGCGATACAACATACCTATTTCCATCTTGTTTGTTTTAGTAGCCGTCAGATTCGAATAGTGGAAGTCATTTGTACAATAGTAAACGACAAGCAACCCTGGCATATGTTCCATCTCCCTCTTCGGCTGCATAACGTTATTTAAGAACATAGTCGGTGAAATATTAAGTCGCATACTCTTCTACTCGGTGAAATATTAAGTCGCATACTCTTCTAATCCTTCCAAAAGTAGCCACCATGGCTTCCTCGCTTCAGCCCGCCCTCGATGTTGTTGCAAATGAAATTGATCTCCCTGTCATTGGCATTTCATATTTTCCGAGTGAAATCCATGGAATCCTAGACCATCCGCAGTGCGTCGCTGCAGTGAGAGATGCGCGCAAGATATGGGGATTTTGCAGTATAGTGAACAATTGAATCCTACATGATCTTCTTCAGAACGAAGACTTCTTAGCCGGCAACTGTTTGCCATGCCTGAAGAGGCCAAAGATAGAGTCACCACTACGAATCCGAAGATGGATTGCTTCACACTTTCGTAGGCCGAAGATGGATTGCTTCGCACTGTTGAAATTGCCATTTTCTCATTCAGTTCAGGAGTTGTCTGACAAGCAAGTTCTGGTATGTCATTAATAGTGAATGTTTTAGAATTTTAATAAGAGGTCTAAAATTTAAATTCAATTAAAAATTAAGCATTTCACATTAGAAACTATTTACTTCACCTGATGCTTTGAAATTCAGAAATTGTTTCATTAATGGACTTCCCGTCCTGTTGGACGAAGACCTCGCAAAGAAGGTCACTAAAATCATTGTCGGAAGCCTTGGATTGAACTCCAAGTCTCTTTTCTGGTTCAGCACATTCCGATTCGGCGCTGAGAATAAACCGCTATGCTCCTAATGGAAAATCTATAGACAAGAAGGTTCTGATTCCTCACACGGATCTCGGTTTTGTTATAATCCTTCACCAAGACAACAAGGAGGGCCTTCAGATAAAGTCGAAGGAGGGAAAGTGGACGAATGTGAAGCCTCTGACTCATTCATTTGTTATTAATGTCGCAGACTACCTTATGGTCTGCAGTCCGCGAAGCAGACCCCGTTACTGTAATATAATTTATTTTGGCGCTCGATATTGACAAGGTTTTGTGAAGTTATGTGCAGGCATGGAGCAACGGGAGGTATCGCAGTGCAGAGCACCTGGTTGTTTAGAAAGGATGGAGCGATCGCATTTCGTTGGCGTGTTTGATGGGTGTTCCGGAGGACAAACAAATATGGGCTCCATCGGAGCTCGTGGACGACGACCATCAACAACGTTACAGGCCTCTTATACTATCCAAATGAAGAATTTTAGTGCTGGAAGTCGCTCTGAATCCAAGCGATGATTGGAATCGCTCGCTCAGCGACTGCGGGATCCTTGGAATCCCACTCTTGCTGCAGCAAGACCGGGAATCGCTCATCCGATGAACATGACTGGTCTTCGCTTAGCAAGAGCAACGAGAATGGGCAGGGACGATGAATAGACAGAGTTCGCTCAAGGGTGATGCGATTCCGGGAATCGCTCACCTAGCGGATCGATAAGGAGCAGGGTGTATGAGTCTGCTAGAGTTCGCTCACAAATCCAAGTAATGCTTGAAATCGCTCAGTTGGTGAGCGAGACATAAGACGCCGGAGTTTGCTCACTGTACGAGCGATTCTTGGAATCGCTCAGGGAATGCGACGACACAAAGATGTGCGACCAAGTCAAAATGAGACACAATTTCCGAAGTTTGATTTAATATACGATCAAGCTTAATTCTTCCTACAGTTTAATTTTTCCTACAGTTCGCTCATCTAAACAACGACGCTGGGTTTCGCTTAAGAAAAACAGCGATCACTGTCTTTTGATGTGTTATCCAGAGAGCAAGGGAGGGCTATGAAAATCCAGCTGCGAATGGACAAGATAGCAAATGACTCAAACACAAAATAGCAGAGGGAATTAATACACAAAGAAATTTGACAAACCTTTCCGAACACCCAAAAACTAGTAGTAGTTTTATTTATCTAAATAGACGGATTACAATGCTCCTCTATTGGGGGTTTACAATCATCTGAAAAGTCAATTGCATGATAAAGAGTAAGACAAAAAAAAATCTCGAGACTACTGCTCGTATCTGCCACACCTCTGCTACTGCTCTGCTATGCTAATCTGCATCAGTTTAAAAATATCAACTGCACCAGTATTTATAGTTGGGCTTTGAGGACAAGGGCAGGAAATTCTCAACTACTCGTATGCGTGAAATAACTGCGATCAGATCTGCGATGGTACATTTTGACTGGTGTTAAATCAGGTTTAATTTTCTAACATCCTCCTTTAAACTTGATTTCACAAAGATTTTGACGCCCAACATTTTCCGCAGGAATTCCTCCTCCTTGAAAGGTTTTGTTAATATGTCAGCTACCTGCTCCTTGGACCTGCAAAACAGTACTTGAATTTTGCCAAACTTCACCAAATCCTTGATGAAGTGATATCGGATGTCAATGTGCTTCATCCACCAATGGAACATTGGATCCTTTGGTAGTGCTATGGTGGAGTTGTCAAAAATAATGCTTATCACTCCTTCTGATGGATGATTCAGCTAACCCAAAATTCTTCGCGGCCATACAACCTGGCATGCGGCTGACATGGCGATAACATATTTGGCCTCAGTAGTGGACAACGTAACTATCAGTTGCTTCTTGGATGACCATGAAACTGCTCTAGAACCAAGATAAAAAGCATAGCCATAAGTACTCTTTCTATCATCAATGTTGTCAGCCCAATCACTATCTGTGTAGCCCACTAGTTCTAGTTGGTCTCATCTGGTATAAAATATTCCATGGTTCCTCATCCCATTGATATAGCGTAAAATCCATTTACCTGCTTACCAGTGCGTATCCTTCGGAGTCTCCATAAATTTGCTGATCAAGCTGACTCTAAACATCAGATCAGGTCTAGTTGTAGTTAAATACATGAGACTACCAACTAGCCTCTTATATAGAGTTGGATAATTATTTTTGCTAGAATCCAACTTGCTCAGATTCAGACCTATGGCAATAAGTGTGATGGCAGGTTCGTTGCCCTGCATATTATATCGCTTCAGGACATACTTTGCATACTTACTCCGAGAAATGAAGATGCCATCTACTGATTTTTCAACTTCAATGCCAAGAAAGTACTTTATTAGCCCTTAAATCAATCATCTCAAACTCATTCTTCATGGCTGTTCTAAACTGTATGAACATTGTATCACTATTTCTAGTATATTTTAGATTGTCTACATACAAGTAGACAATTACCATATCCCATACAACATTTGGCTTTAGATACAGGGTATGCTCATAGGGGCATTTAACAAACCCATTCTCCTAAAAATAGCCATCAATCCATATAGTGTCTTCTTCAATTTCAGAACTTTACCTTCATGTCCTTCAAGTTCATAGCCTAGTGGCTGATCTATGTAAACCTCCTCTCCCAACACTCTATGTAGGAAGGTAAACTTAATATCCATCTGGTAAACACTCCAGCCCTTCTGAGTTGCTAGTTCTAGGATCATAATTATTGTGTCAAGTCGAGCTATAGGTGCATACACTTCATGGTATTCAATCCTAAACATCTGCTTATAACCTTTTGCCACCAATCTCACCTTATGTCGATAAACTTCTCCTTGGGCATTGAACTTAGTTTTGTATACCCATTTGACCCCAATGGTCTTCTTCCCTGCTAGGAGATCCATTAGCTGCCAAGTGTTGAACTAAGTGTGACATTGAGAGGTGGGGTGAATCCGTGTGTATTAAAAATTTAATCCAACTACGAAGTCAAATCAAAATAAGCAATCACACAAACATGCATGACATAACACCAGATTTATAGTGGAAACTCGATGTGGGAAAACCATTGTGCCAATGGACTGTTTGGACTCCCATAAAAATATAGCCTCGAAAATGTTTGGTCTTTATAATATTTTTGTAGCACCAACTATAGGGAATTGCACCAACCAACCTGGAATTTAGCAGCACCAATTGCAAGGAGCACCGACCCCTATTGCCAAGCATTGACCTGACAAATTTAAAAAGCTCTGATAAAATTTTTAAACATCATAAAAATACCCTACATGGTCTAGCTCACAAATATTCTCCTCTAAAATCTTCTGTCTAATCTTTTCAATCTTCTCAACTCTGCACATTTATTATCTCACACCTTGTACATTTTTCAATCAAAATGCCAAAGAAAAATTTCTTCACAACATGCACCGATAGTCATTTTTCCAAAAAATCATCTTCTCCATTTTCTTTTAAAACATATATATGCTTCACATTAAAAAACGCAACTCTTTTTTCAGTTACACAAAAGTACCACTCAACCGTTATAGTCATAGAAACTACCAAAATTGCCACAAATACCTGACAGGGCTTTTTTTAACAGTCATAATTTCCTCCTCAAATTTCCAAATGGGCTAAAACTTGAAACATATCTTATTGGATAAACCGAATACCTTCCGTTTAAATTTCAGATTTTAACTCTTCATGTATTATTCGCAGTACCTCCAACAAAGTGGCCTTTGACGTTGATTTTACACCTGTTACATAAACCGGAAAAGTGCTCCAGAGCTATTTTGCAATGCTCACTGTTTCTTCTTATGGACTCCGTTTGGGTTGAAATTTAAAACTTAAGCTCTCAGTATATCCAAATATCTCCAATAAATAATTTGAGGTCCAATTTCTCAATGTATTTATTAATATTCCTTTCACAAAGTGACCTCCGACACATTTTACACCTATCACATAAAGCATGAAACTGACCAACAATGCACCGGTGAAGCAACCGGTCGTTCCAACACTAAAACCACACTTTATAATGATCAAAAAACCTCTAAATAGTATCTTGGGCTGTCTAACACATTCCATTGATGTTGCTGCAACTTTGACAATTTTAACAACTTTGATAATTTTGCTACTTTCACAACTTCTTGATGATTTTTGCAACTTTTGCAAATTTACATGAACAACCTATAACAACTTCACCTAAACATCAAAAACATCCTCATAATAATTGAACACCACTGTACATTCTCATAACAACCTCCAAATAACTGTTCACTACATCAACTTTTCCATTTGAGTCTGTTGACAACAATGACAATACTATCGCTGCACCTTGCTCAACAATCTCCCCCTTTGGAAATGTTGGCAACACATGAAAAATTTCTTGAACTCTTCTCCCCATTTGACAAAAAGACAAAAGGGCTCCTATAAACTCCCCCTGAGTCCATGCATAACATTCTCAAGCAAAAATTTTTATACTTAGCAAGAATCACAAACATGAGCAAAAAGATAAACAAAGACACAAATGCTCCCCTTGAGAATGTGGGCTCAATAGCTAGTCAATGCTTGGGAAGTGTGACCACTCCCAATTTCTTGTGAAGGAAATTAAAGACTTCCTTGGGTAATGGTTTGGTGAATATATCCACTACTTGCTCTGTTGTTGAAACAAAATCCAACTGAACCTCACCTTACGCAACTTTCTCCTTCAAAAAATGGTACCAGATAGAAATAGGTTTTGTGTGAGAATGCATAACTAGATTCTTTGAGATATTGATTGCACTTGTCTTGTCACACATCATCGATATGGGCCTACTAAAATTTATTCCAAGATCCTTCAAAGTTTGTTTCATCCAAAGTATCTATGTACAACATGATGTTGTTGCAATATACTTTGCCTCTACTGTGGATAATGAGACTAACTCTTGCTTTTTGCTATGACACACAATAATATTATCACCAAGATAGAATGCACCTCCACTGGTACTTTTCTTATCATCTACACATCCTGCCCAATCTGCATTTGAATACACAATAAGGGTGAAGTCCTTACCTTTTGGATACCATAACCCATACTCCATAATACCCTTGAGGTACCAAAAAATCCTCCTCACTACTATCACATGAGTCTCCTTGGGACTAGCCTGAAATCATGCTATCATGAATACTTCCTGCAAAATATCTGGTCTAGTATTTTTCAAGTATAGGAAGCTCCCAATCATGGATCTATACATAGTTTGATCAACAAGTGGAGATTTGTCATCTTTGCTAAACTTGGAATCTATCGTCATGGGAGTTCTAAATGGCTTGCAATCCTCCATTATGAAAATTTTTTAGCATCTCTTTCACATATTCAATTTGATAAATAACAATGCCCTTCTCCTTTTGATTAACTTGCAATCCGAGAAAATGCGAAAGTTCACCAATCATTGACATTTCAAAATATTTATGCATATTATTAGCTAAATATTTACATAACTCATATTTGTTGCTGCCAAATATGATATCATCTACATATTCAAAAATAACAATATGATGACCATTTTCTATTTTAACATACAAATCACTATCCACCATACCTTTCTTGAACCCTCGCTGAGTAAGATAACTATCTAGCCTTGCATACCATGCCTGGGGTGCCTATTTTAAGCCATATAACACTTTATTCAACATGTAAACCAATTTAGAAACCATATGGCTGCTCAATATAAACCTCTTCTTCAAGTTTCCCATTCAAAAATTCTAATTTCACATCCATTTTATAAAATTTGAAATTCTTGTAAATTTCTAATGCAAGAAATATTATAATTTCCTCTAGGCTGACCACAGATGCAAAGGTTTCCTCTAAGTCAATACCTTCAACTTGTGCATACCCTTTGCATACCAATCTTACTTTGTTACTGATTACCTTTCCATATTCATTCAATTTTTTTCGAAAGACTCATTTAGTATTGATTACATTTTTATTTGCGAGTCTTGGTCCTAACTACCAAGTCTTGTTTTTCTCGATCTGATCTAATTATTCATTTATTGCCTTTACCTAACTTTCATCTTTGCTTGCTTCGAAAAACAATTTGGGCTCAATGTTGGATAGTAATGAGTAGTTACTTATTAATTTTCTTATTTTCTGAACACCAACTATGAGATCTCCAATTATTTGCTCTCTAGGATGATCTTTCTACTAGCTACCCATTTTGAATTTCTTGTTTTCTTCGAATTTTGAATTACTTTTCAAATCCTTTGAGTCAATTCTTGGTTTCTTTTCCATTTCCCCTTCCTCATATCATTCAATGACCTCTTCATAAATTGGGTAGTTCTCTTCATAGCTAATTACTTGTTCCCTTCATCAACTTTAACATCGAAACTTTCTACAATTTTTCTTAGCCTCATGTTGTAACATTTTTAATATTTGTTTTTTTATGAATAGCCAATAAAAATACCTTCATCCACTCTATATTCAAACTTACCAAGTTTTTATTTAGTTATTTTGATGTAACACTTGCTGTCAAAAACTTTAAAATATCTTGTTGTTGCCTTTTTACCGAACCACAACTCATAAGGAGTTTTTCTTTCATTCTTCCTCAACATGCATGTATTTTGGATGTATACTATAGCATGGACTACCTCTTTCTAAAATTTATCTGCTACTTTAATCTCAATCAACGTAGTCCATGCCATTTTTTGCAATGTCTTGTTCTTTCGTTCTACCACACTATTTTGCTAAGGTGTCTTGGATACTGAAAAATATCTCCTGGTGCCATATTTTTCATAATATTCTATGAAATCCTCTAAAATGAACTCTCTTTCTCTGTCTAACCTTAAACATTTAATCATTTTTCTTGTTTTATTCTCAACGTGGTTTTTTAAAACCTTGAACATCTCAAAAGCTTATGATTTATGCTTCAAAAATAATACCCATGTCATCCACGAATAGTCATCTATATACAACATGAAATATTTGTCACCGTTTATACTTTGCATTCTCATGGGTCCACATAAATCAGTATGAACTAGTTCCAAATGTTTGCTCATGTAGTAATCTTTTGTTTTAAATGAGATTCTAGTTTTCTTCACTTTTTGACATGAAGCACAAATGCTATTTGATGGTTTGCCAATGGTGGAAGTATCTCTCACTGCTTTCTTTGAACTGATTTTTACTAGGTTGTCAAAACTGATATGACCAAGCCTCTTATGCCATAACCAATTCTCTTCTTCATGTACAATCAAGCAAGCTCCTTCTAAACTCTCAAAGAGAGTATACATGTTGTTATATGTTGTTGATCCAGCTACCATCAACTTCCTACTATTTGCCTTTCTAATTTTATAGCCCTGCTTCTTAAAGATCACATCATGACCTATGTCACAAATATGACTTACACACAATAAGTTATGCTTCAGACCAACCACAAAAAAGACTTATTTTGACCTGATTTTTTTGTCATTGATCTTAACTAAACCTCTACCAACTATATTAACTCAATCAATATTTTTGAATTTCATTGAACTACCTTCATATTGTTGCAACTTCTCAATTTTTTGTTTATCACCTGTCATATGACTAGAGCATCCACTATCAAGTATCCATGGTGTGGATTTATTATGCACTTTAAATACCAGTTGTATGATCAAGGATTCCTTTTCTTCCTTAGGTTACTATTTTTCTTTCCACTCTAGTTTGATTACAGTTTTGGGCTCTTGTTTTGGATTTTCTTTTTTAGTAGCTTGTGCATGTTTTTCGGGAAATTTTCTATTTTATCTTATTCTATTTAGCTGAAATTTTCTTCCCTAAAATTGATTTGATGCAAATGTACTTCTACGATTTCTTCCAATATGCCCAAAGTTATGACAGTTATAACATTCTGCTACATAATTCATCAACGGTAAAAAATCATTTCTATTGGAAAAATTCCTTGGTTCTACATTATACTTGCAATCTGAAATCTTATGTCCATAACCAATGCATTTAAAATAGTAACCAGAAAAGGGATGATTGAACCTCGATAGTGGTCTTTGCCATGTTTTTATAGGATCCATAAATCTTCTTCTTCTTTGATGTGTAACATTGGTGAAACCATCATTTTCAATTCTCCTTTCATGGCTTGCATTATTAATTTCCTTTGAATGATTTGTTTTTGCTTTATTAACCTGTTTCTTTTCTTCATTATTTGTGTATTCTTCATTTTTGGCTTTTGATCCATTTGATGATTCCCCTCTGTAAAAACCCAAACCAAATTTGATGCTTGTAGTCTTCTAGTTCTTTATGATATTATCTAGCTTCATCAAACTCTCTTCACATTTGTTATAAAATCTAATTTTATGATTCATATCTTCTAGATGCATCCTTAAACAAACAATATCTTATTCTAACTTGCTGCAATAATCTATTTTCATAGTTATTTGCACTTTGAGATATTTGGATATCTTCTTGGATTCTTCTATCTGCACTTTTAAACTTGTTATGATTTCATTTGCATCCTCAAGATTTCTTGAAATTTTCTTATTCCTTTTTCTTTTTTTCTTCAATTCATCAAGAGCTACAATTAGTTCCTCTTCCAAATTCACTTATGTGTAAATTTATTCTTCATCATATTCCTATTTTTTTTCTAGTGTTTCTTCGTCGAATGCCATGAAAAGAGCTTCACCTGTTTCTTTTTTAGAATCCTCATTGGAGCTATATTCTGATGAACTGACCTTCTTCGAGATGAAAATTTTCTTCTTGAAGTTACCTTTTCTGAAATTTTATTTTTTCTTCCAGTCACTTCTTTCTCTGTGTGATCCTTCATCACTTATGTTCTTGTCCTTAAGTGGAAATTTAGCTGCAAAATTCCCAATGCCTCCACAATTGAAACATTTAAATGATAACTTTCCTCTATGTTTTTATTTTTCATTTTTTTTCAGTTTTCGAACAAAGTTTACTTCCATTTCATCTGATATCTCTTCTTCCTCGGATTCTTGTTTTACTTTCATATTTTTCTAGGATTTAAAAGTGGCTTCTCCATTTGTAGGTTTAGATTTTACTATTCTCATCTTATATGCAGTCAAAGAACCACGCATCTCATCCATACTAAAAGAATTCAGATCTTTAGCTTCTTCTATAGTTGAAACTTTAGAATAAAATATTTGGGGAAGGGACCTTAATACCTTTTTCACGATGATAGAATCTTTGATTTCTTCACTGAGTCCTCTAATCGCATTAATGACTTCATTTTTTTTTTTTTTAAGTGAAAAACCTTTTGCGGGGCCACCTTGGTCTAAAAGACCATGGAAAGGGGGTTCTACACCATCAAAGTCTCCTGGGAGTCGCACCTAGCCCTGCCCGCATGAACATTATCAATTGGATTTTGGGTACCCAATTCAGCTTTTTGGTAGGGTGGATATTTGAACCTGGGACCTCCCTTGGAGGTTTGCCCTCTCCTCTTCAACTCACCTACAACACCTGGGTGCATTAATGACTTCATTAAATCTTAGCATATATGCCTCTATATTCTCATCCTCATTAATCTTTAATCCTTCGAACTGAGCTCGATGTGTTTGTAACTTGGCCTCCTTGATCTTAATATCTCCTTCATGAATGCTCTTCATTTTGTCCCATATTTCCTTTGTCATTTTACAATCCATAATATTTACCAGTTCACTATCCACTAATCCACACATGATAGCATTCTTTGCTTTTGAGTAATTCTCAAATAGTTTCTTACCAACAAGATCGGTTGGAGAAGTGGTAGGTATTGTGTATCCACTATTTACTGAATACCAGATGTCGTATCCCAAAGCACAAAGATATATCTGCATCCTGAGTCTCCAAAATATATAATTATTTTAGTCAAATAATGGTGCTTTGTTTGATGAGAAGCCTTCACCACCTGCCATTGTGTCACTTCCAAGATCACCCTAGCCGTTTAAGCCTATTCAAGAACTTGACTTTGATACCAATTTTTGAACTAAGCATGACACTGAGAGGGGGGTGAGTTAGTGTGTATTAAAAATTTAATCCAACTAAGAAATAAAATCAAAATAATCAATCACACAAACATGCATCACATAAAACCAAATTTATAGTGGAAACTTGATGTGGGAAAACCACTATGCCAATGGATGTTTGGACTCCCATCCAAATCTAGCCTAAAAAATGTTTGTTCTTTAAAATATTTTTGCAGCAGCAATTGCAGGGAATGGCACCAACCAACCCAGATTTTAGCAGCACCAAATGCAAGGAGCACCGACCCCTGTTGCCAAGCACCGACCTGACAAATTTAAAAAGCTCTTATAAAATTTTTAAATCTCATAAAAATACCCTGAGTGGACTAGCTCAAAACTATTCTCCTCTAAAATATTATGTCTAACCTTTTCAATCTTCTCAACTCTGCACATTGATTATCTCACACCTTGCACATTTTTTCAATCAAAATGCCAAAGAAAAAATTCTTCACAACATGCATCGAAAGTCATTTTTCCAAAAACCCTCTTCTCCTATTTCTTTTAAAACATATATATGCTTCACATTAAAAAAATGTAATTATTTTTCAGTTACACAAAAGCACCACTTAATCGTTATATTCTTAGAAACTGCCAAAAAGAGTTGACAGGTATTTTTGTAACAGTCATAACTTCCTCCTCAAATTTCCACATGGGCTAAAAATTAAAAAATATATTATTGGATAAAATTAATACCTTCATTTTAAATTTCAAATTTTAAATATTCATTTATTATTCACAGTACCTCTGACAAAGTGGCCTCTCACGCTGATTTTACACCTCACATAAATTGGAAAAAGTGCTCCAGAGCAATTTTGCAACACAACATTTCTTATTTTGGACTTATTTTGAGATGAAATTTAAAACATAAGCTCTCAGTATATCTAGATACCTCCAATTAAAAAATTGATGTCCAATTCCTCACAGATTGCTTAATATTCCTCCTACAATGTGACCTCTAATGCAGATTTTACACCTGTCACATAAAGAATGAAACTGAACAATAATGCATCGATGAAGCAACCGGTCATTAAAACACTGCAACCACAATTACTAATGATAAAAAACCTCCAAATAGTATCTTGGGTTGTCCAACATATTCCATTGATATTGTTGCAACTTTGATGATTTTTGCAACTTTGACAATTTTGCTACTTTGACAACTCCCTGATGATTTTTGCAACTTTTGCAAATTTGCATGAACAACATGTAACAACTTCACCTGAAAATAAAAAACATAGTCATAAGCATTAAAAACCATTGTACATACTCCAAAAAACCTCTGAATAATTGTCCACTGCATCAACCTGTCCATCTGAGTGTGTTGACAACAATGAAAATACTATCACTTCACCATGCTCAATACCAAGTTATTTTCTTCTCTATGGTCTCTATCTCCTCATTCATTGCCTTCACCTATTTATGATTCTAAATTGGTTCTTCAAATGAAATTGGATAAACCTTAGAAAATAAGACAAATTCAGAGTGTTCTTCATCTTCTTTATTTTGGGTTACCTCGTAAATGTCTTGCAAGCTTCTCATCTTCGTGGGTGTCCTCAAGTTGGGGATCCTTCTTACAAGTGGAGGATACTGAGATGGTGAGTTTGTGCTGCTACTGGCACCAGTACTACTTCTTGAAGTTACAGGTGGCTACACACTATTTTTCTTTGAGTCCATAGATTTAATAACGATTGGCTCTAATTGGCCAGTCCTAGACTTCTAGTTCTAGGCTTCATCCTCCAGGAACTTCACATATCTGCTGATTACAAGCCTCTTAGTAACAGGTTTATACAACATATATATCTTTGCTTGTTCACTATACCCTGTAAATATGCACTTCTCTACTTTTTCATCCAAATTTTGCCTCTTATCATCTAGAACATGTGCATATGCTATGCACTCAAAAACTCTCAAATGATCCACACTCAGCTTCTGATTGCTCCAGGACTCCTGAGGATTTTTTTCCTTCATGCTATTAATGGGACATATGTTCAGTAGATAAAATACACATGCTATGGCTTCTACCTAGAATTCATGTATCGATCCTTTTACCTTCAGCATACTCTGTGCCATCTCCATAATTATTTTGTTCTTCCTTTTAGCTACACTATTCTACTGCGATGTGTATCTAGCAGAGAGCTACCTCTGAATTCCATTTTCCTTGCTAAAATTATGGAACTTTTAAAATATGTATTCACCTCTAACATCTATCCTAATTTTTACAAAGTATCCACTCTATTTCTCAACTAAAACCTTAAACTCTTTGAATTTTGTAAACACTTTTGACTTTTTCTTAATGGGATAAACCCATTTATTTTTGTTGAAGTCATCAATGAAGGTCAGGAAGTATTTGTTATCGGTAAAAGTGTTGGTTTGCATTAGACAGCAAATGTCTAAGTGAACCAACTCTAATGGTTATGAGGCTCTCCAATACTACCCTAAAGGGAATGCATATCTGTGTTGTTTGTCGATTAAGCAACCCTCACAAATCTGATTCAGTTTCTTAATAAGGGGTAATCTCTTGACCATCTACTCTTATGTAGTAATTTTAGGCCAATGAAACTCAAGTGATCAAATATGAGATGCCACAACCAGGTAGCATCCTTCACTACTGCACTAAAATACATTAGTGATCCATTCTAAATATACAGTGAAAACATCTCGTTTATGTCATGGATATAGTTTTAATATGCCCATGCTCTTTGTCTCTAATGGTATAGGCTTCATATTTGAATTGAATAGAGTGCACCTTCTGCACAAGTTGTCCAACACTCAATAGGTTGAGTTTCATACCAAGCACATAGTACACATCACATATTTCCTTCCTTTCACTATGCCTGGTGTGGATGAGAAATTTTCCTTTGCCCTTGACATGAACATTGTTGTTGTTCCCCATATTCACTTCACACTAGATTATTTCATCTAGTTGTGAGAATATCTCTCTATTCCAAGTCATGTGGTTGTTGCACCCACTATCAAGATACCAGATATTCTTCTGGCTCTTCTCCTCAATATTGTAATTCAACAACATGTTCCCACATGCATCTCTACATTCGATATTTCCAGTGTCATTTGCGTAGTGGGATTGTTATTGGTTATCCTTGGTCATCCTTTTTTGCACTCAAATATGTAATGACCAAACTTATTGTTGTAGTAACATTGGATCTTCAATTTTTTCTTCTTCTAACCAGATCCACCTTGCTAATTTTTTCTATTGTCTCTTCCTCCTTGCCGAAGGAATTTGTAGTTGGTCTCTTTGTCATTACATTTTGACCTTCCTTATTGCTTATTGTCTTTCCCAAACCTACCTCTGCCTCTTCCTCCTTGAGAACTAAATGTGCCTTAGTAGGATTCTCCTCTACTACTATCTTGAAATAAGACTTACACCTTGAATGGCCGCTCCAATGAGGAATGATTTGAGTGGCTCAATCTTTGCTCATGTGTTTACAAGGAACCCATGAGTTCATCCATAGAGATGGTTGTTAAATCCCTCAATTCCTCAATCACTATCATGACTAAGTCAAACTTTTCAAGTAGGCTTCATAGAATATTCTCCACAATTCTCTAGTTTTGCAAAATATCTCCATTCAACCACATCTGGTTGATGACATCCATTGTCTGGGTGAAGAAGTTTCTCATAAACTCTAATTCACTCATTTGTAGGTTCTCAAACTCCCTCCTTAATATCTGCAACTTCACCAAATTCACCTTGTCGGTGCCATGATAGGAATTGACTAAGGTTTTCCAGGATTGCTTAGCTTTGGTTGTTGTTGCAATCCATGGAAAAATAGTCTCCTCAACCACTTGGATAATTTAGAATAGTGCCTTCTAATCCTTCTTTGTGTTTTCCTTTAATAGGTCCTTATCGAACTTGGGAGAGTGCAGCCAGTGCTGCTGCATCTACCAGTTCTGGGTAACCATTCTCAACCAAGTCCCAAAGCTCCTGAGACCTAAAAAAAATATTCATCTGGATGCTCCAGTAGTCATAGTTATTTTCATTGAACTATGAGATCTGCAACTATATGAAATTTCTTTTGGAAGCCATGCTTCAATACCCATTAGATGACACAGTGACTCTAATACCAATTTGAATAATTTTAGTGCTGAAAGTCACTCTAAACCCAAGCGATGCTTGGAATAGTTTACTGCAATGAGTGAGAGCAAGTCACTCAAAAAATTTGTGATAATGGGATTCACTCGAACAAACAATGATCCTTGGAATCGCACACTTGCTACAGTGAGACTGGGAATCGCTCAACCAAAGAGTGAAACTAGTCTTAGCTCAGAAAGAGTAACGAGAATGTGTAGGGAATATGAATAGACAGAGTTCACTCAAGGGTGATGCAATTTTGAGAATTGCTCTCATAGAAGAGCAAAAAGGAGTAGGGTGTATGAGTCTGCAATATTTTACTCACAAATCTAAGCAATTCTTAAAATCGCTTAGTTGAAGAGTGAGACTTAAGATGCTAAATTTTACTCACTATACGAGTGATTCTTGGAATCGCTCAAGGAACGTGGTGACACAAAGATGTGTGACCAAGTCAAAAAAGACAATTTCTAGAGTTACATTTAATATATGACCAAGTTTAATTAATCCTATAATTCACTCATCTAAACAGTGATGCTAGGTTCTGCTTGTGAAAAATAGTGATCACTATCTTCTGATGTGTTATCCAGCAAGGAAGGTAGGGCTATGAAAATACAACTATGAATTGACAAGATAGAAAATGACTCAAACACAAAATAGTAGAGGGAATTAATACACAGAGAAATTTGACAAACCATTCCGAACACCCAAAAACTTGTAGAAGTTTTATTTATCTAAATAGACAAATTGCAGTGCTTCTCTACTGAGGGTTTACAATCATCTACAAAGTCAATTATAAGATAAATAGTAAGACAAAAAACTCCCAAGACTACTACTTGGATCTACCACACCTCTGCTACGCTAATCTGCATCAGTTCAAAAATACCTACTGCACAAGTATTTATAGTTGGGCTTTGAGGACATGGGTAGGAAATTCTCAACTACTCACATGCGTGAAATAACTGCAATCAGATCTACGATGGTATGGTTTGATTGGTGTCAAATCAGGTTTAATTTTAAACACCAAATTTAAGAGTAAATTTATCGATGATAAAGACAAGGCTACAACCCTTACTCGATATGAGGGCATATAACATGTTGATATGAACTCCTTCAACAAAATTGGTTAGTATAATTCTTTGTTAAATAATATGGGCTAATCCATTCGCGTCTCACAATCCTTCATAGGCTATAGCAATATTTTATGATAATCATGCATATTTGAAAACAGTAGGAATTATTTATTAAATAATATTATTTTTTGTTTACTATTTTTTTTATATATCAGCAAATCAATAACATTCTTCTATTTTTTATGTTTTTCTTTTGTTTTTTTAGTCTGCTATGTATTTTTCAAGTGAAAGTAAATTTTTTTTGTTAGGTAAAAGAGATTTTATTTATAGTACTGGTGGAAGGTTCCTGACCCTATTACAGTGGGCATACTTAGTGCCATGAGTAAAAATATGGAAATAAAAAACAAAAAACATCTTGGGGCTTAACCCCCTACTACCTTGGCCACTAGCAAAACCATAACTAGGACAATTCTACTACAATCACAGGCAGTCCAACTGCCTAAAGAAAAATTCTTGAGGCTACTAGGAATCCTTGTTCCTTTCCTGTTGTGCTTTATCATTTGGAATTTTTGGAGGGTTTTCTGACCCCTTTACCTTGTTGCATGGGTGGTTTAGGATTTCTGCTTTCTTCCTTGATGCCATTTTTGATTTCTTGAAATAGTATTTTTTGTGTACTATGTCCTCAATAGTGTCCCGAATTCTTTGTTCTACGCTAGAGGGTCTATGCTTCTTACTCTCACCTCCTAAGTCAATCTAGGATTTTTTGAATCTTCAGGTCTATCTTTGGCTCCAAGGTTTTGGGGACTATTGGGAAGAATCATCGCTGTCAAAAATTGCATTGTGGGTTTTAGCCTCTCTAGTGTGGGTTTTAGTTGAAGATGCAAGAGATTCATTCCCAGAAGGTGGTGGTATTGGGGATGGAGGATGGGGGATGGGGGACCGATGGTGTCTAGATGGTGTGCTTTAGGGAATGGTGTTGTTGGGATGGGGAGGCGATGATCACGGAGGAGGTGGGGGAAAGGAGTTTACCTCCGGATAGCTGGCACTACGGTATAGTTGGGGGACGGGGTTTGGAGCAGGGAAGACATCGACAAGGAGTTCTCCTTCCTAAAACATCTCAATGGGAATAGAATTGTGAAGTAATTTGAATTTATTAGAGATAGAGAACAAACTACTTATCTTTTATGCATATCCAAGTGGCAATGGTTGGGTCTTTTTCTTGCTATTGAGGTTCAAGTTTTGTCCTATTCTGGGGTTAGTCTTCTGGCTATTAGCTTGGCCTGGGTAGGCCGTAGTATGTGTATCAAACTTTGTGCCTCCATAATTTGGATACTGGGATGGGATATGCCCTTGGGTTTGGCACTATAAGAAAAATATAGGTTTGTTCTCGAACTCTAGCAGTTGCCTCTATCTATAAGCTCCATGGATTAGGTTAATATGATCTAGAAGTTGTGATTCCAAATTTATATTGGTGCAAATCCAAGCTTGGGTGAGGCGGGTCCTAGCGCAGGTAGCTAGATTGATGGTGACTAATTCCCTGATTGCACGAGCTATTCCTTGGTGTGCAATTTTGTAGAAGTGTGCAAGGATAATTGGGATTTAGATCCATATGGGAGTATAGTTAATGCTCTGAGTCTCTGGGTAAAACTCAAGTTCCTATATTCTAAGGAAAAGGCTTCTCCTTTCAAAAAATAGGGACCCTTTGATAGATTATGCTTTGCATCCTCCCTCGTGTTGGGATGGATCATAAAAAATCCCCTAGACATTACAAACAACTTCTAACTTCCTAGGGTTTTTCATTTGGTTGTCGTTGAGTGGTGGATTGAGTCCATGCCCAAGAGTCCTACAATGAACTTTCCTACCAGGGAGAAATAATCTCAGGTTGCATACCCATTCATGAGATATTTAGGGCATAGAACATCGCATCCCTGAGTTACGAAGTCATTTGGTGCGGTTGTAGACTGTGGAGGTTTACCTTGGAGGAGCTCTGCGTAGGATATTTAGCTACATTTTTCCCTATTTTCACCTAGTTTATCTAGGGGATATTTCCCCTTGATGTTCCCATTTTGGTTATTTCCTAAAAAAATGGATGGTTTATTCACTACTTCATTCATCGTCGACTAGGGGGTGATTTTACCGCATAGTTGCACACCGCTCCCTGACTATTTGGTTCCTTATTTCTGCTTTTCACCTGCTTCTATATTACCACTTGAAATTTTGCTCGCCATCGCTCCAAAAAATCCTCACCTCATCCTTACATTAGTTGAATAATTTAGGTCTCAAATTTTTATCAAAATGTTTGTTTGGCTAGTAGGTCATTGAAAGTGTAAGTGATTCTCAACCAGTGAAAGTAAATTTTAAGTATATGTAATGTTGTAATATTTTTTATATGTGCGGTGATGGTGAAGTGTAACCTAAAATGGAATAATTTTATCTCTGTTAAAGACACATCCCACAATTTCCTATGGCGAATTTGTAGAGTGGAATAATTTCATTAGCGTTGTTGAACTTTTCAGCCTATCTCTTTAATATGAATGCGGAAATAGGAAAAATATTTTGGTAGAACTAAAACAAATTTAGGTTGAAGTGTTAAATACTGATAACAACATTCACCAAAAATATTAATTTTTAAGGAAATTGATTATTTATACTATTTTTTATGTAGCAATTTATAAAAAATATGAAATTTTGTGGTTATGTGATTGTTTAAATTTATTGTGTTTCTAAATATTTTTGTAGAGGAAAACAAAAATGAAATGTAGTTTTTAATAGAATTATATTTTGTTTGAATGATTGGAAAGTTAAGTTTTTAATCCTACCTAGAAATTATTTTTTAAAATAAAGGAGTATTTCTTAAAATAACTTTAGACATACCAAGGTCTAATTTGCACCATGGGAGTTTAGTGTGTGCTTTGGAATGACTAAACTCACAATTTGATAATTAGTTTTCAGTCTATGCAAATAACACATCAAAGTAAAATACCTTAGCCCTAACATAGAATACATCCTACCATATTTCCATATTATAAAATAAAATAAAGTAAGGATCATAGATGGTGTAATCCCTATAGAAATATTGTTCAAAATTTGTAGTTTTATAGCTAAAGATATATTTATTTCTAGAAGAGTAGGATAACCCCACTAGAAATGGTATCAATTATAATCATTTCCTTAAAAATTAGAGGACTCGAGGCCCTTCATAAAAAAATAGTCCTAAAGTGTTTGCTTAAAATTCATAAGCTATATATAATTTTAATTTATGAGACTATGTAAAAAAATCTAGATGTAAAAAAAACAATAATCGTTTATTCTCTCTGCTATCAAATTGAATCTTAAATATGGGGGTATGTAATGAAATGGAATATCTCCTTACAACTAGTTGATAAGATTTACAGAGTTGGGTAAGCTAATTTTTATAGTCAATTTGTATGGTCCTCATGGTATTCAAAGATAACTTTAGGAATAATTTCTTATAAAAGACTTTAAAAAATATATATATATAGTTGTGGAAGAGGACTTAAACTTTGTAACTAAAAGAGCATAAATATAGGCTTGTGTGATGTAAAACCTATTATATTAATGCCCACATGGACGAATCAAAGAACTAGAAGACAAGGACCAAGGTATTTTTGAAATATTAGATATATTTTTAGTATCTGATTATAGCTAAAGTAGAAAGACTAAGGTCTTGGATAGATCAACGTTGGGTATCTCATCATTCATCAAGTTTATTATAGTTAAAAAAATCAATAGAAACTAGTAAAAAAATTTAGTTCAATGATATTTGGTTGAATGATGAGAAATTTATAAATATAGTAAAATATGAGTGGAGATATATTGAACAAACAATATAAGAGACAACTATGTTTTAAATTTTTAAAATTTTGAGGAGAATAAAATATGCTACTAATACATGGGCAAAATAAAAATATTCAGAAGTAGAGGAAAATATAGTGGACATAGAATCTAAATTAAAATAGCTATATAGTCATAAAGACAATGGGATATTTTCAAGTAAGAAGAATTTTCAGGTCAAGGAGTTGAAATACGTAGAGGGAATTGTTAGAATGGAAATATGTAAAGTAGAGGATGAAATATAGAGTATGTTGTCTAGAACAGGGGATGGAAATACAAAATTATTTTAAAAAGTATGCAAAAAAATAAAATTTATAAAAAAACTCTAGGAGATGAAAGTGAAGGATGGAAGAAATATGAGAAATTTCAAGAAATAAAAGGATTATGAGTATCCTATTTTATTTTATTTGTCAATAAGCCTACCTAATATGGTTAGTAATAAAGTTAAATAGACTAATGAAAAATTCACTAAGAAGGATTTAGAAATAGTAGTTATTTATTTATAGAAATAGAAGCATCCTAGATTGCATGGTTTCTCCATTGAATTTTATATGGTTTTTATGAGTTGTAAGAAGAACCTTTAAATGTGGTTGAGGAATTGAGGGCTTTGAAGCAAGTATTTAAGTCTATCAATACAAATTTCTTGGCCTTTATTCCTATGGAAGATAACCTATAATATTTTGGGTAGTATAGACATATATATTTATATAATACTCTCTATAATATCATCTCTAAAATTATAGCTAGGAGATTAAAAGAAGATTTTTCATACACCTTCTCAAGAAAATAATTTAGTTTCTTGAGTAAAAGATAAATTCATAAAGGTATAGGTGTTACTCAAGAAGCACTTTATTTAATTGAATCAAGGAAGCAATAACAAATGATAGCTAATATTAATCTCGTAATAGCTTTTGATAGGGTAAGCTATTTGTACATCAAGTTTATATTAATTCATATTGGTTGTAGTGTACCCTTTGTAAATTAGGTAATGGAATGTATTAATTATGCTTAATTTATTATCTTAATTAATGGTTCAACTTATAGCTTCTTCAATCCTTCTAGAAGACTAAGACATAGATACCCCATATCAACCTTATTATTCTTACTTTTGGTTGAAGGACTAAGTGATGTGATTAAGGAACAAAAAATAATTAGCATGATAAAATATATTAAATTGAAAATTTATTTCGTTGTGATTCACTTACTATTTATAGATGATATACTTCTATTTGTGAATGGCACATTAAGAGAAGAACTAAATTATCATCTTAATTGATGGTTCAACTTCTAGCTTCTTCAAGTCTTCTAGATGCCCCATATCAACCTTATTATTCTTACTTTTGAATGAAGGACTAAGTAAAATGATCAAGGAATAAAAAGGAATTAGCATGATCAAATTTATTAAATTAGAAAATTCTTTGGTTGTCATTCACTTATTATTTGTAGATGATATACTTATATTTATGAATGACACCTTAAAAGAAGAACTAAATTATAAGGATTTGTTAGATCTATATTATGCTACTACAACAATCGATGTAAACCTCTAAAAGATACATATAGCTTTTAATAGACTATAAACAAGAAAAGAAGAATCAGTGGTAAGGATGTTTGTTTCAATCTAAGTGAATTTGGCAAAGGCCTAAAATATTTGGGGTTTATATTGAAACCAAATAATTATTGATACTAGGACTAAATTTGGTTATACAATAAAGTGGGATAAGCGTAACATTATGGTGCAATAGATGGTTATTATTGGGAGGTTGGTTAACACTTGTAAAATTAATTTTGAAATCCATTATAATATTTTGGTACTCCATGACTTATATTGCTATTAAAATAGTGGAAAATAAGGAATAAATGCTTTCACTTCCTTTGGATCGGAAGAATGAAGAAGGATACACTTCCTTTGGTAATATGGAGTAAGATATCAAAACTTAAATTAGTAGGAGGGTGTGGACTAAAGAATATGCCTAAATTCAATAAAACACTAGCTATCAAGAGTCTTTAGAGATTGGTAACTAGTAAAGGATTATAGCATGAGGATATGAAGGAGAAATATTTGTGATCTATGTCGTTTGAAGAGTAGATTAGATGTTTTATCAACCTAGTGACCAATAAAAATATCATTTGAAAAGCATTTATGAAGGCTTTTCAATTATTTAAAATTTGTTTTGTTTGTACAAAATAAATTTGAAGAAAGTAAGGCTAGCAAAAGACACTTAGCTTTAATGGATGCCTATTAGGGCATAAATGGATGTTTAATGGATTAGAATCTAGTATGAATTTTGTAATCTTATGCTTAGATTTTTTACTCGAAAGTTCGAGAAGACATATATGGGATGAATATTCTATGACATCTCACAAAGTGATTTTTGAGTGAGGAGACTTTTCTAAGGAAGATAAGGGGAATATGATTATAGAATATCTCATGAAGTATGATCAACATTGGATTAGTTCATAAATCAGTAATCTATTTTAGTGCTTAAAGGATAGCCTTAGTCTCATCCAACTATAAAGAATCTAAAGGTTTTATGTGTAAACTTCTCCCTTAATAGGCTATTGTTTTCTTTAGTAACTTGAAGTACATAAGGTGCTTGAAATGCACTTGTGCAATGGATTAAATCCTATGATTGTATCATTTTCCCTTGTCAATAAAAAATATCATTTAAACCCTATTATGGTCAATGTGCCACCTACTTAAAATGTATAGCAAATTTTTGTATAATTATAGAGTGTTAGCTAATAAAATACCAACAAGTGGCAAAAATATTTTTCATATGCCCATTCACCTACCTAGTCAACAACAAATGTATGAAGCAGGTGACAATTTAATATTTACTATATTTGCGATTCTTGATATTTCTCAAGTGGTTGTTTTTTATTTTTCAAATTTTAAAGGTTTTGGAAACTTGTTTTATGATTTTAAGGAAAATTTTTCAACATCCATATATTTGTTTCTTATCTAAAATTATTTGGATTCCTTTTTCAATTTACAAGGGTAGATGCTTTATTTTTTTTTACCGGTAATATCATTTTATAAGAGTTGCATGGACCATATACCATAATTATACTTGATCAATGGATAGAATTATTCTTTTATTAGATATAGTATCTAAGATCATGCTTGAAATGAAATTTATATGATTATGGTACTATCCTAGAGTGTTATAGTGTTCCCTAAAGGTAGAATGCTTTTTTCTATGTGATAAAGGAGTTCTATATATTTTTTTCCCATTTAAGCATTCATTATGGGTTGTATATGTTATCAAATATCATACCTCCTCTTCTTGAATCCTAATATAGATTAGGATGTGTTGGAATATAGATAATCCAATATTATTGGTGAAGTCTGATAGCGGATGATGTTAGCCTATGGGGCTTATTTACATAAGCCTATAATAAATCATTATATAGTGTACTTTGCTATGATTGGATACATGTAGCCATAGTAGCATTGTTAAAACCATAATTATGGTTAATCTTGCAAGTTATAACTAACCTTTAATCCTTATCAACTTGGGTGACATGATTTCTAATGTTTAATATTTCATAAAAATATGTTTAACCACTTAATCCATTGTATTTATATAAAACCATGTGAATAGAATACCAATCTTCTCTTCCATTTATTGATTTTTTATTTTACTTCGGTCTATTTATTATATAAGACTTGTGGTAAATATCTTACTTCTATTTTTCAAAATTTTTTATGAAATTTAGAATTTAAATTATACATATTTATTTTATAGTAACATATTTATATTCATTAAAATTAGTTTTATTTTATTGTTAAGCATTTTAAACATTTATTGACTACTTTAGAAAGTCTTTATCGATTTATAGTGATGATCTCTTTAAATATAATATAATATTGTTTACCTAAGTTGTTTTGATTGGTATTAGCTTTTTCCACTATCATGTGATGTGGGGATATGAAGCAAAAAATACAATATTCATGTAAAGGTTTAAATACTAATTATTATCCATATTTATACATACTTTAGGAGAGGGCAAAGAAAAGAAATCTTCTTCCCTCAAAGAAGAATTTTTTTAATAGTTTCAAAAGGGAAAAATAATTTTGAACCCCTATAAATAACATGATTTTCCAAATAATGTTAGAGGAATGAATTCTAATGTATAAAACCAAATAATTATAGATAAGTATGTGTGTATCCTTGGTTGTACATATTTTTGGAAAAAAATATTATATATTTAATCCTTTGATTCCTTGTCATTTGGTCTTGCTTAGCCATTATACAAACCATAATAAGGCATTTGTGATTTTATTATATATACCATATTTTATGTAAGATATGACTTTCAAGTTTGAATATCAATAGTTTATTTGCACTCTTACTATGGTTATTATTAATATGTAATAACTATTATAAAGGATTAAAGTGAAATATATCATGATCATGGCATATGAAATGCCTAGGGTATGATAGAATATTAGAATACACAAAATAAATATAGGAAATATTGATAATTCAAGCAAGATAAAAAATTTAAGATGGGGTAATTGGACCTATATTATCATAGAAGAGTCATTGAGTATGGAGACCAAGATGTACATAAAAATTAATAATTTATTAATCTCAAGGAAATGAGGCTATCATTGCTCGGTTTTGGTCAACAAGGCTAAGAAGAAAATGGAAAAAAAAAAATTAAAAAGCAATTCTACAAGCATTCTCAATCAATGTAAACTTGACCTAGTAATTACTAACAGTGGTAGGATAGTTTAGTTAATTATTTATGAAGATGATATAGTGGATAACAATGAAAATTATTTTCACATCTAGCATAATGTGGATAAGGTACATGGAGGACTCAACTTAGAACCATGCTTGAAGGTCCAATCAACTTCAAACCCTAACCCTAGATAATATAAAGAGGGTAATGGAGAAGTTGAAGTGTTGCCAAATGAAATAAAGGAATTATTAAATGGTAATAAAAATAGATTGTGAGATAAAAAAAATCCATAAAAGAGATGATAAGAAAAGTATATAAAATTATAAAAGAAGCTAGTCCAAATGAGAGCATGTTTTGCTTTTGAAGGACAAGTCTTTGTTAGGTAGATTTAAGGGCCACTCCATGAAAACAAAAACTCTATGATAATAAATAATTGTTACTTGGTTATAGGTTATGGGATATACTCCTACATATCATGTGATGATAAATGTTTGAATGGTTTTTGTCTTCCAAAAGGTAGAGATTGCTATAATCATAAAAAATGGAAGATGGAAATAAGGTCTCAACATTTTAAATATTAAATTTTGGAGTCGAATTTTACCTACATTATAAGAGGACTAATACCTAAACTATACAGTTCAAGCTACCCTATTTCCCCTTCAAGTCTAGAATGAAAGAATATTGCATGAGATCCAAAACTCCTTAGGATTTTTCCTTGGAGTAGATACAAGAAACTTTAAAGGTATCCACAATATGGTAGGTTGTATCTTAGTGTATCTTGATCTTAGTTCATTGTTTCTATAAAATATAGACTTAATAATGCTAAATTGGGTGCATTTACATGAGCTTGACTAAACAATGGTGTCATTTCAATGTAGTAATAATTATAATTATGGTAATATCGAGGTGTATTATCAAATGGAAGAGAGTAAAGGGAAAGTGAATATATAGAAGGAAGATGGAGGTTCTTCTAGTCTAAAAATTTAGAGGAGGTAGTAATGACCAAAATATAGATAGTAGAGGACCTAGTCAAGACTTCAAAGTCCTTTAAAGAAAGGTTTACTATCATCAATGTCTACTCAAAGGAGAAAGATTTGGATCCATGTGACTATAATGTGGAATTTTTATAGGAGGGAAGAGATGCCATACCTATTATTAAAAAAATAATGGAGGTATTTTATGCTATAAAAATCAATGCATTCCCTTACCTAGGGATGTGGGATTGAATTCTAATAATAATAAAATTGCTATATCATCTTATCTTGGGCTAATCCCTTATATGAATATCTTGTTAGAAATTTTTTTTAATAGCAAATTGTGAGAGGGTGATGTTGTTGCTTCATTTTAGGAAGGTAGGGAGGGGAAATATTATGGTTATAAGAAGGAAGGAGAAAGGGTTTTAAATATAAATGAACATATGAAACCTCTTTCTATCAAGGCTTTAAAATAAGTAGAGAAGTCCATAACTCTTATTAAGTTCTTACCATTTTTAGATAGATATATTTTAGTATAAGAAAGAAATAAATACTTAAATAAACCTTGGTAGGTTCTCTTACCCACCAAGTCCTCTAAATCACAATAATACAAGCATATTTTCTAGTTGATATGCCCTACGAGCCCTAAAAATGGGTAAAAAATACTAGGTATGGTTAGGTATGTATGGGATTTAGTCACCATAATATCAAGATCTTATAGTAGGAAAGAAGTCCTAATTAAAATTACACAAACAATTATTGAGAAGAATTTTTTTTCTAGTAAAAAAAAATACATAGTTAGGGTTTTTAGAGAAGAAAAACCCTAGGAGAAAGGGAGTCAATTATCATCCTCTCCTTAACTGTGATATGGCCTATAAAATAATAGACCTAAATAATTTATTTAAACTTTATAAGCCAAATATAATTTTAATTCAAGGGACTATAGGAGATGTAAAAATATAATAGTCATCCTTACCTCTATCCTAACAAATTAGTACTTTGTAGGGACATACCTAAATGAAGAATCATGGGGAATGTAACAACATGGAAATACTCCTTATATCTAGTTGAAAAGGTATCTATTGAGGTATGTGTGATTATAAATTTAAATTCTATGGAGCTAGGAAAGGGGATTTCTATAGTCAATCTATATGGTCCATATGGTTGTAGAAGAGAGTTTTGGAAAGAATTATATATATAGAAAATTTCAATAAAAGGAAATTAGTAGTGGGAATGGACTAAAATGTTATAAATAAAAGAAAACAAATATGACAGAGGATGCTAAAATTAATTCCCTTCCCAATTTTTTCCTATATAAAATCTTAAATGTAGAACTATGCAATGTAGAATCTATTAAATTAGATACCACGTATAGGATTCCAAGAGCTATAAGATAATGTATTTCTAAAAGGTTGGACAAAATTTTGGTGTTTTAAAGCCTTGTGGATGAAATAGAAATACTGAGAATATTGATAGATCAAGGTGGGGGATTTTATCATTCACCAGTGTTATTTTAGTTTAAAAGGATGAAGAGAAATAGTAGGACCTTTCAATTTAAATGGTATTTTGTTGGATGAGGAATTTGTAAATATTGTTAAAAATAAGTGGAGACATATTGAACCAACAATATAAAATATAAGTATGGATTAGTTTTCTAAAAATTCAAGGAGAATCAACTATACTACAATCACATGGTTCAAAGGTAAATATTAGGAAGTAGAGGAAAATATAGTTGACATAGAATCTAAATTTAATGAGTTGTATAATAATGAAAGCAATGATATTTTTTAGATAAGGATAATATGTAGGTTAAGCAGTTGGAAAAAAATATGAGGAAATTGATAGAATAGGAAAATGTAAAATGGAGGATTAAAATTAGAGCAGTTTAATTGGATCAAGAGGATGAAAATACACAATTCTTTTTAAAATATATATAAAAAAAAAACAATAAAAAATGATAAATCCCATTTAGGATATGGAATGGGAGAGTGGAATAAATATGATAAGGTTTTAGAAAATAGTTATATTAGAAGTATCCTAATTTAAGAAAATGTATCAAGAATACAATAGACAAAATATAGAAAAATTCATCAAGATAGAACTTTATCTATCTAATATGGTTAATAATGAAGTTGATGGGGTACTTGGGCTAATAATTTGGGGTAACTACTTGGTTCTATCAATACAAATTTCATGGTCTTGATTCCTAGGAAGGTTAACCCAATATCCTTTAGGAAGTATATGTCTATATAATTGTGTAATAATCTCTACAAAATTGTCTCAAAGATTATTGTTATAAGGTTAAAAGTGATTTTTAAAACACCCTCTTGGAAGAACAATTTGGTTTCTTGAATAAAATACAAATCCATGAAGTTCTTAGTGTTGTCTAGGAAATATTTCAGTCACTAAAATTATGGAAGCAACATGCAATGCTAATTAACATTGAATTACAAAAAGCTTTCGATATGGTATGCCAGTCATACATAAATATTATATTAATTTATATTGATTGTAGTGTACCCTTTGAAAATTGGGTAATGGTATGTACTAATTATATTTTCTTTATTATCTTAAGTAATGGTTCAAATTCTAACTTCTTTAAGACTTCTAGAGGGCTAAGATAGGTATATCCCTTATCACCCCTATTATTATTACTTGTGGTTAAAGGGATGAACATAATTATTAAGGAACAAAAAAAACTTGGCATGATTAAATAAATTAAAATGGGAAACTCCTCAATTGGGATTCACTTACTACTTGTAGATAATGCATTCCTATTTAAAAAATAAACTTAATAAAAACACTAAATATAGAGTTGTTATATCTATAATGTGCGACAACATAAATATAAATAATCCTGTAGAAGATTGATATAGATTTTAACATGCTACAACTAGGATAAGAAGAAACAATGGTAAGTATTTTTGGCTTCAATATAATTGAACTTGGCAAAGATATAAAATATTTAGGATTTATAATAAAACCCATTAATTATAGATACCAATATTTTATTTGGTTATACAATAAAATGAAACAAAAATGGTAACTTCATGGTGTAATAGATGGTTATTTAGAACTAGTAAAATTAGTTTTGAAAGCCCATTCTAGTATTTTAGCACTCCATGGCTTATATTTCTATGGAAACCATATAAAAATAAATAAAAAATGCCTTCATTTCGTTTATACAAGGAGAAATAAAAAGGATGTAAAGGATCTGATTAAATTGAATATGATTACCAAACCTATATTTGTAGGAGCATGGAGGCTTACAAATATACATAAGTTTAAGAAAACACTAGCTTCCAAGAGTGTTTATATATTGATAACTTATAAAGGATTATTTTTAGACACTATCAAGAAGAAATACATAGGTTTTATGTCCTTTGAAGAGTAGAATAGGTTTACTATCAACATTATTACCAAATCTACTATCATTTGGAAAGCACTAGTGAAGGTTTTTCAACTTATGTGATTTTGTTGATATATAGAAATTGAAATGGGAATAAAGTAAAAATAAAACCTTGGTTGGTAAGTGGAGGACATTACTAGCTATCGTAAACTTTAATAGAACATATAAATAGAAAAGTTCTATTAATATTGATAAATGCAACCTAAATGGATAGAACTAGTTTGTAGAATCATAGGTGGATTTAAGTAAAAGAATTATTTTTGGAAGCAAATGGAGCTAAAAATGGAGAAATTATACAAGGAATCTATCAAGGGCTTTTATAATATTGATACAATAAAAAATCTCTTTATTATGTTTAAATAATCTAGCTAGTGGACAATTCACAGCTAAGGATACAAGGTATTGTTTAAAGATAATAATAAGGTCCCTTAGTGGTGGAGTAACATTTGAATGGTGAAATAACCCTTGAAATTTAACTATTTTTCTTGGTTATAATTATACAAGATGTCATTGACATGGGATATTCTATAAAAGAGATCGTAGCAAGGTCCATTTCAATACAACTTGTGTAATAGAGAAGTGTGGAATAAATAATGCATTTACTACTGGTTATTTATGATTTATTGAGATAAGTGTGAAGGTCTATTCTATCCATGCCTAAGGGAAGGGGATATTGGCCAATAAAGAATCTATTGGAGAATATATAGCAATGGTTTCAAAAAAACATAAAGGAATACATGTTGGGGTTTGTTAGAAATATACTATTAAAAATAAGCACACACACAAAATACTAAAAATAATATTAATGCTAAAAAAAAACTATGGAAATATAAATTCAAATAGAACATTCTCACAAATAACATTGAATCATAGGCCACTTTGAGGGGTAAACATCCTTGAATAATTTCATTCAAAAATACAAAATGATACATATACTATTATCCCTCATATTTTTAAGTATTTTATCAACCACCTCACTCTGAAGGTTAGATTACATGCAAAATGCCACCCATGCTAGAATATCCTACCTACAAATGGTTATATTCTTGATAATAGTTACATAAACTGGTTCCACATGTCTATGCACTTATATATCTACAACTATTGCAAAAATTTAAAAAATTTTATCATAGGTGTTTCTCCATGTTACATAATATTACAAAATATTAACATAGGTGTTCCCCATGTCCAAAAAGGATCATAGTATTTGGATGGGATCTGACATACCCTACACCTTCAAAAATAATTTTCCTCAAATATAAATATGATGATACTACTGCTAAAGTTGGTGAATAGGTTCCCATGATATGTCTTTTGGTTGTAAGCCATTCCATTGAACAAAATATCAGTAATAACATATAAATTAAAGTTATGAGAGAAGCAATCTAGAATACACTTATGTTCAAGAATGATGGAATATTCCTCATCCAAATATAGAAGTGTAGAATGCACTTGGATAGTGTTTCCAATAACTTACTTGAGAGATGATACATGGAATACTAGATGAATTTTGGAGCTAGCCAAAAGTGCTAACTTCTATGCTATTAAGCTGATCTATTGCAACAAGATATAGACCATAGTATTTAATAGTAATATTCTAATATCCATGAATATAGAGAGAAAAATGTTTGTATGGCTACAATTAAAATAAAACCATGTCACCCATGACAAAACTACATTCAGTATGGTGTTCATCAACTTGTTGTTTCATATGGTTTTGAGCGACATCTAAATTGACCATGACTTGATAAAGAATGAAATCACATTGGTAGAGAGTGGATTACAACATCAACATTGAAACTTTATAGTATGTATAAAGTTGGTGTTGGTGGAGGCTGATCATAGATTGATTTAAATAGAGTTAGTTTAGTGCCAGTGTTATATGTAGTTGTAGTACCATTCAACAAAAGAAAGTCACTTGACCTAATGGGTAAGATGCTTAGATGTGAAGCATCGAAGGTATATTTACAAGTATTTATTCACAATTTTTTTTTGTCCATAAGTTTGATGATGATGGGTCAAACTCATATTGAGTTGTGTTCCCTACAAATTTAATAATTCCTACCAAATTCGACTAGTAAAGGTAGGATCCCAATTAGAGATAATGTATTTTAGTATTCTATGAAGGTGAAATATAGAGTGAAAGAAAATTTAAGTTACAATAGAGGTAATATGTGTATGGTATAGGGGAAAAAATGAATATTACTTCAAAATATGATCTGCTATCACTATAATAACTTATTTTCCTCTAGACTTAGGCAACCCTTCAATAAAATCCATAGAAATATTTATCCAAATCTACTTAGGAATCAATAAAGGATGAAGGGTACCATAGGAACTCATAGTTTCACCTTTCATACTTATCAATGATCACATTCAACAACATAAGTATGAATATATTTTTTAATTGCATGCCAAAAAAGGTATTCTTAATCTTGGTATAAGTATTGAGGAACCTTGAATAACTAGCTATTGGTGAAGCATGTATTTCTTGAATAATGTGGTCATTTACCTATGTCTAAGTGGGTATGATAATACGCTCATGGTACTATAGTTGTGTTCATCCCAAGTATACCCTAGAAATGAATAATTATTTTCTTGAATATGGTGAATGAGAATGCCTAAAAAAGAATCATTTAGTACTTTGTCATATGGAGTTAATGGAACCATTGAAAATATGACATGGACAACACATGGAGCACAACGTGTTCTTCAAGTAATTGGGATAAAGCATATACCACCATATTTTCCTTACCCTTATTATATGTGATATTATAGTCATACCCACTTTTATTATTTTGGAGTGTCCACCCATTGTTTTAAAATATATTTGAGACTTTTACGATCATTATTGATGTGAAAATATCTCCTAGTAAGATATGGTCACCAATGATTGACAACATGTAAAATGGTAAACATTTCCTTCTCATAGGTAGACTTACCCAAATTTTGGCCTAAAAATGCCTTGGTAGTAAATTCCAAGGGTCTACCATCATGCATGAGAATAACCCCAATACAATTGCCTAAAACATCTATTTCAATAAAAAAATGTTTAAAGAAATTAGCCATTACTAACATAAGAGTAGTTTTCATGGCATATTTCAAATCAAAAAAAGTTTTTTTTGGATAGTTTTGACCACATAAACAAATTCTTCCTCAACATGGCAGTCAAGGGGGCTACTATATCATCATAATTCTTCATAATTTAATTCTAATAGCCTATGAGATGAAAAACACCTTGAAGTCGCTTTAGGGAACATAGTTTAGGCCAATCTTAGACTACGTGGATTTTTTTGGGATCCAGATGAATACCATCCTTAATGATAATGTGACCCAAGTATTCAACCTCTTTTTAGCCAAAGGAATATTTAGAAACTTCGCATAAAGTTGATGGCTAGAAAAAAGTTGAGTGTTTTCTCTAAGTGTTGAACATGACTTTACCACGAATGAATATAGATCAATCTGTCATCAAAAAACACTAGAATTAAATTTATGAACGAAAGGACAAAAATAGAATCGATCAACTCTGAAAGGTAGAAGATGCATCGGTTAACTCAAATGGTATTACAAAGAACTCATAATTCCCGTTAAGAGTTCAAAAATATATTTGTAGAATGTCCTTATTCTTGATGAAAATTTGATCATATCCTAACTACAAATACATCTTGGAAAAATATTGGTCCCCATGCAACTCATCAAGAAATTCATAAATCACAAGAATTGGGAATATATCCTTAATAGCAATTTTATTTAGGTTATAATAATACACACACAAGTAGCAAGTACCATACTTTTTACTTAATAATATCCTCAAGGAAGAATAAAGACTAATGTTGGAACACATAATCCTCACAGCATGAAACTCCTAAACCATTTTCTTTGTTTTTGAATTTTGAGCATAAGCAAACCTGTGTGGACAGAAAATAGAAGGAAGCCTATCAAGCAAACATTGTATGACATGGTAATGGGAGAAATGAGGAGGTAGCCCCTTGTGTTCCTAAAAAATGGAGCATATTTGTATAATAAGCCCTATAATTGGAGTGAATAATTTTATTTTGTTTTGTGACAACCCAATCTAACTCACTGGTTGTAATGACCTAATCACACTTAAAGGTTTTGCAAACAAGGGATATGGTTCGACAAGGATATTATTTTATTTTGTACCCATTATTAATCAGTACATAAGACTGGATAAAAATTTTGGGATTAGGACCACCGTATCTAGCCTCCAAAGTGGGTGAGATTGGTCGAATCCCATAGAATATGTCTTTACTAGTTCTATCCTTCTCACCTCTGGACTCATCATGAGAACTTAGAACCATGGCTTGGATTTTATTCTAAGGCTCATAAGAGGGTGGAAGCATAACTCCTCTCCCTTAACATGTAGATTATTGAGTTTAATTTTACTCATCTATTCCTTAAATTTCATGTAAGGGTATTTAGTATAGATGCTATAATGCTTAATTGGTGACCATACATCTAGATTAATATCTAGTAAAATGGATAATTAAGGTCATGCCATTCACCAGACACTAATCATGGTCTCTCTTAACAAAATTATAAATAATATTCTCTATTTGACAACTTCATGCAGGGACCACCATTGTACTATTTATACAATGACCTAGATAAATGTCCCATACTACTCATGCTTGGTACCCATTCTCAAAAATTTATTGATTGCACGCATGCAATCCAACAACATTGGATGACTTGGTTTCTATAGTCATTCATCCTTCCTGATAAATGGTAATTTTAGGGTCTTGGTATCATCCTCCTCGATGATATAGGTTGGTTCAATATTATAAGTTACCTTCAACCTATCTAATCTCAAGATAAAAATCAATTCTAATATATTTTTATCAAAGATATCCTAATAAGGATGTTTTCTCTTTTTCCTCTAATGTTTCTTAAGTAAGAACCTTAGATTGACCTAGAAGGACCCCTTTTCTTAATTACTTAAGATAATTTTTTTTTTTTAAATCTTAAAAATATACCATCTATTTAAATATTCCTTTAAAATAATTCAATTATTTGAATAAAATAAAAATTTCTTTTGTTTTTCATTCTTTTAACTAAAGAATAATATTCTTATAAAATAAATGAATTTTCTATTTAAATAAATAAATTGTCTTGAATAATTGTTTATTTATTCTTTTAGCTAAAAGAAGAATATTCCTTTAAAATAATGCATCTATTTAAATAAAATGAACAATTCTTCTATTTAAATAAATAAATCATCTATGTAATATTCAAAATAAATAATTCATTTATTATTTAAAAATAATGAATTTTCGATTAAAATAATTTAATATTTATTTTAAATAAATATTTCGTCTACTAATAAAAGATGCTTCTACTTAATTAATAAAACCTTTAATATGAATAACTAAATATAAAAGTAATATGAATAACTAAATATAATTATAAGATATTTCTCCAAGAACATGAATCTAGTTACTATGACATTTAAATAACATTATTTGATTCTATCAAGCTACAACATATGTCTTTTAAATAAACAAATCACTTTTATTTATTTATAAATAGAAAAAAATACTTCTATTATGAAGGCAATAAATCTAAACATCCATAAAAACTAATAATAAAACAAAATCCCCCTAAGGGGTCTAGCAAACGGTCTGGTTCTTTAACGATCAAAAAATTTGAAGGTTGAAGGAGTGTGGAAGGCTGGAGGCTGGAGCATGGAAGACTAGAAGCTAAAGGAGTATGGAAGGCTAGATTTTGAAGGAGCATGGAATTTTGAATGATGAGTTGATCTTTGGAGTATCAAGGATAAAGAAGAATGGAAGGTTAGGTTGGATGAAGGAGCATGAAAGGCTGGACTGGTTGAAGGAGCTATAGTGAAAGGTTGGGATGATGGGTGGAAGG